>VDFB02373365.1:94875615-94979383 GCA_007258455.2 Sequoia sempervirens
CATACAAACATACAAATATATCAAAAAACATTCAATAAAGTGGCATTTAACATTAAGGAAGACATAATGTGAGTGTGTTATAATGCGCTTGCATTATCTCTTGCTTGACATGCACCCCAAAAAAGCAAAAAAAATGGTCAAAACTAAGACATAATGCACTCGCGTTATATTTTGTTTTGGGAATTCCTAAGCCTTAGCATTGGTATTTGCCTTGGAATACCAACCCAAAGGCTTGGAGGGCATTTCCAATGACTAGAGATGTGTTTTTGCAAATTCTAAAAAGTTTTCACATAATTGGGTTCGCGCTCACTGCCAGGATTGCATCTAGTTCAATATCGACAAAATCAAACACATGGGCAATGTTAAGTTCTCTCTTAGCTATCCAACAATGTAATTTTTCTCACTTTTTGATAATGTTAATCCTTTCATCCATAATTTATTTTGTTTGTATGTCTCGATTTTTCCAAAAAGCAGTGTTTGGTGTTTTTTTGTTATAAATTAACCGTTCATTGAAATTTCAAATAAATTAAATTTTTAGAAACTAGACTCCATTCTACAAATTTTGAAAAAAAAAATCAATTACTTTCCATAATTTGAAGGGGGAGCATGACCAAAATTCTTCTTTTCAGGAAGTGCCCACTTAGAAAATTAGTAAAAAATCAAATATTCATTAAAAATTATCAAAAAAAACATGCATCAACCAGATACTATTAGCTAAATTTTGACCATAGCTATTTTAAAAATACTACAAAAAATTTCACCATGCTAGGGTTCGACAAGAGTTGCTATGTTATGTTTTTCTGACAAAAACAACACCAATTTGTGTACATCCCTCTTTTGAAACCCTTAATCTCAACTATTTTCAAAATAAATTAGTAGTTTAGAAAGTAGGCTCGGACCACTTCGATCCTTTTTTTTTTTCCATCTCAAAATTTTGAGTGTAACTATCCTCAATTTCATGTCCAAGGTCAATATTTCCTGATTTCAGAAAAAAGTGGCCACTTAAGCCCCCTTTTTGGGAACTATCTTGGTGCACTTACCCTAATTGTTGTCATCAACCGCTTGATCATTTGTTGAATTTTCATCCATGCCTTCTATATGCAAATAATTTCTTGCCACAAACCTTCGAGCATTACCCCTAGGCTCCAAGTGTAATGGTAACCAAGATGCAGCCCTTACAAAAGAAGGCATAGAAAACTGATGTGCATTGTGACCTTGATTCTGATCATTTCAACCACTATACAAAGGGTGGTTTGAAGATTTTACCTGCAATTGAAGGTCTAACTGCAAACCTTGATTAATAGGGTACATTTTCCTTAAATCAGATATGACAAACCCAAGTATTATTATCCTACACCCATAAGCTACTGCCAAATTTGAAACAACATAATAAAATAAGGTAATAAGCCCCATTTTGAATGTTTAAAAGAATTCCTTTATCACTAGGTGACATTTAACTATCCTTTCAGAGATATCCAAATGTTTAAAATAGTGCCATCATCACCAGGTGACATGTAGCTATCCTTTTAGAGGTACCCAAATCATTATTTTTGGATATGATATTTACCACATGAAGATTCATTTGCTTATCCTTATTCAGATTCATTATGAATAGAACAGAAAAAGCCTGATGACAATGGCATCAATTTAAACAAAATAAAACATATCTTATGTAAGTGGTACGAAATGCTCATGGCAAAGAATACTTTGCCTCAATTATGTGTTTCAAACTGGCTAGCTCCTTAGCCAATAAGGATCAATTCTACAAAAAAAACCATAGCAGGCTCTATACTTAAATGCCACGATACCCCCTTTAACTCATGTGTTTACCTTAGCTGATAAGAATTAAATTCTACAAACTTTTCATAATAGATATGCTTTGTACATATTTTCTAATTCATATGTGTGAGGAATTTACTTGGATGTCATGATTCCCTAAATCTTGCAGACTTCATAATAAAACATTATAAGCACATGATGAAATAAAATCATGTTGATATAATATGACGTTACCATATGACGATGAAACCATACATCAACAAATGCAGGAATAAAAAAACTTTAAAATTTTTTC
Source organism: Sequoia sempervirens (assembly GCA_007258455.2). Lineage (NCBI taxonomy): Eukaryota > Viridiplantae > Streptophyta > Pinopsida > Cupressales > Cupressaceae > Sequoia > Sequoia sempervirens. Next base: position 94,877,690 of record VDFB02373365.1, read on the forward strand.
TACATGGTCATTGCAACCATGCGTCAACAAATGGAGTAATAATTTTTGAGACTCTACCTACATGGCCTTCACATATTGCTCAATTAACTCTACCAGATGAGGGAATACATTTAAAAATTGAATTCATGAATTTCCTTTAACTCTGTTTTATCACATCCCTACCCAGCTAGATAATCTGCTACCTTATCCCCTTATCTATAAGTATGTGAAATAACTGAAAACTCAAGCTTACCTAGGAGTGACAAGACTTTGTTTAGTACATAATTCAAATTCCAATTTTGGACTTTCCTTACCCTAATTGCATTAATAATTATTAATGAATCCCACTCTATATTAAGCTTTGAGAAACCCATCTGAATTTCCAATTCCAAACCTAATAAAAGAGCTTGTTCCTCTGCATAATTATTTGTGCCAAACTGCCAATGGGAAGAAGAAACTTCCAATACTACTCCTGATGCATTTCTAATACAAACTCCTACCCCAGAGAAGCCTAGATTACCTTTAGATTCCCCTTCAAAATTCAGTTCAACAAAATCCTTTTGAGGGGGAGACCATTTGACTGGTTTTTTTATCAATCTTTTTGTTGACATTTTTAAAAAGATTCCCATCAAAAGGTAATATAATTTGATTCCATTCTTTCATAATGGAACTATCCCAACTCATAAAGGATGAATTAATAAGTTTCTCTCTTTGAACATGTGAGTTGACCCCCTCTGAGATTTCCTTTTCAATTTTCAAGAGAATTAGATCCATTGAGGATTTAGTTCTCATAAAAATTCTCAAGTTTCATTCCCACCAAATATTCCAAATTACTAGAGCCGGAATGATGAGCCAAATGCATGCAAAAAATGATGACTGATATATCATAGGCCAGGCTTGGAAAAGATCCTAGATGGAATTTGGTAATGGGATGGAAAGATGAATTTTTCTTTTAATAAATTCCCAACATTGATTGGCTACAATGCATTGCATAAACAAATGATCTACTATTTCAAATTCCACTTCACATAATGGGCACTTGAAAGGATCAACAATCCTCAATTTAACTAGACGATCACTGGTTAGTATTCTTTTCTGCAAGGCAAGCCATGCAAAATTCCCTACCTGCAAAATAAATTTATTGTTCCAACAAAAGGAAAATGCACATTGTGATTCAAAAGAATATTTAGATTGTGCTAATACTGCATATCCTTCCTTAACCTAATATGAGCCTATTTTTTAAGTTGACCATATTATTATGTCTGACTTTGATAACAAATAAACTATTCTTTCATTCAAACATTTGTTAAAAAGGTCAAATTGTTGGTTATTCAACAAGGTAGATGGGGGTGATTTCCAAGTTACTTTGCCCAATAATGTTTTTGAAGAATGAACATAATCTAAAAAAAATTCACCCCAAGCTTGACATAAAATCATTCTTACCTCATGAAACTCTTGATTAACTGCTAAAGGAGGTTTCCCAAACCATGAATCTACCAAAAATTTAACACTTCTGCCATCATTTATTTCCCAGGAGGAATATTTTGCAATGAGGCTTCTGCTATTTATGATTAAGTTCCAGATTGCAGACCCCTTTAGAGGATCTACAACTGTAAATATTCTGGTTGGATTTGCATTATCTAGGTATTTGGATTGCAATAATTTTTCCCATTTGGCATCTAGATTAGTATAAATTTTCCATGCAAGTTTGGCACTGAATGCTTTGTCCATGTGAGATTTTGAACATCTACCCCACCTTGCTTTTACCCTTTTTCCAACCCTTCTAAGGAGACTAGAGGAATCTTTTTTCTCATCAATATTTCCTTTCCATATGAATGATCTTATTATCTCTTCAATTTCAAGAATAATAGAGGCAGGTGCTTTAAGAACTGCTAAAAAGTAATTGAGAATTGATGATAAGAATAATTTTATTAGAAGAATTTTGCTTGCTAGTGACAACCACCTAGCTTTCCAGATGAGAATTCTTGATTTTAATGTCTTAACAATTTTCTTCCTCAAATCTTCAGAGGTGTTTAAAATATAAACTTTTGACTTAGCAGCATTTATTTTCTAGCTAGAAGCTAATGAATATTTATCCAAGACTTCTTTTACTTATTTAGATTTCATTACTAATGATTTATTAAATAGTAAGATATCATCTGCAAAAATATTGTGCATTACTGAGATTGAAGTATTTGGAATTTGAACACCTTGCCAAAGATTCTAATTATGTCTCAAAAGAATGTATCTGCTTAAGGTTCCAGCGATAATTATGAAAAGGAAAGGAGGAAGAGGATCCCCTTGCCTTATGCCTTGGGTGGAACTGAAAAACCCCACTAGATTCCAGTTTATTATTACTGAGAATTTAGCCCCAGAAAGACATGACATTATCCACCTACTCGACATTGAGAAGAAAAACCAAATTTTGATAAGACCTTATTGAGGAACTCTCAATTTACCTTATCATAAGCCTTCATCATATCTAATTTGACAATAAAATATGGCAGTTTTGATGTGGTTATTGAATGTAGCACTTCATGTGCTACAATTTCTCCTTCATGAGTTTCCCTTTTGGGTACAAAACCTCCTTGTTCAAGGGAAATGATTTTTGGAATAAGAGATTGTAATCTCAAATAAATTGCCTTTGTGAAAATTTTATAAACTGTATTGCACAATGAGATAGGCCTAAATTCTACAAATTTTTTAGGCTTTTTGACTTTGGGTAGAATGGCTATATTGGTGAAATTAAACTGCTTGAACATATGTCCCATTCTCCTAGACTCTTCAAGAGCCCATAAGAGTTCAAAGCATATGAAGTCCTAGTATTTCTGAAAGAATAAAGTTGTATAACCATATGGGCCAAGAGATTTTTTGGTGGAAGTGAGAAAACTACATATCTCAGTTCCTCTAAAGTAAACAGTCTCATCAATTGGTTATTATCTTCATTATTGATTAAATGAGGAATTGTGGCTAGGAGATCATTTTCATTATTGGCCTTATTAACATCAGTGATTTGTGGAGTAGAAAGAAGTTTTGAAAATAATTTAATGCCCTCATTATTCATATCTTCTTCCTTTGTTAACCAGTATCCTGAATTGAATGAGTTGATTTTGCCACCTTTTTAATCTATGCAAAAGAATGGAAATTTTTTGTGTTACGATCCCCCTATTTTAACCATAGCTCCTGAGACTTTTATCTCCAATATGTTTCTTCCCTTGCACATAATTTTTCCCATTCTGCCTACAATTCCATATGCTTTTCATATAGATCTGCATCTAGACCTTTCTTTATTATGCATTCATGCAGGGATGTGAGTTCTTTAATTACTAAATCCTTCTAATGGAAAATATTTTTGAAAACTTGCTTGTTCCAAATATTTATTTGATGTTTAACATGAACCAATTTCTTATAAAATTAGAACATTTTAGACCCCTCATATGGAGCATTCTCCCACCATTGTTTTAATAGATCTAAAAATTTAGGATGCCTCAACCACATGCTCTCAAACTTATAAGAAGATTTTACCCAACACCAAAAATCTATCTAGCCTTTCTGCTATTTGTAAGAAACCCTTTCTTTTGTTAGTCCGAGTGAATTTTCCAATTTTTTGTTGAATGTCTCTCAAAGCATTTGAAAAGATGAAATGACTAAAATCAGCCATAACCTTGGATGGAGGAATAATGCCACCACTTTTTTCTTCCAATGAAGTTATTGCATTGAAATCTCCTGCAATGATAAACTTATCATTATGGATTACATCAATTAGGCTAGAAATTTCATCCCACAATTTTTTATTTTCTATTGTGGAAGTAGGTCCATAAACATTTATTAACCAAAAATGCAGATGGAATTTTGTTACTTCTACTACTTGCCATAAGTGTTGGTTTTTATGAGGTTTAACTTGCACTAATTTTGGGTTCCACAATACTATTAGCCCTCCTGAAGCCCCTAGAGATGGAGAATGTGTAGATTCCCATCTATTCCATTTCATTATTGAAGATTGAAACATTTCTTCTAAGGTTTTGGTTTCTTGAAGAAAGATATCTGCTCCACAAGCATCTATCAATTGCTTGATGCGAGCATGATTGTCAGGGGAATTAATTCCCATGAAATTCCATGAAGAGATCCTCATTGGACCCGAGGAGAGCAGCAAGCTCTCCTCAGACGCTTGTTTGATAGAGATTCAAAAATTGTCTTTTGTACTCCTGATTCAATTTGTTCTTGCATTTTAATGAAGTTTGATTTTCTTCCCCTCTTCCCACAATATTTCTTCACTAAATCTTGTAATGGAGATTGAGACAGCATTGATTCTTTAGAGTTATGACCATTTTTCTACTTTGATACAAGTTCTTAAAAATTATCTTGGGGAAACTAATGTTGTGGATTTCCAAAGATTGGTCTCCCTTAACTATGTTTATAGCCTTCTGATCATTAGGGTCCATTTCACAGTCCTTAGAGATATTTCCTGAGAAATAAATCATCAGAATATCTCCATCCCATAAACCCTCTTCCACTGCTATTTCATCATAAAGGTCAGAGCCTACTGAGAACAATAGCTTGTTAGCTAGAAGTTAGAGCTCAACCTCTAATAACTTAGTGGAAGTGGCTAACTCAAGAAATTTATCTTCATGCATGGAACTAATACTTTCCTTATTGATCATAAATTTAGAAGACCATGAGGAAAAATAATCTTTTTTCCCTTGAAACATTAGCTTCTTGGCTATCTCAGATGCCTAATATTCAGAAAATAACTTTTCCATAGGAGAATATAAATTGAGAGGGTAGTAAAGATTTGAATTAAGTTCCACATGCCCTTTGATACAATTACATTTAATGCAACCTTTTTGTGAGCTCGAGGCTTTATAAGAGCCATCAATTCCTTACAATCCTCTACTCATTTTCTCTTGTGAAGGTTATGTTCAGATTGAGAAACTTCAAAAAGATTACTATTAGGAGAAGAGAAATCAGAAATAGTTTTCTCTTTTCTATTTGTGTAGCCATCCCTTCTTTTTGCATTAGACAAATGAGCATTTTTTGAGGGATATTTTATAGAATGAAATTGGGAATGTGAATGACTCACGATATGATAATTCAAATAAAATGATTCTAATGTTTCAAACACAACTTTTTGATACCATTTTCCAAATATTAAAGTGGGAAAGATTTGTTCTGGAATTTTTTTGTCTACATCCATTAGAGCATAGGTTCTGATAGGTTTTGAGGGATATTTAAAGAAATATTTATCATGCATTAGCAAGATTCCTATTTTATTTTATATTGATTCAATGATCCTCAATTCCCTATATTCTAATGGAAGAGCAAGCATTTGAAACCAGAATGGGACATATTTGAAAGGGACATTATCAAGCTTAAAATTTGGAGTCCAGGGTTGCATGCTTAATCCTGACCCTTGATAAGTCCATGATTTTATTCTAAAAATGGAATCTTTGCTTTTCTTACTATAAATAAATGACAGCAAAAATACCCTGATCATTATCCAAATAAAAAATAGGGAACAATATATTCAAGTTGGCAATTAGGAATGTGAATGTGCAGGTTGCGAAGGATATTCGCAGTATTCAGATCCCGGATCATTGCCTGAATATGGAAGTTGAGAATCTTAAAAAGCAATCAGTAATAGCAACGTTTGTGGGTATCTAGCCCTCATTGGATAAGGTTAAATCCTAGTTTGGCTATCATTGGAAGGGTGACACTCCTAAAATTAATTTTCTGGTGCTAGGGTTTATGCTTATCATTTTTTCTTCGAGGGATGATCGGGACAAGTTCTTGAAGGGGGGTTCGTGGTTCTTGGGGAGCACTAGGCTATTTATGCACCCTCGGTCCCTTGATTTTGACCCCCTCAATGAGGTGATAAATGACATCCCAGTCTGGATTCGGCTTAACAAACTACCTGTTGAGCTTTGGTTAGAAGACATCCTTCATATAGTTGGCGATTCACTGGGAAAATTTTTGTTTAGTGGCTATGCTTCCAACGGTAGCTAGTCGGTGTGTTTTGCCCACATTTGTGTCAATATGAATTTTGGTAATCCATTACCGCACTCAGTCAAACTTAATTCAATCATGGGCGACACTATTATGGAGGTTGAATACGAAGGGCTTCCAAGTTGTTGACCAAGACAGTAGCACGACTGAGACTGTGGAGAAGGAAAATTCTTGGAGTATGGTTACTAGAAGAGCTAAGAAGATAGGCAGAAAGTCTAATATAAGCATGGATGCGGGAGCTCCTAATTCCATAGTTAGAAAGACTGACACGCTAAAGGAAAAATTACAAGCACTCGAGAATCTAGAGAACGACTCTCATAAATCAATGAAGAGATTTGTGAAGTCTGGAGGCAAGCACCTCCCTGTAGGTAGGCAATTATGAAGATTGTGAGCTGGAACATCAGGGGCATTAATTCCCTAGAGAAATTCCATCTTTTGAAGCGGTTGATTAATATGTTGACTCCTGATGTGGTTTTTGTTCAAGAAACCAAGGTTGATGATCTGAGATTCAAAGAGCTTTTGGCTAGAATTTGGAAATAAGGCGAGGGTGTGGCTATGGCTGCTAATGGATCAGATGGTGGTCTAGCCATTTTGTGGGATGGAAGGGTTATGACTGTGAAGTTGATTGATGAGCACCCTAGTTGTTTATCTGTGGAATTAAAAAACCTTAGAGATGGTGGTAGTTTTCTGGCCTCCAATGTGTATGGGCCAAACTAGGAATAGGAACGTGTCAGGGCATGAGATTACATAAGGAACTTGAGGATAAACCAGGCTAGAATGGGTCATTGGTGGTGATTTCAATGTTGTTCTTTGCCCCAGTGAAAAGAAAGGTGGTAGAACTCTATCTGATTCAGGTATGGTTGGTTTCAGAAAGTTCAGTGAGGATTTGGCCCTTGCCGATATCAAGCCAAAGTCAGGTTGGTTCACCTGGAATAATAGGTAGCTTGAAGAGGAAAATATTTTATGCCACCTGGATAGATTCTTTATCAACTTGGAATGGTTACTAGTTCTTGATAGCTTCATGTCTTTGGTGGTTTAGTTTGGTGGCTCTGATCACTGGCCTGTGGTTCTTGATTTTGGTGGTATTGGTAAACCTTCGGGGATCCCCTTCAAGATGGAGTCCTTTTGGTATGTTCACCCAGAGTTTGGCAAGGCTCTCCAATCTTGGTGGCAAAAGGTCTTCAAAGGTAACAACCACTACATCCTATACCAGAAGCTTGCAGAAGTTTAGAGACAGGCGAGGCTCTGGAACAAAGCTATTATAGGGAACATTTTTGAGGAAAAAACTAGAATTGGTGAGGAGCTTATCGAGGTCATAAGGTGTATTGCTGATGTTGGCTTTGGGGAGGATTTGAAGGAGAAGGAGCAGGCCTTATTATGTGAACAAGACAAAATCTTCAGAATGGAGGAGATACTCTAGCATCAAAAGTCTTGTGTCAAGTGGCTTCTGGAAGGGGACCGCAATACCAAGTTTTTTCAGATATCCACAAAGATCAAAAGGTAGCAAAATAAAATTGAATCTATTCATAATGATGTTGGCATTGTTATTGATGATGTGACTGCCATTCGTGAGGAAGGTAGATCCTACTTTGAGTCTATTCTAGGGGTAGCTGAGTAGGAAGATGAGGCTACTCAGAATGTTCTTCTAAAGAATATTCCTAATCTTGTCACACATGAACAGAATGAGCTGTTGTTGGCTCCCTTCTCTAAGGAAGAAATCAGACCTGCCACCTTTTCTTTAGGTGCTAGGAAATCTTTGGGGCCTAATCGATTTTAGGCCGAGTTTTTTCATAAGTTTTGGGAGGTTGTGGGGGAGGACGTGTGGAAGGCAGTTGAAGAATGCAGGGCAGGAGGGTGATGATGAAAGCTTGGAACCATACCTTCCTTGCTCTGGTGCCCAAAAAGAGAGATCCTGGCAGCTTTAATGACTATAGGCCTATCGCTTTGTGTAATACCATCTATAGGATTGTCTCCAAGGCTATGGCTATTCATCTCAAGGGTTGTCTAGGTCAAATTGTCACTGAGGAACAAAGTGGTTTTCTTAAAGGTAGGCAAATAATGGATGGGATTATTACTGCTCATGAAATTATTCACTCAATTAGATCCAGGAAGAAGGAAGGAATGGTCATAAAATTAGATATGAATAAGGCATATGACAGACTGCCTTGGAGTTTCTTGTTCAATGTCATGCGAAGGTTTGGTTTTTTGGAGGCTTGGTGCAATTAGGTTTATAGCTGCATTTCCTCGGTCTCCTTCTTAATGCTTGTTAATGGTGTGGCCTCTCAGTCCTTTGTAGCTAAGCATGGATTGAGGCAAGGAAATCCTCTCTCCCCGTTTCTTTTCCTCATTCTTGTTGATTCTTTGAGTAGGTTGATCAAGCAAGAAGTTCAGAATGGGTCAATTAAAGGGCTACAAGTGTCTAGGGGCATTGGCAATATCACACACCTTCAATTTGTGGACGATACTTTTCTTCTTGGTGAAGCTACTGCCAGGGAAGCTAGGGGATATAAGAAGACTCTCTCTATATATGAGAAAGCGGTTGGGCAAGTAGTTAACTATACAAAGTCTAGAATCTATTTTTTGAAACAAAATTGTATGGAACGATTATGCATCTAGGATATTCTTGGGTTTGAGACTGATTGTCTTCCTAGTTGGTATCTGGGTATGTCGCTTATTGACCGTCAAGTGAAGGCTGCTGATTGGAGTCAGGTGGTTGATAGAGCACAGAATAAGTTGTCATCATGGAAAGGTCGTTGGCTTTCTTTAGCAGGGAGAATTTCCCTCATCAACTCATCATTGGTTGCGGTCCCTATCTTCACTTTGGCTGTGTTTAGGATCCCTAGCAAGGTGGGAAAGATTTTGGATTCGACTCAGAGATCATTTTTGTTGAAAGGTTGTGAGGACTCCTTTAAGTGTAACCTAGTTAAATGGGTTGATGTGTGCAAGCCCAAAAAGTTTGGGGGGCTTGGGTTTAGAAGGTGTGCTCATATGAATCTAGCCTTGGGTTCAAAGCTGGTTTGGTGGGTGTATGCTGAACAAGATAGGCATTGGAGCAAGATTTTGCAAGCAAAGTATCTTTCAAATAATAAGGACAACCTTTTTAAGGCTGAGCTCCCCTTTGGTTCTAGCATCTAGAACCTTTTAAGATCATGTGTAGGGATTATTTCTCCAGACATTAGGTGGAGACTGGGTGATGGGCGCAAGATCAACTTTTGGCAGGATTGTTGGTTGGAAGACTCTGCTCTTGGCTCCCTTCCTAGTTTGCAGCAGCTAGCTAGTTACTTTGAAGTTACCGTTGGTGTCAAGGTGTCCAACTATGTTTCTGATCAACTTGATTGGAAGCCTCTTGTGTCTCCCTCATCTAAGGGCACGGCTGCTTGTATTGATCTTCAACATAAACCAGATAGGTGGCCAATAGTGGTCAATGATAAAGAAGATAGTATGATTTGGAGGTCTAATGGTAGCGGAGTGGTGTCTGTTAATGATGCCTATTCTAGGTATTTCAGTGATGGTGTTGTCTTGAGCACTACTAAGCGGATCTGGTATAATCTTGGTCTTCCTAAGGCCAATGCCTTCCTTTGGATTGCTTGGAAGCGTAAAGCTCTCACTTGGGATAGACTGCAGACATTGGGGTGAGTTGGGCCTTCTAGGTATGTGCTATGCTATGCTGATTGTGAGAGTAATGATCATCTTTTCATTAGTTGCCCCTTTTCTTCTTGGATTTGGTCTACCTTTTTGCAACAGTGGGGTCTTGTTTGGGTCACTCCGCATGACGTGTCGATGTTACTAGATGGTTGGTTTGTGAAGATTCGTAGCCATGGTATGTTGTTCATTTGGCAGATAGCCCCTACAATCATTATCTGGAACATTTGGCTTGAGCATAATAGAAGAGTGTTCCAAGACAAAATAAAGGCAGTTGAGTGGGTTTGGGACATCATTGAAAGTTTGTTTGCGGATTTAGGGGAGGTGCATAAGGACAAATTCAAGAAGTTCATCTATGCTGAACTCCCCTGGGCTAATGCTTGGCCTAGATTCGGTTGGTTGGGCCCTAGTTGCATTCCTAAGACTTAGTTTAAGGTCCATTCTGGATGGGTTGCTCCTGAGGCTAGCTGGGTCAAACTCAATTTCGATGGGGCTGCTAAGGGTAATCCCGGTGTGGCTAGTTGTGGCGGGGTTTTTAGAGACTTGGGTGGTCAATTTATTGGTCTCTATGCAACTGACGGGGGTGTTACATCCAACAATATGGTTGAGGCTTTGGCTCTATTAAAAGGCGTGTCTCTAGCAAAGCATAGAAGATGGAAGAGGCTATGGGTCGAAGGAGACTCCAAAGTATTGATTAAGGCTATTCAAGGTGATGGTGTGAAATACTGGAGACTTGGTGTCATTCTTGAGGCTATTCTCTATGCTAAACATAAATTTGAAGATCTCAGGTTCTCTCACATCAAGCGTTCTAGCAATTGTGTGACTGACTGGGCTACGAACTATGGGGTCAATCTCATCCAAAAATATAGAGAGTTTGTTAAGGTGTGGTGGCCTGATTTCCCACAAGAAATTCTCAGATTGTTGCAGGATGACATCAAATCTCACTTGCTTGATTCTTAGCCTTGTCGTGTATGGTTAGGCGGTGGTTGTCGAGCTTCCTTGTATGGGTTGTGTCTGCCAATTATTGCTTCTTGTGGCACCTGTATGTTGAGCATTGTATTTTTTTTAGCTGTTGCTAATTTGGAGCTGTGTGATCTGGTTGTTAATCAACTCTGACATTTTTTTGGTTCCTGGATCCTATAACTAGGTTTTTATACCAAAAAAAAAAAAAAAATTGCTCTACACCCTCCCAATCTTCATAAACTAAATCCTTTAATTCATTTAAAGGTAAATAAAGGTTCCAAAACTTACAAAATAGAGCCTTGTCTCGAAGATCTTGGATTTGCAATTGAAGCATGTCTTTTGGAAATGCAATTTTTATAGTATTTTCATCCATTTCATGAAAAATTCTTGCTTTCTTCTGAGTGGAGGAGTGAATTCCCTCATCTTTCTGCTTTTTCTCTTTAGGTATCCAAATATTTTTAGGACCCCCTTTTATTTTTCAAACCCTTTTTCCTCTTATTTTTTGCTTTCTTTTTTTTAGATTTCTGATGAGGTTGGGGCTTAGCTCCCTCTTTGGACACATTTTGCACACAAGGGTTATCCAGAGATTTTGAAATGTGGAGAGCCCTTTGATTTTGTTAGTTCTCAGAATGTAATCTTGCTTGTTGGCTACTACCTTTAATGGTCACTTCTAAAAAACCCTCGACCTGTCTGGAATCAATTAGGGTTTTGTTGTCCCTTGTCTTGTCCTTGAAATGAGCTAGACCCATTGTAAGGATTCAAATGATTTTGAATATTCCATGTCTCTTGTTCTTGAACCTTATTGTTTGTACGGTTGGCCCCCACTATTTTCTGCCCTTGAATAAAACCTTTTTCTTTTTCCCCATGCAACGACTAAGAGTTTTGAAGAATCTTTAGATTGAAGGGAGCGCCAGAAGGGTTAACATGAACCCCATCTGTGTATGATTTGAAATTTGTCTGCACTTTCTCATAACGATTCTTTAAATGAGCAAAATTATGTTGTGGCTTCCTACTATCCCTTAAATCCTCTGACTCTCACAAAACTTCCTTGTCATCTTCATAGAGATCAAAGATGGGTTGTTTATTATAATATAATATAATATTATTATATATTATTATATAATATTATATAATATTATTATATAATATTATATAATATTATATAATATTATATAATATTATTATATAATATTATATAATATTATATATAATATTATATAATATTATATATATTATTATATAATATTATATAATATTAATATATAATATTATATATTATATTACATTATAAAATAGCATATTATTATATAATAATATAATATATTATAATGTGAGCTCTCGTGTTTGTTTTTAATTTATAACATAGGAAATAGATATTTGTTTCCTATTTTATACTTTTTCTAATATATGTTCGGGTCTAGGATTATAATATATATTATATTAATTATAATATTATATATATTATAAATAATATAATATATATATTATAATATTATATAATATAATATAATATAATATAGTATATTATAATATAATATAATATAGTATATTATAATATAATATAGTATAGTATATTATAATATAATATAATATAGTATATTATAATATAATATTTGATAATAATATAATATAATCATAAAATATCATAAATTTAATATTATATAAATATTATAATATATTAAATATATTATTATACAATATTAAATTAACAAACATTATAAAAATGATTTTCAAAAAAACAATTATTATAATGTTTTTTAATTTAATGATGTATATGATAAATATATTAAAAAATTATTATAACATATAAAATAAAAAAATGGATCGAGCCCAGACCCGACAGAATTAAAATTTTTGACTCAAACGAAACAGATATCCATTTAGAAATGAATATTTGTTTTATAACAGGTGTCCATTTCTAACAAATATCTGTTTTGGTTTGGTATTACCAAACCAAAACAAATATTGTACCCAAGCCTAGAAAAAGTCAAAGGCAGAAATTTCACATTTTTCGACGTGTTAAAAACACCCTTTTTCACATCGCCACTTTTTGGACCCCCATGATCTTGCATAGACCCAATTAATAAAGCCCTAGATTAATGTGAAAGTGTAAAGGTACACCTTACAACATCAAAAATAAGGCACAATTAAGTCCATTTTATTTAAAAGGGCCTTAAACTTAATGTGAATATGAAAAATATATTACAACACTTAATTAAGGCATAATTAAGCTCATTTTATTATTAATTATTTAAAAATTAAGTGTGAAAAAGGGATACCTTTTTCTACACTATATTTTTCCCCCACTTTAGTGAGAGTACGACCCCATGTCAAACTCAAACTAAAGTAGACATTCAAGAAACTTATGTATCCAACAATGAAAAAGATACATAATCATACAACATCAAAGATTTAGAAGATCAAGACTAGACAATCCAATTTGTGCGAAACACATCTAAGCTACTGGATTTTTGCGCTCACTCTAAGGTAGTGAAACTTCAGGCTGTCCATTAGGTGACTCTCCCAATAAAGTGGCTTAGTGAGAAATTCATGCCTCTATGTCAGCATCTCACCATACAATGAGAAATTCATGACTCTATGTAGGCTTCTCATTTTACTAACCATACCAAAGATATCCCTCTGATAACTTCAAAAGGGCACCACAAGGCAAGGCTCCACAGGCAAGCAGAGTGTGTTATGCTAGGTGGCCTTGAATTTAGGGGTTTTAGGCTCCATAGGGATTAACAAGATGTGATATGCAAAACACCTATGAATAAGGGGGGAGGTTTCATAGGAAAGCAAGGTGTGTTATGCTTGGTGGACTTTATTAGGGATGGGTTCGAGCTTCACAACATTAGCAAGCTACAATGTACCAAACACTTATGAATGTTATCTATATATAGTTTTTTTTCAAAGGGATATTGCTTAGTTCGTGTAAGGTCTTCTTCTTAGGGAACATCATGCCTAATGTCTCCAAGAGAGAAAAATAAAGAGTAAAAGATTCACAACTTAGGGAATGTAATGCATTGCATCACCACTAAGAGGAAAGTCGTATGCTAAGAAATATCACTCTTCGAGGAAATCAAACCCAATGACACCACCAAGAAAAGGATGCATCATAAGAAAAAAGAAAATAACACCATGAAACATAAGAAGTGTCTGGAGCCGAGGAAAATGGGGGAATGATGATGTATTCACACTCACTATCAAAGATTATATTCAAGGATAACCCTAGAGATCTCAATGCAAGAGAGAAAGAGATCTTGAAATAGGGTTGTCCTAGGGTCCTAATATGATTTAATGAGGGGTTCACCACCAATTTTAAACTTTGAAAAGACAATGAAATGAAAGATGTAATGCAAAACCCCAATTCAATGCAACAACCTTCAAGATGACTTAAAAATACTAGTAAAACAACATAGAAAAGCAGCAAGATAATCAATGTGCACCTAGAAACTTGATGATGACTGGAAACAACTCTAAAATTCTAGAAATCCTAAATTTTTGACCTACTGGGACTCATTCACCATTTTGGTTGAATCAGTCCTAGATTTGGATTTATGCACAGGAGTAGGTTTTAGGAAAATGGGTATCCAAATTTGTAAAGATCTCCAAAAAAAACCTATAGTGGGACTCATTCGCCACTTGTGGTGAACGAGTCTAGTTTAGATTTTCTAAAAATTAAAAGTCTGAATATGGTCTTCTTAGTCTTCTTAATCTATTCCTCTAGGTTCCTCGATCTGAAACTCCGATTTTGGGGCTATAGATACCTTTTAGTGAAGATTATGACCTTGAAAATGGGGAGAAAACTCTAACAAGCTTGCAACCTAATCTTCAATGATCTTCAAAGCACCTAGATCTACAATCACACAAAGAGAGAAAAACTTGTTGATTGTTAGGGAATAGGGGTTTGCCTTGGTCAAACCCCTTTTAGGTAATTAAGCCAAATGACGAAACAGTGGAATGAAGGCATGAAACATGGAACAAAGAACATGAATCATGGACAATGATACCTTGAATGATGCCTTGTGAATTATTTCTTTTAAATCTACAACTCAACATGAAATGGCCATGAAGGATGTAGATCTTTATCTTTGACAATAGATGTAGAGCAAAGCTTGACCTTGGATATTCAATGCTACATCACAACATTAGCTCACTAACATGCTTGGTGCTTGATCTGCTTGACGTGATGATAGATTTTGAATCGTTACAACAATTGATGGAGAATCCTACCCTTGAATGCCTTAGAAATGATCTTGAAAGCTATCTTGATAACCTTTTGAAGACTTGTAATGCTTGACTTGATAATATGAATGCATGATGAAATAGTGATTTGAAAGATTTTTTATGTAGGAAATCTACCTAATAACCTATGTATTTGATCCCAAAGGAAGGAATAGGAAAAATTTGAATTAAAAACTTAGTTTTCCCACTCAAAGCCTTAAAAATAGGCCAAATGGGAATCACTTACCATCCTTGGCGAATGAGTCCCAATTGGATGGGACTCATCTTCCCAAGGTGGCAAATGGGTCCCATGAGGGCTATATTTCATGCTAAAGTGTCGAGGAGTGAAGAATTTAAGTTTTTATGTTGATCTTGTCAAGTTTTTGATTAAAATATGACTTGGGATGCACAATATAGGGTCATAAGGGCCTATTAATAATTATTTAATGGTTATAGATGCAAGAGGGTCCAAAATCCAATGTGAAAGTGTAAATAAATACATTTTACAACATTAAATTAAGGAAAAGTTAATTTAGATTAAAAATGGTCCAAGACCTAATGTGGATGTGTAAAACAACTCACAACACTAGACCAAGGTGATATTAAATGCAATTTATCATTAATTATTCCCAAATCAAGTAAGGAAAATGGAACTTTTTTCGTTATTCCATCTAGCCCCCACTTTAGTGAGAGGATGAGCTTGATTCAAACTTGCACTAAAGTAGACATTCAAGAGGGGTCCAAGTGTGTTGATGCGGATGGTCTAGGATAACAAAGATCAAGGAAGCAATCAAGCCCCCCAGGATCTAGGATCCTAAGTCAAACTGACATAAGCACAAAAGGACACACACAAGATGAATGTTATGCAACAAGACAAGATATGCAAACATGCAATATCAAAAACTAAAAGAAAGGAGAAACAAGTAAAAATAAAAATGAGGTGGATCAACCCTTAACAATTTTTCCAACATGATGTGGATTAGATCTAAGTTGTTTGTCCAAAAATGCATTCTCACTCTGAGGAAACAAAACTCTTGGATGTGAGTTGGGTTAGAAGTCCTAAAAAGGTGAGACACATACAATCATGGCTAGTATGCACTCACACACATGCAAGTGGCTATGGGGAAATTCATGCCTCGAATTGGGCTTCCTGCTCAAACTATACCAAAGTTATACCGCCTGATAACTTTGATAAGGCACCATGCAAAAATGATCTTCAAGCTTCATGAGGCAAGACAAACTTCTTATGCTTGGAGATCATGAACAACAAGATTGCTCCACAGGCATGCAAAGTACAGTGCTATGCAAGGTGGCCATATAATGATTGTTGTAAATGTGAAATAGTGTAAGATATGTTTAAAGGGATTTTTCTTATTTCATGCAAGATCTCTTCTTAGGGAACATTTTGCCTAATGTTACCAAGAGAGGAAAATTCAAAGAAATATTGTGCTCTTGGAGGAAATCAAGCTTAATGACAACACCAAGGAAAGGATGCATCACAAGAAAAAAGAAAAGTCATGTAGTGAAACATGAGTGTCGATGTATGCCCCCACTTTAAAGTAGTTGCTAACATCATTACTTGGAGAAAATGCTTTAAAGTAGAAGAAGACATGAAAGCTTATTTAGAAATCCCTATGCCAAGTCATATGTTTCTGAATCGAACTACATCATTAATAAGTATGTCACATACAAGCCAACTTAAGGCATGTCATCCACATCCCAAGCTTGCTCTTATATGTACATGAAAGGTGATCGAATAGCCAAAAGAGACAATGAAAAGTGACATATGGGGAGGAGGCTACCTAACCTATTGCCCCCACTTAGTGCATGACAAGGATGAGCTGAATAGGATGAAAGTAAGTATTAGTTAGAGGAATTAGGTGCTGGGTGATCCCATAATAGTGGTTTACAATTTTTGGCCAAACTGGTCACTAAAATTATTATTTTCAACTAAATCTTCACATTCGGGCACCTATAGCAGCTAAACTGTGAGGAATTTTAAGATGGTGCAAACTAGAGTCTCATCAAATTTTGTCTGTAGATTCTAAAAATATTTTTTTCAAAATTTTTGGAATCAAATTGCACTTCTTTTTCCATCTCCCACGAAAATAGATTTTTTTCAGAAAACAACATTTTTAAAAAGTGACGCACACCGTCTAATGCATAACTTTTTTTCCATGAAGGATAAAATTCCAATTCTTTAAAATTTAGATTTGTTACTCTGATATCTAGTGCTTCCCTTGGTTAGATAGTTTTTTATTGAATATTTTTTCCTTAATCAAGTTTCAAAGTGAAATGAATTACAATTCAGACATATATTGTATAAGCGTAACTTTTTTTGTATATGTCAAAATTTAATTTAATTTTTTTTCTTGGATCAAGGACTTCAATATCTAGTGCACTCATATTTTTAAATTTTTTTTTTTGATAATCTTCTATTTTTCCACATGTGAAGAACAAAGAAATTCATTTTCAATGAAAAACCTATGTTTAATAAAACTTAAAAAACAAATACATAAAAAAAACCAAAACATATTAAAATTATATTTATTGGATAGCTTGTTCTGAGGAATATCATAATCATTTGAAATAAATTTTAAATGAATTCATTTGATCCCCAAAAATCTAAATCAAAAGTGATTTCTTATCAGCATTTTGATAGGTGTAAAGGAGACGCATTTATAGGTATGGTTTAAAACCAGCGAGGTTCTATCCAAGGGGGTTCGATCTAAGGTGATTTGATCAAACCCTCTTCAATTGGAATCATTAAAATGGAAATTTTTAAGGCTTAAATCATTATATTTTCTAAAAATATGTGATTTCAGCTAAAATTTGTTCCTCTCAGGAATTGTAAACCACTATTATGACAGCACCCTGCTTCAACATAAGGAAGACTACCTCACTCCTGAAGATGTTGAATTTTGTTACTTAAAGCCCTACCTTTATTAGTAGCATGGACATGAACTCTATGATATGCACAAAAGGAATTCTTGTAGTAAAATTTCTTTCATGTTCTTGGAGGGAGGGAGATCAAAAAATCTTGGAGGATTCTCGATAAGATACCCTCTTGATCCAAAGTAGAAGATGTTCCTTGAGTTTGCGATAAAGATATCTCATGCTTAGTAGAGGATGTTATACCTACACAAGACCCTTTAGATTGCGATATTTTGTACTCTCCCTGAAAGGAAAGTGTAAAATCTAATGAATTCAAATCATTAGTGTTTTGCGTGATGACACTGACATTAAGAAAGGATTTCTCTATTTGTTTCATTTCTTGCAAAGGAAAACAATCAAGACCACTAGTGTCCATCAATTCAAGATGCATTACTATTAAAGTTGGCTTAGAAGAATCTTTTGTAAGAGTGTTATTGTTAAGTAAAGGATTTTTTTATTTTTTTTTGAGGGGAAATAACCAAGATCATGAGTCATTTCTTGTGTGTTAGGCTCTATAGGGACATAGTGAACCATCAATTTTGTGGGGTTCTATGGACTTCTCTTGCACTCTTAGGATCCTTCACCTAAAAGGAGAGAGATAGAACACTAAAATTAAGGTGGTTCACTCAAAGAAAGGACTGTAAGATGGAATTATGACTAAATGGAATCATATAAATGCAAATAAGCTATGAAATTGATTGATTATGAATGAAAAAATAATGAAATATGCAATGTTTGAAAACATAGTGAGGTATGCAAAAGACTCAAAAAGATGATAAAAAATGAAAAAGAAACTAAAAATAAAGCTATAATTTAGAATGTGTGCACCTATAAGATTGATGAAGACTAGAAAACACTCTAGAAATATAGAAAATCTAACTTTTATGTTGACTGGGACTCATTCGCCAACCTGGCTAAATCAATCCCAGATCAAGGCTTTCTACCTGGAAACTAGTTTCTATTTATTGGGTGCTGGAATCTATAGTTAACTCTATTAACCACCTCATGAGGGACTCATTTTCCATCCATGGTGAATCAATCTACTTTCAAATTTTTGCAAACTCATATCTCATACCTACACCTTGTCACCTGTATAACACTTCGTGATGGGAATCTGGATCAGGATCTTAGAAAATACCTACAAAACAACTTAAAATTTGTTGTATAATGGGGGGTTTCCTTGGTCAAACCCTAAATTGGGTAATCAAACCTTGAATGGATAAAATTCTTCATAAAACCCTAGCCTTAAGTGTGTTAAAGACTAGGAAAACTTGAAGTATGACAAAACCCTATTCTATTGTGTTAGAATAAGATGTGCAAATGTGATTTGAATGATCCAAGACTTCAATATTAGAAACCCTGCAAGATATCAAATGAATGTAAATGTCATGCAAATGTAATGAAAACCTTGAGTTTGAAGATAGAGAGAAGATGGAAGATATTATGGAAGACTCCTAATACTTGACTTTTGAAATTGCTTTGGAAAAATGACTAAGAGATGTGAAAAATGGCTTAAAATGTGTATTTATAGCAATCAACACCTAATTTTCCCATTATTTAGACCTAATAGGCCGACGTACACCAAAAAATTAAGTTAAATTAATTGAATTCCCACTAAAAATTGAAATTTCCCTCAAAAGGTACTCATTCACCACTGTTGGCGAATGGGTCCCACCAGAGGGGACTCATTCGCCCAAGGTGGTGAACTAGTGGTTTTTGAAGGTAGGATTTTAGGATATGAATTAATTGAGTGTTGTTTGTTAGGATTTAAGTGATTTTTTAAGTGAAACAAGCCTCTAGATCAAAAATAATGGGTCTTAGGGGCCTATAAATGCTATTTTGAAGAATGAATAATGTAGCTTGGGTACTCAAAAGTAGGTCTAAATTAAGCATGAAATTATATATTTTCTCAAGAGTGTCCAATTTTCTATGCCACATTTAGCCCCCACTTTAGCACCCATATGACTCTACATGCATATGTAAGCTAAAGGACACTAAACAATACAATTTATTGCATAAAAGGATACTCATTCAAAAGATGGGAGAACAAAGCTCCCATTGTAGTTATATGCAAAACCACAACATTAGGAACCACAACCTGCAACACAAATTCATTAATTATCCAAAGATCCTTTTATCTAAGTCCTAGGAATCTAATTCAAGGGTAGATGTTTTCCCCCCCTTGATTCCAATTGCTTTATAGAGGTGGAATGAAGGTAGCAATCTAGCCACATCGAATAAAGAACATCATACCGTAGGGAATTTCCAAGTACCATGCCACATAACGATAGATGATTGGTGATGTCGGGTGTAGAATCACAATTCCAACACATCAAATGACATAAAAAAATGAAGTTCCATAGGTCTCGTTATGTTGTTTTGAAGAAAAGGTACTTTAAATTGAACTTCTTAAAAGAAAATAACCCTATTTTATCACATAGAGTAAAAGTAATGAAAATAGGTTAAAAGAGGTAAAGGAGAGTAACTTGTCACTTACTATTGCATTTTACCTTCTTATAGCTTGAGAGTGACAAGTGAGATGAGAAGATGTTGAGTAGACAAGATTACACACTTTCATGACTGGATGAGCTTCCAGAGCAGGTGGCACACAACGAGCTATACAATGAGGTGAGTCAATTCCACAGCTTTCACCTAGTGATTTTGCAATGATTTAATGATTTTTAATGCATGGATAGGTTGAATTAGGGTCTTCCAAAAAAAGTTCGTAAAGTGTCCCCTTTTCTTTTGCAAAGTACCCCATTTGTTTGCAAAGTGTCCCTTTTGTTCATAAAGTGTCCTGTTTCTTTGCGAAGTGTCCCAAAATGGTTCTAAAGTGTCTAGGGCCTTTAGAAAAGAACAATAGATGAACTTTACCATGCTTGCATGATGAATAATGTAAAAAATAGAGATATTAGATAAATTTTTAGAGCAAATTGTTGTGCGTTTGATAGGTTCCAGCCCAGTCGTGACAACAGCTAGGAAGGAGACAAATTAGCTTTCTTAGAGATTTAGCCCCATCATTGTCAGCAGCAGAGACAAAGCATCTACATGTAGTAGGCATCTATTGGAAATATCTGATGCCACCTATGAGATACCATGACACCATACTGATGGCCCTATGTGAGCACTAAGATGTTGACTCCTATACATTTCACCTTCGAACCGAGGAGATGACCATCACCCTAGAGGATGTACACCTTATTCTCTAAGTTTCTATTAATGGAGAGAAGGTATATTTCCAAGGGGATTAGTCATTCCATGAGAAGAATATAGACATGCAATATTGCTTGGGTGGACCTATTCATGATGAGCATGTGAGAACATGAATCAAGCTTCATATTCTTCTATATTCATGAGCCCCCATTGTGAGATGGATTATGATGCATTAAGTGGATCTTTTTCTCAATCCTAGTGGATGAGTAACACACCTAGATGGAGGATTGGTACACTTGATTTGCAAGATGGTAGACTGTGGGATAATCTATTCCTGGGGACACTGCATCCTAGCACATCTTTATTATGATCTTGGCCAAATTTTTTTCTAAGAAATTAACAGTATGGTGCACTGCACACTTCTGTAGGTGTGGTACCTCAAGTATATTACATGCACTAGGCCTATCAAGTTCCCATATGCTATAGTTGTAGGATATCCACAAGCATTTGTCTATCCTCTATGATGCTTGTGGCAGTACGAAGATCTACATTTTTGGAGAGTGAGATTTGACTGACTGGAGGATGCCAAGATCCTATGGAGACCTTATCTACTCACACTACAGTGGCTAGATCTCACAAGATAGTTGACGAGGATGCAGATGGACAGATTTTTGGCTGGGTGACATGACTATGCTATACATCCATTCTATTATGTACGAGTCATGCTATAGTTTGGGTAGGTGCAGACACCACCAAGGGAATGCCCCTTCATTAGGTCATCAATGCAGAGTGCCCAGAGGAAAAGTGATACCTCTCGACTAGCTATAGATCATGTTCATGAGAGTGATTCTAATGATTCAGATCATGATCAACCACCAGTCATGGATGCTAATGATATTGGCAGCACAAATGAGCACAAAAAAGTGGTGGTCAATGACAAGAACAACTCCTGTATTTCCCATGGATGTCCATATAATTGATGGAAGACTAGCACCAGATGAGGGAGATGAGCTAGAGGATAGGGTCAAGGATGTATGATATAAGCCAATAGATATATTTACTGATGTTATTGATGATGATTATGATTTAGAGACCAATCCTAAATACAAGGACTATGATGGAGGATAGAAGGATGATGATGATTATGAGGAGTATGAGGAGGAGCCACCCCTAAGTGAGGGTGATGAGGTATCAACTGAGGATCAGCATGATTGAGGAGAGTTCTCACATACTCATCTAACTAGATCACATGTAGTAGCTATAGAAGACATCAATACCTATGGTCAGATAGAGGCTATCATGTCCTTCATTCCCCCCAGATATTATGAGGTTTACATCCCTTAGTGGACAAGAGATATAGGTGATGATATTTGATTAAATTATCCATGTGTTTTAGTTTTGATGTTTCATATATATATATCATGATGATATTTATTGATTGTGTATTGTTTGTATCTTGCAAGAGCGGCCAGAGACTAGCAAGAGCTCTATTGTCAGGCTATCACAGAGATAGTGTATGCATCCATCAATGAGGAGGAGGTGGACCCTTATTATGTGCCTCCACTAATCATGGAGGAGCTAGAGGCACTCATACCTTTCTTGAGGTTGTGGGAAGCATATGAGAGTATGAGGAGACAACTCTATTGAGCTGAGAGTTCAGGACTATCATCAGACACTTCAGCAGAGGTTGATAGATTGCATGTAGAGCTAGCATAAGTACGAGCTAAGAGGGATCAGATGGTAGAGGATCCTCTTGTAGCCCTTGAGTGAGTATAGGGTCTGTAGTATGCACTCAGAGTCAGTGGATAGTGATCATGATCACACACAACTGTCTCATGATGTTAGGGGACCAGATCATAGGCGCCAGAGCCTGAGGGTTCTAGTTCTCACAGACCTTGGTGATTTTGTTAAATGACAATGTGATTAATTAAATAACTTGTGGTAAAAGTTCTTAATTAATGTCTACATGATTTAACATGATTGATGTGATTTAATGTAAAACATATTGCAGTTTCACTTTAGATGCAAATTGCTAAATTAAAGAAAGTATGTTAAATTAGATACACCTATAATTCATATAAGGATTGAACTTAACATAACTGGAGGGTGAATACTATGTAATATAAAGTAATTATAAAAATAACTTAAATAATTACCTTAGTGTTCAAGAACGAAGCAATGTGAAAGTATTTAGAATGGAACCAAATAACTTTAGACAACACTTCTTTTCTATCCATACTATTCAAAGAGACTATAGGTAATACTGACACAAATGCACGACATTAATAGATTCCTTAAGGGGTGTTCCGTTGAGCTTAGTTAAAACATAAGCATCAGACCCATAACTCATATTAATTATGTAAGGTCCTAACCAATTAGGGCTGAAATTGTCTTTGTCCTCATGGTCAACATTAGTATTGCGTTGATTCTCATAGAGAACAAAATCACCCTTACAAAACGTTCGAGGAATAACATGAGTATTGTTTTTTCATTGTAATTGTTTAATGTAAGCTTGGAGATGTTCAAGAGCATTAATACACTTTTTATAGAGCATATCAAGCTAGTGCAATCGTTGATCTTTATAAGTGGCATTGTTAATAAGTTCTTGAAGAGTGATTCATAGTGTAGGAATCTCTAACTCCAACGGCATGATTGTGTTAGTACCATAAACAAGGTCATACGGTGTAGCTCCCATAGATAACCTAACACTCGTTCGATAAGCCCAAAGTGCATAATGTAATTGTGTATTCCAATCCTTATGATTATTTTTAATAGTTTTCCTTAGGATTTGTTCAAGAATCTTGTTAGTACTTTTAGATTGTCCATTAGATTGCGGATAGTATGGTTTAGAAAATTCATGTTGGATATTGAATTTTTCAAAAAAATTATTTACTTCATTATTCTTAAATGGGGTTCCATTATTGCAAAAAATTGTGTAAGGAAGGCCAAAACAAGCAATTATGTGTTCCATTATGAAATGACAAATTACTTCAGCATTTGTATCTATCGAAGAGGAATAGCTTCCACCCATTTTGTGAAGTAGCTTGTTGCGGTTATTATAAATGTATGTCTGATAGAAGAGGGAGGTGATATTTTTCCAATGATATCTAATCCCCAAATTGAAAATGACCAAATGGGAATTTGGGCACAGAGCTCAGAAGCATGGGCATGGATCAAATTGCTATTTTCTTGAAATTTGTGACATCTTTTAACATAAGAAAAGCACTCTTTTTCCATATGTCTCCAATAATATCCCATACGAATAAGTTTTTGCACTAATGACCATCCTCCAAAATGACCTCCATAGGCACCAGCATGACCCTGCTCAAGGGCTATAGGAATTTTAATCCTTAAGAAACCTTAGTAAGAGACCATTGAAGTATATTCTATACAACACATTGGAAAGGATCACGTATTTAGCTGCTAGTTTGTGTAAGTGATTTTGATTTTTTGTCATTGTGGGCTCGGGAATGGTACCATCTTTTAAATAATTGTACATTGTATCATACCATTCTCATGAGGCTTCTTGAGTTGTGTTTAAAATTTCTTCTAGGAAGGTATAAGTTGAAGGTTTCGTGATTAGGTGGATAACAAAGGTGAATTATGTTGAAGGATCGTGTGGGGATATAAGACAGTTTGCACTCACCATCACATCTACATGTCGATTGTCTTTTCATGGGATTTTATCAATGGTGAATGATTCAAACTTCTCTAACAGTTTCATTATAAATTCCTTGTATTTTGATAGTTTGTCATGTTTAGTTTGATATGTCCCATTGATTTTCTTGATGACTAATTGTGAATCACCAAAGATCTTGATATCTTTAGCACCCATGGTTAAGGCAGCTTGCAATCCTATAATTAAGGCCTCATACTCAGCTATGTTATTTGTACATAGGATTTTTTATTGATAGGACAAGGGAATAGGCTTTCCATCAGGTGGAATTAATACCACTCTAGCACCAGAACTTGTTTGACACTTGGATCCATCAAAATAAAATTCCCATGTTTTAACATTTGTGGTCAAGACACTATCATCAAGAAAGGAGTCATGATTAGGTAAAGTGAGAGGAGAAGGGGCATCAGCTAAGTGATTGGTTAAGGCTTGTCCTTTGATTTCTTGTTTAGGGAAAAAACTTAAGGTGAAACTTAGTGAACAACATCACCCACTTAGCTAAGCATCCAGATAGGTCGGTTTTATTAAAAAGATGCTTAAGGGGATCAAATTTTGTTGACTTGTATTTCAACATTTAGTAAAAAATGTCGCAATTTACTAGTACTAAATACAAGAGCTAAACATTGTTTCTCAATTGGTGAGTATCAAGTTTCATAATCAATTAAATTTTGACTAATGTAATAAACAAGATTTTCTTGTCCATGATCATCTTGTTGAGCCAACAATGCTACAAGAGCATGGGCTGATGCGGCTATGTACAGGATAAATGGTTTGTTTGGCATAGTGGGTTGTAAAACAAGTGGAGTTGCAAAGTATTCCTATAAACTCTCAAAATTTTGTTTACAATCCTCATTCCAAACAAAGTGTACATCATTTTTGGGAAGATGTGTGAAGGGTAATGTATGATTGGCTAAAGATGCTACAAAATGATGGATGGCTTGAATTCAGCCTTGTAATGCGCACAATTGAGAAATGTTTTTTGGAGGTGGCATGTTAATAATGGCATCAGTTTTTTTTGTGTCCACCTCAATGACTTTGTGAGATATGAAAAACCCCAAAATTTTCCCACTATCTACACTAAAGACACACTTTTTTGAATTTAATCACATGTTATATTTACATATTTGTTCAAAGTTTTTTTGAATAGTTACATTGTCTTGTCTTGTTAAGGATTTAGCAAGGATATCATCAACATAATCTTCCAAGATTTTATGTATGTAATCATGAAATATCAAGGTCATCGCTCATTGATAATTCGTGTCAGAATTCTTTAAACAAAAAGGCATCACAACCCAACAAAACGTTCCTCAAATAGTTCTAAATGCAGTTTTGTATTGATCTTGAGGGTTGATAAAGATTTGATTATAACCAGAAAATATGTCCATGAATGACAACAAAGCATGTCCAACAGTTGAATCCATGATCATGTCAATATTAGGAAGTTGAAAGTCATCTTTTAAAGAGGCTTTATTCAAATCATGAAAATTCATTCATACCCTAATATGATTATCGGGTTTAGCAACTGCGACAATGTTTGAGATCCAAGGAGAATAGTCAATAAGTCAAATGAAGCCTACATCAAGGATTTTTTGAAGCTCTGCTTTAACATGCAAGGATATGTTAGGGTGCATTTTTTTGTATCTTTTGGTGAACAGGTTTAGCATTTTCAGCAAGAAAAATGTTATGTGTCACAATTTTTCAGGTCAATTCCTGGCATGTCAGAATATTTCCAAGCAAAATTTTTAGGAAAATCATGAAGTAAAGTTGTAGTTTCCTCTTGTTATTCATCATCAAGGCACTTCACAATTTTAATAACTTTGTATTTATCATCTATGTCCATTGGTACATCAATTGTATCTCCTAAGGGGAGGGCATTAGACTTAGGAACTTTAGGATCATATGGTTTTTCAGTGATATCATTATCCTTTTGCTTGGTAACTATCACAATGCAAGTAACCTGTTTCATTTGACTAGTAGAGGATGTATTATCATAAAATCCTAACATTTGTTTTAGAGTTTCATCATTGTCAACATACTTCCATGATGGTGATGAATTCATATCAAGCAATTCAGGATGTTTGATTGTGAGTTTGTGTTTTGGTTGACATATAATAGTGTTGATATTCAAAGATGGTCATTGAGTATCTTTTATCGTTTTAGAAAAAGAATATCCCAATCCAATTTTTGCCTCTTTTGTATTAGGTTCTATAGGGACATGAATACCTTGTTCATGATGTTCACATCCTTTTCTAGTATATCCTAATTGTTTCATGAGTTCATAGCATTTTTTATTCAGGGAATGTTTTTCATCAAAATTTGAAGTGTCCCCAATGCTCCATAATTCAACACCATTAGAAAGAGCTCAAAATCCTAATTCCAATGCAACTTGAATGGGCTCAAAAGGGCTCAGTCTATATGCCCAAGTAATAGTAGGTCAAAGTTTGCATCAAACTGGCACAAGGGGTCATCTAGGAAGTGAGAAAAACTACTGTCTCAGAAATCAATGAAAGCAGTGTCCAAAAAAAGAGCTCAATGAGATGAACCCAATGATGTTCATTTCATCAAAATCTGAGATTGTATGCTCGAGATATTGTCAATCAAAGTTCAAAAGAATGGGTTGACTTTGACCATATGGCTAATGACATCAATGTGCTGGCATGGCAGTCTGTACTATATTGAAGCTAAGGTGGACCAACTAGGACTTGACACATGGCAACTAACTGTGCAAGCCATACATTCGTACAAATGATGTGGCATGATGACATGGCAACCATACTCCAACGCGACACCTATGTGGTAGGCTTCATTAGTAGTTGACTTGGATCTAATAGAAAATCAAAGGATGCCATGTGGCCTGACAAGGAGGTGCCACATGGTGCCTCATCGGCGCACTCCTTCGATCAGTCAGTCAGTGAGATGGTATATTGGAACAAAATTTTGTTAAGGGGCTTCAACCCCTAACCTGCCGTGTGCAAGTCAAATCTCCCACCAATGCACCCATGATAACTGCCTTACCCATATGGCTTCACCGATTCGTTTGGTTATGTGTGTTGGTGCGGTTTGGAGATAAAAGGTGGCTAGTAGGGTTGGAACCACTGACCCACCATTTAGTAAAAGGTTTTGTTACTAACACACCATCGATAGAATTTAACATATTATTGGAGTCAGTTTATTTTGTTGAATTTTTTGAGGTTGAATGTAATGCAAAGGCCATAACAACCAAACTAAGGCCCTAACCACTAAACCAAAAGAGGGTATAAATGACAAAAGATGTTGTATACGACTTGAAGACTTAGGCTAAGGGGAGTTACTCATTTATTGAAATGGTTAAGCCTTTTTAGGCATATTTTATGTATAAAAGGGGGTAGTAGACCTTTGATTTTTCAAGTCCAACTGGTGAGAAGGAGAGTACACTTAGGAGATTCTGAAGATATTTCCACACGTCAGAGGAACGTCATGCATTTTTGCTTAAGGGAGATAGTCTTGAAGCAATTGTAACTGATTTTTGGAGCATAATCAAATCGGTCACTTCGTTGGAGAGGGACCTAGAGACATAGTCCATTCGGATGACCTTCGTTATCAATTGTGTTTGATCTCTTCTTTTCTCTCTTTCTTTTAGTTCATCATCATGGTTATGCTTTGTTCATTTAAGCATTTATGTTATGTTAATTCATTCATTTAGAGTTTTGAGTTACCTGTTATAAAATGTTAAGCATTTTGTAAGCACTCATCATAGATCCTAAAGTAGATCAAGTTTAGTATCAGAGCTTTGTGTGACTAGTATTACAAAATTGAATGCTAACACGATCCAAGATTCGGGAAGGCAAAGACAAGCTTGAAGAATATAATCTTGAGATCGAAAGACAAAGAGTTGATCCACCGTCATAGATGGAAGAAACAGGTGGTGGACAAAGTTCGAAGCTTGATGCGAAGGATTTCTAGAAGGATTTTCTAGACATGAAGGTGATGGTGGAAGAACTTTATGCATATAAGAAGAAGCGCGAAAAGGGAGGTTCCTCGAAGCACAAGTTCAATAGGAAGATCAAAAAGACAAAGAGGAGAAAACTCCATAAACTCATTCTCCTCCATCTTCTCCCTCTTCTTCTTCTCCCCCTTCTCCTCCTTCTCCTTCTACTACTATAAATCCATTTAAGAGAAATTATAAGCATGTTATTAAGTTGAATGTAAAATTTGAGTTGCCTAAGTACTATGGGGAGTTAAATGCTAAAAAGTTAGATGATTGGGTCCAACAAGTAGAAGTGTACTGTAGGATTCAAGGCCTAGTAGAAGATGCTTCTAGGATCTAGTTAGACACTCTCTGGTTGGGAGGTATAGCTCTCACCTGGTGGGAGAGTAAGACTTGGGAATAAATTGCTCGCCATGATCATGTTAGTATGTCTTGGATGGAATTTGTTACTACCCTTAAGAAATAATTCTATCATTTAGGTAACATGTAGCAATTAACCATGAATTGGAAGACCTTTAGGCAAGGTAAGGGGCAGTCTATCTAGGATTACACTCATGAGTTCAAAAAATGGGCTATTGCTTTAAATGTTCCCTTGTACACTCATGATACATTACTTAAGTACATAGGTGGTTTGCATTCTTACTTAAGGAACATTATTCTAAGGTTGAGTCCTAATAATTTGGATGAGGTGTCTATCCAAGCTACTCATTTAGAGTCAAGTGGTAAGAACATTTTCAATGATAACTTTTCCAAGAAGCCATCTAAGTCTAAGGGTAAGTCTAAGGGTAAAGAAAAAAACAAGGACAAGGGAAAAGGGAAGAAGATAGCTACAGTTAAGAAAGAGGGTGATAAATCCACATGCTCCCATTACAAGAAAGAGGGGCATGATGATTCAAAGTGATGGAAGTTGCACCCCGAGTTGAGGTTGAAAAGATATGGAGGTAATAAAGGAAAGAAAAATACTGATGTAGTGATCCAACAAGATCTTGGATCTAACCTTGGAGATGAGACAAAGATTGTTGCTGTCAGGATCCAAGGTAAAGGGAAAGGTATATCGCTCTCTTCTAATACAAGTCTTTCTAATGCCAGTGCAAGTACAAGTAAAGAATCTTCTCCTAACGTTGATAAGCAAAGGAATGAATTGTTTCACATTTGTGTTGTAACAAAGCACACTAAGGTTCATACACTATTTGACAGGAGTTCTCAATTGAAATTAATATCTGAAGAGGTGGTAAAGAAATTAAATTTGGCTACAACACCTCATCTGAAGCCATGTCCACTTGGATGGGTTTGCAATGATACTCAACTACAAGTAATGAAACAGTGTAAATTGAGATTTTCTATGACTACAAACTTTTTCGATGAGGTAGAGGTAGATGTAGTTCCTTTAGATATTTGTGGGCTTGTGTTAGGGAGTCCTTATCTTTATGATAGAAAAGAAATATTTTATAGGGGGAGAATAAGTATCATCTTTTCAAGGATTGGATAGAATACATTGTACATGCACATAAGGTGAAGACTAATCTTACTCTAGTTAATGTTGGTCAAATGAAAAGGTTGGTCAACTCAAGTAAGAAATTTATATTAATGCTTGTAAAATCCAAAGAAGATGATAAATCTGAGGCATTCAAGGGGTGTGACCCAAAACATAAAGCTGAAATGGTAAAAATTATTTCTGCTTATGATGAATTGTTTCAGAAACCAAAGGTGTTGCCACCCAAGAGAGAGATACAACATGAAATCTAGTTATAGCAGCATGTACCATTTATCTATTATGCAGACTAAGAAAATAAAAAAGTAGGTTCAAGAGTTGGTGGAAAAAGGAGTTATCCATCCTAGTACATCTCCTTGTGGTTCTCCAATTGTGTTGGTCCCAAAGAAAGATAGAACTTGGAGAATGTGCATTGACTACTCCGCCTTGAACAAAATAATGGTAAAAAATAGGCATCCTCTTCCCAGAATTGATTATTTACTTGATCAGTTAAAACATGCAATTTATTTAACTAAGTTAGATTTGTGAAGTGGTTATCATCATATAAGAATTGCAAAAGATGACATTTAGAAGACTGTATTTAAGACAAAACAGGGATTGTACAAGTAGTTGGTTATTCCCTTTGGGCTTTGTAATGCACCAACTACCTTTATGAGAGTCATGAATGATGCCTTTCATCTTTTCACTGATTATTTTTTCATAGTCTATCTAGATGATATTCTTGTATTCAGTTGAACTTGGGAAGATCATGTAAGTCATGTAAAGAAAGTTTTTTATGTATTGAGAAAATAAAAACTCTAGGTAAAGATGTCTAAATGTGAATTTTCTAAGACATCCTTAGTGTACATAGGCTATGTCGTGTTAGAAACCAAGATTAGATTTGCAAATTGAAAAGACCTTCCACAAAAGAGAAAATAAAAAAAAGCAAGACAGGTTGCAAAATAATGTGCAACATTATTATTCGAGAATTCAATTAATTACAAGATATCATTTGCTTTATAAAAGAAAATATGCATAACCCTAATCTTATCTTGAGCAACAAGATAGCTCAAAACATAAAGATGAGAATTAATTAACCTAGGAAATAAATATTACCTAAGTAAACTTATGCAAAGTGTAATTAAATATTAATTAAACCAACACCCCCCCATAAATGCAAATTAGGGAGAAGCAGATTATTATGCAAATATGAGTCCCGGCAACAAGGCTTGATTAGGTACTCATGTACAAATGCAAAGATGAAGTAGAGAAGGAAAACCCATTAAAGGTCGAAGCTATTGTAAAATGGCCTAAGAGAAGTACATTCATAGAAGTTAGAATTTTCCTAGGTGTAGTTCAGTACTGGAGAAATTTCATTGCAAATTTGTCTTATATTGCATCACCATTGCACTCATTAACTAGTACAAGAGAAAAAATTTACTGGGGAGGTCCACAATAGAAGGCTTTTGATACTATGAAGGAAAAGTTGAGCATCGCACTAGTTTTGGCTTTACCAGATCTACTTCAACCGTTTGAGATCGAGATAGGTGCGAGTGGGTTTTCCATGGGAGCAGTTCTCATGCAAGGAACTAAACCAGTTTGCTACCACTCTAAAACTTTTTCAAGAGCAGGAAGTAATTATATGCTTTAGTTTAGAGGGTTAAAAATTGGAAACATTAAATAATGGGGAAAGAAACTGTAATCCACACTGATCATCAACCACTTTAGTATTTTCACTCACAATCTAAACTTCAACAAAGTAGCCAATTTCGGTGGATGTTTTTTTTGCAACAGTTTCATTTGGTTATTAAGTATAAGAAAGGTACCCATAACAAAGTAGCAGAAATGCTCTCTTGGCCTCCTATTATGAATGGTTAGATAATCCTTTAGAATAGTTCTACGGTTCATGAAAGTTTTTAGGAAAAATATGCTAATGATGAGAGCTTTAAGGATATCTATGCAACATTAATGCAAGGTAAACATGTGGAAGAGAAAGATTACTATGTGTAGGATACATTTTTGTGTCACTTGGGAAAGCTCTGCATTCCAAAAGATGAAAAAGCATAGGTAATTAGAGAAGCACATACCTCACTGATTGCAGGACACTTTGGGGTAAGAAAGACCATCACTCAGTTGTAGAAGTATTGTTACTAGCCTCGTATGCAACAAATTGTATCTAAGTATATTAGACGTTGTGTCATGTGTGGAACTAGTAAGCCTAGTAATAGGAAGTTGGGGTTGGAGACACCTCTACCTGTACCATCCCATCCATGGGAAAGTGTGTCAATGGGTTTTATCAGGGGTTACCTATTTCTAGGAAATGACATGATTATTTGTATGTAGTGGTTGATCAGTTCAAAAAAATGTGTATCCTCATTCCTTGTAAGAAATAGGTCACTGTTGAACTAACAACCCAACTGTACTTTCAATTTGTATGCGTTGATTTTAGGTTACCTACTTCTATTGTGTTAGATTGAGATTCTCGATTCTTGGGGGAATTTTGGTTAGCTTTGTGGGGACTCATGGACACCAGAATGATGAAGAGTACAACTTTCTATCCATAAACTGACAGATAGACATAGGTAGTAAACAAGACAGTTGTGCATCTACTCAGAAGCTACTGCAGCAAGCATCCTAAGCTATGGGATGAGATTCTTCATTATGTGCAACATGCTTACAATCACGCAGCACACTCCTCTATAAAGAGGTCTCCTTTTGAGACTTGTTTCAGTTATGTGCCTAAAACACTGATGGATTTTTATTTTGGGAAAGATGATGTTGAAGATGGATGCCATAATGCAGAGAAGGCTTTGAAGTTCATCCAAAAGTCCAAGCAATCCATCAGGCAGTAGAAGCATAGTTGGAACAAATCCAAGCAAAATACAAGGCTTGCCATCATAAGCACCACAATGATCACCATTTTTAGGTTGGAGACCAAGTTTGGTTACATATCAGCAAGGAAAGGATGCAAGGTGAAGGTAGAAAGCTTAAGTCAATTAGGTATGGTCCTTTTGAGATCCTTGAAAAGATTGGTACCAATGCCTTCCACCTCAATCTTCCTCTGTACATGCATATTTACTCGGTTGTCAATATTGAGAATTTGAAGCTGTATGAGCCTCCATTGATACTAGATGAAGTTACAGACATTCAAGTTCCATTAGTTGATGACCTTTCACAAGAGTACATGTTAGAGTTGCTAGAAGATGTTATTCTCAATAGGAATGTCAGGACTTAACGGAGAGGAGCAATTGAATGCCTCAGAGTGGGACTGAAGGGGATGCATCCAAGAAGGAAAAATGGATGGAGATTGGTAAAGTGAGGGAAACTTACCCTCACTTAATTTCTAGGTAATCAAGCTTTCAGAGGTCCAAAATCTCTCCAATGGGGAGGACTGATCCAGGGGATGTTTTTATCAAAATTTGAAGTGTCCCCAATGCTACAAAATTCAGCACCATTAGAAAGAGCTCAGAATCTTGATTCCAATGCAACTTGAATGGGCTCAAAAGGGAGTCTATATGCCCAAGTTACAACCAGTCAAAGTTTAGGTCAAACTAGCACCAGGGGTCATCTAGGAAGAGAGAAAAAATGACCATCTTAGAAATCAATAGAAGTGTCGTTAAACTGAAGATCTCAATGAGACAAATGCAACAATGTTCATTTCATTGAGATCTAAGATCGTATGCCTGAGATATCATCAATCAAAGTTTGCAAGGATAGGTTGACTTTGACCATACGACTGATGACATCAGCATGCTGACATCGTAGTTCGTACTATATGGAAGCTGAGGTGGACCAACCAGGACTTAACATGTAGAAACTGACTGTTCAATTCATACGTCCATATAGATGACATGGCATGATGATGCAAAAACTGTACTCCAATGTGGCATCTATGTGGTAGGCTCCATTAGCAATTGAGTTGGCTTTGACAGCGAATTAGAGGACGCCATGTGGCCTGATCAAGAGGTGCCATGTGGTGCCCTGTTGATGTACTCCTTTGATTGATTGGTCAGTGAGTTGGTATATTGGAACAAAAAAAATTTAAGGGGCCCGAACCCCTAACCTGCCACGTGCAAGTCAAATCTCCCATCGATGCGCCCATGATAACTACCTTAATCATATGGCTTCACTAGTTCATTTTTTTATGTGTGTCGATGTGGTTTGAAGAAAAAAGGCAGCTAGTGGGGTTGGAACCACCGACCCACCATTTAGTAAAAGGTTTTTCTAATGACGCACCATCAATAGAATTTAACATATTATTGGAGTCGGTTTATTTTGTTGAATATTTTGAGGCTAAATGTAATGAAAAGGCCATAAAAGCCAAACTAAGGCCCTAACCACTAAACCAAAAGAGGGTCTATATGACAAAAGAGGTTGTATATGACTTGAAGACTTAGGCTAAGGGGAGTTACTCATTTATTGAAATGGTTAAGTCTTTTTAGGCATACTTTATGTATAAAAGGGGATAGTAAGCCTTTGATTTTTCAAGTCCAGGTGGTGAGAAGGAGAGTACACTTAGGAGATTCTAAAGATATTTCCACACACTGGAGGAACATCATGTCACTATGCTTAAGGGAGATAGTCTTGAATCAATTGTAACTAATTTTTGGAGCATAATTAGATCGGTCACTCCATCAGAGAGGGACCCAGACACATAGTCCATTCAGATGAACTCCGCTATCAATTATGTTTGATCTCTTCTTCTTTTCTCTCTTTCTTTCATTTCATCATCATGGTTATACTTTTCTCATTTAAGCATTTATGTTATGTTAATTCGTTCGTTTATAGTTTTGAGTTAACTGTTATAAGATGTTAAGTATTTTGTAAGCACTCATAATAGATCCTAAAATAGATCACTTTTCCATAAAGTCTTTCCATTTCTTTTGGATTAGGTCGAGGTTGATAATCTATCTCATCAAAATTTGTTGTGTATGTTGTAGTTTCTTCCAAAGTGGAGGAGATAGATGTTTGAGAAGATTTTTCTAAATTTTGAGTTGACATGATAGTTGGTCATTCTTGTTTCTCATCCTTCTTTTGTGTGATTATGTATTCGCCCATAAATGAAGGTGTGAATTCTAAGGATCCCCAATCATCACCAAATAATTTAGACATTGATTCCTCATATTGTTCAATTTTGAGAGGTTCTATATTAAATGTTGGGATTAATGTATTCAGAGGACTTGTGGTTCCTTTTTCAAGGTGTAAGCAACTTTTAGGCTTGAGATCTATTTCAACTTGATAAATGTTGTTGTTATAGACATATTTCATTATGTGATGAAGGGTTGAAGGCACTGAATTGATCTCATGAATCCATGGTCTGCCTAAAAGAAGATTATATGAAAAATCATAAGGCATGACATGAATAGGAGTTTGCATATAGTAGCCACCCCAACGGTAATAGGAAAAGTGATTACACTGAGTAGTTTCTTTGTTGTATTGTCAAATCCTCGAATGGATAAGGAATTTGGTTTTATTTGTGACTTGTCAACAAACAATCTATCAAGGAGATTCACACTACACACATTAAGGGGAAAACCATTATCAATGAGGGTTCTTTTGGTACCTATTTGATTGAATTGAGCAATTATCATAAAGGCTTCATTTTGTTTTCACAACTCTAAAGGAGAGAGCTTGTGTTGATGGAGAGTAATGTCTATATTAACTTTATTCATTCCATGTATTAAATCTTCCACATCATTTGAAGTTGTACCAGGAGGAACTGCAATGTGTTGTAAGGCTGTTTGAAGAATAGTGTGTTAATTTGGTGAATTCTTAAGTAAATCTCAAAGGGAAATCTTTGCAAGAGTATTCTTGAGTTGTTCAACAAGATCATACTCCTTTGTGTGTGAGGGAAAGTGAGGAGAACTAGGTGGATTAGGTAAAGGTAAAGAGGGTGGGGTTGGTTGTGTTGGTTGAAGATTATTTTGGGTATTATAGGTATGAGCAACAATAATATTACTGAATTGTTGCAACACATCAGTTTTAGGTGGGTAAAGAGTGAACTGAGGTTTCTTATAAGCATGAATTTTATGAGAGGGTGGGTAAAGAATGAGTTGAGGTTGAATCACATTAACATCCTTAGTTTTAGATTGTTCACAACAAACCTTAATGGATGGCTTAGATGAGACAAAGTTCTGAAGGGCTTCATCTAATATATCAAGGTCCTCACAACTAAAAGGTTTGAGGGGTAAGTTATCATTAATTGTTTTAGGTTGCTCATGGTAAATTTTAGAGACATTAATGTTCATTTTTGTAGGTTGGTCATAACAAACCTTACTAGATGACGTAGATGAGATGAAGTCTTGAAGGGCTTCATCTAACAATTCAAAGTCATCACGACTAAAATTTTTGAAGGATAGATTATCGTCAATTGGTTTTGGCTTCTCATGGAAAGCTTTAGAAGATAAAGTGAGTGAGATAAAGCCCTGAAGAACTTCATCTAACTTATCTACATCATCGCTACTAAGAGGCTTGGATGAGATGGTATTTCTGAATTGAATCATTTACATTTGAAAGGTTGGTTTGATGTTTCTATTTTTTTGTTGTTTTTATGTATTAATGAATCTGATTTAAAAGAACTAGGAACTTGACGAGGGTACTAACCCGAGACATAGAAAATCACACACACAATCAAAGAATATTATTATTATTCTAAATGTGAAAATATTACATGTAGAGGATCTTAAATCCTTGAGTTCTGCAATACATGCAAGTTATAGAAACTACATAAATTCCCCTTTTTCGTAGTATGCAATCTTTTCCCCAAAAAACTACCAAAAATTAGAAAACCCTGCCCACAAATAGCTCCTTTTCAGTCTTGGATCCAAAACAACATTAAAATTATGAGTTTTGGCAGTTTGGCACTAAAAATTATAATTTGAAATTTAAATTTTAAAACTACATTAAAAAATTAGCACATTTTTGAAAATGCACCAACTTCCGGGAGCCATAACTTTTGATCTGGGACTCCGTTTGAGGAACCATTTGAACCATTGGGAAGGTCTTAGAGTGAAAAATGTGCCAAAATTTAACTTAATTGGTTCAAGAAATTTCTAGGCCCGTATGGGACCATTTAGTGCCTCAAACTAGACTCAGAAGATTTTTTAGGGTAAAAAGTAGAAACTGAAACTTGAATAACTTTCAAACCAAGAATGATCTTGACCCAATTCTGTCACCAAAATGATTATTTTTCTTTCATAAAGCTTCCCATAAATTTGTGTCTCCTCGCACCTTCAAATTCAAAACTACTAAAAATAGAAATTGAGCAGAAAAACAAAAATGTAATTTTGAAAGTTGGGAACTCTTAATCGAGGAAAGGGGTATCCAAGAATGCAAAAATATCTACAAAAATCTAACAAAAGGAAACATAAAGGAAAACATATTTTTGGGTGATGTAGGATTTCCCTTACACCACTAGACGCTATTGCATCAGTACTAATGTTGAAAAGGAAAGTTGCAAAAATCTAATACTATTCATGGATGCGATGAAAGGAAATGATGCTTAAATTATTTAGATATAAAAAAAGTAACTAAACTAAAATAGAAAAGGAACTACAAAAAATAGAAAAGTGCAAAAGTAGGAAACTGATTTCTGAAAATACTGATGCAAAAAGTGTATTGGGACTGATTCGCCTAAGGTGGTGAATGAGTCCCAAGAAAGGTATTTTTAAGTTTTTCTAATTTTTTTGAGTTTTCTTTATGTGTTCAGGTCTGTACAATGTAGATAAAGACTGAAAATGCAAAATTTTGGAATGATGTGATGAAAGAAAATGCAATAATGACCTCTAAATGATAGTTTCACTAATGCAATTTAAAGTAGTCCTAGGATGCAAAAGACAATGCAATTGAATCCTAGGATGCAAATGCAAATGCAAATCAAAAAGATATAATGTTCAATATGCAGGTTCACCAAAATGAACCAACAATTTTGTGGTTATATGGACTTCTCTTGCACTCTTAGGATTTTTCACCTAAAAGGAGAGAGATAGAACCCTAAAATTGAGGTGGTTCACTCAAAAAAAGGAATGTAAGATGGAATTATGACTAAATGGAATGATCTAAATGCAACTAAGCTATGAAATTGATTGATTATGAATGCAAAACTAATGAAATATGCAATGTTTGAAAACATAGTGAGGTATGCAAAAGACTCAAAAAGATGATAAAAAATGCAAATGAAACTACGCATAAAGCTATAATTTAGAATGTGTGCACCTATAAGACTAATGAAGGCTAGAAAACACTCTGAAAATCTAGAAGAATATGACTTTTATGTTGACTAGGACTCATTTTCCACCCTAGGCGAATCAGTCCCAGATCTGAGTTTTTTGCCTAGAAATTGGTTTATGCTTACTAGGTACTAGAATCTATAGTTAACTCTGTTAGCCACATCATGAGGGACTCATTCACCATCCATGGAGAATTAGTCCACTTTCAAATTTCTGCAAACTCATATCTCAGACCTGCACCTTGCCACCTATACAACACTTCTTGATGAGAATTCGGATCGGGATCTTAGAAAATACCTACAAAACAACTTAAAATTTGTTTTCTAATGATGGGGTTTTCCTTGGTTAAACCCCAAATTGGGTAATCAAACCTTGAATGGATAAAAATCTACACAAAACCCTATCCTTAAGTGTGTTGAATATTAGGAAAATCTGAAGTATGACAAAACTATATTCTGTTGTGTTAGAATAAGATGTGCAAATGTGATTTGAATGATGCAAGACTTCAACCCTAGCAACCCTACAACATATCAAATGAATGTAAATTTCATACAAATGTAATGAAAACCTTGAGTTTTAAGATAGAGAGAAAATGGAAGATGGAATCACTTTGACAACAAGTCTTTAGGTGTGATTTGATGGCCAGTTGCATCTCCTCAACCTAGATTTCTCTATGATTCACCATAGGCATCCATCATCAATCCTTTGCAATGTTGGATTTTGAATGAGAAGTGAGCTTGAAGACTTGCAAAAACCCCTAGTTTTCTTCCCTAAAGCTTCAACTTTGTTGTAGAAAATGTAAATAAAAATTATTGTGGAAGATTCCTAATACTTGACTTTTGAAATTGCTTTGTAAAAATGACTAAGAGATATGAAAAATGGCTTAAAATGTGTATTTATAGGCAACAACACCTAATTTTCCTATTATTTAGACCTAAGATGCTGACATCCAATGAAAAATTAAGTTGAATTAATTGAATTACCTCTCAAAATTGAAATTTCCCTCAAAAGGGACTCATTCGCCACCCTTAGCAAATGGGTCCCACCAAAGGGGACTCATTCACCCAATGTGGCAAATGGGTCCCCCTAGTGGTTTTTGAAGGAGGGTTTTCAGGATATGAATGAATTGAGTGTTGTTTGTTAGGATTTAAGTGATTTTTTAAGTGAAACGGGCCTCTAAATAAAAAATAATGGGTCTTAGGGGCCTATAAATGCTATTTTGAAGAATGAATAATGCAGGGGTACTCAAAAGTAGGTTTAAATTAAGTGTGAAATTGTCTCTTTTCTCAAGAGTGTCATATTTTCTATGCCACACATAGATACCTTGTTCTCTAGCACCACATCATTTTCCACTATATCCATGTTATTTCATAAGCTCATAACCTTTTCCATAAAGGCTTTTCATTTCTTTAGGATTCAGCGGTTGTTGATAATCAGCTTTATCAAAGTTTTCTATATAATTTGTTGTCATGTGCTCTAAAGTGGTTGAGGTGTGTGCTTTCAGAAAGTCTT
Source organism: Sequoia sempervirens (assembly GCA_007258455.2). Classification (NCBI taxonomy): domain Eukaryota; kingdom Viridiplantae; phylum Streptophyta; class Pinopsida; order Cupressales; family Cupressaceae; genus Sequoia; species Sequoia sempervirens. Next base: position 94,917,445 of record VDFB02373365.1, read on the forward strand.
CTGAATTTTATGTTGACATGCCAAATTTTTCTTTTCCCTTGTCTAAATCTTTATTTATGATCTTGTATTCTCCCATGAAAGTTGGTGTGAAATCTAAGGAACCCCAATCATCTTCTAATAGCTTTGTGACTTCCTCAATATTTTTTCTTTTTCTTTATGTTGCATGGGTTTTACTTGTTTGGTTGGTGTTAATGTTTCTAAAGAATTTTCCTTTCCTCTCTCAATGTTTAAACAATTTTTTGGGTTGGGTTCAACTTCAAGTGTGTACACTTTGTTGTTCTAAATATACTTCATTTTACGATGAAGAGTGGAAGGTACACCATTCATTGCATGAATCCATGGTTTTCCTAAAAGGAGATTACATGAGATATCATGAGGCATAACATGGATCGGTGTTTCCAATGTGGCCTTTCCAACTATAATAGGTAAAGTGATCACATTGAGCAATTTTTTTCTACATTGTCAAATCCATGGATAGACAAGGAATTAGGTTGAATTTTTTATTTTTCCACACGAAGCCTATCCAAAAGGTTTACACTACACACATTAAGGGTTGAGCCATTGTCAACAAAGGTTTGCTTTATCATTATTCTTTTATATTGAACTAATACCATGAGAGAATCATTTTGTTTTTTCACTTACAAAGTGGGGAGTTCACTTTGGCAGAAAACAATTTCAGCGTTTATTCCTTGAATTATGGCCGCTATGTCATTCAGTTGCACATTAAAAGGGATAGGAACTTGTTGCAAGGAACTTTGAATCATGTTATGACAATGAGCGGAGGCTTGAATAAGGTCCCACAATGATATCTTAGCAGGAGTATTCTTTAGTTGTTTAATAGGATCATACTCATTCCCACTATGCGAAGTTAAATGAGGAGAACTAGTAAAAATGGGATTAGGAAAAGGGAGGGAAGTTGAATTTCTTTGTGTTGGTTTCAGATTGTTTCTAGTGTTATATGTATGAGCAATAGTATTATGACTCGGCTATTGTGACACATTATTTTTAGGTGGGTAGAGGATAATTTCAGGTTTGTTTTGAGCTTGAGGTTTGTGTGATCATGGGTAAATGATTAGAGGATTCTTAGGATGTCCCACGGGATATGTAGGAGGTCTATTAATCAAGGGGGGTCTATTGGAAACTTTCACATTCATAACCTTGACGGTATTACTTTGATGTATCTCTAATAAAGGGAAATCTAGAACCACTTGTTTTTCATAACCTAGGGAAGCCACCTCGTTATTGTTGTCATTTTCCCACACCATGATATTCTCCCTAGGAGGAGAGTTTTTAGGAGAACTACAAACCAAATTTTCTCGACATTCAAGGATTGGTTCTTCTAAAATGACTTCATCACAAGTAGGGGAATGATCAATGGTTGGTTTTCTTGATTATCACTAGTGGAGATATTAGGAGAAGGCTCTATTTGATTTTCCATTTTCTCTAAAGACTCATTCTCTTGTGCCATGCTATGTACCCTGGTAGGAGAGCTTGTAAGATGTTTATCCATGGTTAGATTTTGTAAAGTAGCTTCACCAAAAGTAGGGGAGGCATCAAGACAAGGACAACTATGATTTTCATGCTTACCAAATAGATCTTTCCAATGGTAGGAGCATTAGGGAAGGGAGGAATAAGATTATCATGACTCTAAATAGGTTCATCTTCTAACACCAATCTATCCTCTTTACATTGAGGAGGGATATTAGGAGAAGGAAAATTTTGATTGTCATAGCTATCTATGCTATCATCCTCTTTTGCTAAAACAGTCTCACAAGCAAGGGATGAATGGAAACTAGGTAAGGTGATGTTCAAAAATTTTTCTATAATCTCATCTTTTTGTTTTCTAATATCTTCCAAAGGGGGGTGAGGAGACGAACAATTAAGAATCTCAATGTTTGTATCATCTTTCACCAAGATACCTTCATCACTAATAGGAGAGGTATCGAGAGAAGAACAAGTATGATTGTTATGATTGTCTACACTACCATCCTCACCAATGGGCAATGTAATATTAAGGATTGGGTCAATGGTTTGATCCACTTTCTCTAGGATGTTCTCATAATTATGAAAGATAGTAGAAGGATAACTAACATGTTTCTTAATGACCTCATTGTTGTAATCTAAAGTGAACTCATAAGAGGGGATGTTGTACTTATGCAATCCATTTTTAACCATATCAAAGCCACATCACTTGAAAGAAAACATGCTATTATGGAAAAGTAAATAATGTGAAATGCAATTTTTAGATCAAAAATAAGGTAATTAGCTGATTACACTATGCACTAATCTGAAAGTGAAATAATGTAAATGCAAATTTTGAATTGAGAAATGTATCGAATGGACCAATTTAAGATAGATTTAGTGAAATGCATGTAAAAGAAACCCAACCCACTAAAACATATAATCAATGGTAGCAAACAGAAGCTTAGAAACAATATTTTCAATGTTGTAAAAGGCAATTTCAGGAGTGCACTGGGACTAGAATTCGCCCAAGGTGGCGAATGAGTCCCAATAGGGATTTTTTTTTTTACATTTTCAAATATTTTCAATTGATTTTGATGCTTTTAAGTATGTATGATGCATGTATCCTGAATGAAAATAGAATTTTTAGATGATTTGAGATGCAAAAATGCAACCTATATGCACTTTTACTAATGCAAAAATTTGAAACCCTAGAATGCCAATTAACTAATGAAAACCTTAATGTAAAGTCAATTCAAGCTAGATCTATGATGATGATGGACTCTAAAATCAATAAAGAAGGTTCTCTAAATGTAGGTTCACCAAAATGGAACCGAGGAAAATGGGCGAATGATAATGTATTTCTACCCACTTCAAAGATTTTATTCAAGGATAACCCTAGAGATCTCAATGCAAGAGAGAAAGAGATCTTGCAATAGTGTTTTCCTAGGGTTTGAATATGATTTAATGAGGGGTTCACCACCAAGTGTAAAATTGGGGAAGATAATGAAATCAAAGATATAATGCAAAAGCCCAATAAAATGCAACAACCTTCAAGATGACCTAAAAATGCTAGTAAAACAACAAAGAAAAGTAGTAAGATAATCAGTGTGCACACGAAAAATTGATGATGGTTGGTGTATACACCTAAAAATGGTCACTTCACAATAGTCTGGTAATTAATTAAATATTTTTAATATTTAATTAAATCTCTGAATTCAATCTGCGTATAAATAAATTTAATAATTTATTTATATTGTTCATTCTTTCATTTCGATTAAATAAATAAGTTTATTTAATCAATTTTCTTATCCATTTCATAATTAATTAAATAAACATTAATTATCATATAATCTTGGCTTGAATATTTTATTCAAATTTAGATTAAATATTCCTCTCTTCTAAAAATCCTCTAAATTCCATTCACAATTAAATATTCCAAATATTTAATTAATTCCTCTAATTCCGTTCCAAATATTTAAATATTTTCCTCTAAAGTATATTCACAATTAAATATTCCAAATATTTAATTAAATCTTCTATAGTCCTAAAAAAAAAATCAAACTCACATGAAATTAAATAAATTTATTAGATTATCTTCAACAACCTTGAAACAAACTTCCAAAATAGAAAAATTAATTTCTCTGTTCCTGTGCAAGCTTGTTCCCATGGGTTGAAGACAAGCCTCCATTCTTCTCTCCAACCTCCCAACATCTTCCATCTTCCTCTCAACCTCTCCATCTCTCAACATTCAAAATTACCAGACAATCTCACAGCCATTGATCTTTGCTAGCAAGGCTCTTGCCTGCAAAAATCTATAAAAGGGACGGTTGGGTCTCTGAAAAACATAGAAGCTTTCATATAGGAAAAATATAGTCAATTATCTTTCAAGAATTCATAGCATATTAGCATTTCATATCATGGCTTATCATCCTCATTTCATAGTTTTAGAAGCATTCATAATTTGCAGCCCCTGTGCATATCTGTATCATCATTTTCACTCCACCAACATATAGGATAGAGAAGTACTCTCCCTTTGCATACTCATTTTACAGGTTGCCATTCTAAGAAGCTTTTCTTACACAATCTAAGAGCAACAGCTTCAAGAGAATCACTGGAGATAGAGAACAATGGAATGATTTTGAAGAAGCTTTGTTTGTTTTCTTTGAATTCATTTTAGTTAGTTTTCTTTAGTTTAATGTTTCATTGGTGTGTTTTATTTGTTTCACTTTGATACTAACATTTCCCACACACATTTTTGGCACCCACTATGGGGCTCTTGCCCCAATTTTAACATCTTTTTGCAGGTTTTTCTAACAGGTCACGGCTAAAACAACATATTAGCACAATAAACACGCTTTAGCGCAAATCACACCCAGTTTAGCACCCGTTAACACTGTTATAGCACCCATCATAAGTTTCACAGCACCCATCAGAGGTTTCTCAGTGCCCATCATAGGTTTCTCAGTGCCCATCAGAGGTTTCTCAGCACCCATCAGAGGTTTCTCAACACCCATCAAAAATTTCTCAGTGCCCATCAGAGGTTTCATAGCACCCATTAGAGGTTTCTCAGCACCCATCAGAGGTTTCTCAGTGCCCATCAGAGGTTTCACAGCACCCATTAGTGATTTCATAACCCCCATGATGTCTGTTTTAGCACAATTTGTATTTTTAGCATAGATTTTTCAAAACATGCAATTGTAATCTGTAACTTAAATACACTTTGAATGGATCTGATGTGACCGCGGCCAGTAGGAACTTAATTGGAATGAAGCAATCCTAGGCTAGTAACTTAATCAAAATGAATCAATCCTAGGATAGACATGGATTTTAAAATGAATCAATCTAGGGTAGTCACTACACAATGATCTTGCAATTAAAATTGAACAGTTTGCTTTTGTGAAGCAATATCTTCACTTAGAGTAGATCAATTGTGATTTGGGTTTTAAAAAGAGAAATTTGTTTGCTTTTTCTGTGGCAATAGGTCTAGGCTCTCCTCTTAAATGGGTGATCAAAATACCAGACTTACCTTTTCAATTTCATGCAAATTTACTGTTTTAATTACAACCTTTTAGAAGGCCTGCCGTAGTGGGAAAAAGTAGTCACCCTACGAGAACGACCTAAGTGGGAACAACTAAAGCCAAGTTTTCCAACCCACTTTAATCAAATGCAGATGGTTGATGAAAATCCCATTCGACAGTAGTGTGCAAGATAACCATCCCCAAAGCCTTTGTTCTAAAGGTTGGGAGGTCTCTCGAGGGAGTCTATCATTTGTTGCATTGAATGAAAACCCTTACTACTAACCTAGTGTAGTATCTAACCGAAGTCAGTTTCTGAATATCCTATTAATCAAAGTGCAGGGGAGGGAAGAATCTACCCCCAAGATACTCACCATATAACTTCCAAGGACCGTTTGCTCAGGGGATCCGATATCCACTTCTGTCACTCTGAGTATGTGTCTAGAAAAGACAAAAACACGGGTGCCCTTTCGGGGGTGACATGGCTATGTGAGTCGATGCAATTCTAAGATGTGGGATGTTGATTATTATGATGACCTACTTGAGAACTAAGAGTGAGTCTGTTTGATTTATCTATCATGTGTGAAACCTGTGAAAACAATTTTTGAACAACATTTTGATCATACACTTCATGTTTAGTATAGGGCTTAACACAACTATTCTACAACTTACTTGATGTGTCTTCAAATCATTAATTCAGTAAAGATCATCCAAAACTTACAACCACATTGATTACTCTAATGTTATGAAATTGGAAATCCACAAACTTTTTTAAGAAATCCATTCTCAAACAAATCAAAAAGCCAAAGAAACCACTTAGTTACAAGAAACTATTGAAGAAAAGACGATTCTTGTACCAAAGCTGAAAGTTTTTGCTTAAACATAGAACCTTTCTCCATTGATATCATGAATGTGTTAGAGGTTTTGCTGATGATTATGTTGTAGAACCATTATACTCATGAGCTTTCTTTCAAAGAAGAGCCCTTTTTCAAAGGCACAACCATAGTCAACGTATTCATTTTTGTTATATTCCCCAACCTGCAATTGAATATTCAACTTGTCCAAATCAATTTCTACAATAGAGAACTCAATCATATTAGGCATTTATCAAAAAATCCATCCTTTTACAAAGCTATGATCAAACTTCATAAAGTGCAAAATCATTCTTTTCTTGATCTTTTGCTTAAACTCCCGCCAATAGGATTTTCATCCTTTTAACTAGGGAACAACACAAGCTAAAGACTAGAAATCTTTCAAGTCATAGAATCTTCATTCTATCCTGACTTTCATATCCATCACAAATTGCACTATTTCATTCTTTTGATCAAAAGTTAGTAGAATTTGGAACAAAGCTTATGCCTGTTTTCATGAGATCTCGAAAACACATGGAAAAAGACGAAGGAGAAACTACCACAAGTAAAATGGGTGATGATAATGAGAAAGAAGAGAATACATTTAGTATTGAAGAATTAATAGAAGAAAAGCTTCAAGAAGCAGAGCAAGATCCTCGATTCCATTATCTTATGGAAACAATTTTAGAATGAAACAAAGAAAGATATTTTCTTTCATTAGCTAATCAAGGAGCTAAGTTACCTTCCAATTTCGATATAGAAGGGATTAAACAGAATCCTAAAACTCCTCTTAATGAGTTTAGTGCCCTTACTCAACAGATAAAATAATTACAAGGGAAAATAAAGGAGATGCAAGGGGGCACAACAAAGAAGTATGTTTTGGATGATATATCTCCTTATCCATTCGATAGGAGTCTTCAAATGATCCCTTTTCCAAAACATTGTGAAATCCCAAAATTTGATAGGTATAATGGAAAAACTGATCCCATTGAACATGTGAGGGATTTCTGAAATATGAGTCTAGAATTCGCTTATGATGATACCTACTTAATGTGATTTCTTCCACGAAGTCTGGGTGGAAAATCCATGGAGTGGCTTTCCAAGATCACCCCCCCATCAAAACCTTTGAGGAGTTGATAAATCAATTTATATCATAATACGCCTACAACATCGAACACCAGATAACAATGCTTGATCTTTGTAAAGTGAAACAAAAAGTAGGAGAATCCTTCACTACGTTTTTGCAAAGGTGGATAAGGTTGTTTGTGTGATATTCTCATCCTATTCTTGAAAAGGAAAAGATGGATATCTTCATCAATAGCCTAGATCAAGAATTAAGCAACATGCTTAATCTTCATTGTCCTCCTAACTTTGAAAAACTAATTGAAAATGCAATCACCATTGAAGGGACCTTGGTTAAAAGAGGAGTGATAAAACTTGATAATCCAAGTTCATCCAACCAAAACAACAACAATAAAACAAGGTTTTGGAACAAAAGTAAAAATGTGGTCAATGATGGTATAGTAGATGCAAACAATCTACAAACAAGACCATCTATCTTCAACCTATCAAGTGCTCCACAAAATACCAACCAACAAGGGAACACCAACCAACAAGGAAACAACAAACAACAAGGACAAAACTCTAATCAATAAAGCATGGCCAATCAAAATACCAATCAAAATCGTGGTAATTTTAATAACAATCTTGGCAATATCCAAACATCAAATCCATCCAGACCTCCATTCTTTTCAAATCAACGAAATTTTACCACTTTGGGTCAATCTCTTGAGTCTGCTCTCAAGGAGCTTCTTGATAATAAAGTCATCACCTTACCACCACAAAGAGATTATGAGCCATGAATCAAATCACCATCATGGAATGACTCATATTATTGCAATTATCATCAATGTAAAGGTCATAGAATGAATAACTGTCAAGCTTTGTGAAGTCTAGTACAAGATTTAATTGACAATGGCACTATCAAGATTGAAGGACAGCATACCAATGATGATCATCAAGCATTCAAAGATCCTTTACCAAACTATCAAAAGCGGGAAACATCAGATACCAAAGCGAAAAGCATAAATAATGTTGAAGACAACATAATCCGCCATATCTATGCAGATGATCAATGGGTTAATGTTATTAAAATCAAGGAAAAACAAGAATATCAACAAGTTAATGTGACTACAAGAGGATAAGCAAAAGTGGTTCTAAAAGGAAGTTCACCTAAGGTAGCCACTCCTTCTCCAAGTCATTATAATCTAGTTGATCAACTGAGAAAAACATCAGCTCAAATTTCCATCCTTGAGCTTCTCAAAATATCCCCCATACACAAGAATATTTTGGAAGAAGCTCTTGTAAATACAATCATTGACACAGATTTGGATGTAAACACATTTCAAGCCATGGTGGGACATTTGTCTTCCCCCACTTGTCTTTCATTCTCTGAAAAGGATGATGCTTCCATGACACATCTGCATAATTCATCGCTTTATCTTGAATTCATGATCCATAAACACCGAATTAGATGTGTTTTGATAGATGGAGGAGCCGATTTAAACATTTGTAACTTAAAACTTATACATGCCTTAGGAATATCAGAAAATTCCATTGATCCACGAAGGAAAATAACTATCAAGGCATATGATGATGAAGAAAGAGCTTCCAAAGGACTAATAATGCTACCTATCAGAGTGGGACCTGTTGTGAAAAATACATTTTGCCAGGTTCTAGATCGAGATCTTTCCTATAACATACTTTTGGGTCGTCCATGGATTCATGATATGCAAGCACTACCTTCAACGTACCGTCAATGCCTCAATTTTCTGTATGATGGACAAGAAATAACTATACAAGATGATTACAATAGCACCCAAACTTGTTCAAATCTCTGAGCAACTCAAGACACTTTTGTGCCACATAATAGGGAGGCTCTTACTATTTCTTCTTCCAATCTACAAGGCCAATTGCAAGAACTGAAAAAGAATCTTGATACTAAGCTACATTTTAAAGACAAAGGAATAGGAGAATACTCACTATCCCTTTCTAGCTTACTTCCTTCTCCAAGGTCACATGGTTAGCCAACCCTATCAAATCAAAAGATCGCAACAGCCTCCACATCCCAAGCTTCTGTACCAATCACAAAGTTTGATGGACAATTCATTAAAGCTAACACCACTGAAGAAGAAGCCGAAGATAGGGACATCCTAAGCTGGCTATACAAAGATGAAGATGAATCTCTTTTGTACATCAAGTTACCTACTGAGCAATATGGCAAAGGTTATACTATCATGCAAAAAATGGGCTATGAAGGAAGTGGTCCTATAGGAAAAAGAAAAGAAGGAATCATTGAGCCAATTCAACCTATTTCAATACATCCAAACTATAAAATAGGACTTGGATATGCTAAAGATACAGAAGAGTCAACTTCACAGCAAGCACAACAAGTTCATGAAGAAGAACCAATTCCAGATAAACCCCATGAAGATGTCGCTCTACAAAAATTTTATGGGTCATTTTTTCAATTGTAGAACAGTTCAGACACTGATTCTAATGAATACAAATGGGATGATGTCTCTGATGATACATTCTTAACTGAGAAAAGGGTGGATTTCATACACAAATTCGCACCCACTTTCTTAGAAGGAGAAGGCTCAAGGCCTCCACTTGATTTTGTTTTACAAAGTGATCATGACTCAAGTGAGGACGATTTAGATTTTAATGAGATTGACAATCAATAGGAGAATACCATCATAGACCTTGTCCATCATGAAAATGACAACCATGTCATGACTTTGAGAACTCAAGACCTTACCCAACCTAATGATCCCATGCCTTTAGTTTATCCGAAACTTATTGATTGGGACAATGACGCACCTATCCATATCCCTACATTCCATGATGATGAGGATATTATACATTTCCTTTGTTCATCTAATCAAGAAAACAATTGTTCAATCAAAGAATCTCATACTCAAGATTTTGATAGGGAAGGTGTCAAGTCTCTTAGCTGCAAAATAAATGAAATAAAAGATAGATCTATCGGTGAAAACCAAAAAAGGGCAGTGGTAGATCAAAACAAGAGAAAAATAAAGTGTGAATCTGATGATGAAAACCTTTCTGAGGCACTGAAGGATGAGAAACTTGACACTCTTCCTAAAAATTATCATGAAAGATCTTCTATTTTGATTGAGCCAATAAAATCCCTCAACATAAGTACAAAAGAGCAACCAAAATTCTTACAACTTGCAGCATCATTAACAGTGGAAGAAGTACTAAAATTTATAGAGTTCCTGAAGGAGAATCAAATCAACTTCACTTGGTCATATGCTGATATTCTAGGGTTAGATCCTAATCTGATAATGCATCATTTATCTATAAACACATGGGCAAAACCTGTGAAGCAAAAACTCAGGAAAATGCATTCGCATGTTGCATTATTGGTTAAAGAAGAGTTAAAGAAGCTTTTAGATGTTGGATTCATTCATTCTATTGACTATGCAGAATGGATCTCCAATATTGTACCTATTTCAAAACCAAACGGAAGGATTCAGATTTGCATAGATTTCAGGGATTTGAACAAAGCATGTCCTAAGGATGACTTCCCTTTGCCAAACATAGCTATGATTGTTGATTTAACTGCTGGTAATGCTATGTATTCATTGATGGATGGGTTTTCAGGATATAACCAGATAAAGATTGCACTAGAGGATCAATATAAAACAACGTTCACATGCCCTTGGGGTACCTATTGCTGGAATGTAATGCCATTTGGGTTAAAGAATGCAGGAGCTACATATCAATGGGAAATGACAACAATTTTTCATGATATGATGCACACCTTCATGGAGGACTATGTGGATGATCTCCTTGCCAAATCTCACACAAGAGAGGGACATCTAGAAATTTTTTCAAAGATCTTTATCAGAATGGAGAAGTTCAATGTTCGACTCAATCCAAAGAAATGTGTCTTCAGTGTTAAATTTGGAAAATTCCTGGGATACATTGTTTCAAAAAAAGGAATAGAGGTTGATCCAGAAAAAGTAAAAGCTATAATGGACATGTCGCCACCATGAAATATCAGTCAACTTCAATCACTGCAAGGATGCCTACAATCCATCAGGAGGTTTATAGCCCAACTGGCAGACAAAAGCTTACCATTTACACATCTATTGCACAAAAATGTTCCATTAAAATGGGAGGAAAAGTGTGAAGCAACATTCAATCAAATTAAGCAATATCTCGTAAATCCACAAGTCCTAATTCCACCAATTCTAGGAAAGCCACTCATACTATATATTTCAGCAACAGACGTATCTTTGGGAGCATTGCTAGCACAGGAGGATTCTACAGGAAAAGAAAGAGCCATATACTATATTAGTAGAACTTTAACAAGTCATGAACTAAACTACACTTTCATTGAAAAAGCTTGTCTAGCAGTAGTGTTTGCTTCTCAAAAGTTGTGACACTATATGTCGGCTCATACAGTTAAGCCGATAACCAAAATTGATCCACTAAAATACCTCTTAAGCAAAGCTACTTGAACATGAAGACTTGCAAAATGGGTAATGATTTTAAGTCACTTTGACATTCACTATGTAGATCGAAGAGATATAAAAGGACAAGTCATCGCAGATCAGTTGGCCGAAGCACCTTTACAAGAAGAAAACCCAATGCACATTGAATTTCCTGATGCAGATGTCTTCACAGAAATGATTAAGAAATCATGGACATTGTAATTTGATGGATCTTACACGCAACATGGCTCGAGGGTATGGATTCTTTTTGTCACACTTGAAGGGCATACTATTCCGAAATCATATCAGTTGATGTTTCCTTGCACAAATAACATGGCTGAGTATGAAGCATTGCTCACAGGAATGAAGATAGCATTGGACTGGTGGATTAAAGAGTTACAAGTCTATAGTGATTCACAACTTATCATTAATCAAATCAATCATGATTATCAAACTAAAGATGATACGCTGCTACCTTACAAGAACATGGTGGACGATTACAAAAAGTATTTTGAGGAAATCAAGTTTTCACAAATCCCACGGATTGATAATAAAGTTGCAGATGCAATGGCTACAATTGCTTCCTTGTTACAATTGTCAGAAAATCGAACATGGTATGAATTCTTGGTGGAACAATTTTTTTCTCCCACCTATGATAATCCTAAGACCCAAGTTACATACCATTTAACTAGTTCTGATTCACCCTTATATGGCAAGACTTATACTTATCTAAAAGATAACATCTTACCTTCGTATTTATCTTGAAACCAAAAAATGAATTTCATACGCCAATCATCTTGTTATACCTTGATCGCCGATATCCTTTACCGACGTGGTCTTGATAGTACACTGCTTTGATGTCTTTAACATGACAAATCTGAAAAAGCCTTACAAGAGGTTCATGGTGGTATTTGTGGAACTCATTCAAGCGGTTTAACCTTAGTCAAGAAACTTGTTAGAATGGGATATTATTGGCCTACCATGAAGATAGAATTTTTTACTTTTGTCAAGAAGTGTTCTAAATGTCATATCCATGGGAATCTTATTCATGCACCTGCATAGGAACTGTAGCCTTTCACTCCGACATGGCCTTTTTCTCAATGGGGACTAGATCTTGTTGGAAAAATTCATCCTTCATCATCAAATGGGCATAAATTCATCATCAAGGCTACAACATATTTTACAAAATGGATTGAAGTTGTTCCTTTGACGACTGTGACTGGTAAACAAATCTCTTCATTTATCCTAAATTACATCATCTGCCGATATTGAATTCCTAATTCTATAATCACTGATAATGGGAGGCCTTTCAAGAATTAGTATGTTGACAAACTTTGTGAAAGATTTCACATCCAACACAGGTTCTCTACACCTTATTATCCACAAGGAAATGGTCAAGCAGACACTTCCAACAAAATAGTCTTAAAAATCTTGAAGAAGACAATAAATGATGTCGGTCGTGATTGGCATGTCCAGTTAAATCCAGCTTTGTGGGCATACAGAACCAACATTCGTACACCAACAGGAGCTACCCCATATGCCTTGGTATATGGAGCAGAACCAATCTTACCACTAGAGGTAGAAATACCTTCGCTTAGAGTCTCACTCAAGGGATTGATAAATGATGAAGACTACAAAATATCTCGTCTGCAAGAGCTAGAACTGTTAGATGAATGGCGTCAACATGTAGCCAATCATTTGAAGGGTTATCAATAAATTATGTCCTGTAGCTACAATCACAAAGTTAAACTATGGACATTTCAAGTGGGTGACTTAGTCTTGAGAGAAAATCCACGTAATCAGCAAGACAGAGAAAAGGAAGGAAAATTTGAACCGAACTGGCTTGGTCCATTTGTTATCATTGTAGCATACGGTTCTGGAGCATATCAGTTATCCACGTCAGAAGGGGACCTGTTTGAAGAGCCAATCAATAACATTCATTTGAAAAAGTTCTATATCTGAATCATCAAAACTCAAAAATCCATTAAAATAAAAAAAAGTCCTAAAAAAATCCATAAAAATCATAAAAAGTCCTAAAAAAATCCATAAAAATCATCCAAACTCAAAAATCCATAAAAAATCATTAAAACTCAAAAATCCATAAAAATCAGAAAAGTCTTGAAAAAGTGCAATAAAAACAAGTGGTGAAAACCTGCCAAACAGGCACTACTTGTGATCAAAATAGGCTCCTCTATTTATTATATTATGTCTTGCATTCACTTTACGACATCAACTATCCATATCTATCATTTGTACATATCTATCATCTCAATATCATGCAACGGGAATCCTTGTGTTTCATCATGGCTTGATAAAATTTGTACATATCCATCATATTTAGGTTGTGTTTACACTGGGGGAAAAAACAAAACACAGACTAGACAAGAGAGGGGCAATGAGCTTTTTGAACATCACAAACGGACAAATGATGGTTTTCCAAAATGCAACATACATCGACGCATTAAATCAACCACAACACCAAAATGATCACTCAATGCTAAATGACATCAAATAACATGGTCAAAACAATGTTAAATCAAACACAAACATCAATGTTGATAACCAAGTTGGATGATCTTAATCTGAATAATGTTTGGAATACTTTAGGAAAAATTTGAATTGTTGGTTGATTTTCTATCATATCTCTGGAGCAATTCGATGATGTACTGAACTAGAAAAGCAAGGAAGGAGTATGATTTTTATTTGTCTGTTGTTTGTGAGCAAATCATTAGTACTATGCAAATTTGTCACGAGACATGATCTACTATGTATCATTGATGACATTTCAAAATTTGCATGGGAAAAGGGTTAACTCTTATCTGTTTATGCAAGCGATACTCAGGTCATCTCGGTTCAATTATACCTAGATGCTTGTATTATCTTGCTATATTAAAATCATGAAAGCAATACTCAGGTCATCATTGGTGCTAACATACCCTTTGATGCTTGTATTAACTTTCAACATTTCAAAGCTCTATGATGACACAAAAAGCACAAATAAGCTCTCAGAATGGCAATGTTGTACATATACCCTGCATGGTTAGTGTAGATTACATTCATTTTAGAATTTGCATTTTACATTTATAGATTTTCCCAAAAGCTGGCAAAGTATCAAATGTTTCATGTCTCTCCAATAAAATGACTGAGTACACTTTGACATTCACAAAAAACATCATTTCATACATTTTTCATACATATTTGCATCAGAAAATCATAAAAACAAAGCATGCATCATAATCAAAATGTTTATAAAGCATTCATAAATTGTATCATCCATCATTTCACATTCATATTCAAAAATCATTCATCAATAGATTTCACTCATCTCATAAATCATGCATACATATACATATCATGAGCATAACATTGCACTTTCATAAGTCATATCATAAACATCATATCATATAGAAAAATAGAAACATTCATTACATAAATCATCGTTGCATTTCATATATCTAAAAAATGAATGTCAAAATGTACAAATATGTCAACTATACATGACATAACATCATAAAAAATGGGATCATATCAGTGTGTATACAAATGTCTCAACAGAGTATCACTAAAACATCATACAAAAAGCACTATGCAGTGCTATCCTCTGATGGTGCTAGTCTGGGACCTGTCCCACCTACACCTAATGGACCTGCTCCACCTGCCCCTGGTAACCCTCCTAGAGGTAATGGTTGTCATACACCCCTGCTGGTAGCCCGAGAATGACTATGTGTAGACTGAGACTGTGTATAACTCACTCTCTACTCGGGTGGAACTGCATCATGATATCTGATCCTATAGAACTCTGCCTCTCGAATAGCTCTGGTCAGCTCTTTCATCATGCTATCACCTGCTGCTACTCTTTGAAGACTCTCAGCTAGAGCCATGGCCTCTTGACCCTATCGTCGAGTTGTATCTCTCTCGGCCGTCACTGCTATCAGCTGTCCCTATAACTATGTAACTAAGGTATGTTCCTGTAATAACTGACTCTGCAAACTCTACACCGTACCCTGCAAGGTAACTATCTAACTCGATGATGTTGGATTTGTTGATACTATGGGATCTACAGAAGATGACAAAACTGTGTGTCTCATCCGCGGTCCACCCTTGCAACCTCTACCACCTCTGCCACCTCTACCCCCTCTACCCCTACTCCTATCACCCCCACTCTCCTCATCACTACTCTCTCCATCATCATCTGACTCATCATCATCCTCCTCAGAGTCATCACTCTCTGCAACTTCCTCTCGCTGTCACCTATGACCGCCTATTTGTGATCTCTCCTCTGTAATAGGGATGGGCTCATAAGGATCAAATAGTCATTGCATAGGATGATCCAACACATATTGACCATACTCTGTTGTCATCCCTCTGTCAAGAATATCAGGTTGATAATCCCACATATGAGCTCCCAAACTGGTAAACTCTACCACTGCTACATCATATGAAACTCATGGACCCCACACTATGATCTCATGTTGTCGGTGCGCATAAATAGCAAAACCCATGGGCATACCCTGAGGGCGACCAAACTGGTGACACACCCGACCAAGAAGAAACCTCTCAATAATACTAGGTGTCCAGCCAATAAGATATCTAGCGGTAAACACATAGGGCATCTCCCTAGCATCCTCTAGCCATCCCTCAATCTACATAGGGTCACCAGCAAACTGTATCCAGATCATCTAGAAGACGCTGCCAATGATCTAATTTACCCAGCCTAGGCTGAGTAATGATATCTGCATATCTGAATTTATATGGCCGACCAGTCAGCCACCGTCCTCGAGTCAATGGACGCATGATACCAAAATGCTCCTATGCCCATATATGTAATAGCGAACAACCAACTACAAAACTACGACCTTCGCCATATACAATGTGATGTAGCTCATCATACAAATGTCCAAGCATGCATGATCCCCAAGCATAACGTGTGCCTTGCATCACCATCCTATCGAGTACACGACCCCATCTGACTGCAAAGCCCTTTGATCTATGGTCGGGACACAACACACCTCCAATAAAGCCTGCAAGAATAGAGGGCAAGGGTGCATATGAATCTACAATCTTGCCCCATGGGATGAAATATCCAGCAATCTGATCATCTCTGAAAATCCTCCTCAAAGCATTAGTGCCTCCCGCCTCTCGGCCATCAAAGATCACTATCTCTCCCATCACTGGGATCCTCAAGATATGGTACACATCCTCAGGAGTCACGGTAATCTCTCATGTTGCCAAGTGAAAGGTGTTCGTGTCACTGTGCCACCTCTCTGCAAGTGTTGTCAATAGACCCCTGTTGAGGCACACCTCAGGCATGTCAAGCAACGAGGTCAATCCACATGCCTCAATCACATCTCGATCTGCCTGCACAAGCTGTGGAATCAAACTCCATGTCCTCGGAAATGTCTCCCGTAGCTGCCAAATGCCCAATCTCTCCTATTGAATAGGACGAGAACATCAAGACCAAACAATATAAAAATCAATTCATCATGAAAAATCAATCAAATCTGAAAGCAAATTTATCATATCCTATTTGTTATTAACAACCTTAGAAGCAAAGACATCCAACAACTGTTTGTTTTTCATCATCATGGAAAGCAACTTTATCAATCAACTGTTTGTTTTTAACAAATTTAGAAGCAAACACATCCAACAATTATTTGTTTTTCATTTTCATGAAGACAAATTTATCAACATCATGTTTGTTTTTAACAACCTTAGAAGCAAACATATCAAACAAATATTTGTTTTTCATTTTCATGGAAAGCAACTTCATCAATCAACTGTTTGTTTTTAACAACTTTAAAAGCAAACACATCCAACAACTATTTGTTTTTCATCATCATGGAAAGCAACTTTATCAATCAACTATTTGTTTTTAACAACTTTAGAAGCAAACACTTCCAACAACTATTTGTTTTTCATTTTCATGAAGACAAATTTATCATGTTTGTTTTTTACCAACCTTAGAAGCAAACATATCAAACAAATATTTGTTTTACATTTTCATGGAAAGAAAATTTATCAAATCATGTTTGTTTTTAACAACTTTAGAAGCAAACTTATCGACCAACTATTTGTTTTTAACAACTTTAAAAGCAAATTTATCAGCTACTATTTGTTTTCCAACAACCTTGGAAACAAATTGATCACACTAAACAACATCAAATCATGGGTGCTATGAAAATAGTCATGGGTGCTACAAAACTCATCAAGGGCACTATAGGATCAAGGGCGCTACAGAAAGGATCATGGGCGCTACAAAAAGTCTCATGGACACTACAGAATCATAAGCGCTATGAAACTAGTCATGGGCACTACAAAATTTCTAAAGGGCGCTAAAAGAATACAAAAAGACACAAAAAGGTTGGTAAGCGTGCCCTAAACGAAAAATTTTCAAATCATAAAAGTTTAACGGGGTACATACCGCAGGTCCATAGTGTACCGGCCGCTGGTGTCATCGGATGCACTCGAATCGGTGCTGGTGGATAGGAAGTGCCATCTTTCTCACTCCATAGCTCAAAAATTACAATTTTTATTAGGTTAAAATGGGAAAATGACATGGAAAATGACATTTTTAACCTATTTAAAGGCAAAATTGGGGCATTTTATCACATTTTATCACAGCAGGGGCAATTTTGATCATCAATTTTTCATTTCACATCTTTTCATGTCAATTTCTTCACATCATACTTTTTGAACAATGAATCAACATCTTCAAAATCATAAAAATAAAAAAATCTCAAAACATCTAAAAAATCAAAAAAATCACAAAAATCAAAATCTTATCGATTCATCGTCTGAGGGGGGATATACCTATCAACATTAGACAATCCGCATTTGGGGCATAATTCTGGGGAAATTTTCAAAATTCTTTGAAGTAATGCGTAAAACACATCACTTCAAAGAGGGGCAAAATGTATACACCTAAAAATGGTCACATCACAATAGTCTGGTAATTAATTAAATATTTTTAATATTTAATTAAATCTTTGAATTCAATCTGCGTATAAATAAATTTAATAATTTATTTATATTGTTCATTCTTTCATTTTGATTAAATAAATAAGTTTATTTAATCACTTTTCTTATCCATTTCTTAATTAATTAAATAAACATTAATTATCATATAATCTTGGCTTGAATATTTTATTCAAATTTAGATTAAATGTTCCTCTCTTCTAAAAATCCTCAAAATTCCATTCACAATTAAATATTCCAAATATTTAATTAATTCCTCTAATTCTATTCCAAATATTTAAATATTTTCCTCTAAAGTCTATTCACAATTAAATATTCCAAATATTTAATTAAATCTTCTATAGTCCTAAAAAAAAAAATCAAACTCACATGAAATTAAATAAATTTATTGGATTATTTTCAACAACCATGAAACAAACTTCCAAAACAGAAAAATTAATTTCTTTGTTCCTGTGCAAGCTTGTTCCCGTGGGTTGAAGACAAGCCTCCATTCTTCTCTCCAACCTCCCAACATCTTCCATCTTTCTCTCAACCTCTCCATCTCTCACCATTCAAAATTACCAGACAATCTCACAGCCATTGATCTTTGCCAGCCAGGCTCTTTCCTGCAAAAATCTATAAAAGGGATTCTCGGGTCTTTGAAAAACATAGAAGCTTTCATACAAGAAAACTACAGTCAATTAGCTTTCAACCATTCATAGAATTTCATTTTTTATCATATTAGCATTTCATATCATGGCTTATCATCCTCATTTCATAGTTTTAGAAGCATTCATAATTTGCAGCCCCTGTGCATATCCGTATCATCATTTTCACTTCACCAGCATATAGGATAGAATAGTACTCTCCCTTTGCATACTCATTTTATAGGTTGCCATTCTAAGAAGCTTTTCTTACACAATCTAAGAGCAACAACTTCAAGAGAATCACTGGAGATAGAGAACAATGGAACGGTTCTAAAGAAGCTTTGTTTGTTTTCTTTGAATTCATTTTAGTTAGTTTTCTTTAGTTTAATGTTTCGTTGGTGTGTTTTATTTGTTTCACTTTGATACTAACATTTCCCACACACAATTGGAAATAGCTCTGAAATTCTGAAAAACATAAATTTTTGACCTATTGTGACTCATTCACCATTCTAGGTGAATCAGTCCCAGTTCTGGATTTCTACATAGGAACAAGGAAAATGGGTATCCAAATCTGTAAAGATCTCTGAAAAACACCTACAGTAGGACTCATTCACCACTTGTGGTGAATGAGTCTAGTTTGGATTTTCTGGAAATTCAAAGTCTGAATTTGGTCTTCTCAGTTTTCTCAATCTGTTCCTCCAAGTTCATGGATCCAAACTCTGATTTTAGGGTTGTAGATGACCTTTTAGTGAAGATTATGACCTTGAAAATGGGGGTACAACTCTGACAAGCTTGTAAACTATTCTTCAGTGATATTCAAAGCACTTAGATCTGCAATCACACAAAGAGAGAAAAACATGTTGATTGTTAGGGAATAGGGGTTTTCCTTGGTCAAACACCTTTTAGGTAATTAAACCAAATGATGAAACAATAAGAATGAGGGCATGAAACATGGAACAAAGAACATGAATAATGGAAAATGATACCTTGAATGATGCCTTGTGAATGATGTCTTGTAAATCTACAACTCAACATGTAATGGTCATGAAGGATGTAGATCTCGATCTTTTTTTAATGAATAGGAAACTATCTATATTAATAAATAATAAAAGAGTACATATTCACAAAAAAAAAGGGGGGTGGTAAAAAGGTACACCCCCAGATTCATATGGGCCACACCCAGAAAAACTAAAAGATCAAGTTTTTAACAACCATAACAAGAAAAAGGCCATTAGGCAGCCAAAGCAGTGCCAACAGAGCCAGGAGGGTCTTTGTCCTCCTTCTTCCTCCATTCATCACTGGGGTCGGGAGTGACATCAGGAGGAGGACCCCAACCATCATTAGTATCTTGATCTTTATCTTTATCTTCATCCTCATAATGAGGTGAGATTGCAAGAGCCAGCCGTAGGAAACTCTTACCAAAGTATGGCCAACTAGAACGAGAAGTAGGAGTATCATTAGAGGGCCACCCAGAGCTGCCACCACCGCTCCCCAATGCCCCACTAAAGGGCCACCCCTAGCTAGCCCAGGGCAGAGGAGAACGGGTCCACTGAGGAGGGCGAGAATCCCACTGGAGAGGAGGTTGAGAGCAGGGATGCACAGAACCATGTTGTTTCCAACTCCGAGAAGGCAACCGGCCATAGGAAGAAGAGGGTGAGGTGGGGATCCATTCAATAGTACATGAGGCATTGTCCCAATGGTCCAGGAGCACCTACAAGTGAGCAACTTCAAGAGCCAATTTATTGGCTTGCACCTGAATCTGTAATAACACATTAGAACAAATTATAGCTTTTGTATACAAAGAAACCTGACAATCCAAATGAGAATGAGCAAATATGTAGGAATTTATGTCTTTCTAGATATTGAAGAGGATTTCTACCTTGAAAGTGTGCCAAATTTGGGTATACTTAGCCAGGAATCTAGGCGAATCACCCAGTAGAATCATATGCCAGGAGAATAGCTCTGGCCTAAATGGCTGAAAGAAGTCATGAATCAAAGTCCAGTACTGCTAAGCTCTGGGAAAAAACTAGAAAATATGTTTAAAAGTATCAGATTGCCCACAGAAAGGGCATCAAGGGTCATGGACTCCCAAGTGGACAAGTTGAGAGCCCATAGGCAAGCCTTGGAAAATAACACACCAAGAAAAATCAATGTTCTACATCTTTGACAATAGATGCAAAATAATGATTGACCTTATATCTTCAATGTTACATCACAACACTAGCTCACTAACAAGCTTGATGCTTCATATGCTTGACATGATGATGGATTTTGAATTGTTGCAACAATTGATGAAGAATATTTCCCTTGAATGCCTTAGAAATGATCTTGAAAGATATCTTGACAACCTTGTGAAGACTTGGAATGCTTAACTTTTGAATGCTTGACTTGATAATATGAATGCATGATGAAATAGTTATTTGAAATCTTTTTTATATAGGCAATTTGCCTAATAACCCATGTATTTGATCCCAAAGGCCAACATAGGAGCAATTTGCATTAAAAACCCACTTTTCCTACTCAAAGCCTTAAAAATAGGCCAAATGGGACACATTTTCCATCCTAGGTGAATGAGTCCCACCTAAATGGGACTCATTCACCCAAGCTGGCGAATGGGTCCCATAGGGGCCATTTTTCATGCTAAAGTGTCAGGGAGTGAAGAATTTAAGTTTTTATGTTGATCTTGTCAGGTTTTTGATTAAAATATGCCTTGGGATGCACAATATAGGGTCATTGGGGCCTATTAATGATGATTTAAAGGTTATAGATGCAAGAGGGTCCAAAATCCAATGTGAAAGTGTAAATAAATACACTTTACAACACTAAATTAAGGAAAAAAAAATTCCATTTAGCTTAAAAGGGCCCTAAATCCCATGTGAATGTGTAAAACACATTACAACACTAGATTAGGTCCACCTTAGTTTACAAGCCTCCCAAACTTAATGTGAAGATGTAAATAAATACATTTTACAACATTAAATTAAGGCGGAGTTAAGTTAATTTAGCTTTAAAAGGGCCCAAAACCTAATGTGGATGTGTAAAACACCTCACAACACTATACCAAGGTGATATTAAGTCCAATTTATCATTAATTATTCCTAAATCAAGCAAGGAAAAGACAAATTTTTTTATTGTTCTAGTGTTGAAAGATATTATCAATGTATGCCCCCACTTTAAAGTGGTTGCTAACATCTTCTATGACCAATTTCTTTAAAGTAGCCAATGTTCAATCCTAAGACATGAGAGCTTACTTGGACAGCCCTATGCCAAGTCATATGTTTCCAAAATAAACCTATACCATGAAAAGGAAAGAGGGGTTTCCCACAACAATACATAAGGGATCTATGGATTTAGGGTTAGTATATCTTTGCTACAATTTTTGTATAAAGCTCAGAAACATCATCATTCCCTAAATATTCTTAGAACGAGAAGAATGATAGAAAGAGAGTGAAAACAAAAAAAAATCCTTTGGGTCAACATGGAAGAGACCTAAATTTCTTAATGCATTACATGATCCCAAAAAGGAAAACTCAAGACAAGCAGAAAAGATAAAATGTTTATGACATATAAAAGTGTTAGTGTGTTAAGTTTTTCACTTAGGTTAATCTCTCGAGTAGTTTTGTTTCCTGTAATGGGAAGTTTTATACCTGTTGCATTTTTCTTTCCTTTAAAACGTTGTTCAATATGTAATTCATGTATCTCAATTCATTCACTTTTTTTTGGTGAAATAACATAGTGTTTCTCTCTATTTCATGAAGGCTTTTTGTCGCAGATGGTGCTATTGGGAGGTGGATGACACCAACATGGTATCAGAGCCAACCATTATGCCCTCCTTCCCTTGATATTTTTCATCTGAGTGTTCTAGGACATTTTTTTCAGCATTTAAAAATTTTCAAATTTCAAAGTTGCCTAATTTTCAATTTTCAAAGTTGCCTAATTTTCAATTTTTGTTGTCACTAGAGAGGTGTGATTCTTGTGAAGAGGCTATGATTCAATTGTTTGAGTGTGTGAATTTTCTAAAGGAACCAAATATCCATAGCAAGCTTGACTTTGTGCCAATTTTTCCTGTGGACAGGTTTTTTTTATCATTCTTCCTTTTGGAAGCACATCTCATTGTTTTCCTATTGTAAATTTCATTTGCACACTGGACTTACATTTTTTTGTTGGGTACCACTTTTGTTTGGAATGGCGTAGCATTCTCCTATTGAAGGAATTTAGGTTTTCGAATAATTTGGAAGGCAAGTTTTTTCTTTGATGAGTCATGAATATCATTTCTAAATTGATCAGAGTCTTTTGGGAGTAGGAAACTTGGCAGACATCAATTTCAAATAGCTACTAGGATTTAAGATGTTGAGGAGGACGTTGGAATGAGGCATTGATAGCTGCGAGGGTGGTTGTGATTTTTCTATTGTAGGTCATGCATTCTTCTTTTTTCTCGTGATTCTTTGCATTTTATTTCTTCTGGAGTAATTTTTTTGCTTGGTGACTGCAATCTTATGATTGGCTATGATTTTTGGAGGATTCAGAAATAGTTTTTACTAGGAATTCCATTTGGCACTTGAAATTTGCAGTTTTGGAGGCTTGATTCTTAAGGGAAGATATACACCTTTTGAAACTTTATATTTTATAAAGTTCTCTCTCAAATATTTACTTTTAGGGCTTATGTACAGTCAAGAGGAAGTGGGCCCAAGTTGGTTTTGAAGTTGTTCTGGGAAAATTAATCCCACACTGGAAGTGTGGGTACCTTTTTTATTGTTTAAAAAGCTTTGCAGTCCCTTTTTTTGGTGTGAGCAAGTCTCACAGGCTATGAAGAGGCTATCTTGTGTGTGGTGATTTGTGCTAATGTGTTTGATGGATTTTTTTGGTGTCAACATGAATATCAAGGAAAGGGATGAATAAAATTTTGCTGTAAATTGGTTTTAATTATTTTTTGGATGTTTTAATACTTGTGAAAGCACTATCTTTGAAATTTTAAGAATTGTTAAGTTATAATGGTTTCTTTGTCCAGAAAGGGAATTTTAGGCAATGGAGTGATGTTCTCACCCATCTTACTGAGGAAAATATATTGACATATTTGTATAATGAAGTTCATGTTCCAGATGCATGTAGTAGGTATATGATTTAGAAAGGATTTAGGGCTAGATTCCATGGAGTTATTTTTTAGCATATCAATGATGAGGATCTTTTGGAGTCACTTTGTCATTTTGAGAGACCTTATTCTCTTTGGACTTACCTTCGAGAATCATATGGAGATCTTGATACTATGCCATCTCTCGATGACCCTCCTTCCAATACCTATTTGTCTCTTTGTTCTTCAAAGAAGATAGACCATGCTTGTGATCCTTTGGAGGTTGTTGAGACTTCAAATGAGGTTTTGGTTGCTTCATAGGTTCCTAATTCTTTGTCATAAATAGTTTATCCATCTTCATTGAGTACTTCCATCATTCCTAAGCAATAGGATTATCATTGTCTTCCTGATTGGGATTCTTATTTGTCAAACATTGGTTCATTATTCTTAGAATCTCACATTTCTGACTTGGAAGACACATTTGAGGGTATATCCCTTCTATTTGATGATAGTTGTGGTATAACTATTGTCACTCCAACTCATAATTTGGAGAATGTTTAGAATCATTTTACAGTCCAATACCTTGTTTGTCACCTCCTATTGTGATTGGGCATGTTCCTGATTGGTTCATGGCATCATATTCCAATGTCATGGCGACACATGAGAAGATTTCAAATATATTTTCATCCTACATTTGGATTTCAGTTGATAATTCCTATCCAGAATGGGAAGCATACCTGCATTTGTATTTGGTTTTCTTTCTTCCAAAAAGGGACACAAGTTGTTTATTGACATTGAATCATTTTTTGTCTTTAGACACTTACCATTTTTGCAGGTGATTACACATTGTGGGGGGGATATATAGTCTCTCTCTTTCCCTCCTATGGGGGACTACTGATCGGTGTATATACATGATGTATGTAGTCCTTGGGGGGTGTGATTGAGTCCTCCATCCATGCACCATTTTTTTTTCTTCTCTCTTTTGGAGAGGGGATTTTTGCCATAGGGTTTTTCTCCTTTTCTCTGGTTGTGAGAGATTTTTGTTTTGCATTGTAGTTGTGAATGGGTACCTAACATGGTTGTGTATCTAGGACCCATATTACATCTTCATTCTCCCTAATTTTTCACTTAAGGGGGGATGTTAGTGTGTTATTTTTTTCACTTAGGTTGATCTCTTAGGTAGTTTTGTTTCCCGTATGAGTAATTTTTATACCCATTTCATTTTTCTTTCCTTTAAAAGTTTGTAGAATATGTAATTTATGTATCTCAATTCATTTACTCCTTTCTAGTGAAATAGCATAGTTCTTCTCTCTATTTCGAGAAGGTTTTTTGTTGCAGATGGTGCTCCTAGGAGGTGGATGACACCAACAAGAAGAATGTAGATCCATATAGAGGAATGCACATAAAGAGAGAGATACATCAAATAGAATAGTATGGGCGATCACATTACACACATGTAATTATATAAAGAAACATGAAAAATAAAACAATGCAAAAGAATAGTAAGGCACATGTGAGTCAACCTATAGCAGGTTGTCTGCATCCCAATCTCAATCAGTATATATGCAAAAGACGGAAAACTAGCCAAAGGGACAATGACAAGTGTTGAACTATGACAAGGCTATCTAACCCCTTACCCCCACTAAGTACAAGAAAAGGATGAGTCGAGATGGGTTATGAGAATGAGCTCCTTGTGATAAAGAGAATGATTTTCAATGAATACAAAACATGTAATAGTGAGGGTGCTATGATCCTAAAACTATTACATGGCAAGGAGAAACATGTATGTAATTTTCTATGTAGCTATTTTATCATAGTAATCATCATCAACATAATAAGAATCACTCAATGTCAATTTCAATGCACGAAACTCGATAGTAAGACTCCCAAGAGTTCTATGATATGTGAAATAATTCATGTTTTTATTAGGTATGGTGCTTCTACTACGAGGTGGAAATTTCATACAACCTTTGTTAAAGATGTCTTCCATCTTTCATTCAATTTATGTTTGAGTATGTATGAATGTAGATTTTTTGTTTGTAAGGTTTTTGTTGATTTCTTGATCCACCAATTTGTTGAGGTAGATTTTGAGGAGGAAGGCCTAAGATTCCCTTATAATCCTTATGAGGCATTGGTTGTTCCTTAACAAGGAGGATACTTATATCGGGAGGAGGATCTTGATATCCTAATACTTTGATTTCTTCAATAGGAAGTTTTTGTAAAAGTTTGTGAATTTCATGCTCATTAGTTATGGCACATCCTTGTTTATTAAAATCATAAAGCCTTGGCTATAAGTCTCGTCTACGTTGATGGGAGTGTTGGTCACTTTGTTCACATAATTTGGATAGGTATGCAATTGATTAAAGGAGCTAGGTTCACTCATTGTTGGAAGTTTAGGCTTATTTTGTGACTCAATTTTAGGATCTAAAATACCAAACATCTCAAGTTGTGTTGGTTGTTTCATGGAAGGATAAAAGGATGCATTATTATCAAGATTGTTAAAGCAACTATTTATTAAATTGTCCATGTTATCATCATCTTCTCCAATAATGTCAACTTCACGAGGACACTCATTAGGAATTGGTTGAGCATTATTAGGTTTGACTGCATTAGGATCATTGCCAAAAAAACAACTTGAAACATCAACCAAGGAGAACAAAGAATTCCACATGTTGCTAAAACACTTATCCATTTTTCATATTTTCAAACTTAAATAAGGTAATATTTTGATTACACTATGCAAAAATCTAAAAATCAAGTCTTGCAAATACAATTTGAAATCACACAATACACTAAATTTATCAAATTAATCTAGTTATGATCAAATTGATGAAACATGAATTTTGCAAACAAGAATTGAAATCTAAAAAAAAAAAACGAAAACATAGAAATGAATGTTTTATGCCCAAAAAGGTAAGAATGTGACCTTGATCGGGGACTCATTTTCCCTAGGGTGAATGGGTCCTAGGTGAGGGTTTTGAAACAAGTTTTTAAAAATTTCTAAGTGATTTTTAGTGGTTTCTAGATTTTGGTTTAATACAACAAGTTTCACTTTTAATTTTTCATGAACTCAATGTTGAATGCAAGTGCAAAATGTGACAAAATGACAACCAAAACACCAAATTTGATATACAATTTTGTTTCAATTTTCAAATGTAATTTAATTACATGATGCGATGCTATGTAAATGAAATGCAAGATGACTAACTTTTTTGTATTTTTAATATTTTAAAGAATGCAAAATGTGCAATCCTAAAACCCTTAAATGAAATGCAAAGTTGAATGCAAACTAGAAACCCTAAATGAGACTCAATTCAATGAAAATAGATTCAATTGAATGGAAGATCTAAATCTAGGATGAAGAGGACTCCAAAATTAGAAAATACAATGATCAAACTCAGGTTCATCAAACAATAATCAAATATGATACAAATAGTAATCAAAAGACATATCTAGAAAGGGAAAAACAATGTGTACCTTTCACCAAAAATCACCTTTTAAAGATCACTAAGGACTCATTTTCCCTATGGTTAATGGGTCCTATCTAGGGCTTCTTAAAAAATGATTTCTCAATTCTCTTTTGCTAGGTCCATACTCCTAGATTCGAAGTGCTCACTATCAAATAGATGGAAATAAATTATGTAGAGGAGTTTTTGTAATTTGACAACTTTTCTTGCAACTTTGCAACTTTCTTCAATTTTTCTCTTCAAAGGATCTTCAACCTAAAATCTATAATCACACATCAAATAGCACAAAATTTTATTTTTTAGGGAATGGGGGTTACCTTGGTCAAACCCCATTTTGGTAATTAAACATTGAAATGAAATGAAACATGAAAGAAGGAATGATGAATGAACAACTCTATGTAATTGTGATCCTAGGGCGAGTTTACTTGCTAGAATATGAGTAGCAAACAAGAGAGTGAAAAAAAACAACAAAAGACACCCTACACCTCAAGATTACCCTAGTTGGATTCAATACAAAATAAAGACAACAAAATGGAACCTTTTACCTTGTCTCGAATCGATCCTTTGGTTGGCCCTTCAATCTTTGGTGTTGTATCCTCCTTGGATGGAAAAATATGCAAGTGTATGAGATGATATGAGGATGTAAAGACAAGTGGAAGTGGATGCAAGTATGAAAAATGGCTAAGTATGGCTCAAGGAAAATTTTTGCAAGAGTTTGGCTAGCATGAATGATATCTCCCTAAATGAGGGAAAAGAGGGGGTATTTATAGAGAGTTTGAAATTCTCTAGGGAAATGGATGGTCAAGATTGAGCCACCAAGATCAAGATGTAGGACTAAGGTGAGTTGAGAACTCACAAGCCCTCACATCTTGACATGTGGCATGTGAAGTGGCTTGAAAAGGATGATGTGTACATGAGGTGGAAGGGGAGTACATGATATGGAGGTACTACATAGTACCTTGGGATTGGACAAAATATCCTAATAAAGGAGGTCCTTGTCCCCATGTGGGTGAGAGGACATGTGGGGAATTAAAAATTCCTCAAATATCCTCATGGGGATGAGAGAAGGAATTTTAAATTCTAAGGAATGCATTGGGGGATTAAATGTGAATTAAAAATTCACATGGCGAATGGAGGTGCCTTCTCCAAAAAGAAAAAGCATTTAATAGGTTTGACTTAGGACACATGACATGGAGATTAGGTTGAGTTAATTAAGTGATTAAGGTTTTGCAAGTACTTGGTTAGAAAAATTATTGATAGATTAGAGGCAAGTGGGAAACTATGGAGGATGTGACATGTGACTTGATGTGACAAGTCAAAGATCACATGGGGAAGAGAAAAAAGAATTTAATATTCCTTGGAAGGATAAAAGGAATTAAGAATTCTTTGAGAGGTTGATCAGGCTAGTTAATGAAGGATTGGAGGAGGGTTAGGTGGCTAAGAGATATTAGAGACCAACTTTCAAAAGTTGGAGAATGTGACACATCCTAATCAAGGATTAGGCATGTGCACATCCCTAATGATAAGATTAAAACATGGATTAGGATTAGATAAAAATAATGGAGGATGTGACATATGAGGAATTAAATAAATGTCATCTTTATTTAATTCATTTGATGAAAAGGAGGATTAAAGAGATAAGGTATTTATTTATTAATTAAATACCTTAAGTATTTGATGGAATTAAGGATATTAATTAAATAATAGCGATATTACTTAATTAATACAAATAAGGGGATGCTTAGACAAAAAGGGATAAATTTGGATAAATCAAGTGTCCAAATTTAGGTATCTACATTTTTCCCCTCTTTGAGATGGTGTTGCAAAGTAGCATCATTTCAAAAAATATTAAAACATAGAACTTAGAAGATGATGGTCAGATTGGGAAAGATGCCCCAGTCATCTAAGGATTGACTAGGAAGGAAGATGATGGGGGTGAAGATGAAATTTAGGGATTGAGGATGCCCCTTTAGAGGACATGCGGGATCAAGAGGACACGAGTGTGCTCTGAAAATGGATGAGATGATGCAAGGGGAGATGAAGAAGATGATGCAAATTAATGGACAAGATAGGAGGATAAGCAATAGGAGATGGATGAAGCACAAATAGATTTGAGGACAAATATGATATTGCCCAAGTCAAGGTACAAGCCAAAAGGGGTTGGCGATGGATGGAGTGTTGTCAATGAGGGAATGAAAGATCTCAAAACAACATGAGGATAGGGAAGGATACATCCCAAAGAGTGGTATTGATGAGGGAAGGATACATCCCAAAACACCACCAAAGGATAGGGAAGAATACCTCCCGATGATGATGATGAAAGTGTTGTTGACAAGGGAAGGATACATCCCAAAACAACACCGAAGGATATGGAAGAGTACATTTGGATGATGATGAGGAGGAGGATGATTGGATCAAGGCTTGTAACAAGACTGGGAACAAGACCAAGGATATGATTAGATGATTTGTGCTAGATTGAATGGGGGAGGATTGGATTGGGATGTGAGATAGATGAATGGAATAAAAATGATGATGGAAAAGATGCTTAGAATAACCAATCTATATTATTCTAAGAAGATTGAAGAAATAAGGATAAGAGATTGGATGGGTATATGAAAAATGATGGAATGGAAAATGAAATGCAATCCTAATGAAATTTGCCATCTTTGGAGCATTGATTTTTGCTATAGCAGAAGAAATGATACACCAAGGTATAAAGGACCAAGGCAGATTAGTGTCTAATGCATGAAACAAATGCATCAAACAAGAAGGATATCCTAACACCCCAAAGTTGCAATGACCTTGGTCGGGCAAGTATTGGGATAACCACAAGCACAGAAGGATGCCCTAGCATAACACAAGACCTCAGGGATCTTGGTGGGTACTAGTTGGACAACTAAAAAAACAAAAACAAAGAAAAGATCAAAGGGATAGATGGGATTGATGAGGTATGTTAGGAAGGATGCATCCTATTGAGACCAATGATGGATACTAAACTAAGAGATCGATATGACGAAGGATATTTGGAACCAATTGGATTTGATGATACAAGTGGCTCTTGTTTGTTAAGAACCAACTAGATAAGGGCATAGCTTGATGACATGACACAAGATAGGAGACTGACACATCCTAGCAACCTAGGGGCTCGGGGGCCAATCAAAGATTAGCCTTGCCTATGTGGAAGCACAGAGCTCTCGTAGTTTGATAAGAGGTTGACCATAGACCATGGATAAAATTAGAAAGAGGATGATAAAGACTGATGGTGAATGACAAGGACTGAAGGTACAAAAGAAAAGATCGATGATAGATGATAAAAGAGAAGACAGACAAAGCCCCGGGGGTGGATCAAATGATCAACCTTGCCTACATGAAAGCACAAGGGCAACGTAGTTCGATGAAAGGACCAAAGACAAACGAGGGATAAAGGATGATGAGATAACCCTAGATAAGGGGATAAAATGATTGAACCGACATGATGGGATAGATAGACTTGTTAGATTAGATCAGAGGATGGTGACTACACAAAGCTCAAGGATGGGATAGTTATTCAAATCAGCAAAGATGAAGTGGGAGGATGATATGATGGAGAGATGAAGGATGAAAAAGGAGAGGAGATTGAAAATATGTGAAAAATAAGTAGAAGTGATGATGATAAGATAGATGGCATTGGATTGCATGGGGAGTAGCCTATAGCTAGAGACCAATGACAAGAGATAATGAGATCGGATGAGGATAGAGGATGGGGGGAGGAAAAGGATTGTTTGGATGGATTGGATAGAGGGATAAAGATTTGGATGAGGAAAAGGTGACTATATGGATAGATGAAAATGGATTCCATGATGAAAGGATACGAAGATAAGGATGGGGAGATGGATATAATGATAAGGAGATGAGGAGAGGGAAATTGAAGGGATTGCTTTCATGGAATGAATGATGTCTCCAAGGACTACATCACAAAGGAAGATAGATGCCCCCACTCTAGATATGTCATGTGCGAGGAGGCATGAAGGATCCAATACAAAAGGATATGCAAATAAAGGAGCTAGATGGATGAAGATAGGATGCATGGATAAGGAAGGGAGATTGAAGGTAGCATGACAAGTGGATAAGGAAGGTAGACGAGTGTGAATGAGGATTAGGCTAGTGTGCAAATGAGGGGGATGTATGCCAAGAGGTGTCCAAAGCATGTGTATATGTTTGCCCCTATCGTTATCAAGACCACAAGGAGGATGGAAGGATTGGGATAAATGAGATATTCCAGGAAGGAAGTGCAAGATAGGTAGGATGGAGGGGATGAATGAAAATGACGTATAGCAAGAAGATGGGTGCATAGCTGAAAGCATAACAGGAATCATAGCAGATGAAGGGAATGCATATTAGGAAGCTGCCCCCAAGTGTAGATGGGGATTTATGCACGACGCATGTTTGCCAATTTTTCATCATGGTACTTATCCAAGGTGCTTTTTTTCCAAGTTTTCACCATTGGTCAAATTATTTCTTTTTACTATTTTATTTTGTTGATTTTTTATTTTATTTTTGGATTTTTTTACTTTTTGGATTTTTTGACTTTTTGGATTTTTTGACTCTTTTTGGATTTTTGGATAGTAGGGGGAT
This sequence comes from Sequoia sempervirens, assembly GCA_007258455.2. Classification (NCBI taxonomy): domain Eukaryota; kingdom Viridiplantae; phylum Streptophyta; class Pinopsida; order Cupressales; family Cupressaceae; genus Sequoia; species Sequoia sempervirens. The sequence goes on from VDFB02373365.1 coordinate 94,949,547, forward strand.
GAAAATGGATAAGGATAGGGATGTGCCGACTGTTGGATGTTGGTACAACCTTATTAGGAGAAACAAATTATGATTATCTTTTCATAAGGACCCAAAATAGACTTAAAAGATGAAAAGGGTGTATGATTAGCTTTTGGATTAGCAACTTTGGATGTTCTTACATATTTTTTGTTTGATGGCATTGCATCTTTTTTCTTTGGGATCCACATGGTTTTGATTTTTTCTTTGGTGGGCCTCTGTGGCCTACAAATTTGATTTGCATTAAATTTTTCTTCTCTTCACCATGTCTTTTAGAGGGGACATGGGGAGCTTTATATTCATGTGGATGTTTGGATTTATGCATTTTTGCTTTAACATCCAAAGTGCTTTTAGTAGCAATGAGATGGGTTTGAGGAGATGGATGATGTGGAGCGATGGAGGTAGGATTATGAGGATTATGTGTAGATTGAGAATGTGTAGGTATGTGCATTTGTTGATCCTAACTATGGGATATGAAAGTGGGATGTTTATGATGAGTGAAGGGATGAATAGGACGAGATGGAGGAGGTGATTTTAGGATATAGGGGCCCAAAATAGACGTAGGACCTGGAGGAAACATGGACAGAGTAGATGGAGGATGGGAGATGGTGGATGGAGGGATGTAAGGACCCAAAATGGATGAAGCAAATGAAGGAGGAATATGGACGGTTGTTTTGAGGCAATACGATAGAGGAGGAGGGATGGTAGTATATGATCGGGTCGAGCGATGGGAGGAGACAGAATTTCTTTTGGAAAAAGCTCGTTGAGGATGCCTAGAGGTTGTACCAGCATCTTTAGATTGTGAGTCTTGGGAAATAGGTCCAAGACCTTGCATGTAGATTTGTTCTTTGACTTGGATGGGCTCTAAAATACCTTTCTCATGAAGGCCTAGACCTTTTCCTTGATAGTTCATTTTCTTGAACATGTGATCCATGATAGGATTTGTGTTATTATGAAAACATGATGTGAGTCCACTATTAGGTGGAGGATGATAGGCGGTATATAGATTGTGTTTTTCTTCAATGAGGAGGCCACCATGGAAGAATGTGAGAGTACCAAGGGGATATGCAAGCGGTGTGGGGATAGCAGTTTTAGGCGATGATGGGGCATCATGAGAGGGAGATGATGGGATCTATCAGCATTTGGATGGGTGGTATTAGGAGAGGGAGTAGGGGATATGATATGATCTAGATTTGTGGTGGTAGGCTCATGCGATGGAGATGGAGATGGAGCAGTGGAAGCTTGAATGACAAGGGGATCATGGGATGGAATGGATGGGGGACTATGATCTTGAGATGGACTAGATGGGATGGTAGGATCTTGATCTGGAGAAGGGGATATGATGGCATGCTTTGGATTAGGCTCTTGGCATGACTCATCGTGTGCAGGAGGCATGATAATCAACTCTTGGTGGGACTCTTCATGTGGGGAAGATGGGGGATGGAGGGTTCAAAACATTAATGGGAATGGATTTTAGTGAAACTAGGAGTGGCAGAAGTGGATTTGATGTGGGTGTCCTCGATGGATTCGACAGCTCTTGGAGTAGGAAGAGGGTGTTCAACGGATTTGGTAGATGTGATGATAGGAGATGGGGGCTCAATGGATTCAGAGGATGTGATGGTTTTGATGTTTTGAGTGGTGCTAGGGGTGGCATCATCAATGATAGGTGTTGGGTGGAGAAGGGTCTCGTCACTAATGACCATGGATAATGGTTTGGGATGGCATGATTCCACAACTTCAAGGTGTGGAGTAGGAGATGTATTCTTTGTTATAAGTCCTTGGAGAAACCTAAATACTCTAGGCTGAGATGGCATGGTAGGAGTGGATGAAGGATTATGGATTGGTGGGGGATTAGGACTAGGGATTGGGGGACTAGGATTAGATGAGGGAATGGGATTGGATGCAGGACTGGGCATAGACAAGGGATTAAGATTGGATGAAGGGTTAAGATAGGGGTATTGGTATGGTGAATTAGGACATGAGGATGCAGGTGGTGGATTGTAGTAAGGGTATTAGGATGGTGGATTAGGAAGGGAAGATTGAGATGGCGGATCAAGATAGGGAAATGTAGATGTTGGATTAGGATAAGTTGATGTGGATGTTGGATTAGGATAGGAAGGTGTGAATGTAGGGTTAGGGTGAGAAGATTGGTATGGAAGAGTAGGGTAGTGGGTACATGTGGATGAAGGATTGAGATAGGAGGATGTAGATGGGGGATTAGGATAGGGGTATTGTATGGCAGACTAGGATAAGAGGATGCAAATGTTGGATAAGAGGATGATGTAGATTAAGGATATGATGGATAGCCCTTGTCAAAGGTAGCATAAGGAGCATAATTAGGCGTGGATGAAGACATAATAGGATAACTCAAAGGGATGACTGGATTTTTGAAAGCAGGTGGAGAAAACTTACTAGCAATGATAGTGTCAAGGGGATCTATGTCACATTCTTCTTGATCGACAAGACTTTTGTTATCATTGTCGATGTATTTAGGGTTTACCTTGACCACTATTGATGGAGGATAAGGATTCATGATGATGAAAGGATAAAGAGGATGGATCAAAGATTTTGGAAGGGAACAGACTAAAGCTCAAATCAGGATTTAGGTCAAGCTTAGATTAGGATTGGATTAAAGCTTAGATTAGGATGATTGGATGGTGTGTGGGGATTGATTTTGATGATTAGATTTGATTATCAAAGGATGATTATGACACCGAATCTGCTTTGAGATGGAAGTAGATTGATTGGGTTGAAGGTGATTGGATTGGATTGGATTGGATTATACTTAGATCGACTGATGAATTTGATAGAATGACGAAAGGGACTGTAAACCCCATTTAGAGATTACCTTAGGTGAGGTAAGATACTAATTGATTGGATTAAAGGATAAATGGATGATTGTGGCACCGAATCCACTTTGAGATTGAAAATGGATTGATTGGGCTGATGATAATGATTGGCTTAGGATGGATGAAAATCCTAAGCGGATTTTGATGATGATGATCAAATCAGACACTTAGGTCAATTTGGATAATAACTCAAGACAAATCTTAAGGGATTTGGATGGGGAAAACAATGATTTGATTGGAGAAATGGATGATACAAAATCGATGAAAAAATACTCAAAATGAGTAAACAATTGATCGAAACGGATGAATGACTACTCAGAATGCGTAAACGACTGCTCACAACGGATGAATGATTCTTAGAATGAGAAGATGAAGGTTTGGAATAGATGAAAAATTACTCAGAACGAGTAAATGACTTATCAGAATTATTGAACGAGAGTTCAAAATGATTGAATGTTTACTCGGAATGAGTAAACGGATGATTGGAATGACTGAATGAAAGTTTGAAATGATAGAAGGAGGTTTGAAATGGTTAAACGTTTACTCAAAATGAGTAAACAAATGATCAAAATGACTGAATGAGACTTTGGAACAATGAAACAAGATGTGAAATAGATGAACATTCACTTGAAATGAGTAAATGAATGATTGAAATGGCAGAACGAGAGTTAAATATGATAGAAGAAGGTTTGAAATGGGTGAATGTTTACATGGAACAAGTAAACAGATGATAGAAAAAGAGGGAATGAAGGTTTAGAATGGATGGATGAAAGATTGAAATGAGTAAATGATTGATCAAAATGAATGAATGAATGCTTAGATTGGGAGAATGACTCTCGGAATGGATAAATGTATTAATAGGACAAATTGAAGAAGATGGAGAGAAGGATCTTAAGATTTGTTTCGATATCCAAAGACCTTGACTATAGATGGACTAAAGCTCATATTAGGGTTTCGGTTAAGCTTAGATTGGGATTAGATTAAATCTCATATTAGGATTGGATTGAAGTGGAGAATGATTGGAGTATGTGATGGGATTGATTCTACACCAAGTTTCATGGTTTAAAGGATGTAAGGTGTTGACAATCAAATTTTTCTAGATTTGAAAATTTCAAAAATTGTCAATTTTTGCCATTTTAGGAAATTTCATTGACATACTTTTGAGAGTTCAATTTTTTCCCACAAAATACCAAAAACTATGATACGATGAATTTCCAACTAACATCCCAAATCTGAGACATGGATTGGATAAGATGCAAGTGTATGAGATGATATGAGGATGTAGAGATGAGTGGAAGTGGATGCGAGTATGAAAAATGGCTAAGTATGGCTCAAGGAAATTTTTTGCAAGAGTTTGGCTAGCATGAATGATCTCTCACTAAATGAGAGAAAATAGGGGGTATTTATAGAGATTTTGGAATTCTCTAGAGAAATAGATGGTCAAGATTGAGCCACCAAGATCAAGATGTAGGACTAGGGTGAGTTGAGAACTCACAAGCCCTCACATCTTGACATGTGGCATCTAAAGTGGCTTGAAAATGATGATGTGTACATGAGGTGGAAGGAGAGTACATGACATAGAGGTACTACATAGTACCTTTGGATTGGACAAGATCTCCTCATAAAGGAGGTCCTTGTCCCCATGTGGGTGAGAGGACATGTAGAGAATTAAAAATTCCTCAAATATCCTCATGGGGATGAGAGAAGGAATTTTAAATTCTAGGGAATGCATTGGGGGATTAAATATGAATTAAAAATTCACATGGAGAATGGAGGTGCCTTCTCCAAAAAGAAAAAGCATTTAATAGGGTTGACTTAGGACACATGACATGGAGATTAGGTTGAGTTAATTAAGTGATTAAGGTTGTGAAAGTACTTGACTAGACAAATTAATGATAGATTAGAGGCAAGTGGGAAATTATGGAGGATGTGACATGTGACTTGATGTGACAAGTCAAAGATCACATGGGGAAGAGAAAAAAGAATTTAATATTCCTTGGAAGGATAAAAGAAATTAAAAATTCTATGAGAGGTTGATTAGGTTAGTGAATGAAGGATTAGAGGAGGGTTAGGTGGCTAAGAGAGATTAGAGACCAAATTTCAAAAGTTGGAGGATGTGACACATCCTAATCAAGGATTAGGCATGTGCACATCCCTAATGATGAGATTAGAAGATGGATTAGGATTAGATAAAAATGATGGAGGATGTGACATATGAGGAATTAAATAAATGTCATATTTATTTAATTCATTTGATGAGAAGGAGGATTAAAGAGATAAGGTATTTATTTATTAAGTAAATACCTTAAGGATTTGATAGAATTAAGGATATTAATTAAATAATAGTGATATTACTTAATTAATGCAAATAAGGGGATGCTTAAATGAAAAGGGATAAATTTGGATAAATCAAGTGTCCAAATTTAATTTTCTACAGTAACAACTCACCAAACCTTAATTGAACCTTGGATGAAAAATCTGCAAACTATCATAAAGTGGCCTCAATGAATGTAGATCTTGATCATGAAACTTGATGTGAGACAATTCCTTTGATATGCTTGATTAGATCTTGAACACTACATCACCATATTAGCTCAAACCACATGCATGATGTGATAAATATTTGATATGATGAGAGGAATCTTGATTGCAACAATAATATTCTACAAATTTTCCCTTGAAATGCCTTGAAAATGCTCTTGAATGCTCTTGATCTCATAAAATTTCTATTAGGACTTTAACACTTGAAAATATTAGATCAAACTTAGTGAAATGACATCTTATTTATACATATCTTAAAATTAATTCCTAAAATTCAAATATCACAAGCTAACATTGAATTGTAGATTTGAAATCCTTAAAGTACCACTAAAAACATATTTTAAGGGGGGGTCCTAGGTCTAAGTGAGGACCCATTTTCCATAGCTCGGCCACTTACCTAGGACACACATTGGTCAATGTTAACCACTATGCTAATTTAGGGTCCTAAGGGGCCTAGGCCACTTACCTAGGACACACATTTTTCATTGTTAAACATTATGTTAAATCAAGGTCCTAGGTCTAAGTGAGGACCCATTCGCCATAGGGAAAATGGGTCTTAGGCTCGATCAATGTTAAACATAATGTTAAATTATTTTCCTAGGTCTAAGTGAGGACCCATTTGCCCTAAGGTGAATGGATCCTAGGCCACTTACCTAGGACACACATCTTCCAAAGTTAAGTGTTGTGAAATGGAATTTATAAATGGAGGGTTTTATCCCTTGGAAGTTGCATTTAATTAGGCTTGAACTTGAATTAAAGGTGCCAATTAAAAGGTAAAATTAACCTCAATCATTTAATAAATCCCTAAATTAATGTAAAGTGTAAAGGTACACCTTACAACATAAAAAATAAGGCACAATTAAATTCATCTTATTTAAAAGGGCCCTAAATTTAATGTGAATATGAAAAACATATTACAACACTAAATTAAGGCATAATTAAGCTCATTTTAATATTAATTATTTCCAAATTAAGTGTGAAGAGGGGATACTTTTTCCTACATTACAAAAACTCTCCTCTGTGAGTCTAATTTCCTTTGAAATCATCTATATTCCTCCTCTAACGATGTGAGAACTAATCCCTCCTATGATATATAAAGTAAATTGACCAATGATGAATATATTAATTGCACTCACAAGTTCTTCCATGAAATACCACTTGCCCCACCTTGATCCATGAAGGGATACATATATGAAATTGGTGGTTCTCATGTAAAGTATCATCTCTAAGTGAAAATTTATCTGAAGATGATAAAAATCCTCTGACATTTAATGCCTCTAACTTCCAATTAACCTTTAAATATTATCCACAAAATGAAACTTCAATGGATTTGAATGCAATGTTAGTAAATGTGATGTATGAATAAAAGTGCTTGTACATAAAAATAGGGATGTCAAGTTCAACCAATAATGTATCTAGGATGACCATTTTCTTTGTATTGTGTGGAATCATCCCTCTAATTATCCTCCTTATTTCAAATTATCTCATTACACCCCTAGATCAATGCAGGATCATGGGGGTGCAAACTAGGCCTCTAAGTGCTAATGAAATTTCAAAAAAATAGAGTTAGGCTGACTTGACATAAAAATTTGAATAGGTTATTAACATAATTTGGAAAATATGTAAGAAAAAAACTTGTAGAAAATTGAATGCAGTTTCTAGGCTACTAGTCATTTTTTGAAAAAAGAAGTAAATATATTTTGTAAAACTTTAAAATTTCAATGTAATGGTACTAAATTTTTTAGGAAAAGGATAAAAAGTAGGTGTATGTCTGACAACCCTAAGTACAAGTAATTTTTTTTATTTTTTTTAAACTTTCAATATATGTAGAGGACACATGCTCGGATGTGTTGGATTGTTTTTGTAATTTTTTTGCTTGTAAATAATTAGTTATGATTTTTTTATTCGAACATTTCAAAATTATTAAAACATGTTTTTCTGACCACCATAACTTGGAAAAAGTTTTTGAAATTCAATATTCTTTTATCCTATAGTATGCAAAGAATAGACTGTGACACATCTTTTAGATTCAAAAAATGTGAAATAGTTTGAAAGTTATAGAAGTTTTTCAATTATCCTATCAATCAAGACTTTAGTCGTAATGTATGAAGAAAATCAATAATAATTATTTATTAAATTCAAAATAAGACATATCTTATATTGGTGGAAAACTGTCAATTTTTTCTATAAAACCTTTTCATTTCATCAAATTCGGATTAAAAAAAAGTCATCAGCCACAAGGGCGAACTTCGAAAAACTAAGGAAATTTTGTAAACACATTTTTTGAGTTGACTTTCAGGTTTGGAAATTCCAAGCCAAAAACCAAGGCAATACCAAGGGAAATCCCAAGGCTGAAAATTTTGTTAGACAAAATGGATATATGTTTCAAATGGATATCCATTTTGGAAAATGGGTACCCATTCTTAGGTCTTCAAAACGGATATCCATTTTGAATACCTAAAAACCCTCTTTAGTAAAATGGGCATAAATTTTTTGTTTCTTATTGAAATTTTTAATTTTTTTACAGGTATTGGAAAGGTGATTCAGAGCTCTACACAATAGACTAGTTAGTGTTTCAATATTGTACAAAAAAAATTAATTAAAATCATTTGAACTTCGTATTTCATTTTTGAAACATCAAATGCTCACTAATTTTGCATGTAAAGTATCTTTTCATTATTTTTTGGTAGCACTCATCTCAAAATACTTGAAACATTAGAAAAATTAATCTATAATGAAATATTTATTTTTTTATATGAAGGAGATGACCAATCTTCATAAATCATCATATATCTTTGTCTCTTTCCCTACCTCTCTATAATTCACTGTCTCCCCTTAAACTCTAGAATTATCCCTCCACTTGTTTCTCCCTCCCTCCCCCCTATCTTTTCACCTCTTTAGACCTCTCCCTATCAATTTGTTTAATTGTAGACTTAACTATCTACTTCTCCATCCCTTCCTCCTTCCTTCTCTCTATATCCCTCTTTAGACCTACCTTTCTCACTCTCTTTCTCCTTGAGCTCTAGACGTATCTCTCTACCTCTCCCTTTGTCCTTCCTTTCCTCTCTTTGTTTGTCCCTCTTTATATCTCTCTCTTTTTCTCTCTCTCTCCCTCTCTCTCTCAAGTACCTCCCACCCCCTCTCCCTCTCCATCTCCCTCTCACTCTCCATCTCCCCCTCTCCCTCTCTCTCTCCCTCACTTTCAAGTCTCTCTCCCTCTAAAGTCTCTCTTCCTCTTAGGTATCTTCCACTCCCTCTCTCCCTCTTAGGTCTCTCTCTCAAGTCTCTCCCACTCCCTCTCTCTCTCAATTTCTTACTCACACTCACACTCTCCATCTCCCTCTCAAGTATCTCTCTCTCCCACACTTTCTCCCTCTCTCCCTCCATCTCTCCCTCTCAAGTCTCTCTCCCTCTCCCTCCCTCTCTCTCTCTCTCTCTCTCTCTCTCTCTCTCTCTCTCTCTCTCTCTCTCTCTCTCTCTCCATCTACCTATCTCCTCCCCCAAAGTATCTCCTCCCAAGTCTATCTCCTCTTAGCTCTCTTTCTCTAAGTCTATCTCCCTCTTAGCTCTCTTCTCTCTCTTAGGCCCTCTCTCTCTCTCTCTCTCTCTCTCTCTCACACACACACACACACACACACACATACACACACACACACACACACACACACACACACACACACTCCATCTCGGTGATCTTAGGGTCTCTTTTCTCCCACCCTTCCCTCCCTCCCACCCTTCCTCCTCTCACTCTCCATCTCCCTCTCTACCTCTCTCTTCCTCTCCCCCTCCCTCTTAACTCTATCCCCCTCTTAATTATCTCTCCCTCTTAGGTATCTCTCTCTTTCTCAAGTATCTCCCACTCCCCCCTCTCTCTCTCTCACGTGTCTCCTTCACACCCATAACTCTCTCTCTCCCTGCCTCTCCCCCTCTCTCGCTCTCAAGTCTCTCTCTCTCCTCAAATATGTCTCCCTCCCTCTCACTCTATCTATCTCTCTCCCTCCATCTCTCTCTCCCTCTCTCTCTCCCTCTTAAGTCTCTCTCCCTCTTAAGTATCTCTCCCTCTTAATTCTCTCTCTCTCTTAGGTCTCTCCCACTCCCTCTCTCCCTCTCTCTCTCAAGTATCTCCCACTCCCTACCTATCTCTCCAGGCATCCTAGATAGAGACATAGAGGTAGAGAAAAGGAGAGAGATAAAGAGGTAGAGATAAAGAGGGAGGGATAGAGAGAGGGAGATAGAGGGAGGTCGAGTGGGAAATAGAAAGAGAGGGTGTATATAGAGAGATAGAGGTAGAGAAAAGGAGAGAGATAGGGAGAGATATAGATATAAAGAGGGAGTGATATGTAGATATATATATATATATATATATATATATATATATATATATATATATATATATATATATATATAACCTATGAAAGGGTTTGTGCAAGATCATCATGGAAAAAACAAGCCCTTAAGTGGCAAAAAATTTAGAAAAAATAGAGTTAGGAAACTTCACGTAAAAAATTGAATAAGTTATCTATATTATTCAAAAATATGTAAGAATTCAATCTGTAGAAAATTGAATGTAGTTTATAAACTATTGGGTTTATTTAAAAAATAAAAAAAATCTATTTGGTGAAATTTTGAAATTTCAATGCAATAGTACTTATATTTTAGGAAAAAAATAAGAAGTAGGTGTCTGTCTGACCACCCTAACCATAATAAAACTATAATTATTTTTTATAAAATTTTAGATATAGGTAGAGGACTCATGTCTCAATGTGATGCATATTTTTTTGTAATTTTTTTCCAGTAACTAATTAATTATGATTTTTTTATTACAACTTTTAAAAAATATAAAAACTCGTATGTTTGACCACCTTAACTTGGTCAAAACTTCATGAAATTCAATTTTTTTTAATCCTATAGTATGTGAACCATAGAATGTGACACATGTTTTGGGTTAAAAAAATGTCATACTGTTTCAAAGTTATAGAGGTTTTTCAATCAGCCTATTAATCAGGACTTTAGTCATAATTCAAATAGAAAATGAATAATAATTATTTATTAAATTCAAAGTAAAGTATAATTTATATTGGTGGAAATCTAAGAATCTCCTTTAAAAACCATTTTCATTTCATCAATTTTGGGTAATAAAAAATTCATCTGCCACATACCCTACACATACCCATCACATCACCACTTTTTGGCCCATCATGATCCTGCACATACCTAAAAGATAGAGGGGAAGAAAAAGGGGGAGAGTTAGGTAGAGAGGGAGAGAGAGAGAGAGGAGAGATATAGATAAATTTAGAGTAAGGTAATAGTGGAGAGATAGGTAGAGAGGGTAAATGAAGAAGAGGGGGAGAGAGGGGGAGATATATAAATAGATAGCTAGGGATATATATATATATATATATGTTCTCCTAGTTCAACTTGGGTAAAGGTGCTCATAGGATCAAAGACAACAAGGAGGCCTTCTATGATTATTATTCAAATTTTTACTCTCCTTAGTAAAAAATATAATTTTTCATTATTTATTACTTTTTTAATGTTTCAAGTCATTTACGATGACTATTGTAACAAAACATGAAAAAATACTTTGTATGCAAGAATTATGAGCATTTAAAATTTTAAAACTTAAGGAGAAAATTAAAATTATTATTATTAATTTTTATGCTCAATCTATTAGAATAATATTATCCATGGCTTAGACCTCTGAATCACCTTTCCAACAATTGTAAAAAATCAAAATTTTGATCAATAATGCAAAAGTTATGCCTATTTTACTAAAGTGTGTTGTTTGTGCATTTCAAAATGGATATCAGTTTCAAAAGGGATATCTGTTTTATTTCATCCATTGAAAATTAATTTTGGGAAATGGATATCCATTTGCAACGGCTATTTTATCTGACCCATACAAAAAGTCAACAGTTCCTTTCGCGATTTTAGCGAAGTTGAAACACGTTTTTTTCTCATTGCCACTTTTTGGACCCCCATGATCTTGAACATGCCCCTTCTTTCTTCAATTAATAAAATCCTTATTTAAACTTGGCATCTATTATTTTTCATTGAAAAATTCAATCACTTCCCCTTTCACATAAGAATAATTGACTCAAAGGAGTGTAAATTAAATTAAAAAATTAGTTAACATTTCCTAATAATATTTTAGCATTTCCTTTAATTGCATAATCAAATCATTATTTCCAAACCCTAACCTCTCCTTGCACTCAAACTTCTATGGCTTTAAAATATTATCTAATATAGGTTGGTAGCATAAATTAGCTTTAACAATCAATATTTTATAAGTGCTAGAAATAGGCCACACCTAGATCAACAATGGGTTGACCAAAGAGGGGGAAATAGTTTAGTTGTTAGAGCACTCTAGAATAAAATTAAAGGTCCTAGGTTCAATTCCTAGTTGGTCCTGAACCGTTGAGTTTTGGCTCCTATGGACAACTCTTGCTCTTCTAGGGTTTTTCACCTAAAAGGAGAGAGATAGGAGAAAATATGCTAATGGTTCATTCAAATAATGTTATGTGTGATGTTGTATAACCTAAATTAAGTTAACTAAATTCAATTTACTGATCTAAATGAATGAAAATGAATGCAAAAGTGAAATTTAAGCTATGTTTGAAAACACATTATGATATGCAAAAAATGAAGTAAATGAAGAAAATATGTAGAACATAAGGGAATGGTTTAAATTAGAGTGCACCTGGGAAAAATATGATGAATCTAGAATGTTGTGGATGCTGACTAAAATCACTAATTTTTCATAGTGGGACTCATTCGCCCAGGGTGGCAAATTAGTCCTCCTCCTAGTAAAAAACTGTCAAAAGCAAGTTTCTGTCAGTCAGGATCCAGAATCTGACAAAATATAGATTTTCACCCCTAAGGTGGGACTCATCCACCACAGGTGGCGAATCAATCCTCTCTTCAAATTTCTAAAAAATGAGGAGACAACTTTGCAACACCAAATCTAGAAATCATTGCTTGTCAAGTTGTCGAAGTCAATTCTGTGGGAAATGGATAGAAAACCTTCTCCGAGCTTGAAATAGACTTAAGTTGACTTGAAGCACCTAGTTGACTTGCAAACCAATCTTCAACACCAAAAATCTTGTCAAATCTGCATACCTAGGTCTGCAAACAAACATGCAATAGGGGAAAAATGGTTTAAGATTAGTGAATAGGGGTTTTCCTTGGTCAAACCCCACTTTTGGTAATCAAAACTTTAATAAAATAGTGAAATGCAAAGGAATGATGAAGTAACAACATCCACTTGCTATTAACTTACCAAACCCTTGATGATGCAAGTTTGAAGTAATGCCAATGGTTGCTTCAAAGTGCTTGAATAGTGCTTGAAAAGATGTTGTAAAATGCTTGAATGCTTGATTGAATAGGTGGATAACTTAACTTGTGCCTTAGTTACCCATTCATATCTTATCACAGGCTAACATCAATTGTTTTTGAATAAAATCCCAAAAGGAAATTTAAAATATTTTAACTTTGGGGCCAAGGAGGACTCATTCGCCACCCATGGCGAATGGGTCCCACCTAGGACCTAAAAAATGTGTGTTGGGAAATATGTTGTATTTAATGTTGTTTGTCGGGATAATATTCAAAAATACACTTAATTAAGCATATGATAGCATAAAGGGGTCAAATAAAGCATAAGAAAATGATAAATAGTGAAGATGTTCCTAGAAAAGTGCTAAATCTTGTTACAAGACTTTATAACACTTCAAAATAGGACTTGTTGATGAGTGTAAAGGTGATTTTTAGGTGAATTGTAATTAATAGAGTATAGATGAATGTAGAAATTTCTTACAACACTTTGAACACAACACCTTCACAAGACATTGTTATTTGAGTTTTAGTACCTAAATAAGCATGTTCAAGCCATATCACAACATAAAGTCAGAGCAACATAGTTCCAACACCATGAAACAAGACCTAAAAGGCCATGAAAATGACAAGGGGTCATTTTTTTATGGCACAAGTCCATGTTGAGTTCTAACTCAACATGTGGTATCAAAGCCAAGTTGGGAGGCCCAATCACCTACAATGTGGGTTAAGGGGGGTATCTAAAATAAGCCATAACTAGACCAACAATGGGTTGGCCAAAAAGGGGCTAAAAGCTCAATTGCTAGAGCACTCCAACAACAAATGGAAGATACTAGGTTCAAGTCCTAGTGGGTCCATATGAGTTATAGCTCAACAATAAGATAGTGATTTGTGAATAGTTTACTAATAAATGATTATTGGTTATGATTAAACCATTAAATCATAACCAAATTGAAGCAATTCCTTGGCTCACATGTAGGGAGGAGGATTTAAATCATGACATGGCTCCGCATCATTTCAATTAGAAATTTACATGCTTTTCTTTACCAAACTAAACATAGCTAGAAAAAAAATGAATGTCTACTTTCATAGATACTAGTCATTGAATTCAAATGTGATAGATATATGCTACAATCTTCCTTCTTAGATAACTTCCTATGCTCCATTCTCTCCAAATTTGTCTTTAATTTATCACTTTTACACCTTATTTGTTTTGTATGCTTGGCTATGGTGAGCTTCCATCCTACTCTTAAAAATATTCAAACACCTAGTATATATTTTCAAAGCACCAAAAAATTATTAAACAACCATAAAATCAAATGGTAGCAACCATTGAAAATTTAACACCCAATAAAATGAATGGTGGTATTACAACTATCACATCTCAACTTTTAATGCTATTTTTGATAATGATGTTTATTTGTATTAATTAATCATTAGTAATCATGCTTATTATATTAAATTTAATGATTAATTATGTATTTTCCATATTGGCCAGTAGAATAAAAATTGTTTTAAACTTAAAAATCAACAAAAATGAAGGTGGTGTGGGAAAGAAGGAGGGTTTAAAAAATACAATTACTCTGAAAAACATATGTATTTTTTAACTATGTGTGGATGTATATAAATACACATACTCTTACCATATGTAATACATGTATTTCATGTTATGCTACTGGATAAGAGAAAGTTAATTTTCTCATATTGTCATTGTATACTTTTAAAGCATAGGAAAACAAATTTAGAATAAGATAATGAATGAAATGCTTGGAAATTCATGTGAAAAATATTACTGTATTCATCTTAAATGATTAAGAACATTTATGTTCTAAATTTTCTTTTATTCATCATTAAGCATGAGAAATAAAACATCCAAAGTTAGTAAAACCACTTGCATTCAATAAATCATTTGGTTTTGATCACATTACATGTATTTCTTAATCATTACTACATAGAAAGATCGTTAAGTTATGTGTTATGATTGTCTAGTTGTCCATGCTGAATTTCTTTTTTTATGTATGTGTGTATTTTGGAAAGCTTAGTTATGGGATAGGGTGTTGAATGTGGAGTCACATAGAATGTGAATCTCTTTTTAGATTCATGTTTTATTACATGTACTTTGGCCAAAGTCATGGGTTCATTGAAAAAGATGAGCATTTCCTAGAAAATCTATTATTTTGTATTCTTTGCCACATCTGAATTAGCATAGTACATTCAAGATTAGGAATATGCATGTAGATCAAGATTGAACCAAGACTCCCTCTTGCTACTTCTCTTCAAGTTACTTGGTGCTTCTAGTAAGGTCAATGGTTCTTCATGTTAGGAAGAACTCTAAGGAAGCTAAGGCTTCGTGGTTGGGTGGAAAAACACCTCAACTATGATCTTGTCCCTCGAACTATGAGAAGACCAAGAGGTTATGGCAATTAGAGGACTTATGTTATTATATTTAATTTTTATGTATTGATTTATCAATCATTTGTATTGTAATGAAATATTTATTTCCATGTTGTAAATGTAAACTTGTGAAAAGGTAATTTATTATTTATTAATTTATTCATTTGATTACAATGACAGTTGTAATTAAATTTATATGATATGATTATTCATTTTGTTAATTATGAGATTATGATTAAATGAATTTTGGTGGAAATATTAGTAAGGCTATGGTAGTCCTTACAACAATAAAATGCAATGGCCAACAAATTAAATTTCAATTTATAGATTTCTTTTGAAAACAAAATATCAACTGGATGATGATTTATTTCAATATATGTCTCATAGGCACAAAAATGCATGCTATAACACCATACTGAAATGGTAGATCATATAAAATGCCAAAAAATATAAACCATTGTAACATATAAAAACTCAAAATAATTATTTTAATGAATTCACGAAGATGATCTTCATATTTACATTGCAATGGGCTATAAATCCAATATATTATCATGTTACAAACTCCCTTAAATTATTTATGTAACCAAATAACCTAACAAATATTTTCAAATCCCTATGTGAAGAGAGATTGGCTGGGTTAGAAGCAAAGATATTGGACACCAATGCAGATATAAAGAAGTTGCTTCATGCATCCCACATCTCAATTAAGAACAGTGCAAACTCTTTGGAATTCATGTTCCATAAAATTAGTGAACTCAGGGATGACCAACTATTATTTTCTAAGTTAATAGAGAAGGAACATGTGGCCAAAGGTAAAGGGAAAAAAGGTGTGAAAGATGATGGTAAAGGCCTTGTTGTTAGAGGGACTGCTGATCTAGAGAAGTCCTTTGAGGCTAAGAAAAAAGAGTTGTTGGACATGATTGTAATGCATAGAAGCCAAGAGCTTGAGGTGGCTATTACCTTAAGCAATTTGAAATAGTGTCCCATGTGTTTATTTGTATGTTAGTTATTTGTTTTCCTATTGTTGGGTCTCAGTGTCTTTTCTGTTGTTCTGTTGTTTTTTTGTTGTTGGGTGTTGCTACTAGATTTATGATTTATCCTTGGAGTGACAATTTTGTTTCTTCGGTTGTGTTGGGTTTTTGGGTTGTTGTTGGTGTTCTTCTATATTATCTTCTGAGCAGTATTTTGTATCTTTGGTTGTTAAAGTTTTTGGGTCCCTTGAAAACTTGATTTTCCCATATAATAAAAACCTAACAAATATTTTATTTACTAATAATTAACTAATTTATCATCTAAACAATATACTTATCTAATATCTAATACTAACTCCAAGATTTAAATAGAAAATTAAAGTTTATATTTTGAAGTTGCATGCTTTTTAAAAAAAAATTATGTTTGTAAACACTAAATATTCAAATTTGTAGCTCTACCTAAATTTAAGGAGAAAAAATACTTACCCCAATAATGACATATGTCAAAATAAACATCAAATGGATTAAATTAAATTGTAATTTAATCTATAGACAAGATGTATTCAATGGTAGTCCTTTTAATCTTTCCCATCAAAATAAAAATATAAAGATGCTTCTTTACATTCATTCCACTAAATTCATATCAACATAAAAACACATATTTAATACAATTGATCAGTGTCACTATCTAAATAGTTAATCTATAGTCTTCATTAATTGTCAACATATGATAATATTAACTAAAAATTTAATTGATTACATATAAAATTTACAATAAACCTATAGGATTTTTAAATTTCTAAAATTTATGTGATTAGAATGTTGTTTTTTAATGGCCTTTCTTTAAGTGTTCATAATGAACTATCTTATTTTAAAAGCCTAAAAATGACACAAATTGTGTATATGAGTTTAAATTATTCCTTTTTGTTAGCTTATGAGTTTATTGTGAAGCCTTTTAACTATATCTTTTATTTTTATTTATAGAATATAATTTAATGTTTATAGTTAAATTGATGGAAATTAGAAATAATTATGTAAGATGAATCGCTACTTGTGGTTTTCTTAATTGATGGACAATCTTTGGTTGTAGGATTATTTCTTGTTTTTTTAATCACATTTTTACATATTGAATATACTTTTTCTAATACGATATGTACAGTGTAAGTGCATATAAATAAAGTGCAAAAAGGTGGAAAAAATAGACTTCTAAAGTTTTAAAATCATGTTAGGAAATAATGCTAGTAAATAATGTGATCATGTTAAGAAATAATATTAGTAAATAATGTAATTATGTTAAAAAAACCATCTAGTATTGGTACACATGGCTCCCTTAAGTACTGGGATTTATCAAATTTGAGATCTTTTCTTAGGGAACACTAATCTAGCTAGCGGTAGGGCTATTCTCTAAGATTCTTTGGATTCTTTCATCCAAGTGGGATCTCTTTTTATCAATCAAAATTTAACTAAAAACATAAAGTTTAAAGTATGGAATTTGTGACTAGGATTAACTAATAATGAAGTTGAAAGGATACAAATTATGGCCGGGATCAATAAGGATTTAGAATTTGACTACAATCATATTAGTGTGCAAGGGAATTCACTAAATATGATTAGTGTGCTTCAAAAAAGTTTGTGTGAATTGGAAATTTTAAAATATGTTAAATGAGGCTATTTCTCTATGTAATATGTTTTCTAGCATTTGGCTTATTCATTGCTACCAAGAAAGTAACAAAGTTGTCAATCTCGTTGCTAATTTTTAGGTTGAGAAAGCACCATTCTTTGTTGTATCTAGTGTTAAAATTGACATATTTTTTAATAAACCTGTATTTTATGGTTGGACTTCCTAGTTCTTTTTGGTGGGACCCTCCTAGATTTCCTCTGTCTTCAACCCCATTTATTTAAATTATGGGTTGCAATGACACTAAGATTTCAATTTTGGTTGATTTAATTGTAATTCCTTATTACTCATGTGGACATGTGCTCCCTTATTTTCTTATCAAGGTAATTAGTTTATTTTTATTAATGTCCTAAGTTTGTGGGTTATCTTTGTAAGTAAGTAAACCAGGGTTTATTTCTATTCAAGTCTTCTTTTGTATAATTGCTTAAATATATGTACACACTTTAGGAAAATATTTTTCTATTGTAAAAACTATTAAAATATTAATTATAATTATTTAAATATAAAAAAGTCTCAGAAATCTCCTAATGGTCTAAAATATATTAATCTTATTACAAAAATATTTGAATCTATACACTTTGTATAGAATTATAATTAATAATAATAGGAATAACCTAAGAAAAACAATATAAAAGGTAAAAACATTCTTTACTAATATAGATATTTTTACATTCATAACAACAATCTGTTCTCTACAAGATTGTTCTATAAAAGGGGGGATTGGTACAAATCAAGGCATTAGTCTAAAACATAGCACACACAAATATTAACATACTACTATTACACTCTATTACATATGAATATTAAGGTGAATAAGGTGATTGGTGAAATGTTTCTTGTTGAAAATAGCAGATCATGTCTTACCATCCAAACAGATCCTCATCATCTTGCAAAACTCTCAGGTCATCCTTATGTTGTACTACATCATGGGTGAAACCCAATGTAGTTCCTGCTTCATCGGCATTACAAAATCTAGTCACAAGAGACACAAGATTACCTTGTTCCCTGATGAGCTCTGCTTGTGTGGTTTCCAGTTTTTGATAATAGGTCTAATACTTGCTTTTACAGTCGATGAACTATACTGGTGTAGCTATAGATTGGATCTTGCACTATTGCACATGCTTCATATACCGTGTAGGTTACTGCATCTGGTCTTTTCTCAGCTGGAATGTCCTACAAGAAAAAAAAAACATAAACAAAGGCCAATGGAGTCGATCAAGTTTCTTACAGTAAATACTCCTATATTTGTGACGATTGAGAAACTTTTCACAATATCTGAAAAAAGCATTTGTTCTACACCTGGAGGGTTTTGACAATCTTGCTTGCTCCAAATAATTTGTGTACAAGTAAAAACTTGTGAGGATCATTTGGAGGGAAATAGGGAGCTAGCACACAATTATCTCCACATTTTCTTCATTGAATCCTACAAGTTGAACAAGGATATACAATCCCAGACATCTCCTTTGCTTTTTGTTCCATCTAAATTAAGTAGGAGAACAAAAACTTATATGAATTCTAAGATTAAAGTTAGCAGATGAGAGTCGTAAGAAAAAGTTATTACCTAAAATTGTAACTTATGAATGGTTAACGAGGGTAGGAGAGTAGGAAATGAGATAAGTTTTTGGTAGACACTGTGACATGGATTGTATAGCTAATGGTGAAATGGGTAATCGAATCAAAATCTAGTTCATCATATTCTATAATTCATCTGCCATGACCAAGACCAAGGCTTTACGAAAATTTGAAGGTGATAAAAATTGTTTGGCTGTATAAATGTATAGAATGAAATGTCAAGAAAACTAGTTGTGGCTTTAGGTGTATGAGCTCTACTAGGGTTTTGTGTTTTCTACGGTCACCCTTGGCCCCTCTTGCGTCATACTAGGCATCTTGTGCAAGAAGCCCCTCTTTCTTATGTGTACAGCCACATTTACTACAGATTTTTATTTTAATATGTCTTCAATCGGCTCTAACTCAACAATTCTTGCTAGTGTAAGCGGTTCGATGGAATTGCTCAATGGCTCCTCCTCTAAACAAATGTCCCCAAAAATTTTTTTCTAAAAGTCTTACACGAGGTAAGTGCTTTGATTCACTAGCTGATGTGGTTTTTCCTTTACCAAATTTTGATACTGCCTATCAATGGCTTGAGCAATACACCCTTGTTGGGTATTTTGTTGGGAGAACTCCCCCTAAAAGTGTGCTTAAAGAATGGGTTAACAAGGCTTGGGTCCCTCATGGGGTCCATCTTGATATGGACTAAAATTTAACCAAGGGTTTCTTTTTGTTCAGCTTTGCAGAGGTCAATCATGTGCAGGCTATCTTAGCCCATGGGCCTTGGTATGTCCAGTCTTCTTTGTTAGTTTCCCAAGCATGGACCCGTGATTTTTCTATCTCGGATGATACCAAGTTGCGGGTCCCAGTCTGGATTGAATTTTCTAGTTTACCCTTGCCTTGTGTGCCTTTTTTGAATAATATAGCTTCCTCACTAGGGAGGGTTATTTTCATTGAGCCAAATAGGTTCTTTCAAGCCCGACCCTAGAAGAGGGTTTGTGTGGAAGTGGACCTTTCCAAAGATTTGAAAGACTCCATTGATATCCAAATTGGAGCTCTTCGTCACACCCAGAAGGTCACATATTTTAATCTACCCAACACATGCTATAGGTGTCAGTCAGTGGACCACAAGATTAAGGACTACCCTTTGGTAGTGCCTTGTACAAATTTCACCACAAGATGTTAAAAAGCCTCATTCGAAAGCTACATCTACTGCCAAACCTGATGCGAAATGGACTATGGTTACAAATTGAAAGAATAAGTCCACTAGTTTTGGGTCAGCTCCCATGACCTCTGAACTAGTGAAAGATGTTTCAAACCCAAGTTCTTTGAAGGGGAAATAAGCTCTGGTTGGAGCTAATTATGTTCCACAGCAGCCTAGACCAAAGGCTACACCCAGCTAGCTACTGTCATGTTAACATAGTCAAATGTTTCTTCTCCTATGACGAGATCTCAAAGGCGGTCTCATAGCCCTTCCCCTCCTAGGGAAGAAAGGGAATATGTTTATGAAAAGTGGAGGCTTTCCTCTCCATCCATCCAGATTAGATCAGTTCCACCAGATTTTTTGTAGAATCGTTTCTCTTCTCTGAATGAAGAGGAATCAGGTTTCAAAAAAATGGAGGAGTTTCACTCATGAAGTTCCTCTCATGGAATGTTCGAGGTCCGACAGACCTCTCCAAGAAGTATTCTGTTAGGGATACCTTGTATAAGTACTCTGGTATTGAAGTGCTTTGTTTCCAATAAGTTAAAATTTTTGGTTTTTTACTTATTGTGGCTTGTCGCTCTATTTGGCTAGCCAATAAATTTTTTTGTACTACTCATGATACTGGGCGTGGCGAACCTATCACCCTTTTGGCCCCATGGTGGCACTCTTCTGTGGTTGACCACAGGTCTGATCCCACTCATCGGCTCGTTTGGATCCTTCTCAACATTGATAATCATTCATTTGGGATTATTAATGTCTATGCTTCTAATGATGTTGTGGAACACTCTTTGCTCTGGCATTGGATTGTTGATTCTTTACCAGTTGCTACCTGGTTACTATGTGGGGACTTCAATACAGTGGAGATTACATCTAAAAAAGATGGCACTTTACCATTCAAATGGAAAGCTAGGGAAAGGGAGGCGTGGTTTTACATGCCCAATAAATTAGGGCTTTTTTTATCCTAATATTGGTCGTCGTCATTCTCATTCTCTCTAGCACACTTGGTGTAATTACAGAGCCGGTTCTGATAGAATATTTAAGTGCCTTGATTGTGCCATGATCTCGACGCAATCTTTTTTCTCTTTTGATAGCTCCTCTCTACCGGTTAAGCTAGTAGTGGATGTGACCTTGTTAGACTACTTCCCCATTTCTTTTTGCATTGAATGGGAGACTTGACAGCCTCATACGTGTAAAACTCATTTTTTTAAAACATGTCTTTACTCTGCCACAAGCCTACCCTGGCCCACATTTGCAGAGTCTAGAATTTGGAGTGCAGACCAGCTCATCATATAGGTTGGATTAATTGGTGGAATGAGGCTATCATCCGCATGGCTAGATTTTTGCACATTTATGGGTGCTAGCTGGCTATTTTTTGTTGGCAGTCTTATCAGGCTACCACCACTAACCTCCATGCTACTACTGATGCTTTGGTGGCCAACCCTTTTTCTACATCATTACAAGTCAGGGTGGTAGAATTAAGGCACGAGAAGCAAATTGCTAATAGTTATGTTGTTAGAGGTACGCAAATCAAAGCCCAATTACATTAGCTAAAAGTTGGTGATCGTGCCTCCAAAGATTTTTTTTGGCTCTATGTGCCAGGCACTCATCCCTGGGCATTAAAAAAATCAAATATGGTGTTCAAGTGCTTTCTGAGTTGTTTGATATTCTCTAGGACTTTGTGCATCATTATGAACAAGTCGTCACTATGTAGGAGCTCATGCCAGTGCGATAGTAACCCCTTCATAATTATCTTCTTGTTGTGTCAAATAAGTTTTCTTTAGCTCATAATTTTTTTTGTGATCAACTGTTATTAGTTGATGATCTCAAAGAGGTTGTCTATTCCATGACTGATGACAAAGCCCTTGGAATTGATGGGTTCCCTTGTGAATTCTACAAGGCCATGTGGGACTATATTGGGTACGATCTGCATCAAGTTTACTTATAAGCTTTTCATTCTAATTATCTAGGTAACTTACTTAATAAAGGTAACATAAAACTTATACCTAAGCCTCGTGACCCATAAGACATTTGCAACTGGAGTCCTATCACACTTCTTAATTTCTCCTACAAGATTATCGCCAAGGCTTTGACTCTTAAAATTTTCCATCTTCTACATAGATTGTGTGCCTAGAACAAACTGGGTTTATCAAATCCAGATTTATTTTGAATAATATTATTGTTGTTTGGGAAGGCATGGAATGGGCCAGACGTTCAAACTAGAAAGTTGTGTTCATTAAAATTGACTTTGCTAAGGCTTGTCACTGCATTGAATGGTCATTTATTCTTGCTATGCTACAAGCTTTAGGTTTTGGGCCCAACTTCATTCAATCTGTTTGAATGCTCTTTGCAGATGCCTCGACCTGTATCACCATCAATGGTCATCAATCCTCTACCTTTAGACTCTTTTGTTCCATTCGGCAAGGGTGCCTATTAGCCCCCTCTTTGTATGTGCTTGCAGTTGAGGGCTTTGGCTACCTCTTGGCCAATGCAGCTTCCCAGTAGCGGGTCAAGGGAATTTCTCTACCCAACTTTCAGGATCAGCTTGTTAATGGCCATTTTGTTGATGACTCATTCCTCACCCTTCTAGAGGAATAAAATTCCATTGTGGCGGCTCTTGAGTGCCTTAATACTTTTTGTCTTACTTCCAGCTCTGCCATCTAGTGGCATAAAACTTTTTTGTTACCGATAGACTATCTTGTCTTCTTCGCCTTGGTTGCAATAGTATGGATGGAAGTGCACTGGGCCAGGAGAAATTTTTCAGTTTCTGGGCATTCCCTTTACCTTTTAGGCATCCCCAGCTGAGCTTTAGCAAGTCGTGCTCTGGGTGAAGCCACATAAGTGGTTTACACTTTTGTGGAGGAAGGAAATTTTGAAATTTCTACACTCTTCATAGCAAAGTGGTTCGGCCGAACCATATGGCTCAACCGAACCATTTGACTGGTTCGGCCGAACCATATGGTTCGGTCGAACCCATGGCTTGGCCGAACCAGTCACCGAGCCTAATAAAAAATCATATTTAAGGTGGTTCGGCCAAACCCCTTGAATATGACAAAACCAAAAAAAGTGCTTTCACTTTCACACTTTCACTGTGAATTACTACTCAGTCACTGTCCCTGCGCGCAACGAACATAATCTGAACGGAAACCCAACAAAATTTCTCACTGGCGAAAGCAAATTTTGGCTCCTCCCTTCAAACTTCATCATTCCAATTCGCATATCGACCACTATTGAGCACGAGGTATTTAAAATTCCATTTTTTTTTAGTTCAAAATGCATGTATTTGTTTAATTTCGAAACCCTATATGCAATTTTTTTAAAATTTGTTGAATTCAAATTGCACTTGTTTGATTGTTTGAAAGTTTTTAAAGCATTTTTAATATAGTATTTTGCTTCCCCGTTTTGCATAATCCAAGGGTTTGAGTAAGGAAAAACGAGTTTCCTCCGAAAGTTAGTGCAAAAAAACATTATAATAGCTCTCAACATAGTCTAAAAAATGGAGATAAATACATTCCTAAAGACTAGAAATGTAGGGTTAAGCTCACAAAATAATTTTAAAACTACAAATTTAGGGTCAAACTTGTAGATGAAAATGCAAATTTCATACATGTAGGAGTGAACCGTGAAAGTCATAGCTTGATTTGTTAAGGTGTTATAATATTAAATCTTATAAAAAATCAAGAATCATATCATTGATTACGTACATTACAATAAAATATCTCCATATAACAAATGAAGCTAGTTCAATATCTTCATGTAGTGTGTACAAATTGAAATATAATTGACTAAAACTATAAGTTACTCTTATTGAACAATTTCCTCATGTAGTGTGTATAAATGGAACCATTGATTGAAAATATAAATCAAACCATCAAGAACAAAGACTTGATTGTGTCTTCATGCCCTCAATTAATATCATTTACAAAGTTTGGTCTTGGAAACCATAAAATTAACAATTACATTCTCTACCCTATTATTTGATGTATTATAATGCAATTTTCTATACTCCCAAGCAAATTCAATGGTCACAAGTTTGTAGAGACACTCTAGAAAAAGGTCTATCATGTGTTTAAAATACTATTCATATTGTAACACTAGAGATTCTAAGTAATATGAGAATGCCTGCATAATTTTATATAATGTATTTTCATCATCACTAACTATAGTAGACTAGTTTCTATCACTATTCAATTCATCTTCTTTCATTAGTCCATCATGACTTGATTATTCATCCTCCTTTATATTTAGAGAATAAGAACAATATATAGAACCACTACAAAATCTTCACACATATCACTAAAAGTTGATGTTTGGTATAAATGTATCCACATGCAAACAAGAGCCACCTTTGGACATTACTATTATCAAAAGGACAAACCTTATTAGAGCGAGTGCAAAAAGATGTGGGGCCAAAAAGTGGCCACCCCACCTTTTGGCCCCATCATATTAAGTATCAAGCATTAATGTTGAGGTACGCTATTCGAGGAAACTTGAATGATGAGTAAGTGAAGAGAGAGTGGGACTTTATTGTTCACAAAGTGGGAAGAAATAAAGGCAAAGGAAGTGGAAATGGGAAACATGTAGAGAATATGGCAAAAATGGTGGAAATCAAGGAAAGATTAAAAGGAAAAGAAAGAGGGAAAAGGGGAGGATAGAGGCAAAAGGAGGAAGAAGGTAGTGCAAATTATACATTTTTGAAGCTTGTGAAATTCGAGTATGTAAACCTTATTGTTTTTACTTGGTGGTAATGAGGTATGATTTTTTATGAAGGTTCTTTTTAGTATTTTTATATGTAATGTAAGAGAAAAAGCTATTCTTGTATGAAATTCTAGAAATCATGTTAAAAAGCATTAGCTTGTAATTTCTACTATGTGAATGGAAATCTATTGCTCTACCTAGGACATTTAGAAGCTTGTGTTGCATTCATGAAGCCAAACATAGTAGATATTTTTTTTACTTTATGTGTGTTATTGGAGATAGGGTTTTAGTATATAGAACCATACAATAAAATGGGGTCATTCCTTGTTTGAACTAAAAACCCTACTATTTTTTAGTGAAGGGATAGCTAGCTATAACATTTTGACTTTCACTTGTTAGTCTAAACACCCATATGGGTTATTGTTGCTTTGTCTTATGGATTATGGTAGTAAATTCTTAAGATGTATGTAAATCTAGAAGACCAATGTTGAATATTTATTTGTTGATAGGCTAAATAGAGTTAGAATTAGTATGGGTTCATTACATGTATGCCATTCAACATTCATGCACATCATATATATGTGAGAGAGATAGTGATAAAGAGAGATAGAGATAAAGGGTAATATAGATAGATAGAATAAGCACAAACCATTTGCTATGAATATGCACAAAATATTTATATATTGATCTTGATAAGGTCATGAAGACATACATAATACATCATGAAAATATCATATACAGTGACATGAGGCCAACATTGTCTCTTAGACTACAAAATATCACCAATATATATTCATGAAAATAGTTATGAATGTGTCATAAAGATATAAAAGTGTTTATGTATGTGTAGCAAATGCTATTAATGAAACATTATGCCTCTCTTTGCTTGACTAGAAACTGAACTTCGATCCCTTGAATTAGTTATTATCTTGCATTGTGTTGATTGTGTGTGCCCCTAACAATTATGCAACTCAACCTACACACACAAACATATTATAAAATTAGAGATTATACCAAAATTTATAAATAAATAAAATATTGTTTTAAAATGATATTAAAATAATAAACACACTTACAACAAACTAATACTCAACATCATCAACAAAGGGTTGTCCTCAAAAGAGGATGCTTACAAAACAAAACCAAAATGTGTGTGTATTTATGTATACGTATATATGTATACATATATATATATATATATATATATATATATACATATAGAAAATAAATGTATGTATATACATATATACATGCATATATACATATGTATGTATACATGAATGTGTCTACATATCTACATATACATATATACATATATACATATTTAGATATGTGCATGTGTATGTATACATATGTAGATATATTCACATATACATGAATATGTATGTATAGTACATGAGTAATTTTTTTAATGAAAACCATGTTTAGGAATGAAAATATCCAATCCCTTATGCTTCTAAACTAAATTTTGCAATGCTTATGGTTCTTTTGGCCTTATAGATTCTTGAATCATTTTATAATATAAAACCAAAATATAACCTACTTTGGCTCTAATAATTGTAAACCCTTTAGGAATTCTAAATTTTTGCATCTTGTCTTGATTTTCCCACCATTGTTATTCCTTTTGAAAATTTTACAAATTAGGCAAAGAATCCTTGCACTTATATAGAGGATCCTTATGTATGTTCTTAAAATTATTTAAGGTTAAATGACTTAATCTAAAATAAAGGCATATACGGATCTCTTGCAATTGTAACCTCTTTACTAGTGTTCAAACATATTTGATACCTTAATGGCATGACATAGATGATGTTGCTTGATATTGCTTTATCCATGGATACCCAAATAAAATATGAGATACATCTAAAGAAGAAAGAATATGACATAGAATAAGAACTTCCCTCATCTTTTAGACCAAAAAATTAAGGTAAAATAATGTATCCTATAGTTTCAATCAACATATCATTAGTCAATTTTAAATAAACCTCAAATATGCATATGCTTGTTGATAAAATGATGATAAAACAAAAATTATTCAATGCATACATTTTATTGGTGAGTAAGATCAATAAACACACCCTTACATGGTTCATGATCCACACAAAACCAAATGACCATTATAATTATTTGTAATATCTCACAATGTGAAAAAGGTGTCAAAAAAATTAGCATACCTAAATCGTAAATTGACTTGTCATAAAGTGGGTGGGTAGCTTAGTGGTGGAGATTTGCATCCTAACTAGTTCATGGAAATTTCAACATGAGGAGAACTAATAGTAAAATAATAATATCTTTTGACAACATAGGCATCCAAGTACTCATTCCAAGATTGTTGAAGATACAACATTAATACATTAGGATTTCAATTAAATATCACACTTTCCTATAAAAAAATCCCAATTGATCTATCTTTTGGTAGTGCATTTAGTTTGATATTTTTTTCTTCCCCATACTTACAAGATTCCTTTATTATCGAAGCTTATTTACTCTAGTATGTTATCCTTGGTTCTCATATGAACTATATATATATAATTCAATCAAGATCCTCTTATCATTACAAATTTAAACTTAGCTTATTTTTTCTCCCAATTTCTTCTTAATGAACATATGGTCTTTCTTCCTCTATTAGCCTACTCATGCACCATCACCAACCATGAATGAATCTCCATGAAGCTAAATACCCATTTGTACTTGGTTGGTGTAAGTTGGGATTAGTGTTCCATTCACTTAAAATCTTATCTTTAATGTTGCTTTTTTCTAAATTCTTTCTAAAGGGCATAAATTACAGTCGATAGAGCTTTGATTTTAATATTTTCTTAAAATTAAAAATATTAATGAGTTTGATGCATTAAGCTAAAAAATATCAATTTGGACACCATTAAAACCCTCGAGAGACTCTCGCAAAGTGAAAATGAGCTCCAAAATTTTATAGTGTGATATGTGAGAAAAAATGAAAAGGTAAGCAATGGGCTCAAGATATTATTATAATAAAATTAAATAAGGAGATCGTGATGATTATTGTACTAGGAGTTACATTGGGAAGAGTGGAGCATCTTTTCATAATAGATGAGACTTATTGTAGTTGACATCTTCATCATAAAGCACTAGTATTGGGAGTGGTTACTATCAAGGTTATGGGATTTAAGGTCCTATATCATTAGTTCGTTTATATTTTGTGTACATGTTCCAATGCATAGTGGGGCATGGGTTCTTTTCTTGTGGACCATGATTTTTTTCCACTCATTACATAAATTAATTGATCATTTCTTGTTTCCCTTGCTCTATATATAATTTAATGTATGACATAAGGTTTAAATAGTGTTATGTAGAAATAGCCAAAACATTAGACTAAAGAAGATTGAGTGGATTGGATTGTTATAATCTTGTTATGAATATTAATAAAAGTTTCATATCTCTTTAGTAGTGGGATTTTTTGAAAGGGTTTCTCCATATTATAATTCTAGTGTTCATGAGGTTTGAATATTTATTTATTTTCTCCACTATTTCATTAATATTATTTGGTATATTGTATGTTTGATTAGACTTAAAGTGCCTCACCATTAGTTGATACTCCTACTATATATATTTACCTTGTTTGCAATAGTTTAGTCCATGTCAATAGTTGATTTGCACCCTTAATAACTTGGTGGGAATATCAAGTATTTTTTATTAAATATAATCAATAATCATTGTAAAAGAAATTTTAAATCAACTATTAGTCTAGAATGATTATTTGAGTGTTAGATAAACCATTTAAATTTAACCTCATAATATTACTCTAAATATGTAGTTTTACCAACAAAATGAATGATATTTATGTCTATTACATGACAATTACAAAATCATGACTATAATTCTTTAAATTATACTCATAATCTAATTTAATACTCATAAGATATTAAATCATTGTTTTTCTCAAGAGACGTGTAATTAAATATCAAGAATATTCTTTAGTTTATTAGTCCACAAAATAATTTTAATATAGTCCATAACATTCAATTTTAAAATTCATAGAGTTGTTGGGATATTATCATATCACTAGCTATGGAAAAACTTAGGAAAGGGTGGGATATTACACTGCCCCCTATATTTGTGTGTTTTAGAGAAAATTAGCTTGGAAGGTTTGCATTTCTCACAAATAAGAAAAAATCCTGAGAATAATGTACAATATTCTACTATATGTTTTCATATTGTTGAGTTATGCCTTGCAAATTAAATGTGTATATTTTCCTCTACAACAGTCCATTTATACATAGAACTATGGATTAATGGTTTTATTATATTATGATTGAATTATTCCTCATGTTGGAAATTCCTCTATCTCTTCTTTGCTAAAATACTTTGGAACTAATAGGATTCAATTGTGTTTTATGACATAGGTCTATATTACCACAATGCTGTATGTATAGGTGTACATTTTAACTTGGTTAGCTTTCCTAGCAAGTTCTTCATTACAACAATCACTCCACCTTGTCACTCAATCAAGCCCACTAGAGAAAATGCTTCCTCTTAAAAAACATAACATTAAGTACCAAAACATGATTCAAGTACCAACACATTCAAGTACCAAAACATTAAGTATGATGATTGGGATGAGAGGATCAACT
>VDFB02373365.1:94979483-95009031 GCA_007258455.2 Sequoia sempervirens
GTATGTTTTGATTATATTATCTATCTATTTTTTAAGTTTTATTAAATATAGGTTTTTCACTAAAAACAAAACTCTCTATTCTGCACAAGTGGAAAAATAGAAGATTATCAAAAAAAAAAATTAAATATGAGTGCATCAGATACTGGAGTCCTTGATCCAACAAAAAAAATAATAATTTCGATACATACAGTAAAAGTTATGCATTATACGGTCGCGCTATGTCTGAATTGTCATTTGATTGACTTCAAAACTTGATTAAAGAAAAAATATTCAATAAAAAACTACCTAACCAAGTGGAAGCACTAGATATCGGAGTTAGAAATCTAAATTTGAAAGAAGTGGAATTTTATCCTTCATGGAAAAAAAGTTATGCGTTATATGGTGTGCATCACTTTTTAAAAATGCTATTTTTTGAAAAAAATCATTTTTTGTGGGAGATGGAAAAAGAAGTGCAATCTGATTCCAAAAAAATTGAAAAAAATATTTTTAGAATCTACAAACAAAATGTGACAAGACTCTAGTTTACATCATCTTCAAATTCCTTACGGTTTAATCGCTATAGGTGCCCGAATGTGGAGATTGTGTTAAAAAAAAATATCAGTGTCAAGTTAGGCCAAAAAGTGTAAACCACTATTGTGGGATCACCCCTCTCCAAGGTTGAGCAAAAGCTTGCTTATTGGATTACCAAGCCCCTCTCTTTGGCAAGGAAATTTTAGGTGTGTTCCAAAATTTTGGTGGCCACCCATGTTTATTATTCTTCTTGTTGGGCCCCTTCCAAAGCTGCCTATGGAAAACTTGAGAAATTTCTTAGCGACTTTCTTTGGGCTTCCTTTGAGTCTCACAGAGGGTTTCACTATGTGGCTTGGGAATTTTGCTACCTTCCCAGAGACTCAGGAAGGCTTGGGTTGTTGTCTACTCAACGACAAGGGACTGCTCTGTGTGTTAAATAGATCATTCATGCCCTTACTGGGGATGAGGCCTAAACAATTATTCTTAGGAATAGTATTCAATCTGGCTTCCCCATCCATAGACCTACTTGGAAGGGGATTGGCTTTCAAACCTTTTTGTTCATGGAAGAACCAGTCCATATTGTTGGGACATTTGTGGCCAAAAGTATTTGGCGAGCCTGGGAGGCTATCAAACCCTGGCTCCGTTGGGATGGCTTTGGTTTTCGAGATGGGCTTTCTCTCAACCAACACAATATTTGGTGGTTGCCTCTTTTTGCTTGCAATGGTCAGTTGTTGGCTAAGTTGTCTAGGATTAAGGTGCTCAGGTTTCACAAGAAGGGTATCCAGACCCTCTAATAGATATTTCATAGACCCACCATGCATATTATGTCGTGGGAAGTTTTTCATACCCAATTCAGGCTTCATAACTAGGATCATGCTACTTATGAGGGTCTAGTGAATGCTATTCATGTTGAGATGCTTCATAAAGTTGAAATTTGTGGGACCAAATCTTGGTAGAAAGACTGGAAGTGGTATCCAAACACCCCTTTCAGAAATTACAAGCCTCGACTCGGTTATAGGTGGCTCTCACCACATTTTCCTATGATTCATTGTTTGAACTAGAGGTGGCTTCTTCAATCTCCTGCTCATGTCTGGCGTAAAAGATTTGTTGCCACTTGGTCTATAAGTGTTGAGCCGAAACTTGATCACTTTGTCTGGTGTATTCTTTTCCAAGGCTTGTATGTGGGTTCTCAGCTTGTTCACCTGGGGTCTGGGACCCTCGTTCCCTTTTTTGTGGGAAAATTGAGAATTTTAAGCATCTTTTCTGGTTTTGTCCCAAAGCCCAACAACTTTGGACTTAGATTCATGATTTTTTTTTACCCTTTAGGCTAGAGTATTTCTCCTAGCATATGGTGTTGCTAGGAGATTCTCCCATATTTCCTACAAAATTCACCTAGCTTTGGCACACTTTCAGGGTGGAAATTCTCTTCATCTTTAGAAAGACAAAAATGCTTGCATTTTTTCACATACTCAAATGGGTATTCATGTATTTTTATATGCTAAAGCTACATTTTTCTCTAATGTGCTTTTACAGGTTTAGGTGCAAGCTAACAAAGTTGCACTTGAGGTTGCTCACCTTTAGGTTCTCCTGGATTACTGGGGTAATGCCCTTGTATTGTTGCTTGGGTCCCCACTTCGCCCACCTATTCCTGTTGTCAGTTGCCCTCTAGGGGTTGACAGTAGAGTGGCTCTGTGCATCCTTGCTCCTAGCCTCCGCCTTGGTGGGATTCTCGCACTCCTCAGTGAAATCGCTCTCCTCCGCCACAGGCTAGCCAAGGGTGGCCTTCTGGCGGTGCTTCGGGGAGCAGCGGTGGTGGCTCCGAGTGGCCCTCTAATGACCCTCCTGCTTCTGGCTCTAGTTGGCCAACCATTGGTAAAAAAAATTCATGTCTAGTGCTTGCAATATCGCCCCAGCACAAGGAAGAAGATAAAAAGAAAAAAGATACTGATGATGGTTGGGGTCCTCCTCTTGACGTCACTCCAGACCTCGCTAATGTATGGGGGAAAAATTTGGATGACAGAAACCCTCCTAACTCTGTTGATATTGCTTTGGCCACTTAATGGCTTTTTTATTTACTTTTTAATTTTGGACTTCTGGGCTTTGCCCATGGGATCTGTTGGTTTTTTTAGGCACTTCCCATTTAACTCTCAGGGTGTTTCTTTTTACCATCCACCTTTTTTTTTGTGAATATGTATCTTTATATTTGAATTAATATAGATAGTTGTTTATTCATCAAAAACTAGTTGTTATATATTGCAGGGAAAATAAAGTAAAACCTAATGTATTTTTAAATTCCACTATTTAAGTTTTAGTCTAGTGAATAATAGTTAGATAAATACAAATAGTTGACTTTGTAATATAATTTTGATTGATTGATGTGTTTGTTTGATGTCAATTAAATATTAAATCAGAGATTTTGAATGTGATAGTTAAGTAAGTTTTGGTATCTTCTCATTTTAGATAAAATCATATTTGTAAATTTAAGTACTTGTTGTAATTATATCTTTAAAGTAATTTTATCTCTTGTATTTGTTTTTATATTGAATAAAGCAATAAAAAAATACAAGAATGAAGCTATCAGAAATAGTTGAAGTACATAATTAAGCAACCAATATACTAGCCATAAAGACATCAACAACGACCATAAATCCAGTCATAAGTGCAACAAAAAGAAGAAAATAACATAAGTTGTATAACATTTTTACAATGGTTGAACTTACTATCAAGTTGTAGCTATTGTCTCACCTTCGCATTCTTCTTGTACAGAGTCTACTAAGACAAGCTTTAAATTTCATTATACCTTATTCAAACTCCGTATAGTTTTTACAAAATTGAAAGCACTCAAGATAATGATATAAGATGACTGGAATGAGGTTTCTCTTTTGTTAATATAGCAATAATACAAACAAAAAAAATTATTCTTTTTGTTTTCTAAATGTTGCTTTCATGTAACTTTCTATATGATGTTAATGATCTAGAGATTATCTTCAAATATAAAATTCTACACTTAATTCAAAAAATTCCAAATACAAATTAAAAAGTAACAACAAAATTTTAAAATTATTAATCCTAAAAATAATAAAATTTGAAATTTGAAAAGAAATAAACCCTTATACACAATTAAATTCAAAAGAAAATCACGCTCACAATTCATCTTAAATTAAAAAATTCTAAAAAACCATATCAATCTAATTTTAAAAATAAATAATTAAAAATACAAAATAAACATTAAATTTAAAACCATCTTTAAAAACAAGTCAAATCAAAATAATACTGAAAAACATCCAAAATACACCTTCCTCCTCTCCCTTTCCCCCCTTTTAATTTTTATGAACTCTGTCCATATTGTTCATAATTTTATATATACACACCATTTGTCTCTCTATCTTTTACGACACAGCAAAATTAATTTGATCTCATCTAATTTTATAATTATTTTAAGGAAAAATAGTCTTTCTTCAAATGTTAAACATTTGATCTCAAGGAAAAACAATCTTTCTCATAAGGTTAAAAAATTGATCTGATCTAAATTTTATTGATTTGAAGGTGGACATTTTCTCGCCTTTTTCGGTTACGTAAAAGCAAAGAGGACGAGAAGTAGTTTTGGTGGACGGCTCTAAACTGTCCTTCCCTTCTGAGAGCCGAAAATAAATCATGGGAAAGGTGTGTGGTGACGTCATTCGGTGCATGGGTTAGTAGTAAATTCGTCAATGATGCGGATTGCAGGTACCCTGCGAATTTAAGATAATGTCAACCTGCATTTGGGGCTCCCCTCAATCATTCATTGCCCACAGAAGATTTAAAGATTTAAAAACCAACAAAAGCAACAGTCACGCGACATAAGGATTCCAAACACAAGAGGACTTGCCTAGGGGCCAAAACGTCAAAACCCATAGGCTTGGAATGCCAATTGCCCCATAACATCAGTCACTTTATGAGTATAAATCTTCCCCCAACTTGTTAGATTTGCGTCAAAACCCATAGGCTTGGAATGCCAATTGCCCCATAACATCAGTCACTTTATGAGTATA
Organism: Sequoia sempervirens; assembly: GCA_007258455.2. Taxonomy (NCBI): domain Eukaryota; kingdom Viridiplantae; phylum Streptophyta; class Pinopsida; order Cupressales; family Cupressaceae; genus Sequoia; species Sequoia sempervirens. Next base: position 94,984,025 of record VDFB02373365.1, read on the forward strand.
AATCTTCCCCCAACTTGTTAGATTTGTCAGTTGAGCAGATGAAAGTCACAGCCGTCATACGCTATGCATTTATCTGCAATAAATTCCTGAGATATTGGAAAGCTGAAAAAAGTTACATCGGAGAAAAGCCACCGATTGCATCAAACCATTGTACAGAAATTTATCATAGATTTTTTGAATCTAGAAACATCTGTGATTCGATAAAAAATATCTGAAGTCTGAGGTACTTTTTATTGGCACCAATTACACTATTAATATGTTATGGCGCCTAAAAAGTTAAGAGTATGGTGTTATTCAATTTTGTTAAAGCTATTCTATAAAGAGTCATTCTTATGATGAAAATGTACTTACTCATTTTGTTAAAGCTATTCTATAAAGAGTCATTCTTATGATGAAAATGTACTTACTCACATGGACATCGTATTGATAAAACTTTAATTTCTATTACATCTATTATTGTTGTTATTATTGAACCGTAGATTTTTGACACCTTAATCCTTTCTAGCACTTCTAGGGTTTTTCACCTAAAAGAAGAAAGTAGAGCTAAAAGTTTAAGTTCACTCAAATTATGTAATGTATGATATTATTTGGACTAAATGGAATGATCTAAGTGCAGTTATATGAACTAATTGACAGATTATGTATGGAAAACCTAAGATTTATGCAATGTTGGAAAACACAATGTGATATGCAAACAATGAACTATCAATGAACAAATGCAAAACAGAAGAGAAAAGAGTTGAATCAAAGTGCACCTGGGTAGAGATTGGAGAATTTGGAATCTTTTGAATGTTGTTTGAAATCAAAGAAAATCACTAGTGGGACTCATTTGCCACTAATGGCGAATCAATCCCGCTTTTGATGGAAACTGTCGGAAACAAGTTTTTGAGTGTCGAGATCCGGAATCTGACAAAATCTAGATTTCCAACCTTAAGGTGGGACTCATTCGCCACTGATGGCGAATTAGTTCTCTCCCAAAATTCTAAGAAATCAGGGGACAATTTTGTAACACTAGATCTAAGGTTGTCTGTTTGTTGGGTTGCCAAAGTCAAATCTACAGAAAACAGACATAATGTCTTCTCCAAGCTTGAAATCAGATGTAGTTGACTTGAAACACTTTGTTGACTTTTTGTTCACTTTTCAACACCTAAATGTTTTTCAAATCTACATCCACAAGTCTGCAAACACACATGCGAAAGGGGAAAAATGGATAAGGGTTAGGTTATAGGGATTTTTCTTGGTCAAATCCCACTTTGGTAATCAAACCCTTAATGAAATAATGAAATGAAGGAGAATGATAAAAAAATAACATGCAAATGCTATCAACTTACCAAACCCTTGTTCATAAAAATCAGAAGATATGTCAATGCTGCTCTTGAATGCTTGATTGATGCTTGATTCAATGATGCAAAGTGTTTGAATGGTTGAATGAATGTGTGAATAAGTGAACTCAATGAATGGGGGTTTAAAATAGATGTAAAAACACTTATTTATACACACTTGTGAATTAGTAACCCGATGACACCTTATCACATGCTGACATCAAGTAATTTTGAATAAAAACTTGAAAGAAAATTTAAAATATTTTGAATTTTGAGCCAAGAAGGACTCATTCGCCACCCATGGTGAATGCATCCCACCTTGGACTTGAAAGTGGGTGTTGGGAATTATCTTTCATTTAATGTTGTTTGTCAGGTTTACATTCAAAAACACACTTAATTAAGCCTTATAAGGGCATAAAGGGGTCAAATAAAGCATAAAAAAGGTGTAAATAGTGAAATTAAGCCTAGAAAGGTGTGAAATATTGTTACAAGACTTTACAACACCTCAAAATAGGACAAATGATATGTGATGAAAAAGTGGTTTTTAGGTGAATTGTAATGAATAGAGCCTAGAAAAGTGTAGAATTTTCTTACAACACTTCACAACACCTTCACAAGATGTCATAATTTGAATTTTAAGGACTTAAATGTGCATATTCAAGCCATATTACATCAATAAAACAAAGAAAAATAGACCAAACATTGTGAAGAAAGGCCTAAAAGACCATGAAAATGACAAGGGGCCATTTTTCTACGGTGCATTTAGCCCCCACTTTAGTGAGAGGATGAACTTTCTTCAAACTCACACTAAAGTAGCCATGCATATCAAGAAGGATCTAGATGCACTTATGTTACCGAGATGGAATAACAATGATGAAGAGGGATGATCAAGCCCCCATGATGAAGATCCCATGAAAAGATAAACATAAGAACAAAGGAACACAAATGTTGAAATGAAGGATGAAGCTTCGATCATCTATCCAAATAGTTGTGGATTAGATCTAGGCTATTTCTTTGAAAAAAGAGAATGCATACTCACTCTGGGGTGACATAACTCATGGCGGTTCGTTGGGTGAGAAGACTCAAAAGGTAAGATACATATGCTAGTTAGTATATACTCACAAACACAAAGGTCGCTATGGGGAAAGTCATGTCGCTTAATGGGCTTCCTACTTAACCATATCAAAGTTATACCTCCTGATAACTTTAACAAGGCACCACAATGGAAAATGTTAGTTCGTACTTCATGAGACAAGCAAAGCTTCATATGCTTAGAACTCATGAAAAAATGCAAAGGTACCACAGGCATGTAAGTTGTGTTATGCAACGTGGCAAAAAATGTAAAAATGTAAAATATAAAAGATGTTCAAAGGAGTCTTGTTAAGTTCATGTGAGGTCTACTAGACTTAGGGAACATTATATCTAATGTCTCCAAGAGAGGACCGATCAAAGAATAAAATATTCACAACTTAGGGGATGTCAAGCATCCCATCAGGCCACCAAGAGGAATGTAATATGTTAAGATAGATGACAATTATGAAGGACATCATACCCAATGTCATCCAAAAAGTAAAAAACACATCAGATGAAACGACAAGGCTGCACTAAGAACCAAGAATGCAAAAGTAAATATGGTAATGTATATGCCCCCCACTTTAAAGGAATTGCTACACATAATTCTGTGGGCAATTATTTTAAAGTAGTGAAGGAAAGAATGCAAAAGGTAAAAAAAGAAGACATAAGAGCCAACTCAGAAAACCCTATGCCAAATCATATGTTTATGAGCTAGGTTGTTTTATGTAAATGAAAACAAAAGAAAAGGAAGTTGGCCCCTAGAAAAGAGAACACCAAACACATAAGGGGTCTATGGATTTGGGGTTAGTATGTTCATTGTTGCAATGTTTTGATTAAAGAGCTTGAAACTATCATCATTCCTCAAAGCATATAGAACCAGAAGAATGACATGAAAAGAGCGAAAACGAAAGAAAAATAAGATCTATTTTGATTCAACATGGAAGAGACATTGCAGTCTCAATGCTTTGCATCATCCCCAAAAGGAAACACAAGTGAAAAGAAAATGAAAAAGAAAACAAAAAGAAAAAGCTTTTGGGTCAACATGAAGGAGACATTTCGGTCTCAATGCCTTGCGTCATGCCCAAAAGGAAACATAAGAAAAGAAAAAAAAAAGGAAAAGGGACCATTTGGGTCAACATGGAAGAGACATAGGGCGTCTCAACGCTTTGCATCATCCCCAAAAGGAGAACACAAAACAAAAGAAAAGGACCTCTTGGGTCAACATGGAAGAGACATAGGGCGTCTCAATGCTTTGCGTCATCCCCAAAAGGAGAACACAAAACAAAATAAAAGTTCCTTTTGGGTCAACATGGAAGAGGCATAGGGCATCTCAATTCTTTGTGTCATCCCCAAAAGGAGAACACAAAACAAAAGTGAAAAAGGCAATGCACGATATATAGAAGAATAGAGGTACAAATAGAAGAAGTATACAATGAGAGAGAAAACATCTTTTACGCATGATACGGTGGGAACACGATACACACATACAAGAAAAATGGAAAGAGGCTAGTAATGCAAATGTAAGTCAACCATTAATTAAGTTATTGGTTTCTCAATCTTAGTAGTTAAGTGGTAAAGGAATAACATAGTTAAGAGACAAAAACAATTGCATTACAAGGATAAGGCTAACAACGTCTTTCCCCCCACAAAGTGTAAAGGAAAGAATGAGCCGATGTGGATGATGTGAAAGGATCATGCAATAGTGAGAATAGGGAATTCTACAACTATGACATGATAAAGGGATTTAGTATTATTTATGGGATAATAGGAAAGCAATTGGTATTAGTGAAGTGATACTTATCCAGTATATCCTTTAATGTCCAACATTCTTCGGTTCGATGTCTAATAATACGATGATATTTGCAAAATGTTATGTTAGAATCTTTAGGACAAATGACCAACCCATTCATAGGTGGTAAAAGTATAAAACCTTTTTTTAAAAGCAGTTGAAGTCCCCTTTCACATTTAGGTGGAGGATGCGTACGAAACTTGAGTTTTTTCAATTTGTAAGGTTGTTTTCATTTGATAGACTCTCCTTTTTCATGAAGGGAAGGAGGAAGAGGACCCATGGGGATCCTAGCATCTTTGTCATTAGAATTAGGTAATGGTTGTTCACGTGGAAGGAGAATGTTTAAGTCAATAGGAGAATCAAAGATCATTGTACCATTATCTCGAAGTCTCCAATATTCAAAAGGAGGTCTATCATTATGCTCATGTTTTGTGCCACAACAAATATAATTTTAATATGTTTTGGTTTTATTGTGTATTTGTTTTTTTAGTTTTATTAAACATAGGTTTTTCACCGAAAATCAAGCTCTTTGTTTTGTACATGTGGAAAAATAGCATATTATCAAAAAAAAATTGAAAAATATGAGTGCACCAAATATTGAAGTCCTTGATCGAACAAAAAAAAAGAATTTTGATACATACAAAAAAAATTACGTTATATATAGTCTTCCTATGTTTGAATTGTAATTGGTTTGACTTCGAAACTTGGTTAAGGAAAATATATTCAATAAAACACTATGAAACCAATTGGAAGCACTAGATATCGTAGTTACAAATCTAAATTTGAAAAAATTAGAATTTTATCCTTCATGGAAAAAAGGTATGTTGTATACGGTGAGCATCACTCCTTAAAAATAGCATTTACTAAAAAAAAATAGTTTTTGAAGGAGATGGAAAAAAAAGTGCAATCTGATTCCAAAAATTTTGAAAAAAATATATTTAGAATCTGTAGACAAAATGTCACAAATCACTAGTTTGCATCAGCTTCAAATTCCTCATGGTTTAACTACTATAGGTGCCTGAAATTGAAGATTTAGTTAGAAAAAATATTTCGGTGTCCAGTTTGGCCAAAAAATGTAAACCAATATTGTGGGATCACCCTGTATCTAGTGCTAATATTGACATATTTTTTTAATAAACCTTTATATTATGGTTGAACTTCCTAGTTCTTTTTGGTGGGACCCTCCTAGATTTCCTCTATGACTTCAACTCCATTTATTTTTATGAGTTGCAATGACACTAGGATTTCAAGTTTGGTTGATTTAATTGTAATTCCTTATTACTCATGTAGACATGTGCTCCCTTATTTTCTTATCAAGGTAATTAGTTTATTTTTATTAATGTCCTTAATTTGTGGGTTATCTTTGTGGTTGATGCTTCACTTTCTTTAGATTTTTTTTAGTGTGGTGGTGTGGGGTTTTGTTTCTTTGAAAGGATCATGAATAAAATACATTAGTTTGGTAGTTCTATAAATTTATTTGTATATAGTGAATTATATTACCACTATCTACATGTTAATCTTTCATTTCCCCATCTCTTCTTCTATCAAGATAGTCATATTGATTCTAGTTCTAATTTTTTTTTATGATAATGGTCATTTTTTCTCAAGGAATATCATTTTAGTAGTTTTTTATGATATAAATTAGAGAAAGTGGTTCTCTTGATAGAAATAAATGAAATATTTTCTACACTTTTCCTTAATTATTGTTGGTGTAACTAAAGTCATGTACCTAGTTAGTTCATTACTAGGGGGCTTAGGGAACTTATATTCATTAGTTTTTATCATATCTTTTGACTTGTAACACATGTGTCCTAGGTAGTTGTGATAATTTGTCACATGACATAGCGGTGCTGTCACAATAGTGGTTTACAATTTCTGAGAGGAACGAATTTTAGCTGAAATCACATATTTTTAGAAAATATAATGATTTAAGCCTTAAAAAGTTCCATTTTAAGGATTTCAATTGAAGAGGGTTTGATCAAATCAGCTTAGATCAAACCCCTTGGATAGAACCTCGCTAGTTTTAAACCATACCTATAAATGCGTCTCCTTTACACCTATCAAAATGCTGATAAAAAATCACTTTTGATTTAGCTTTTGGGGGATCAAATGAATTCATTTAAAATTTATTTCAAATGATTATGGTATTCCTCAGAACAAGCTATCCAATGAATATAATTTTAATATGTTTTGGTTTTGTTATGTATTTGTTTTTAAGTTTTATTAAACATAGGTTTTTCATCGAAAATGAATTTCTTTGTTCTTCACATGTGGAAAAATAGAAGATTATAAAAAAAATTTGAAAAATATGAGTGCACCAGATATTGAAGTCCTTGATCCAACAAAAAATTAAATTAAATTTTGACATATACAAAAAAGTTATCGTTATATGGTGCACTATGTCTGAATTGTAATTCATTTGACTTTGAAACTTGATTAGGGAAAAATATTCAATAAAAAACTATCTAACCAAGTGGAAGCACTAGATATCATAGTTACAAATCTAAATTTGAAAGAATTAAAATTTTATCCTTCATGGAAAAAAAGTTATGCATTATATGGTGTGCGTCACTTTTTAAAAATGTTGTTTTCTGAAAAAAATCAATTTTTCGTGGGAGATGGAAAAAGAAGTGCAATTTGATTCCAAAAATTTTGAAAAAAATATTTTTAGAATCTACAAAAAAAAATTGATGAGACTCTAGTTTGCACCATCTTCAAATTCCTCACGGTTTAGCCGCTATAGGTGCCCGAATGTGAAGATTTAGTTAAAAATAATAATTTCAGTGTCCAGTTTGGCCAAAAATTGTAAACCACTATTATGGGATCACCCATAGGATTAAGACACTTGTCATAGTCCTATTTAGTCTTGTGTCTCACCTTGGCTATATAATCAGGTGGTCTCATTCATTGTATATTGAAACTAATGGAGTGAATTCCATTGCAATATTGAGCATTACATATTATCTCTCTTGTGCTTTCATGAAGTGCCTAGATCTTGGGTGGCTATAATCTTCAACCAATCTTGCATTGTGTAGAGTTATTCTATACCAACTCTTACAATTATAAGTTGTCTATGGTCACATAGTTTGAGGAAGGTAATGCTAGGTTTTTTTCTCTTAGCGATAATGACAAGCAGACTCTTTAGAATGATAATACTTTTGATGAACCTATGGTTAATAATTAATTAATTATTGGGATAATTTCACTTTATGCACTTAAACTAAACATAGGAGTGTTTTTTTCTTTTATTATATTGAGTTATTATTAGATCAGTATGTCTCATCACATAGGATCATGACACTTTTCATGATCTAATCATTTTCTCATTTAGGGTTTACTCTTATAAGAATTCTCCTTCTTTATATCATTCAATTTTTTAAGTTTTTATTTTTGACTTAAATAGAAAATCATTGTGAAACACACACAAAATAAGGATCAAACAACAAAAAAGAACACCTTCTATGTACGAGAGCACAAACATATTAAAATAAAAGAATGAATGAATGAGTTCCATCAACAAATGATGATAAGGTAGCCATGTATAAATAATCTAATCTCTCATAACTGGAGAAAAGGAGAAAACCTAATGGTAAAATATCCTTTCCAAAAGAGAAAGGAAAATGAATAAGAAGATTTCAAAACAATGTCCCAAAATGAATCTTTTAAGAGGGAAGAAAACTATTGGTGTGAAATGGGTTCTTAAGAGAAACTTCTATATAAAACATGATTAGTTGAAGGGGTATGCATAGAAGTTTAATGTTAACTAAAATGAAAGTTATTCATCTATAACAAGGATTTACATACCAAGAATGGTTTGAGAATTGATGATACAACAAAATTAGAAGGTCTATAAAATGGATGTCAACATTTTTGAATTGAGTGCTAGAAGAAAATATTTACATCATGGATCAACCACTTGATTATGAAATCGAAGAAAAATAAAAGAAATTGTATAAAATGAATAAAGTATTATATGGACTCAAGCAAGCATCTAGGGATCAATATAGCTATATTGATCTTTATTTTTTGAAAAATACATATTCTAAGTGTGCAAGAAAGTCTACTATTTATATCATTTATGTAAGTAAACAAGGGGAAATGTTGATAGTCTTTTTGCATGTTGATGATTTGTTTTATACATGAAATAATAATATTGTAATTGATGAATTCATAATACTTCAGTGAGAGGAAAATTTGAGATGAATGACTTAGGTTTGATGAAACATTTTGTAGGAATTAGATTTTTTCAAATGAATGATAGATTTTTATTTCACAAAGTATGTCATAAATTTTTTTTAAGAGAATTTGAATGGAGTACAACAAACTAACTAGCACACTTGTTTCCACAAGTTAGAAATTCTCAAAGGACAATACTATAAATAATGTTGTTTCTACTCACTATAAATATTAGTTGGAAGCTCAATGTACTTGATGGCCACTAGGCCAAACATATTGTGTAGTTCGTTTCAATTCAAGATCTGTGGAGACACCAAAATATACTTATAAGTAGGAAAAATATTTTGAGATACTTGAATGGAATTGAAGTTGGAATTGAAGTTTGTGGAGTTTTTAATGCAAAAACAATAAACTTGAACCTATTAAATATATTGATAGTTATGATATTGCTATCAAGATTCAACCTTGTAGTTTCGAGTCAAACTCATTGACCCATGTTTCATGAGTAGTGGTTCAACAAGAACCCATCTCTCATGATATCGAATGGTCCACTTAGCACTCATTGCATCTAGGTGATGCTCACAAAGGTGGCACCGGTCCGTCGAGGTCACCCATCCCGATTGCTCAGCTCAAGCAACGGAGTTTTCTCCAAGGTTAAGCCCGCTGAGTTGTTACCCATTTGCAAAACCTTCAGCAAGTGTTGTGCCTTATGAACCATTCATAATAGAGCCCCTTTAGCTCATCAATTGATAAGTAGGAGGTATTTTTCCATAGCGTGTCAAATTATGATATTGCTATCATGATTCAACTGTGTAGTTTCGAGTCAAACTCATTGACCCATGTTTCATGAGTAGTGGTTCAACAAGAACCCATCTCTCATGATATCGAATGGTCCACTTAGCACTCATTGCATCTAGGTGATGCTCACAGAGGTGAAGCACTGGTCCGTCCCGGGAAGTCACCCATCCCAGTACTAGAAATAAGCAAGTGTTGTGCCTTATGATCACTGATATTGATAGTGATTAGGCTAGAAATATTGATGATTATAACAAGTATTTTTAAATATATATTTTATCTTTGATTAGGTGCAATCTCTTGGTCTTTTAAAAGACAACCTATTGTACCACTTTTAACTAATGAAGCAAAATATTTTGCAACCACATTAATTGCTTGTCAAATAGTATGTCTTAAAATATTTTTGGGTGAATTAAATCAAGTAATAAGATATGCAACAAAACTATTTTGTGATAATAATGCAACAATTGCATTGCCAAAAAATCCACTCTTCATTATAAAAGTAAACATACTGATATTTAATTTTATTTCTGACAGGTTTTATTAAAAAAAAAAAAAATTAAATTCAAATTTGGTAGGTCAAATTAGCAAGTCGTATACATATTTACAAAACTTTAATCATTCTTGTGTATTTTCATCAAAATTTTTCTGTTTTATTGGTTTTATGGATTTCTTTGATTCTTAGATGAGATGACTAAGTGCTAAACCTCTTTGTATTTTATCTTTTGAACTTTAGTGACAACTATTGCTATTTGAAAATCTTTTTGAAAAATTTCTACATGTTTAAACCAAAATAAGAGAAAGTGTTAAAAATATTATCTTTTTATTCATGTCTTCTTTTGTATAATTGCTTAAATATGTGTACACACTTTATGAAGATATTTTTCTATTGTAAAAACTATTAAAATATTAATTATAATTATTTAAATATAAAAAATAAAAAAGTTTCAGAAATCTCATAATGGTCTAAAATATATTTATTTTATTATAAAAATCTTTGAATCTATACACTTTGTATAGAATTATAATTAATAATAAAATGAATAACCAATTACATAAGAAAAGCAATATAAAAGGTAAAAACATTCTTTACTAATATAAATATTTTTACATTCATAACAACAATCTGTTCTCCACTAGATTGTTCTATAAAACGGGGGATTGGTACAAATCAAGGAAATAGTCTAAAACATAGCACACACAAATTTAACATACTACTATTACACTCCATTACAGGTGAATAAGGTGATTGGAGAAATGTTATGGTATTCTTGTTGAAACAGCAGATCATGTCTTACCATCCAAACAGATCCTCATCATCTTGCAAAACTCTCAGATCATCCTTATGTTGTCCTACATCGTGGGTGAAACCCAATGTAGTTCCTGCTTCACCGGTATTACAAAATCCAGTCGCAAGAGACAGAAGATTAGCGTGTACACTGAGGAGCTCTGCTTGTGTGGTTTCCAGTTGTGATTGCAGGTCTAATACTTGATTCTGCAGTCGATGAACTACACCGGCTTAGCCGTAGATTGGATCTTGCACTCTCGCACTTGCTTCATATACCATGCTGGTTACTGCATCTGCTCTTTTCTCAGCTGGAATATCCTGCAAGAACAAAACAACATAAACAAAGGCCAACGGATTCGATCAAGTTTCTTACAGTAAATACTCCTATATTTGTGACAATTGAGTAAAAGAATCGAACTTTTCACAATATTTGAAAAAAGCATTTGTTCCATACCTAGAGGGTTTTGACAATCTTGCTTGCTCCAAATAATTTGTGTACAAGTAAAAACTTGTGAGGTTCGTTTGGAGGGAAATAGGGAGCTAGCACGCAGGGTGCACAAGGATATACAATCCCAGATATCTCCTGCGCTTTCTGTTCCATCTGAATTAAGCAGGAGAACAAAAACTTATACGAGTTCTAAGATTAAAGCTAGCAGATGAGAGTCGTAAGAAAAAGTGATTACCTAAAATTGTAACTTATGAACGGTTGACGTGGGTAGGAGAGTAGGAGATAAGATAGATTTGTGGGAGACGCTGTGACATAGATTGTATAGCTAATGGTGAAACAGGTAATCGAATCAGAATCTAGTTCATCATATTCTATAATTCATCTGCCATGCCCAAGACCAGGGCTTTACGAAAATTTGAAGGTGATAAAAATTGATTGGGTGTATGAATGTATAGAATGAAATGTCAAGAAAACTAGCTGTTATATATTGCAGGGAAAATAAAGTAAAACCTAATCTATTTTTAAGTTCCACTGTTTAAGTTTTAGTCTAGTAAATAAGAGTTAGATAAATATAAATAGTTGACTTTGTAATATAATTTTGATTGATTGATGTGTTTGTTTGATGTCGATTAAATATTAAATCGGAGATTTTCAATGTGATAGTAAGTAAGTTTTGGTATCTTCTCATTTTAGATAAAATCATATTTGTAAATTTAAGTACTTGTTGTAATTATATCTTTAAAGTAATTTTATCTCTTGTAATTATTTTTATATTGAATAAAGCAATAAAAAATTACAAAAATGAAGCTATCAGAAATAGTTGAAGTACGTAATTAAGCAACCAATATACCAGCCATAAAGACATCAACAACGACTATAAATTCAGTCATAAGTGCAACAAAAAAGAGAAAATTACATAAGCTGTATAACATTTTTACAATGGTTGAACTTACTATCAAGCTGTAGCTGTTGTCTCACCTTCTCATTCTTCTTGTACAGAGTCTAGACAAGCTTTAAATTTCATTATACCTTATTCAAACTCGTATAGTTTTTATAAAATTGAAAGCACTCAAGATAATGATATAAGATGACTAGAATGAGGTTTCTCTTTTATTAATATAGCAATAATACAAGCAAAAAATAATTGTTCTTTTGTTTTCTAAATGTTGCTTTCATGTAACTTTCTATATGATGTTAATGATTTAGGGATTGTCTTCAAATACAAAATTCTACACTTAATTCAAAAAAATCCATATACAAATTAAAAAGTAACAACAAAATTTTAAAATTATTAATCTTAAAAATAATAAAATTTGAAATTTGAAAAGAAATAAATCCTTATACACAATTAAATTCAAAAGACAATCACACTCACAATTCATCTTAAATTAAAAAAATCTAAAAAACCATATCAATCTAATTTTAAAAATAAATAATTAAAAATACAAAATAAACATTAAATTTAAAACCATCTTTAAAAACAAGTCAAATCAAAATAATATTGAAAAACATCCAAAATACACTTTCCTCCTCCCCCTCTTACATATTTTCCCCCTTTTAATTTTTATGAACTCTGTCCATATTGTTCATAATTTTATATATACACTCCATTTGTCTCTCTAGCTTTTACGACACAGCAAAATTAATTTGATCTCATCTAATTTTATAACTATTTTAAGGAAAAATAGTCTTTCTTCAAATGTTAAAGATTTGATCTCAAGGAAAAACAATCTTTTTCAGAATGTCAAAAAATTGATCTGATCTAATTTTTTTATATTGATTTGAAGGTGGACATTTTATCGCCTTTTTCGGTTACGTAAAAGCAAAGAGGACGAGAAGTAGTTTTGGTGGACGGCTCTAAACTGTCCTTCCCTTCTGAGAGCCGAAAATAAATCATAGGAAAGGTGTGTGGTGACGTCATTCCGTGCATGGGTTAGTAGTAAATTCGTCAATAATGCAGATTGGCAGGTACCCTACGAATTTAAGGTCATGTCAACCTGCATTTGTGACTCCCCTCAATCATTCACTGCCATTCCACACAAGACAATTGAAACAAAAAAAAGCATTGGCCATGCGGCATAAGGATTCCTAACACAAGAGGACTTGCATAAACGTCAAACGCATAGGCTTGGAATGGCAATTGCCCCATAACATCAGTCACTTTATGAGTATAAATCTTCCCCCAACTTGTCAGATTTGTCAGTTGAGTAGATAAAAGGTCACAGCCGTCATACGCTGTGCATTTAACTGCAATATATTCCCGAGATATTGGAGAAAGCTGAAAAAAGTTACATCAGAGAAAAGCTACCAATTGCATCAAACTATTGTACAGAAATTTATCATAGATTTTTTGAATCCAGAAACACCTGTGATTCCGTAAAAAAAGTCAGAGGTACTTTTTATCGGCACCAATTACACTATTAATATGCTATGGCTCCTAAAAAGTTAAGAGAAGGGTGTTATTCAATTTTGTTAAAGCTACCTATTTTATAAATAGTCATTCTTATGATGAAAACGTACTTACACAGTGATGGACATCGTATTGATAAAGCTTTAATTTCTATTACATCTATTATTGTTGTTATTAATATGTTATGGCTCCTAAAAAGTTAAGAGTATGGTGTTATTCAATTTTGTTAAACCTACCTATTTTATAAATAGTCATTCTTATGATGAAAACGTACTTACATAGTGATGGACATCGTATTGATAAAGCTTTAATTTCTATTACATCTATTATTGTTGTTATTAATATGTTATGGCTCCTAAAAAGTTAAGAGTATGGTGTTATTCAATTTTGTTAAAGCTACCTATTTTATAAATAGTCATTCTTATGATGAAAACATACATACACAGTGATGGACATCGTATTGATAAAGCTTTAATTTCTATTACATCTATTATTGTTGTTATTAATATGTTATGGCTCCTAAAAAGTTAAGAGTATGGTGTTATTCAATTTTGTTAAAGCTACCTATTTTATAAATAGTCATTCTTATGATGAAAACATACATACACAGTGATGGACATCGTATTGATAAAGCTTTAATTTCTATTACATCTATTATTGTTGTTATTAATATGTTATGGCTCCTAAAAAGTTAAGAGTATGGTGTTATTCAATTTTGTTAAAGCTACCTATTTTATAAATAGTCATTCTTATGATGAAAACGTACTTACACAGTGATGGACATCATATTGATAAAGCTTTAATTTCTATTACATCTATTATTGTTTTTATTACATAGGGGTATTTGAGGAGGTTAGGCATTTTGATCATCAAAACCTATGACATGTATAACAACATATCAATTTAAAGCAAGTGTTAAAAGTATGGGGTTAGATTGACACTAAAAGAGGGGTAAAAATTTATTAAATCCAAAAAAAGCAATAGGGGAGAGGGGCCCAAAGTAGGGTCGGAGCCTATAGTGGGGACGTAAGTAGTCCCACATGGGCCCCACAGTAGACCGCCTTAATATGCAAATGTAAATCGCTTTTCACCCACAAAGTCAACAAAGGTACTTGATTCATTGTATCGTAAAAATTGTATTATAATTGGTTTATATGTGTCCTTAACACAAATTATTTATCGCAATCTTACATGTTAGAGAATATTCAAAGTACATCTGACACCACAAACATACAAGCCATATTCATTCTAACTGGCCCATAGCTTTACAACTTGCAGCCATAATAAAAAATTAGTATAACCCACACTCCCCTTTAATATCACCACTTGCATTAGCTCATGCCCAGTGTTTTATGTCAAGTGGCACGAGGAGAACAACTACGAGCTAACAATGTCCCATCGGGAAAATCCAATCCAAGCCACCCCCTATCCCACTGTGCCATCAATACATCACTAGAATGAAAAGAAATCATCCATAATTGTCCCATCTGTCAAATACATTCACACGACAACTAGTTCAAACTCCTCTTTTGCCACCTGCAACCACTAAAACGAAGGCAGTAAGGCCACCACATTCTCTTGAGCAACAAACCAAAAACTACACGCCATAAATACATACAAACTATGCAATTGAAGGCACCCAAAAAAAATTCAAATTTGAAATAGGAGGACCAAAATTAAAGACTCCATACCAAACAACATTGAACGTATAAAAAGATTTTGAAATTCAAAATTGCATTTCCATTAAACACGTCTCACTTTCATATTCACTACAACATTTTCCTAGACGCAAACGAACAACGAGGAGAAGAAGAAGCAACATCAATAGTACACTATCAATATTTAGATGCTTTACAAAAACACACTATATATGCCTACGAATGCCAATCTCAAACTTCTTCTTTTTCATATTAACTATTCATCTCCATACGGAAATATGTTTAAAACCATGGTAATGTTTTTCAGGAAAACCTGCTATTCAACATTTGGGGTTTCAACTTACACTGTTTTTGAATGTCCAAGAAGTTCTTTTGATTTTCTAGGTTCATTTTATGTTCTTACTGTATCCCAATATAGATGTGTTATATTGACTATAAAAGTTATGTGACCCTCAAACCTGTAACTCAATATTTGGGGTTTCACCTTACAGAGCTTTTGTGCGTTAAGTCATTTAAGTTTGTTTGTTGGACTTTTCAAAATGGTTGCCAATGTAGATCATTTCTACACACCCTAATTTTTTTCAAGCATATGAAAGTGATAATTATACCAGGTGTTTCAACTTTATCTATTTATGATTGTCAAGTAATTCCAGTTCAATTCCTGGTATTTTTGTTATGTTCTATATGCCTGGGTATATAAATCAGTTATTTGCACCATAAATGTTTCTCACCCACTACATGTTGACTCAATATTTGGGGTTTCAACTTAACACTGTTTATGGATGTCAATTCTTTCCAGTTCCTTAGATTGTGATTGTTAAACCCTATGTTATTGTTTCACAAGGCCAGGTAACATTTTTGCATGGAAATGTCATTGTTGCAACTGATTCTTTGAAATTCACTATCTAAGATTTCAATTAATATTGTTTATGATTGTGTATGAATGTTCAATTTTAACATTTTCATATATCAGAAACTTGTGACTCATTATCACATTGTTTCATGCTTGATGCCTCTTTACGAATGGCAATGAATTTTAGTTATCTACATTGTTAGTTCCATTTAGCTTTATGGCACTACACAAACTATTTTTATTTCAATCAAATAAGTTTTAAACATGTCCAATTCAACAAAATAGTATGTTCAAATAAAACTTCAACACTTACCGAATTTACCATTATAAACTATTAGCTAACACATTAAGGGAATTAAAAAAAACAAACATGCATCACTCTGTCTTTAAGGGTGTCCAATGGTGTTTCTTATCATTGTTTCAAACATGTCTCAATAATGTGTGTAGGTTCAATATCAAGTTGATATGAGGTCTAAGCCAATGAAGAAGAGAGCTAAAACAAGGTGGCCTGCAAGTCAATGAGGGGTTTCATTCCCCCCCTAAAGAACAAAATGTACAAGTGGAGATAGTTATCGTAGTTACTGCTCCATCAGGCCTGGGTAGACAACAAAATCATGACATTGGGAATTGACAATGCATGAAATAGTTAATCATCAAACAAATGACATGGTGGACAACCACCATGAGGAAAATAATGATAGCCTGACTCTTCCCTTAGCCCCTACCCCACTATTTTGGTTGGTAGATGGATCTATGAAGGAGGGTAATGATAGTCTAAGTCTTCCATCACCCCCTACCCAACCCTCTTGGTTGGTTGAGGGAGCTACTGACGAGGGTTATGATGGTTTAAGCCTTCCCTCAGCCCCTACCCAACCATCTTGGTTGGTCGATGGAGCCAAAAAATTGGGTATTGTCTTGCAGTGTGAAGAAGAGAAAGGAACTTATTCATTGCCTTCTCCACCTGACACTTTTTCCATACCATAGTTGGTACATTACTATGTAGATTTGAGCAAGGAAATATAGCAGAAGGAGGAAGACAGAGCTAGAAAGCAACAAGATAAGAAGGTGAGAGAGAAAAAGAAGGAGCGAGAGATAGTTCAAAGGATACAAGATAAGAAGGAAAGAGAGAAAAAGAGGGACCAAGACCAAGTTCAAAAGAAACAAGATAAGAATGAAAGGCAGGACAAGATGGAGCAATAGAGGGTTCAAAAGAAACAAGATAGGAAGGAAAGAGAAATCAACTGGGCCCATAGGTCAGTGTAGTGAGAAAGACATATAAGCAGTCCTACAAACCCGTTTGCACACAACCATGCCTTGTTTCGGGATATATTAAACATATACATCCCTCTGTTTGGGGAGTTGAATGTCAATTCAAGTGTCAGCCCAAATGTAGGCTGCACTCTACTCTCCAATGCAAATAGTTGTTCAACACCGTTGCATCTAATTAACACTCAATTTTCAAATGCAAATGAAAATCATGTAAGAACAACTCAAAAAGCACAAGCAGGAGATGAGAACACATCTCTAGATTTTTATCTTGGCATGCTTGATTGATGTTGGTAGGGACCATCACTAAAACTATATGACTAATTGGCTACTTTTTTTCTATGTATTCTGGGCTGCAATATATAGTTCAATTGTTCGTTTAATTTTTTTGTTAGGGATTGAAATACTTTGATATTAAGCAAAAAAAAATTCCCACCATTTCACCCTGCCACTTGTGCATCAGCCCATATTATTTAAAAAAAAAATGATCACCCCGACACTTGTCAAGCACATTTTACGCCGACGTGTCCAAAATTGGCTGATTTTTCCCTCTGCCCAAAAGTGGAGCCCACCCGACTCCTTAATTGGAAAACACATCTACGTACAATGGATCAGACAGTCACGTGTAGACGACAACCTTTCCACCCTCTACCAACAATTCAGTGCATTAAACGCTCGCCGCCTCCTTCGTTTCCTCCACAGACCAACTTTCCTTACGCGTCGCTTCACATTTACTTGGTTTGTCAGGCAAGTAAAAAGAAGATCAAGGTTCATTCAATGCTCCAAATTCTCGCATATCCTGCTCATTCTCATTCCTTTTTTTTGCAAACATTCTTGACTATTTGTTTGGTTTCACACCAAAACTTGTTCGACCATGCATTGGGGAGGCTTCTTTTCACCAAAGCATTTTTAGTATTAAACCATGTTGCATACACTGATAATTTTTAAAGTATAATGATACACAGTTTAATACTTAAATTCTCTTTTGAAAAAGAAGTGTCCTCAATGCTATAACCTCCAATGTCACTACAAATTGTTGTCCTATAATATGTAAATGTTGTTGCCACCATTATGCACATGCCTATATTTAATATTTGATATCAAATGGATATGTTTATTGGTTTATTAAATGGATATGTTTATGGGCCTAATTAGCACTATGATGTCCATGTTGGCATTGTAGTGTGATTGCTTGTTAATGGAAGTCTGCTTAATTATACTCAAACTTTGTTTATGGTGATTACTTGATTCGGCTAAAATGTACAACACACTACACATAACTATTGCATGTATACAACATTATGCATTAACAACCACTAACAATATCACTTGAATCTTCATATAGTCATATACTTATCATTGGAAACATCATTTACATGATATAGAATGTATAAAGTGCAACAACCTCTTATGTATAATATAATGAAATTGATGATGGGACAGTCTTGGCTCTTTGTTTTAAAATATTGGCAGTGTTGTAATGCACACGATATATTAGGGGAGTTTGAAATTGGTGTCATTTGATGTATGAAAATATTGGTAGTGATGTAATGGAAGTGGTGATATTATAGGGAAGTGTTGGTTATACTAATTGTATATTTTGGATGCATGTTTTAATGCTACAGGCCATTAACAATCAATATGGATTGCATGTTTGTGGTATCATATGTGCTTTGAATATCTTATGACATGTAAGACTACAAATAACTATTTGTGTTTGGGACAAATATAAACCGATTATAATACAATTTTTGGTAGTACAGTGATTCGAGTACCCTTGTTGACTTTCTGGGTGAAAATTATTTTACAATTGCATATTAAGGGGGTCCTATAGACCCTATGTTTGGAGGTCCTCATGATACTATTTACAATTGCTTACATCAATTATTTTTCTTACCAAGAATATAGAATCAATTGCTAGAATTGATGAGGCAAAATATATATATGATGAACAATAAGCAATAGGAAAAACAGTAAAAAGTAGCGAAAAACAATGGAAAAAATGGTGGAAAACATGATGAATGGTTGAGATTTGTTTAACCATCCTGCAAGGGCTACTAGGGCTAGACTCTTTCGATGTAAATAACTTGATCTTTATGCATGCACAAAAAAGAAATAGACATGTAAAGTGCTAAAAGGCTCTAGCGAATTAAAATGATGTATAATTACATGTAATAATTTAATGAAACAATATCAGTGTTAGAGAAGGAGAAAACATTAAACAATTATAGTGTACAAGTGATTAAATATAGTACTTGGAATTCTATTATTGAAAATCGCCATCAAATTTCCAAGCAATAGTTGATTTATAATTTTGTCTTATTTCTGGTACTAGTAGCCATTCTATTTAAGTCCTTTGGAATGCCAATCAATGTATTACTTTTAAAAGGATTCTATGAGCCTGAATGATGTTTTAGGTGTTCCTAATAGTGACTCTCCTGCTTTCCAGGCTCCATGAGCTGAGATTTGATGGGGTCCCCAATGGGCTAGTGGGGAATGGTCACGATTCATCCGTCAGAGTGCATCACACCCATTCTTATCATAACCTTAATTCACTGATGCTTGGAAGTGTTGGTTGGACCCGCCATGTGGACAGGCAACTGTCACCCACTTGCTATCCCTCCAATATATTTAATCGATTATTTTATTCCCATGGGCTAGTGGATGAGCAATAGGAAAGGGTTGGTGGGACACTACAAGCATTGCTTGAAGGGTTTAAAAGGCATGTGCATTACAAGATGGCTTAAAAGGGGGTCACTCACTAGGTTTATAATATAAAAGGATTGACGCATATTATAAACCTGGACTTAAGACTCATGGAAAATGTTTAAGACATTTTCAAACCCATATAACATATGACATGAATAAAATAATTCAACAGGTAGTGAGATTGGGAACACTAGGCACTAGGGGTCAGTAAGTACATGAGTTAAATGACATTACTTGTAACTTGAAGAATCGGGAACCGACAAGTACCAATCAACTGCAAATTAGAACACATACAAGGGTTTTTACATAGGATTTTCTTGGCTTTGGATGTGTCCTAAGGCTTAAATGACTCAATTGGGTGTTTCCACAATAGTGGTTTACAATTTTGGCCAAACTGGACACTGAAATTATTATTTTTAACTAAATCTTCACATTTGGGCACCATAGCGGCTAAACTATGAGGAATTTGAAGATGATGCAAACTAGAGTCTCGTCACATTTTGTCTGTAGATTCTAAAAATATTTTTTTCATAATTTTTGGAATCAGATTGCACTTATTTTTCCATCTACCACAAAACTAATTTTTTTCATAAAACAACATTTTTAAAAAGTGACGCACACCGTATAACGCATAATTTTTTTTTCATGAAAGATAAAATTATAATTCTTTTGAATTTAGATTTATAACTCTGATATCTAGTGCTTCCACTTGGTTAGATAGTTTTTTATTGAATATTTTTTCTTTAATCAAGTTTGAAAGTTAAACCAATTACAATTCAAACATTGCACGACCGTATAACACAACTTTTTTTGTATATATTGAAATTCAATTTTTTTTTGTTGGATCAAGGACTTCAATATCTGGTGCACTTATATTTTTCAATTTTTTTTTATAATCTCCACATATGTACAGAACAAAGACCTTCACTTTCGATGAAAAACCTATGTTTAATAAAACTAAAAAAACAAATACATAATAAAACCAAAACTTATTAAAATTATATTTGTTGGATAGCTCATTCTAAGGACTACCTGATTCTAGTTGGGTTTGTGAATATTCCTCCATTTTCATCCTCAATCCAAGCTTTGAAGCGTAAAAAATTAGGTTTTTTTTTGTGTTTCAGGGGGAGAATGAGGAATAAGGGAGGTTCGTACGAACCCCTAGGGGTTTGAGCGAGCCACCCTTAATATGCATTTCCTTTTGTTATTTTGGGTGGGAAATGTGGGCCCAATAATTAATGGGTTCACTTGAACCCTAGTTCAGGTGAACCCCTTTTGGGTTCGGTCAAACTTGTAGGTTCATTCGAACCCCTAAAACCATTTTTTTTTGCCATGGGGTCATTTTTTCTCATTTTTCCTTCCTCCAAATTGTAAACCACTATTGTGGCTTCACCCAATTATAATTGTATATTTTAGCCCACTATTTAAGTTGAAAACAATTTTAAAACAATTGTGTATTGTTTGTATCATAAATGGCTGAAGTGTTCGATGAACCCTAATTTAGAAAATCAATTATAAATTTTAAAACCTTCACACTTCCACCCAAGAAGTGAAATTGGTCAAGCTCTAATGCCAAATGTTAGGAATGAAGTTAAATAATTATAAAATGAAAATATATATTCAATTGTAAATATGATCCTAGCTCGTATATAACCAATAGAGATTGTAAGAAAGTACATTAGCAACACAAAAACAATATGGAACAAAAGAACATACACATAATACAATATTTATGTGGAGGAAACATTTTTAAAAAACCACAAAGAAAAAAGTTCCAAGTCCAGATTATCTTTAGAACTACAGATTATATACAATTATTTCTTTCTATTCCTCAAATTTCAACCATTTAGCACCTATGTAAATAGAAGTTTCTTATTTACTGATTACATTACATTACTACCACTTTAAGCCTTGCTTATATAGAATTTTCACCCCCTAAATGGGGCATCTAAGCTAGTTTCACATCGTAATGTGCTTCCTTAGAAAAATCTAAGCATCCATAACATAAGACAATGCGGGTTGCAACCAAATTACTAACATCTTCACATGGGTGCCTAATTTGTTCTTATGGACACTTATTTTGTTTTTATTACAAAGTGGTTATCTTCTTCTCTTCATGTGAAGGTGTTATGAACTCATTGTAGACATCCCAAAATTAATCATAAGTTTCCAAACTACCTCATGTGGTAATTTGGGTGCCCTAAACTACCTTAATCTCCAAGATGCTTCTCTAGTGAATAATAACTTGTTGCAAAAAAATAAAAAAATATTGACACCCAATAAAAATTAATTACAGTGCCAATAAAACCTTGATGATAAAAATAATTACAACTAATGGTGGATATCTCATCCCTTATAGTTGATTACAAGGTGCTTACCATTTTCATGTGAATTTGTTATGAACTCATATTAAACATCTCAAAATTAATTACAAGTATCCAAACAACCTCATGGGTAGTTGAGTGCCCAAAACTAATTTAACCTTCAAAATATTTCTCTAATAAATAATAATCTCTTACTGGTAAAGTTTTAAATTATTGACCCCCAATAAAAAATAATTAGCATACCAATGAAATCTTTGATGAGAAAAATAATTACAACTAATGGCGAGTACCTCATCCCTCATGATTGATCTACATATAATGCTAGAACTAAAATAATATATAGAATTTACAAGATTGATAACACCTTAATCTTGACATAAAACAAAGGAGAAGTTTGATTCTATTAACAATGATTTTAGAAATGATCTTATAAATAATGTTTTTTTTTTTTTAGACTGCAGGAATCAGGTAGCATGACCCCCTATAAACTGCAGGTGCACCTGGTAAACTTTTTAACGTGACCGGTGGCGCTGGCGCGACATGCCCTCCGGTACCACGGGACGGGGGAGACTAGAACTCGTGACCAGCAGGGCCGCAACGGAATTACTTAGCCAACCGAGCTAGGGCCCCCGCCCTGATCTTATAAATAATGTTACAAAAAATCATAAATTATATTAAAATATGCATCAAGAAGATTCACCACCAGCAATTCACTTCCAATGATTCACCACCAAAAATTCATCATAGTGGTATATTCATCGTGTATACCTTTTTATGTGTTCCACAAAATCTCTGTACTTTTTCTTTTTTGGGTTCTCTTGGCCACTTAATTATTGAAAAATGTATTTGTGGTGAATATACCATGGCGGTGAATTGTTGGTGGTGAATTATATACATGATGAATATGTCACGAGAATGAATTACTAGTAGTGAACTGTTGAGGGGTGAATTGTAGGTGGTGAATTGCTCATGGTGAATTTTCCTAGAACCCTTAAAATAATATCATTCCTCTTTTTAAGAATAAGACCAAAAAAATATAATTCATATGTCCAAGAATCCTTCTAGATTATTGCACTACACCTTGAATTTCTTCAGCCATAAACATTTTAATATCTTACTATAAAAGTATTTTAAATTAAATTTAATGAAATTTATTTATTTTTTCTATTTAAAAAGTTAGGATAAAAATAAAACCTTGATGATAAACATAATTACAACTAATGGTGAATATATCATCCCTTGTGATTGATTGCAAGATGCTTACCATTTTCATGTGAAGGTCTTATGAACTCATAACAAACATCTCAAAGTCAATTACAAGTATTCGCTCATGGGAAGTTGGGTGCCCAACACAAATTGAACCTTCAAAATGTTTCTCTAATGAATAGTAACTTCTTATTAGTAAAGTATTAATTATTGATCTCCTATAAAAATTAATTATTATACCAATAAAATATTGATGATAAAAATAATTACAAGTGATGTTGAATACCTTATCCCTGATAGCTGATTTACATACATTAGAACTAATTAAATGTATAGAATTTATAAGATCAATGATGGCCTTGATATTAACATAAAAAGAAAGAAAAAATTAATTTTATAAAAAATAACTTTAAAAATGATATGATAAATAATATTACAATAAAATATAAATCTTGGAATAATAACATTCTTTTTTTAAGAAATCCTTCTAGATTCTTGCACTACATCTTGAATTTCTTAACCATAAACAATTTAATATCTTACTATAAAATTATTTTAAGTTAAATTTAATGATTTTTTTTCTCTTTGTATTGGATTAAGGGTGGCTTCAAAATAGTGGTTTACAAATTATATGAGGAAGGAAATTTCATTTTTTTCCTTTTCCCCAAACTCAAGGGGTTCGGTCGAACCCAATGGTTCGACCGAACCTCATTATGGGTTCAACCAAACCCACAAACCCTAAATAAAAATAATCATATTTAAATGGGTTCAATCGAGCATGGGTTCAACCGAACCCCTTTAAATATGACAAAAAACAAAAACATTCTCATTTCGACTGTCATTTTCACTTTCTAAATTTACCAGTTGCTTTCCCTGGTGCGTGCGGCAAACCGAGACTGTGACGGAAAGAAAACTGACTTCTTCTTTCCGGCGAACACAACCTCAACTTCGTCTCTCCAAACTTCATCAACCCAACTTGCATATCGAGCACTAGGTATTTGAAATTCAAATTTTTTAGAGTTCAAAATGCATTTCTTTGTTAAATTTTGAAACCCTAGAGATGCATTTTTTTTCAAATTTGTTGAATTCAAATTGGATTTGTTTGAAAGTTTTTAAATCGTTTTCAAATTTTTGGAATTCAAATTGGATTTTCTTCCCCATTTTGCATACATTTTATGTCCTATGTGTAAATGAAATATGCCTTCCCATTTCACCAATCAAAGCTATGGATAGCCTACTCCTAAATGGAAAGACCAAGTGAAACATATATAAGAACTTAATAGCATATGGAAACAAACAATATAAAGTTATGAAGTTCAAATATAACCACAAATTGTATCATTTGTAACATTAAAAATGTCCATCTCTACACATTTTTTGTGGTAGGTAGGTATTGCACAATAAGATAGAGGATGTAAACTGATTAAGACTTGGATAGTATTTTAAAAGGAATTTTAGGTGTGGAAACACTTCCCATATTAACCTATCAAGAGATAAATATGCAAAATAGATTTTAATTTTAGTTACAAGAAAATGTATAAATTATAAATTTATAACATATGTGTACATGGAAAATCCTTGGAAGAAAATCCCACAACCAAAAACATGAACCAATTATATTATTTGATAATATCATTTACAATAAAATATTCATGTGCATACCCTTATAGTAGTATCATCAACATGCTG
>VDFB02373365.1:95009131-95022449 GCA_007258455.2 Sequoia sempervirens
AATGCTATTTTTTGAAAAAAACCAATTTTTGTGGGAGATGGAAAAAGAAGTGCAATCTGATTCCAAAAAAATTGAAAAAAATATTTTTAGAATCTACAGAAAAAATATGACAAGACTCTAGTTTACATCATCTTCAAATTCCTTACAGTTCAATCGCTATAGGTTCCTGAATGTGGAGATTGTGTTAAAAAAAAAATATCAGTGTCCAGTTAGGCCAAAAAGTGTAAACCACTATTGTGGGATCACCCAGCATGATGATACTTATAAAATCATTATGCTTTCTCCATCTCAAGCACCCATAAAGAGGAAAAATTTAAGCCATAAACCAAGTGTGGTTTACCAAAGCCATGAGCCAAAATAATGACCTAAAAATGGCACCAAATTTGGCACAAATTCCAATACCATTTTCCTTGACTTGGTGTATAGAATGTATTTAGCAAATTCTTTACATCTTGTCAAAAAAATTCAAATCCTCCTCCTCATAACCGACACTCCATTTTTGACATATTCAAACCCATTATTTAAGATGATCTTGATGATTTTCATAATTCTAATCAATATTCTAGTGTAACCCCCATTTTTATTCTCTTATGTGTCATATAACATTTCATAAGTAATTCCCATCTTAAAATTTCATACAATTCTCTTACAACTTCTTAAATATATAAAAGGGACAACCCTAGTTCAATTAGGATTATTTAATTATTATCACCTACATCCATTCATTACATGTTATTAGTTTTTAGTTGCACACATTATTAGGAAATATGCATTGTCCAAGCAATTGGTGTATATTGCATGTTTGAGAGTGTTTTCCTTAATCTTTTATCTAGTTAAATTAATATCCTTTAAAATCTTTTTCTATGGAGTTTTCATCTTAACTCTAATATGCCTAGCAAATAAAATGATGATTGAATCATTTTTTGATATAATAGCTAATGACAACCATATAAAGAGCCACATTAAACAAGATGAAAAATAATGATCAAGACTATGATTTAGATACATATGTTGCTAAACAAGATATTTTCCTAAATTGATAATTACATATTGATGCACCTCTCCACCCTAAATATCCTCACTCATTGGCTAGTAATTTATATAATGTATTAGGTGGCTATCCTTAGGGAATTAATACTATTCATAATATTACCACTCTAATGGATTTTAATAATGTTGTATCGGGCTCTATGCATCCATCTACCCTTCATCCTCTTATAATGATTCCTCCTATCATACTATAGTGACCACTTCCATGGGATCCACCACCCATGTCCTACCACCTTTCTCTCCACTAGTATTTTTCTTATCTCTCATCCTTTTATATATGTTCACACCATTGTTACTACTAGCACTATCCTATACAGATATGTTCTTCATACCATTCCTCCTTATCCTATGAAAATCTAATCTTATAGTGTAACTTCTCCTTCCATTACCATGTCATTACCTTTCTAGACCTTCCCCTTTTTATACATTATCCTTTTTATCCTACACTACTCCTACCACTAATATATCCCTATTCCTTGGATATACTATTGAAGAAATTTAACTAACTTTCACTATAACAAAAATTAGACCCATATTTTTAAACATAAAATGTGTATAATAAAGCACAATCCATGCTTCCTAATTCAACTTCACTAATATCTATCGAATTAACTTAGGTTCATTACAATAAGATAACATATAGCCATAATTAGTTGTCAAGATAATGGTAAAGTTTTCAATAGCCATATTTATCCTTCCACATGCCACCATTAGACATACACATAAGATTCATGAACATCCATACCTATGAGCATCCAAATACAAGAAATATAACTATATATCATGCACATCATCAACATACACATAAAATATCACACCCATCATCAACACAACTAATAGTTCCCATATCATATTATCTATGTTCTCATACAAATGTGTCTTCAAATACATCAAAGCACTCATGAGTAAATCCACTCTGTAGAGCATACACACAACTAAAAAGGTGCCCCTAAGGTATTTGTCTCCTATATCTATCCTCTTAGCCTATCCTTCTCTATGGATATGTTCCACTCATATCTACCACCCTGAGGTGATCCATGTCTCAATCCTTGTCAAGGTCACTCCTCCTCTCTACCTATATCCGTTCTCAATGAGCTAGATCTATCACTGCTACTCCCCAAAACACCTACATTTAAATATTAAAAAAATGTTTAATAAATCATACAACATTGATTAAAACTAACTAAACAATGAAAGCATTTAATATTATAGCACCTTATGAATTATATTGAATGTCCCCACCTTGAAATTTATAGCCATCGATGTCAATCACTTATTCATACTATAGCTTTGTTCTCCAAAACACCTACATTTATATAAAAGTG
The DNA here is from genome assembly GCA_007258455.2 of Sequoia sempervirens. Classification (NCBI taxonomy): domain Eukaryota; kingdom Viridiplantae; phylum Streptophyta; class Pinopsida; order Cupressales; family Cupressaceae; genus Sequoia; species Sequoia sempervirens. Next base: position 95,011,507 of record VDFB02373365.1, read on the forward strand.
AATTTTTAAGAAAAATAATATTTAACCTACTTTTAACTCAAAAATAATGGATGTATTTCTATCATAAACTCTTCGTACTCATAACAGAATCATGGCCTAGGTAGAGTATAAAAAATGTTGTTTCCAACCTCATATGTAAATCTAGAGTTAGAGTGCCAAAATTGTTGAATTTCATCCTTTGTGCTATTAATTAGCTTCTTATCGACTCATGGAAGCCTACTGCTAAAAGCCCAAGTATGATTTTCAATAGGACTTTCTAATCATGATCTTATTGATAGTACTTTTGATAATGTTTTACGATTTAGGCTTAATTCAAAACAAGTTTATCTTAATAATTGAGCCTTTTTAATTTTTTAATTTCTTACTAATGATGTTATTACTCTATGAGCAACTCTTTTATCTTTTTCCTTACTAAATTATTTACAATAGAATTGAATGCATTAAAAAAAACTTTGACAACAATATTATTTCGATCAAACTTTTTGTTTACATGAATCTTTGAAATTTATTTAGTAAAGGTCTCATTTTGTACATCTTTAGTAATTGTATAAAAATTTGGAATTTTTTGGTTAATGTCTTATTGGAAAACCATTCATTGAAAATTTTTGAAGCCCACAACCGAATGGTTTATGATGACCTCTTGCCTTCAAGAATTTCTATTATGCTCATCAATTTCAAACCATTTTGGGGTTCTTGAATGTTTTTAAATTTTCACAAACTCATTACAAAAAGATGGATTTTGATTTTCTTTTTCTTCTTCACAAAAGTTCTCTCTTCTTATGTAATTTGGAGACACATTGAGTTTCATTGGTTCATGTGAGCTATCAATTTAATCATTGTTATCAACAAGTCAATTATTGAGTGCAATTTCAATGTCATAGGGTTCATATCCACATTAGTCAAGAAATTTTTGATGTGTTTCTTCTTCTTCTTCTATGATGCTACTCTTATCAATAGGTGTTCCATCAAATTTTACAATATTTTCACATTCATGTTCAACATTTTTATTTTCAATATTATTGTCACTTTCATTTTTTAAACATTTCATTATATTGAACATTAAAATATCCAATTTAAATGTCATTTAAGGGTAAATAAGGACCTTCATCTTCTCTCAATAATTAACATTAGAAATTAATACTTGGTTCATATTGTACTCCCACCTCCGAATGGTCTTGGAATGGATGCATTTAGATGGAGAAGGATTTCAAAAGGCTCATGGTACTTGTGGACCCCTCAAAGGCATGATATATAACACATGAAATTTATTTATGAAATTTGGTCTTTTGTTGTTGGCTTCTAGTATCATGAATGTTATCTATACTTGGTGGAATTCTTAGTTGAAACTCTCAATCTTCCATTGTTGGTTTCTAGTGTGATTATACAATATGCTCGCCAAAATGTATTAATTTATAATGTTAATTATTCAAAGAATGTTTTGTTTCATAAGAAGAGACCTATGTTCACATATTCCAAGGCATGTTATTATCCACAATGCATGATACTTCTTCGTGCATCTCTTTCCAAGTTTTAAATAGATACAAATCTACGATTTCCATGGAGGAGATTGATGATTTTGTACTGATGTATTCAACCAATGTGCTTTTGTAACATGTTGTAATTAGACAATTGGTCATTTGTACTAGGACCTCACTGGTCTTTTTGATATTTTGTAAAAAAATTTACTCAGATTGCAACTGGGGGTTTTCTTCCTGGTTCTTTCCCGCCAGTATGTCCGGCACCTAAACCAGCTATATGTAAAATATTATATATAAATAAAATTATAAGTGGTCCCCACTTTTGCTTAAAAAAAAAAGTTATTGTAAATTTCCACATCTTTTTCCTTGACACAGTTGCTATTTCTTAAAAGATTTCTTATGATTTTTCATAATGTTGACCAGTCAATACTTTACTGTAAATATTCTATAGTCATGCTCTTAAATGTCATAAGAATATGTCATAATTGTAAGTTTTAGACAAAAAATATGATATGATATGGTGGAAAAAACCAAGATACAAGTTAGTTTAGTTCTCATAAACTCTCTAAAAAATAATTGAATTCCTACATCCTAACTAGAAATACCATGAGGGGTTTAGATCCCATTTTAGACAAAAAATATTCTTATACTCATCACTAGTTCACTTGGACCAACTAAAGAGATGGTGAACTAAGGGAAACTTAGTTGTATTGATAGATTAAAACTTAGTTATTTCTCTTTCCATTTGTATCCTCTCCAAAAAACACCCTTATTTAAGTAGATTCTATTAAACCTATCTCACATATCACCTCCCAATTCTTTAAACTTTTCAAACTTCTTATTCCTCATACCTAATAATCTATCCTTCAAGCTCAACACTTCCCACCTCAATCAAATTGATCACCTTGATTCCCTAATATCCCTTTGGTTGATGTTCCTAGACCTCATCAAAATGGTAAGTGGATACAATTGTTGAATGATGCGATTAAATCTATTGCACTACCTTACTATGATCTTACAATAAGAATATGGTTAGAAAGAGATCTAGAATGGAAAAAAAAATGGATCCAAATAGAAAAAAAAAACTTGTTTTGGCTTTAACACTTACTAATAACTTTTCTACAATGAGTGGTTGCTTTCGTTGAAATAAAACTTAGAAGATTTGAACTTAATTGTGGTAGAGGATCTCAATTAAGAGATAGGCTACATTGGATGAAAGGATATAAGGGATACAAATTATTTTTTAGTTATCTCAAACATATTTACATTCTCGAGAGTGGATAATATCTATCGTTGATCAAGAGAGGTAGTTCCATGACAACTCTAATGATATTAAATGCATTTTCCTCCAACATTACAAATAATTTTTAATTGATCTAGTTGAAGGATATCCGTGCATCAAGATATAGTGAAAAATTATGGGCATAACAATTATATATATTTTTAACATATATAATATGTATGGTTGGATTAGTGAGATATTTATAACAAGTATGCAATGAAGTCAAAATTTATTAGATTTGATTCTTAAAAATTAGTTTTCTTGATTCAATTTATAGCTTTTATGCAATCCATCACGTTTAAATAGTTTGAGTAATTGTATCCTAAACTTTATACATATAAAATATGATAAATGTCGATTATTTTGCTTTCAATCTATAATTTTTTTGATGTTCTTGGCTATATGGTGGAAGTTCAATTATGTTAACAACTATTAGATTAAATACTTTTATCCCCAATTATTTTCAAATAATTTTATACTAATCTTTGTATTCTTATTCTTTCTTTCATCGTTTCATTTAAAATTTGAACCATTTAAGGATGCTATGTTATAGATTATAGTTGTCTTTCAATTCTTTTTAAATTCTTAATGGTATGAAAATATTATTGATGAGTAGATGAATTATTACAAGTTCTATTTTAGATTTGTATTCCCTTTATCTAGATATATTATTATTTACCAAAGTTTCATTATTGTTTTAGGTGTACTGTATATATATATATATAACATGAAAAATGCAGATCATGTTCCACCTATGCCAGATTCTTTGTTTACAAATACTAGTAATGAGATTAAAAATTTGAGAGATTCATTAGCACAGGGTGCAAACCCGGGGATATATAGTGAACCATGCATGTTAATATTGCATAGTCTAGAGAAACTAAAAGATGAATTTGAGAGGACTAGTGCATATTCCCTAGATAGAGTGACTACTATTCTTTCCCGCCTGCGGGAAGAAGTACATGGTGACATTCCCCTTAAACAAATACAAGATAGTGTCACCAAAGAAATGATAAAAGCCACATGTTTTCCATTTTATCAAAATGTGAGTAAGGTTAGGGGATACCAGGTCACTAGATGTGTCAATCATGCTATGGCCTCATTGATCTACCCACAATTTCTCACAGCACATGGTCTATACCCAAACAATGACCAAATTCCATTGTATTTTGCTCAACAGTTGTATGCTGAGGTTGATTTGGGGCTCAAAGTTATCTACCTAGACATTCCACCATATTCTGGTCAGGGGCATGGTAGGATTGTTGATAGACCCACCTACCGTCAAGCAGATAGACCACCCCCAGTGTTTAGGGTATTGGTTGGTGGCAGGTCTCCTGCTCTCACCCCAACTCTAGACCCCATAGCAGATGAGGTTGTTGTTGCTTCCCAAAAGGAAGCAATTGACACTGTAGGTGACATTGCGGTTGCCACCACTAGGATATCTGATGATCATGTAGGTCAGTATTTGATGTCTAGACATTCCCGATCCACACCATTTTTAGCACAGTGGATCACCATGGATCCATTTACAATGGCCGAAATCCCTACTCCTACACAGCTTGATGCACTTATAGGAGATATGTCACGCATGACTCTGCATTGTTTGAATGAGGACCTATTGGAGGCATATGCCCACATTGCATCAGAAAATGGGATCGGTATAGAGCATGTTAGAGAGCATTTGAGATGCAGAGGTCGTTTAGTTCCAGGATCCCATCACTCTCAGCCGAGCACTAGTCCGCATCAGGATCCACCTACAGTTCATACGACAGCTGCACAGACTATGGGTTTTACTGATATGTTGATTGGTTTTGGTTCATCATCACCGATGCCATCTCACCTTCATAGTTCTCTACATTAATCATTTATGACATGACATGGGATAGATTAGATGGATGCAGATGTTGATTCATCGCTTGATCGTTTGGTGGATATGGTGGAGGCGACTATTTCATAGGACTTAGGTCATCTGATATCAGATGATGTGCATGTGTATGTGTGCATGTGCATGTTTCAATTCTTTTTTCATTCTTTTTAAAAAAAAAAATTTAACTAGATATTCATGTAAGTTGATATATATGTGTATATATATTGTTACAAGTGGACATATCTCATATCACTCCTAGCCTTGGTCCAGATCATGTGCATGATCGATGTGACTCTATGGATGAATCTGCTATCAATGGACATGTGATTTTTATATTTTTATATAATCACACATGTATATGTACATGCAATATATTTATGTATGGATAGATCTAGATTGATATTTAAAATAAAAGTTCATTTAAAAATAACTTTCATAAAATTTATTTAATATAAATTATATGTATTTAACACATCTTGTACACAATTTTATTTGTAGGGCTCAGCACATCCATCAGAGCAGGACCGTTCTCATTCAGATGGCCATTTGTCTAGGAGTAGACATTCATATTAGGCCATGCACTCTAGATTTATGATAGTTACCACATGTATTTGATTATATGATGATCTTTAATAGTATTTGATATTTGATGGTCTCTAACTTACATTTTCTTATATGATATACATACATTTGCTTATTTGTTGATCTTTAGTATTCGACATTTGATGATCTTCAATTTACATTCTTATTTTATGATATGTACATATATTTTATTATATGATATATACATACATATGCCTCTTTTCTTATAATATGTCTTATGTTTATATGTATTGAATCCCTATACATGTATGTACATGTGTTTACTTATGGTTTAAACATGTTTACACATAATATATGTATGCATTTGCTTTAAATATTCAATATACATACATGTTTTCTTATTTTATTATCTCTTACAACTTACATTTACTTATATTCAATATACATTTGATCTCTAGTAGAATTTTAGGGAAATCAATTTCACTTTATAATTAAGTTCATTCATGTTGATCACAATAAATATTTTTAAAAAAATGACTTAAACAACATGAACCATTGAGTTGAGAACAAGATATAATCTTTTTGAAAAGTAACTTGAAATTCAATTCAAATATAATTTTAAGAAAATTCAATTCAAATTATATCGAGCTATTATACGTTTTTGACAAGTAACTTGAAATTCAATTCAACATAATTAAGAAAATTTAATTCAAATTCATAATTCCCCATTATACATTTTCTAATAACTAACTTGAAATTCAATTCAAATATAATTAAGAAAATCTAATCCAAATTATACCCTAATATACATTTTGACACTTTAACAAAATTCTAAAATTACTAGATATGTTGTGCATACCTATGAATTAAATAACAACAAACTCTACAATGAAATAACTTGTTTGTTTACTACTTGATTCATTTAAACTAGGATCTAGTTATTCCATGTACACTTGAATAATTTTGATTCACTTGGAGCACAGATTTTGGAGAAGTTTTTGCACATTTATCAAGGAGGCAAATATTGAGCTCGAAGAACTTTTCATTTTTATCAATCATGAAAAATTTGGAGGATAACTTTAACTAAGCCTGTGAGGACTTATTTAGAGTCATCTTTATGTTGAAGAATAAAATGGGACAACAAAGAAAAAGAAAAAATGCGTCTCAACAAAAATTGTCAAAAGAAGAAGAACAAAAGAGGCGTGACCAAAACTTGGAAAATTATCATAGAAAGAAACAAGGCACATGCTTGTTTCTTCTCTCTCTCACTCTCAAGTGTGTGTTTAGGAATTTTACTTTGAAGGTTTCTAACCATCATTGCACTTGAATGACTATAAATACTTTTAAATGTCCTCAAGTCATCTTGGTCATGCAAGTTGCAATGTTTATATGATCCTTGACTCCAATTCCTTAAGCCAATTATTTTTGTTTCAATATTTTTGTTTTGTCTTTGGTCTTTTATTTTCATCACTTCAATGTTCTCAAATTATTTTTATGTTTTATGCTCTAGGGATTCCTCAAGCTGGAGTCGAGCTAAATCTAGATATTGGATCAAAAGAATCCATTGAAGAACACATGGACCTTGAAGTTAGGGAGGAGACCCAAGTTCAAACCATGCTTGTTGGAGAGGGGTCAAGATCACTTCCTTCTATTGGTATGGATGAGCATATAAAACTAGCACAAACTTCTCTCACTTATAGCTCATCATGTTTTATTAGTTTGTTTGCTTGCATACATAAACTTCACTTATATTTAACATCATCTCTCACTTTTGTTTGCAAAATATTTTGTGACACATGTGTAGGAAGGGTTCAACAAGCAGGAATTTTTCATGCTCAAGTCGAGCCAAATCTAGACATTGGATCAAATGAATCCACTCAAGAATTCATGGTCCTTGAAGATAGGGAGGAGGCACAAGTTCAAACAATGCATGTTGGAGAGGGGTTGAGATCACTTCCTCCTACTGGTATGGATGAGCATATAAAACTAGCTGAGAAGGTGGGGAAATAAATTTCTCATAGAAATTTAGATCATTTACTTGAAATGGATATGGAGAAACTGAAATATTATGCCAACCAGCCTTATAATAAGAGAAATAGGTCAATGACTAAATCTATAAATGGAATGATCAATCATCATTTCAATCATCTTTATACACTTGAAAAAATCCAATTGTTATCACATTTACTTCTTCGTGATGAGCTCAAAGAGTCATTACAATTGTTGGGTGTCCATTTAGCATCAAATAAAAAGAAACACATGGGATTACAAAAGGATATTGTTCAAAATGTTAAAAAGGGTTTAGATTCCATTGGGAAAGGATCTCGATTAGTGGATAAAGCCACTACAAGAAAGGTGATGTTGACATCTATTGTACATCAAGATATAGCAAGAAAAAGAAAAATTTCTGCACTTTCAATTGAAATTGGTTAAATAGTAGAACCACATTGATAAACTATGAGAAAAAGAGAAAGTTTTTGGATGAGAGTTTAGAACGAAATTGGGCAATTATGTGTAGAGATCCCCATTCTGACAGGATTGAAGATGTTGTTAGGAACTTGGTCTCGGGTTTTTGGCATGAGAAGACTCATCCATCATCAAATACTAGAGATGTTATGAGACACAGGATTGGACCTAGTATTTATGAAAAACATATCAAACATTAGCTAGAAATGATACAATTTGAGATGTATATGAACTTTTTTAATGCATATCCTCATATAAAGATTGGGTAAACAATGTTTCAAAGGTTAAAGCCATATTATGTGAAGATATTTTTTTTTTTTGAAACTTGTTGTTGTCGTTATCATATTGAATTTGATCTCTACTATCAGGTGTTTTGAAAGATGAGAGAAGAAAGATGTGGGTTTCAAAATGCACATCCTAAACAGGTAAGTTTTTTCATAAAGTCTATATTATGTGATCATGAAAATGGACCTCAAATAAACTGCATAAAAGGAATTTGTGAGACATATGGAAATTTGGCTAAATTTCCTTCAAGAATTGAGGATACTAACCTAACAAAGACAGTAAATTGCAAGAGGTAACTATTATTTTTAGAGAGTTTATTTGTTTCAATTTCTCATAGATCAAGTTATTTAGATTCTCTTTGATGTAATGTTTCATTGATCAAGTGTGGTTTATTAGTTATTCACATATTTTACTGACACAGGTACAAGTATGTAAAGTTGCAAACAAATTTTGGGAAAGAATTCACAAGGTTGAACTATGTAGAAGAGGAGATTCCCATTGGAAAATTTATGGAAGATTTTCGAAAATTGATACAACCATACATACATCAGTCATTTTTTGCTAAGTGGCAAGCACAACAATTCCAAACATTGAGAGATACTTTCGCACATGGAACAGTTCTATCAGTAGTTGAATTTGCAGAAAATTACTCCTTTGTACATCAAAAGGAGATTCAATAAGAGTATTACTTTTCAAAGCAGATCACTATTATGGTTCATGTGTGTTATCGACATGCACAATCAGAATTGAATGGTGTTGAGAGTACAGATGAAGAACGAGTCATTAAGAAAGAATATCACTTTTATATTAGTGATGATAAAGAGCATGACACACTTTTTGTCCAACATTGCTTTACAATATTTTTTGAGAATTTGAGAAGCAGGGGTGTAAAATTTGAAAATCATTTTGTATGGTCAGATAAATGTGCGGCACAATTCAAATCTTCACGGACATTCTATGCACTTTGTAGATATCATAAAATCTACAAAATACCACATGTTTGGGGTTTTTTTTAGAGTGGGCATGGAAAGGGTGAGCATGATGGAGTAGGAGCTTGCATCAAACGAGCTTTAAGAAAGCATCAAATGAGTTATCCAGAAGATCATCTAGACAATGCACATGATGTTGTTGAATGGTGCAATAAACACTTTGCATCAAATGTGGTCAGCACATCTTGAAGAACAAACCGACACATTCCACATAGAGTGTTTTGGGAGATATCAGGTATGTATAAATTACATTAAATCAAAATTTTGAATTTATTTAAATTTATTATATATATATATACATATTTGTTCACTTAAGTTTTTTGTTGTACATATGTATCTAGGTGTGTATAGAAGATCGATGCATGGATGCAAGAGGGTAGAAAAAACAAGATCTTTGCATTGTGTTAGGAGTTCAGATAGTCACCATGGATGGATATTAGACACAAGGGATTACTCTTGTTTTTGCATTGAGTGCATTGAGGGAAACTCTGATTATGCATGCAACTATCAAGAGCTTGGATATGTTGGTAAATGAGATACAGTGCAACTAGTTGTTTCAGAAACATATGATGAAGACGAGGAAGAAATATTTGAAGACATTCCTTTGATTTCAATTGATTATGACCATATTTCAAGATTGGTTATAAAAGGTACACGTGTAAGTTTTCAATAATTTAAATATTATATATATCTAGTTAATGATCTTTAGAGACATTTCTATTTTTTAAAGATTTTTTTGGTGTAAATTTGGTGTATAGGAGATGTTTTTTGCAGTCATAGTAGAGCCAGGAAACATCAAAGGTGTTAGCTATTATTTATTGTGTTGCACAGAAGATAGGAATAAGCTAACAGAACTTGAAACAAGCGATGGAATGTTATTTCCCACAGGCGAGTTTGAATTTAAAATTTTATATACATTGTATTCACATGTGCACATTACATTATAAACATTAAATATATATTGTACAAACCTTGAGCACGAAAATTTTGCACACGTTCATATGTCTTACTTTAGGTTCATGTTTACCATGCAGGCTCTATTGTAGTGCAAGGGACATATCTAAAACAAGTCAAACTTGTTCAGCATGGGATTCATTTTTTTGACTATCAACCTGATAACAAGGTATATCAATATAGTCACTTAATAATTGCTACCACTCTACATCTTCATGCAGTTCCACATGCACGTGGCCGAAGAAAATGGATAATAGATAGTGATGATCATTAAAAAATTCTGCGTGCTATTGAAGAGCGGGCTGAACCAGAATTTGACTTAGCTTATATCCATGGTTTTCAAGTTCACTTGTAACCCTATACATGTTCAAATGAGAACTTATAGTAACTTGTACATAGTTGTAAATCATTTTGCGTAAATTACAATTATATGTACATATTTGTTCCAAGGAAAATTCTTAAGTTCAAGAATGTTTGATAGCATCATCTCTCACTTTTTTTGGTTGCATGTAAACCCATATATATGCTTTCAATCCTTATTTGAAACGTAGTGATTTTTTTTTAAATCATTTTGCCTAAATTACAATTATATACAACTTATATTTGTTTCATGGAATTCTTAAGTTCAAGAATCTTATATACACTTATATACAACTTATATAATTTGTTCCATCAAATTGTTCCATGGGAAACTATGTAAATGTTAAAATTAAGTATTATATAATTATAAAATTATTGTACACATTAATAAAACATAAATGAATGCAAATAAAAAAATAAACCCTAACCCTTAAACCCTTAACCCTAAAACCTTGAACCCCTACCCTCTATCTTTCTCCCACTCCCCCCCTCTCTCTCTTGAAAGTCTCTCCCTCCTACCCACTCCTTCCTCTCTCTCTCCTCTACCCTTAACCCTAAACCCTCCTAAACCCTTGCACACCCTCTACCCTTTATCTCTCTCCCACTACCCCCCTCTCTCTTTCAAGTCTTTCCCTCCTACCCCCTCTCCCTCTCTCCCCTCTACCTGTAACCCTTAAACCCTAAACCCTTGTACTCCCTCTACCATTTATCTCTCTCCC
>VDFB02373365.1:95022549-95156097 GCA_007258455.2 Sequoia sempervirens
CTCTACCCTTAACCCTATAACCCTAAACCCTTCTACTCCATACCCTCTATCTCTCTCCCACTCCCCCCTCTCTCTCTTGAAAGTCTCTCCCTCCTACCCACTCTACCTCTCGAGCTCTTCTACCCTTAACCCTTAAACCCTAGGACCCCCTACCCTTTATCTCTCTCCCACTCCTCCCTCTCTCTCTCTCAAGTATCTCCCTCCTACCAAGGATTAAATTTGATGGTCTACTTTGCCTGTCAAATTTTTTAATGACAATTATCTATTCAAGGGTTCCCTTAAAACATTATGATATTCCTTAGTGTATGTAAAATTATATATAAATCAAACATATATATCATTATAATTCTATATAAATTTTGACAGTCTATCCAAAAGATCTCCTTTTATCTGATACAATCTTCTTAAATTTTTTATTGTATTCTACGACGAAAATCTCTAACTACGGTCATACGGCCATCAAATTTTAGCCTTGCCTCCTACCCCCTCTCTCTTTCTCTCCCACTCCCTCCATATCTCTCTCTCAAGTCATAATTTAAAAAATATATAATTAATATTTATATTAATATTAAAAATTAATTTTTAAAAGATTGGGTTGGATCGAACATCTTTAGAATGTTCGACCAAACCTAGTTTAAATCAATTTTTTTTATTCTATGTTGAATGGGTTTGATCGAACCCCTGTTCGACTGAACAATATTTTTTTGTTCGACCGAACCAGCATTTTTTCACCCTCATCCCCTGAGGCACCAAAATTGCTGAGAATTTTGCACTTCGAAGCTCGATTTGAGAATGAAAATGGAGGAGATCTCAGAAACCCAACTAGTATCAGGTTCCCCTCAAAACGAGCTATTCAAGGAATATAATTTTAATATGTTTTTATTATATTATCTATTTGTTTTTTAAGTTTTATTAAATATAGGTTTTTCACTGAAAACAAAACTCTCTGTTCTGCACATGTGGAAAAATAGAAGATTATCATTTTTTTTCTTTTTAAAATATGAGTGCATTATATATTGGATTCCTTGATCCAACAAAATAAAAAAAGAATTTCAATACATACAGTAAAAGTTATGCATTATAATGGTTGTGTTATATCTGAATTGTAATTGATTTGACTTTGAAACTTGATTAAAGAACAAATATTCAATAAAAACTATCTAACCAAGTGGAAGCACTAGATATCGGAGTTAAAAATCTAAATTTGAAAGAATTGGAATTTTATCTTTCAAGGAAAAAAAGTTATGTGTTATACAGTGCGTCACTTTTTAAAAATATTGTTTTTTGAAAAAAAACCATTTTTGTGGGAGATGGAAAAGAAGTGCAATCCGATTCCAAAACTTTTGAAAAAAATATTTTTAGAATCTACAGACAAAATGTGACAAGACTCTAGTTTGCATCATCTTCAAATTCCTCACGGTTTAATTGCTATAGGTGCTCGAATGTGAAGATTTAGTTAAAAAAAAATAGTGTCCAATTTGACTAAAAATTGTAAACCACTATTGTGGGATCACCCTTAAGAAAATAAGAATTACAACAAAGCAACAATAATGTTGTTAATGTACAAAAACAATGTTGTTAAGGAACAATAGTAGAGAATCCAACAACAATTTTGTTAAATAACAACAACAGAGAAGTCCAAAGAAAAATAGCTACAGGGTGTTACAAAACAACATAAAAAAGAAGCAACAAAATGGTGCTAGAAACAGATGAAAGTTGCAAAGATACAATAAAAAACAACATGTGCTACTTTTACTTTCATAAACCTTGCATACATATTTGCACGAGAACAACTTCCAATCACACAGAAGCACTCTTCATCTCCAATAATGCCAGGTAGGGTCACTCCAAAGTGTAGCGATCGTTGTTGATGAACTCCATAGTAGGGAAGATGCTCTGAGATAATTCATTGCCAACAAGTTGCAGCTGGAAATGTCACATCTCAATCATCAACAAGGCTGCCAATCACATAGTATAATCTGGAACTGGAACCCCCAATTGAAGAAATTTGTTGCCAACCTGAGTGCCTTGTATTTTAAATTTTTCCTCAAAGGTACTAAGTTGTGTTTGAAAATCATCCAATATCTTTTTGAGGTCAACCTTAGTCTAGATGGCAGATTGAAGAATGGGGATCTGCAAAGAAAGTTTAGCATACATAGTCATCAATTCGGCTTGCAAGGGTTGAAAGGTGTGAGAGAGAGTTGCCAAACATCAGAATCTCTAGATGTGTTTAATAGTGATGTGTCTGACGGTTTGAGTAATAACATTGTGAGATGAGGAGAGACCAAGAAGAGCAGTTCTCCAAGACCACAACCGAGGAAAGAGCATAAAGAAGTTAGAGAAGAGAGTTCGAGATATTCTGTGCATGGGGACAAAACCAAAAGGCATGTTTGATGGTTTCTTTTTTGGAGCCGGTGGGCTAATGAGATTGCTGGAAGGAGCTCATGCTTATATATCAGCGGGAGAGGAAAATTTATTTATTTTTACTATTCCTAAAATTAGAATAGCTTCAACGATATCTAGCGTCTTATGGATAAACGTGCCAGGTTAGTAATTGTTTTCATAGTACGAATTAAAAACTGACAAAAGAAGTTGCCTATCGATTTAATTCTTATTAAAGATATCACATTTCCACAATCCATATTGATTATTGCTAGACGACTTCTGGATTTGATTGTGTAAGAGTTTTTTGCATCAACGTTTCGGATCACACTCCGTGATCCATCATCAGGATAGTTTCTGGATTATTGCTAGACGACTTCTGGATTTAATTCTTATTTTCATGTGAAAAAGACGATTTCACCTTGCAGTTGAGGCTTAGTAGCCATGAAATTTATTTGTACAATTCATATCCTCTAGGTATTCACTGGACCACTCTTTCTACGCGTTGCTTTAATTTTCATGAACAGCTGTCCACCTTCCACTGCATTTTCACGCCCATGGTACTCTGATGATAATGATGTCGTATTTGTCAGAAGAGCTTCCCTTACCGCTAGTAAAGGCTGAGAACAAGCTTATTAATTTTCTACGTACGCCGGCCACTTTTACACAATTGCGGTTGCCTTTATCATCTACTGACCTCCATTCTTTTTTATCTCTACATCATTTATCTGATGCACAGAATAGTACGAATACTTAGGTGAACGTTAATGGAAAGTTGAATTTGTGGTTTTTTTAATGTACACAGGCATAGGTACGCATGGCGACTTTCCTTTTTATTCTTTTCAGGGCATTAGTGATAATATTAACAGTTTCTGCCGTGTTACCGCCGACCCTGCGAGCTCCGGCGTGCAAGGGGAAGGAGGCGGCAATGTGCAAGGAAGCATCCTCCCAAGAGATTGGAGTTCAACGTAAGCAAAAGTATGGTAGTCGTTAAATGTTTTTAATAATCAAACAAGGCGTTGAAGATTATGTAGAGCGATATAGAATAGAGAATAGGGGTCTCACGTTTGCCGTTGGACATTGGAAGCTGTCAACCATACCAACATGAATATTCACTTAGGTACCCAAAGAATATTGTTATGCTCTCTATGGGTATGTCTAAGTTTGTCTTTGACGGAAAAGAAACTGGCCGAGAAGCTGGCAAAGGGTAACCAGTCAACCATATGTACAACCTAACACCAAAAGAATATCAAGTCTTGCGCATTTACCGACATTTTGCTACGCGACAGGACTTCCCTTTCGGAGGAGATAGATGCAATTCGATTGAAGAGTGGTGGGACGGAGAGGATCATGTACTTGAGCATTTTAACTTTACATTATTACATTATTTGATTCTCACAGCAGTTTGTTTGGCAAGGCCCTTACTTATAATTAAGGTTTCAGAGTCATATCATCAAATATGATGTCACATAAGTATGTTTTTTGTGAGGTGTCTAAAAGGTTCAAAAAAAAGTTAGACCAATACTTATATACTAAATCATGTTTTATTAGTGCACTGATGTGGCATCACATGATTTGTTGCTTTTTATATCTAAGGATTACATATTATTCAATTATTGGTAGTTATCATCAACACTAACAACTTTAAAGTCACAACTATTGATTCAATATTGTTAAAAATATTGGGCATTAAATCAACAAATGTTAGAACAACTATTGGAACATGCTCAACTATTGGGTCCTTTCCCCTAACTTAGTATAACAGTGTCTTGATCAGAATATGGACATCACACTCAACCGTGTCACCTCTCCTCAAAACTCTTCCTATCTTACATCATTCTTTTGCATATTAACACGTGATAAAATACAGTCCAGAGTATCATTCGCTTTCTTTGCTTTCCATGTTACAAATCATATTAACAAATAATCAAATTGAAATTGAAAAACATTGTATACAGGCATGTTTAAGAGCTTAATTTTATTTCTTTTTTAAAATATGAAAAAGGCAAAAGTATAAAGAATAGAAGTTACCAGTAGATAGTTGAAAGAGAATTACAATAGAAAGTTTTAAGAATTACAATGATCAAATATATGTTAGAAGTCAAAAGAAACAAAAAGCTAATACTTGAATTGAAACACTTTACATAGGTCCAAATTGTTGTTCTTCTAAAGTTGATTAACTTAATTTTGAATTTGTTGAAGATGAACCATGCTCATAACATTTTTCTTGGATAAATCTTGAAGTTGTTAAATTAAAAAAGTAACTTGAAAACATATGTCAAAATAAAGCACTAGAATACCAGTTTCCTAGAAATAGTTGCTTGAAAACATAGCATTACATTTAACCTTTTAGATATGCTTTAAAATAAATTGTCTAATTGAATCAACAATCGCATTATTATGCAAAATCAAATCTAAAGAGAGTTTCTTTCCAATTCAACTTATGATGAAAAATACTAGGGAAATTTTATAAAATAATAATTAATTATTTTTTAACAGAAAGACAATCCCAAAATATATGTTTCATATTTTCAATGTATAAGCAAAAGGAGAAATTAACTGAAAAAAAAATAATGCATTTAATTATATCCCCAATAGGTAGTTTATGATGTAAAATTTTTTAGGCCAACAATTGTGTCTCCATGTTACTTTTTGATTTCCATACTTGTGCACTCATTTTGGTCCACTTTTTGACATTAAATGTACATTTTCTTTTATGATTGAGGTGAGGAATGATATTCCAATGAGACAAGGAATGAAGATAATTTTTCTTTAACATGAGATAATTGAAATGAGTAGAAGATAGCCATTTCCAATCTTTAAATTAATTGCATTCTATGTGAGTATAAATTTTCATAGATAACTCACGAGAAAATAATGATTGTACAAATATAAATTCTTTGCACTTGACGTTCAACCCATACTACTCTTTGATTTTGGTGTTCAACCCATACTTTAATTAAACATTATACTTTTTATTCAGAGATAGTCTTGATAACAATTTTACATCTCACTCATAATTTATATTGGTCAAAGTACTTTTCACTATTGAATTGAAAAACATTTAAGAATAGCTATAGTGATTGGTTTAAGAAAAAATGTAAGTGGATGAGGTAGGATTATGCAAGCTTTTATTAGATACCTTAGTGCATGCAAAGTAGAGTTTAGAAATAATGGATAATTTATAATTGTCTTCATAATGTCCCCCTTTCTAGATTTAGCCATACTACTAATCCATGAAACTACAAAAGATGGGTGATTCGGGTTGTGTTTTCTCTTAATCACCATTTCCTTCCCATACAATGAACCAATTTCGTGAGTGCATGAATCAAAGAAAGAAAGAGAGAGTTTTTTAATTATCAAGCTCTCATAGGTGTATTCACTTGTACAATATCAATTCACAAATGAACAATTGAGAATGCTTGTTTTAATAACTTTCATACATTTTTTTGAAATATTTTCATGAATTTTTAAGATAAATTAAATTGAAGTAAATGAATATAATAGATTTGTGCCTTAAAAATGGTAAGGATTTTTAAGAAAGATTTCCATTTCTGATAGAAAATAATTTTATATTATCTTTCACTCAAGTTGTGCTCTAAGTTGATTTCCATTTTTCCTATAATTAAATCACATTACCACAACACATTTATATTGCATTCTCTAATTAGATATTTTTAGAGCAATAACATTGAGACTACAACCTTGATGTCATCTCTATCTATGGTTATTGATTTGACCACTAGAAGATATATGATAGAAAATATTGTAGAGTTGCTAAAAGAATTTTATGTAAGGATTATTTTTTAGATGTCTAAGTAAATTTTGTCATGATATAATGAAAAGTATGAATGAAAAATAAATCTTGTGTTTTGAAGTTATAAATTTTGAAATGGTAGAGCATATAAAATACTATAAAAACTAAACCATTATAAAATATAAAAACTTAGAATAATTATTGTATTAAATTTACAGGCATGAAATCTTCACTTTTACATTGTACTGGCTTATAAAGCCAATATATTCTCGTGTAAACTCCCTTAACTTAATTACGATACTTTAACTAACTAACCTAATAATTATTTTATTTACTAATAATTAACTAACTTATTTATTATCTAAATAATATACCTATCTAATTGTAGTGTAGAAAAATGCATCCCTTTACATTTTCACACTTTGTTTGGCCCCCCTAATTAAATTGGAATTAATTAGCCTTTGATAAACCTTGTTATTCATCTACAAGCCTAATAAATTACATTTTCCAAAGGGGAAACCCAACAATAATTAATATGAACACATAACAATTTACCTTGAGAAATGTGTGTTCTAGGAATAGGGACCTGGGACTCGTTTTCCCATGGGCAAATGGGTCCTCCCTAGGCCTTTGAACCTAAATTTAAAATATTTTTTTGGTAGTATTTTAAGGTCCCTGAATCCATATTTCAATGTCAGCTTGTGATGTTTGAATTTCGGGAAATTAAGGATACACCTATAAATACAAGGTTATTTTATCATTCAAGACCTAGATTTTCAACAATTTGTTTAGAGAAATTCCACAAGAGCTAATATTATTGTCAAGGCACTCAAGAGAATATTTATTATGCATTTTGTTGTAGCAATCAAGATTCAAGCATCATGTCAAATTCTTATTGCAACATGCATGTTTTTGGAGCTAACATTGTGATGTAGGTTTCAAGATTCAAGTCAAAGTATTCAATCTCATAACTCAAGCATCAAGATCCACATCCATTGAATCCATTTCATGCAAGATTAAGATCAAAATTGCAAATTTCCAAAGGTTTATTCAAGGGTTTGGTGAGTTGTAACATACCTTGTTCATTCATCATTCCTTTCACATTTCATTATTTCAATTCAAGGTTTAATTACCCAAAGAAGGTTTGACCAAGGCAAACCCCTATTCACCAAAAATAAATAATTTTCCATTTTATGTTTGTGTTGCATATTTAGGTTGAAGAAGGATTGAAGAAATTTTGTTGAGAAAGATTACAAAATTTGTCAAAGTTGTCAAATCATAAAATATCCTACATATTAGATTTCTGATTCTGACACTAAAACCTGGATCAAATAGAAGCTATAGACTAGTATCCGAGGCTTTGAATTTTTTTTTGAAAACCTTGACATAAGACCCATTTTCCCATGGGAACATGAGTACCAGACAACCTCCTGAAACTATTTTTTGGTGACTAGTAAACGTTGCTCAGACCTTCTTAGATCTCTAAAATTTTTGTTATTTTTTATTTTCATATGCTTTATATTGTTGTTTCAAGTTTGAATTGGCATAATTAAGGTGATTTACTATTTTTGTTTTTCCACCTAAAAGTGTTGGTCAACCTTGTACCCCCATCCTCAAGCATAAGGAAATCAATAGATTCTAACATTGAGTTGATTCATTTAAGGGTTGTTAGTCAATTATTTGTGGGGATCTCATTTCCTAATGAAATAAAGGAAAATAGGTCTATCTATATCATTTTGGTGAACCACTTTCATAACATAACCTATTTTTCATTGTTTCATTCTAGTGAACCTGACTTTTGAGCATCATAATTTTTTGATTTTGGAGTCCATTTCAACCCTAGATCTAGGATTTTCATTACTTTTCATTGCATTACATTGATTTGCATCTTATTTAGGGTTGTTTACTTGCATTAAATTACATCTAATTTTGGGTTTTAGGTTTGTATTTTTACATTCTTTAAAATTTGGAAAATTAAAAAATATCAGGAAGTTTACATAGTGTTTACATAACATAGCATGATCAATCATTTACACCAAAAAATTAAATCAAAATTGCATCTCAAATTAGGTGTTTTTGGTTGTCATTTAGCATTATTTTTCACTTGCATTTGGATTTGATTTTCCAAAAATTTGAAACTATAATTACTAGTTTGCACCTAGAATCTAAAAACATAAACACAAACTAAAAAATCTATAAATTAATTTTTAAAAAACCTAAAGCAAGACCAATTCATCTATGGGCGAATGAGTCCCTAATCAAGGCTTTTTCTACATTTTTTAGCATTAAAAACCTTCTTTCTGCATTCTGTGTTCTCGCATTCAATTTCCTATTTCAGTTTCTAGAATTTCTATTTTTTGAAATCATTTATATTAAGATTCATTTGTCAAATTCAATGCATTGTTTGAATTTAAAATTTCATTTCAAAAAGACATCATTTTTAGATTTTTCATAGCATAATCAAAAAGTTATCTTGTTTAAAATCTGAAATTTTCTTTTTACATACTTGCATTGCACTTTATATTCTAGGGTGTTTGATTTCATTTTTCTTACTATCCATTTTGGGTGCACCTTGGGCTTGTGAAACTTGCATGAGCTTCACAAATTTTTTTCTTATTTCCAATATGGTCATGACATTTAGTTTGAGACTCATGTCATCCCACGATCCATTACTCATTGAGGATCCTAGGTTTTCCAACTCTTTCACTCATAGTGTTGACAATAGTCAACCTGGCACTATGGACCATAACCTTGATACTTTATTTCCTATGACCTCCTTACTAATGACCAATGTTACTAATGTTAAATCAATGGTTTCTCATATCCCTAGAGAGAACCTAAGGAAAATGGATGAAGAGTTAGATAAATTACAAAACTTTATGAGTTTTGAATACATTGCTGGTATTGTGGTTCCTATCATTGATAACATAAGGAGAATAATTGATAATGAACTAGGAATAGAAGTTGTGCATAGCTTAAATCACATCATTATTGTTGGTATGTGGTGATTGATCATTTTATACTGTACACTCTTCATGTATCATATATTTTTGCTTCATCATTGAAAAAAGAAAAAAATGACTTTGTAGAACCCTAATTTTGGAAGCTTCTAAAAAGCTTGTTATAAGCAGTTGGGATGGGAGTTGCAGTAGGGAATTATTCATGATTATTCGTGAGATTGTAATATGTTTTTGCATTGGATAATAAAATCATTGGATGGTTGCGGTTTTGTGGATGTGGCCCATATTGGGTGAACCACATTAAATTCTCTGTGTTGTCTTGTTGCTGCTATAATTTTGTGTGTGTTTTATTTCTTGGTTTTATTGATCAAATATGCATTTAACTATTAGATATATGTCTTCTAACCCTAACAATTACCATGTCTAGGTACAATGACTAGTTGTGCTCAAGCTTTGGGATATACTCAAATTCAAGGTAGAAATTCAATTCCTCCTTCCACAACCATGTCCTCTATTCTGACATACACTAATCCAACTATTACTACAACCATGCAACCCACTAAAATGTCCACACTACCTTAGGTGTTTCCATTGGGATTCCCTCTATCTTTGTGCATTCAAATCTCATATCTCCTCACCCATCTCCCCTCACAAATTTATAATTCACTTTTCCTCTAAGTTTTATTTTTACACATATACACCTCCTCTATATTCACCTCCATCTCACAACAGAAACAATGATCCAATCCCTAACCAACTCTTGCTAAGTGTTTCATCCCTGCAACAAAAAATTGCTACATTAAATCAAAATCAAAATGGCCAACCTTCACAATATGTCAAAAGAAACCCCTTATCCTTGGATATATTAAGAACACAAATGCCACAAGGTATAGAGATTCTTAGATTTGAGAAATATGGTGGGAAAGGAGATCTTGTTAGCCATGTTTTTGCATACACAGTCTTATGTAGTGACTTCATTTTTGAGGATAAAATCTTGGCTAAGCTCTTCCCTAGATCCTTGAAAGATATTTCCTTGGAATGGTTTTGTTCCTTACCAAATAACTCAATACATTCATTTAATGAAGGGTGATCCCACAATAGTGGCCTACAATTTTTGGCCAAACTAGACACTGAAATTATTATTTTTAACTAAATTTTCACATTCGGGCACCTATAACAGCTAAACCGTGAGGAATTTGAAGATGATGCAAACTAGAGTCTCGTCAAATTTTTTCTGTAGATTCTAAAAATATTTTCTTCAAAATTTTTGGAATCAGATTGCACTTATTTCTCCATCTCACGCGAAAATTGGTTTTTTTCAAAAAACAACATTTTTAAAAAGTGACGCACCGTATAATGCATAATTTTTTTTCCATGAAGGATAAAATTATAATTATTTCAAATTTAGATTTGTAACTTTGATATCTAGTGCTTCCACTTGGTTAGATAGTTTTTAATTGAATATTTTTTCTTAATCAAGTTTCGAAGTCAAACCAATTACAATTCAGACATAGCACGATTGTATAACGTGTAACTTTTTTTGTATATATCAAAATTCAATTTTTTTTTTGTTGGATCAAGGACTTCAATATCTAGTGCACTCATAATTTTCAATTTTTTTGGTTGATAATATACTATTTTTCCACATGTGTAGAACAGAGAACTTCATTTTCGATGAAGAACCTATGTTTAATAAAACTGAAAAAAACAAATACATAATGAAATCAAAACATATAGAAATTATATTAATTGGATAGCTCGTTCTAAGGACTATCTAATTCTAGAAGGGTTTATGAAGACTTCTCCATTTTAATCCTCAACCCGAACTCCGAAGTGTAAAAAAATAGACTTTTTTTGTTTCTCAGGTGGGGGATGAGGGGCAAGGGGGGTTTGAGCGAACCCCTAGAGGTTCAACCAAACCAGGGTTCAACTGAACCATGGTTCGAGCGAACCTCTTCAAGGGGGTTCACTGAACCCCCTTTGCTATGCATTTGCTTTATTTTTTGGTAGCCAAAATTTAAAGGGGTTCGCTCAAACACTGGTTCGAGCGAACCCCTAATGCATTCAGTTGAACTAGTAGGTTTGTATGAACCCCCAAAATCACTTTTTTTGCTTTTTGATCTTTTTTTGTGACTTTTCCTTCCTCACTTGAGTTGTAAGCCACTATTGTGGCTTCACCCCTAACTTATTGATTCCTTTCTTAATCATTTCCAAGTGTACATGTGTCCTAAAATGACCCTAGTAGATTTAATGAGATGTAAGAAAAAGGATGATGAAAAGGTTACCGACTTTATCACCCATTATCAATTTCTTTATTCACAAATCAACATTAAGATTCTCGATCCTGATCTTCAATGAATGTTCATTGAGAATTTCAAAAATAAACTTCAAGATAAGATTGAGATGATGAAATTTACCTCCATGCAATTATGTACTGCCCTTCATGATTACCAAAATTTTGTTAGTAGTCGTGAAGTGAAATCTCCCTCTAGCCATCCTGAAAAAATCTGAATTTATGCCTCAAACCAACTACCAACCATTCAAGAAACAAATAAGAGATTTTAACAACTTAATCCCCCTCAACCAACTCAACATGTTGATACCCAAGTGGATGCTATAAAAAATGACAAATCCATATACATTTGGAGAGATGAATAGACAATTTACCCCTCTACCTAATGCCCTTCATTCCATCATGTTGCAACTCTTAAACAAGAACTTAATTTCCTTATCTCTTGTTAGAGCTCCTGATCATACTAAACATTTACCTCCAAACTATAGACAAAATTCCTTTTGCCATTTTCACTGACAAAATGGACATGATCTAAAACATTGTAAGCATCTTAAAGATATTGTGCAAGACATCATTGATTCTAATCACATTAAAAATAGTGGTGTTAATGATCATGTTAATAAGTCCATAGCCCCTCCCAACCAAAATTTGAAAATCTTTACCAATCATAGGGTAAACCCAAAAAACTGGTTTACAATTCTGTTGAGGAAGGAAAAATGAATTTTTGTATAGAAAACACTTTAGGGGGTTTGCTAGAACTAGGGGGTTTCACTAGAACTAGGGGGTTTGCTAGAACCCCCCTTCTAGTGAACCCCCTTTTAATGGGTTTTATTTTTTAATTGCATTTAAAGGGGGGTTCGCTAGAACGAGGGTTCTAGTGAATCCCCTAGTTCTAGCAAACTTTGGTTCTTTAGAACCCCGCTTTTTCCCCCTTCTCCCCCTCTTCTACCAATTCTCAACAGAAATTTTCCCTTCGAAGCTTGGGTTGAGGATGAAAATGGAGTTGAATTTACAGACCCAACTGGATGATGGTAGTCCTCAAAATGAGCTATCCATCAAATATAATTTTAATATGTTTTGGTTATTATTATGTATTTTTTTTAGTTTGATTAAACATGGGTTTTTCACCGAAAATCAAGCTCTTTGTTCTATGCATGTGGAGAAATAGAAGATTTTCATTTTTTTTTGAAAAATATTAGTGCACTAGATATTGATGTCCCTGATCCAACAAAAAAAATGAATTTCTATGTACATACAATTTTTTTCATGTTTTAGCTAGTGAATCATGTCTGAATTGTAACTGGTTTGACTTTAAAACTTAATTAAGAAAAAAATATTCAATGAAATGCTATGAAACCAATTCCATGCACTAGATATTATAGTTATGAATCTAATTTCAAAAAAATAAGAATTTAATCCTTCATAGAAAAAAATTTATGTGTTAGCTAGTAACGTTACTCTTAAAAAATGGTGTTTACTATTAAAAACTAGTTTTCGAAGGAGATGGAAAAAGAAGTGCAATTTGATTTTAATTTTTTTGAAAAAATTATATTTAGAATCTATAGAAAAAATGTCACAAATCACTAGTTTGCATCATATTCAAATTCCTCACGGTTTAGCCACTATAGGTGCCCGAAAGTGAAAATTTAGTTAAAAAAATTCAGTTCAATGTCTAGTTTGGCCAAAAATTATAAACCAGTATTGTGGGATCACCCCATATGCCAAACCATAACAGCTCATTTGTCAAAGCTAGTGAAACTAAGAATGATGTGATGAATGTTGACACAGATGATGATAATGTGAAAGACAATGAGGAAAATCCTATGGAAAAGATGGTTGGAATCATTGAAGTTCAACCCCATAAGGTCCTAACCAAAATGTCCCTTGACATTGCTTTCTCGCAACATGACATAATCAAACATGCACTTAATGGCCCTCTTCACATAGTTGGAAGAATCAATGAAAATCCTACTAATGGGATATTAATTGATCCTGTTTATGTAGAGAATGTGATAACTGAAGAATTCTTGTTTATGCATGAGCTTTATCAAGATACTTATGAACAACTAAAAGCATGGATCAAAATGTATAATGGTTTTGCTTCACCTATGATAGGTTCAATAACTCTTCCTTTGCAAGTTGGACCAAAAAAATTGAATGTATCATTATCCATCATCCTGACATTAGACCAATTTTGTGTGAAGTTAGTCTACCCATGGCTTCGATCCATGAAATTTGTCCCGTCGATAGTGCATAAATTCTTAAAGTTTCCACTTGGCAAGGAGATCTTTGCTATGCACCATAATGGCTTTGATCCTATGTCTTCCCATGGGAATTTCTCATTGGATTTATTTTGGCTTGAAGCTATGGAACCTATTAGGCCTCATGAGGTCTTCTTTTTCAAATCCTATCAAAAGGTTAAGGAAAAGTGCATAACAAAATTATCCCTTAGAAAATGCCTCAACCCATGATTGAGCCTCCTATACTTGATGATACCATAATTGAACCAAAATCCCTTCCAAGTAACCATGACCAAAACATAGCACATCCTCCACCTATTTCATATAAGAGACCATGAGATAACCAAATAAGTCTTGTTCCTCCTAAGATCAAACAAGTTTATAATTTTAAAGAGAAAGTGGTTGAACAACCTCCCACAGTTCCTTTCTTTCCTCCCTTGTAGGAAGAAAAGAAACCTATGGTTGATAAACTTGATCCTACATAATCGTAACTTGAAAACAAAACAAAAAGAATTCAAAATGCTAGAGATCATAGGCATAGATGTCATGCTATTTCTCATCTGATACATGCAAAATATTAATCAACAAATCAGGATCAAACAACAACTTCAACAATGCATGATGATTCTCCATCTTCGTTGCAACAAGAAAGTCCTATATCGTGACCACAACAAGAAAAAGTACCTTCCATGGATATTATCATTAGGCCTCTTGTTGTGATTGTTGTCACCTAGAAATGTACCCTGAGCAAAGTTGTAAAAACTGAGCTTTCTAGTGAAACATAGGATCACTCCAAGGTTGTGGGTAACTTGAGATTGGAGTGAACCTCCAGAGAAGGCTGGCTTCCTTTGGGTATCACCTAAACTATTGGTCTTTGCGGGGTAAAGGGAGAAGAAAAATACATTAAAACCAAAACTAGCTCTATGGTGATACACTGAATTGATGAGAAATCATAAAATGAAAATAGGATGAAACACACTAAGGAAAACTAGATTGGCACATTATACCTACTCAACATAACCCCATTCAATCTTATGCATCACTCTTGGCAGGTTTGATCTACATACATATCTCAAGAAGGAAGGAACAAACTTCACAACTTTGTGGTATGAATGCAAATTTAGTAAAACACTGTTAAAGAAATACATGCATAAGCTAACATAGAGAAAATGAGAGTGGTAAGAGCATTAGTACTTGTTTTCAAGGTGAACTCTGCTTTTCATTCCATATTTCAATTGAGTTACAAAATATACATTTGTTGAGAAAGGAGTCACATAAATCACTAACTCTTTAGAGTGTATTATCCCAACTCCTTTCAAAAAGGCAAAAATATGCCTTATCTATCAAACTGTGTCGGCCCCTTAGGGCTTACAAAATATCAGTCCTCAGGATAGATCTTTCCTTATATCTTTTGATTGGAATTAATGTAGAACCCTTGCATGTCCATGACGGTGAAGAGTCATCCCCGAGGAAGCCTTCTTCAGATATCCTACAACTACTGCATTCATTCTGATCCTGACATCATGTCCTGTTTGAACCACCTCGGCTAAATGCCTTGAATGCCCTGAGTTCAGAATAGATATGCATTGCATTCATTTTTGTTGACATCATTCGGACTGCCAACGATTCACCTATAGCTCTCCCTGATTGGCTGAGCACACTACATGTAGACTCCTGGGCAGTCAAAACTTCTCCTATTGAATCGCATATTGGTGAGACACTAATCGTGTCTCCCCAATGCGATTGAATCTTCCTGCAACTGTCGGCATAACATGGAGCTATCACTGAGAGTCCTATCAAGCCCAATAGATCATACCGATGTCACCTCTGTGGTCGCCAAGATAGTTGTTTGTCGGTGAGATGATTTACCGAAGGAAAAACATTACCCCGAGAACCCCCTCATTGCTTTGGCAAGAGCCTATTGATGTGACCCCGAATCCATTTCACTCTACTGGGCTTCAAATTTCCTTCGACAAGACCATATCAAGTCTAGAAGACTTCATAGCGAGGCTCATTGTCGTGCTGATGCTCCTCCTTTCGCTGAGACTACACTGTGTCGACAAGATCTTACCGCAACGGCTAGGAGCTTTGTCGATGTCATGCTTTTCAACTACTATTGGTGTGACCCCTTCATGTTGCCAAGACAATATACCGAAGACCCATCTTATGCCAATCCTTCTTTTCCTTGTCAACTCATTCTTTTGGCCAAGCCACCTGTTTGTCGCCAAGACACGTGTTGAACTCCTCATTCTACCCAAGCTCCATTTGTTTTGCTGAGACTTCCTTGATTGTCGAGACATCTTGTAGACTTCCCCATGCCTCACGTGTTACACCGAAGATCTTTCCTGTTTTCCAAGACTCTATTCCATCGGCGATACATCACATCAACATGACTTCATTGGTGGGAGCGCTGGCTTTCTTTGGTGTGACCTTCATCCTTCAGCAAGACATTATGCCGAATGCAATAACTTATGCTGAGCTCCATTTGTCAGCAAGACCTCACCGAGTCGGGGGGCCCTTTCTCTAACTTGGAATTCTATACCGAAGGCCATTCTCATCGGTGAGACTTATCGGGTCGCTAAGACCATACCCGAACGCTTTGTCCTTCGGCAGGATGCCTTTCTTATCACTGAGACACTCACACTTCGGTATGACCTTATTTTGAAGCCTACCTCCTTTTCCGATGCCGCTTCAAGAGTGATTGCTAGGGAGACCTTCGATAATCAATAAGACCTCTTAATGAAGTCTGTTAACATACACCAAAGGCCATCCTTTCGGCAAGACCCCCCACAGATCGGCTTGACATCCTGGCGAAGGCTTCAACCTATGCTGAGAGAATTCCTCTTGGTGTGACTCTACTCCTTCGGCCAGACCTCTTGGCAATAACCTCCATCCTGCCCGGCGATGCATTTATTTCTCCTTTGGTTGGGGAGACATCTTCACTTCGGGGAAACCTCAAGGAAAAAACACAACACTGTACTGAAGGAAATCCATGTCGGCAAGATCCCCTCAGTTCGCCAAGACACACGCTGAACTCCTTCCCTTTGACGAATTCATTTTCATTTTGGAGGCTCCACTGGTCGGTGCGACCTTTGTCAATGACACTTTCTATGTTGCCAAGACTTCCCGGTGTCGGCAGGACCTCAGGGTGATATCTTCAACTGTTGGCGAGCCCTTTTCATTTTGGTGAGGCCTCCCTTGATTAGTAAGACCGTCTCCATTCGCCAAGACCTTTTGTCGATCCCTTCGCCTCCTGCCAATCTCTGATCTCAGGGAGACATTATGAGTCGGGGAGACCTTCTCCGATCCGATGCTTGGTCCTTATGTCTACAGTGCCTCAACCTTGTCGTTGTTGGGGAGACCTCAATGGTAGCCCAGACTATCTGCCGAAAGACAACTCACGCTGATAGGATCCTTGGTTTGAAGCACTTGAACTTAATGGAAACCCTACTAGTTAGTGAGACCTCTAAAATGTCCTGTCAACTTTCTCCTTAGATGATTTTCATGCCGATCCTCCCTTGGGCAGTTTCTCCCACTGAGTTCCCCATGACCTAGCAACAGATGTGGAGTCTTTTCCCTCGTGTGAATGTTCCATTAGCCTCTCGAAGATCTAACATATGATTATCTTTCCTGATTTAACTATAGGTGAAATGTAGGCAACAATTCTGGTGACCTTTGTGGGATGTTTGCCTGCTAAACATGAAGACCAGTAGGCTAGGCTTATCCATTAGGTATGGAGTCATTAAGAAGTTCAGAAAACAAATAAAACATTAGTTGGTACATGGTTACAACTCTCTGAGATCCACAAGACACAACAGGTTGCCCAAAAAAAGGGTAAGACAGGGAAAACTGAAAATGAAATATTTATTAATCTGAAACAACAATTATGGAAAACATAAAGCCTAAACTAATATGTACAATAGGTGGACCTGTCAAACTCGAAAATAGGGCTTGAGGTGTATCCCATTAACTAGGATAGGAAGCACTTCCCCTTCTGTTGTGGCTAGTTGATAAGCGTTGTGCTCCTTATAGCCTCTGATAATAAATGGACCAGTCCACATATTGTTGAACTTGGTGTGATGACCTGGCCTGCTTTTCAGAACATCCCATTTGAGCACAAGGTCTCCCTCCTTAAAAGACTTTGTTGTAGCCCTTTTGTCAAATGTCTTCTTTGTCTAGAGCTGATGATACTCCAAATATTTCATTGCTCTATCCCTTGACTCTTTGAGCTCCATGAGCTCCGCATACCTTATAAACATTGGGTCATATCCCTCAAGCATCTCCAATTGGTGAACAAAGTCTAGAGCTGGAAGCTCCATAGATAGGGGCAATCTTGCCTCTTTGCCATAGACCAACATATATGGTGAATTTCCAATGGACCTCTTAGGGGTCACTCTATCTGCCCAAAGTTCATTCTTTAAACTGACATGCCAGGTCCTTTGATTATCCTCTATGGTTCTTTTAATGATCCTGATGAAATTCTTATTTGTGCTTTCAGCTAAACCATTACCCTGGGGGTAATAATTTGAGGACGTACTCAAATGAATACCCTGTTTAACGGCCCAATCAGTTACTCTTAGACTTGTGAATGCAAGGGAATTATCAAATATGATTGAGTCAGGAACTCCAAATTTGGTGACTATATCCTCATAGAAGCTCAAAATTGAAGACTCTTTTGCTTCTTCCAAAGCTATTGCTTCTATCCACCTTGTGAAATAGTCTATAGTTGTAAGCACCCACTTGTTACCAGTACTGGAAGGTGGATTTATTGGTCTAATGAAATCAATTCTCCATCTCATGAAGGGCTACTCCACTTGAATTGGATGTAGAGGCATAGCAGGCAGTCTTTCCTTTCCTGAAAATAGAGCGCATTTGATACACTTTCTTGATCAAGAATATGCATCTTTGAACAAGTTGGGCTAGTAGTAACCAACTCTCATGATTTTCCAGGCAGTAGTTCTGGGAGCAAAGTGACCTCCTGCAGCTCCATCATGAAACTCATGAAGTACTTTTTCAATTTGATCATTGTGAATGCATCTTAATAGGACACCATTCAGATCTTTTTTGAAAAGAAAATTGCCCATCAACACATATGGTATAGATTGTAGTCTGAAGTATCTTCTTTTGGCTCTGTTCAAATGTAATGTGCATTGACCAGTTTGTAGAAATTGAGTCATATCTTTAACCCAATTAGTTATCCCCATAGGCACATTATCTTGAGCATTCTGAGGCTCATTTGTATTGGCAAGGATAACATCCTTTTCTAGTTCACCTTCGCCGTTTGACCCATTAGTGAGTTGTTCACAGAGACCCTTGCCTCTAACCAATTTGGTGATCTTAATATCTACATCATACTCCATGACCTTAGTGATCCACCTTGCTCTTTTTTCATTCAGATCCTTATTCAATAGAAAATTCCTTCACACTAGAGTGTGCCACCATGACATGAATCTTATTATGAGAGATCAAAGGCTTGAATTTCTTCAGGCTTCTGATCACAGCAAGGACATGCCTCTCTACAAAGGAGTATTTCTGTTCATAATCAACCAAACCTTGATTGAAAAAGGCTATTGGTTGTTCTAAATTCTCTTCATTTTTTTGAACCAATATTGCAGAAATGTTACTTGTGCTACCATAAGCATATAGATAAAAATCTTTAGAAAAATTGGGATTTACTAGCGTAGGAGCTGCTGCTAAGGCCTCCTTGACCTTTTCAAAACTATTCTTGGCATCTTTTGTCCAAGTGAAATCTGCATTTTTCTTTAACATAGCTATTAAAGGTTGTAACAGGTTTGCAACATCAGGGATGAATCTTCTTAGAAAGTTGATCTGACCTAGAAATCTCTGTAGGCCCTTCTTGTGATTAGGTAGCGGCAACTCAAGTACGGATTTGACTCTCTCAGGATCAATAGTAATTCCTTGCTTTGACACTATGTGTCCTAATAATTTCCCTTCATGAACAACAAAGATACTCTTTTTTGGATTGAGAGAGATCCCAAACTCTTTGCATTTCTCAAAAAGTTGCCTAAGATGTGACACATGTTCATCAACATTCTTGGAATAAACTGTAATATCATCCAGGTAAATCAGTATAATCTTGTTTATTAAACTTTGAAATGCCATGTCCATGGCCCTCTAAAACATGGCACCATCATTGGACAAACCAAAAGGAATCCTTTTGTATGCCATGGTCCCCCATTTAGTTGTGAAAGCAGTTTTAAACTGATCTTCTTCTTTAACCAACACCTGATTATACCCTGAAAAACCATCTAATAAGGAAAATCTTTCAGAACTAGTAACCTCTTGCAAGATTCATTCCATGGAGGGCAGTGGGTAGTGGTCTTTCAAAGATGCTTGGTTAAGATCCCTAAAGTCTACATAAAGCCTTATTTTGCCACTTTTCTTCCTAACCGGTACAAGGTTAGAAACCCATGAAGTGTGTTTGATAGGAAAGACAATACCCCCTTCGACTAGTTTAGTCAACTCTTTAATCATTAGGGGCTCAAGTTTAGGATTCAAGGGCCTTTGTTTCTATCTTACTGGCTTAGCATTAGGCTCTAACTCAATTGTGTGCTGAGCAATGTGGGGATCAAACCCTTTCAAATCCAAATATTCCCAAGCAAAGACATCATGAAATTCTTGACATAAAGCAACAAAATCTTGTTTATCTTCAGGTGAACAAATTTTTCCTATCTTAAGGAGCCTACCTTTGAAAATATCTAGCTCTTCATAGTGTTCTTGTTTGATCTGCAAGCTGGCTTTACCCTTTTTAAGTTGATCATCAGTACTAAAAATTGACTCTAAGGTAACAAGGCCTTTGGGAAACTCATTTGTCCTCAGCTGTATGACTTGATCACCATGGAGAACTAATCTTCTTCAAGAAAAAAGGAAAGAATTTGTTCATCACCGTCAAAAACTTTCTAGTGTATGTTGTTATCAGGAATTGATGGTCTGACCACAACCTTCACATACTACTCTACTTTCTCTTTTCTAATGTCACTTGGAATATCAAATTGTGCCCCAATGGCTGCAAGCCTATCATCATGCTTGTTCTAATTTCTTGGGATAGACACTAAGTTAAAGGCATCAAAATCCTCAAGAATGTTCCACACTCTGTTTCTATAAGACTTTAGTGTGTCATTTTTAGCCACATTCAGGCCCCTTACTTGATTAACAATTAATTCACTGTCCCCATAGACTTTCAATCTGGTTATTCCTCTCTTCCTTGCCTACTCTAGACCTTGAACAAGGCCCTCATACTTAGCAGTGTTATTGGAGCATGAAAAAGCGAAACGGAAAGCAAAGTAATACCTATCACCTTATGGAGAAATCAACATCGCACCTCCTCCTGCTCCCTTCTTACTTTTGGAACCATCGAAGAATATCTCCCAAAGTTCGCTTAGTGGCTGCAACAACTGATCTGCATCTTTCTCCAAGTTTGGAATCTCTGTGTTAGGCTCAAGAATGACATAGTTGCCCATACCAAAATTTTGAATGAGGTCCTCAAGACTATCCAATACATTTTCAACTGCCCATTCATGCAACAACACTTCAGGAACAACTTCTGATTGGAGTTCTTGAGCAACAGTTAGTTCATTGTCAGAAAGAATGATACAATATGTGTCTACAACAGTAGGAACAATATTAAAGGGACTTGGGTTATATGGCTCAATGTGATCCTTAGCCAATCTCTTAGATTTAATGGTAACCATGGTTCCATATCTTTTTCTAAATAACATATGTGACCAATCAACTGATACATGACCACCTATCTTGGCCATAAAGTCTCTAGATAAACACAAGGAAAAGAAAGGTGGAAGGTCTATGACACATATGTCTTGAGGAACTAAAAAATTTGGACAAGCATGGAGGGTGAGATTCAAATCCTTGATAATACCCAAAGTATTAACCGAAGTACCATCCAATTGGATCACTCCTTTCTCTAAAGGCTGGTATTTTAGTCCAAGTTTGTCAGCAATCTGTTTTGGCATCATGGAGCTGTTAGCTCCACTATCTACCATACAATTATGAACTAACTTATCACCAATAATCACTGACACATAGAAAGGAGGTGGTTTAACTCATTTTTCAGTCTCTATGCAAGGCTGCTGATCATTTCCCTAGAAATTATTTGTTAACACAACTCTAACCTAACCTTTTGGGGGCTCAGATTCATCAGACATTTTCAAACTTGACAGGGCCCACTGTAACATGTCCTTTTGACCTTGGATGGATAATGAGTCCCACATGGACATTGTAACATTCATTTTTTTCATGCTATCAAGGATATTATAAGGTACAATTGGATTTACTTTAGGATGTACCTTTATATCAGTATGATCAACTTGTGGGTGTGACTGCTCCTTGTCTGGGAGTTGCTGATTTCTTTGCAAAACAGGAGCTGCTCGAGATGTAGATGGTTTTGTAGGGGCTGCCTTTCCTTTGTCAGCCACTTGACTAAGCTCAAAATCTCTCTTCTTTTCCCTAGTGTTAGCTGCAACTGGAGAACTATCTTCATTCAACCCACAAAACTCTTGACCTTGCTAGTTAAGCAGGGTTGTATCATTACTGAATTGGTCCTGGTGTTGTGAAGATGCATCATTGCATTCGCTCTGCTACGAACTTGAAGCATTCTATACCATAAGTGCCTGATTGATTAATCCATTTGAGAAAGTGGCCTGATTATGAGGTTGGTTACAAGGGTAACACCACTCATAGTCTGCTGCTAAGTTGTTTTGAGTAGGAAACAGCTCCATGGTCACACTAACAGGGGATGGAGCATAGGCCTAAAAAGGCCTTGTATTCACATTTTGTTTTGGGCCTTGGTAATTTCCCTAGTAGGCTTGTCTATTTCCCTGATATGCTTGTTACTGGCCTGGATTCTGCTACTGATAAGGCCTACTATATGATTGCTACTTCTCTAAGCTTACAAGCTTATTACCAAAAGACTGCAATAGACTTTTGATTTCCTGTAACTCATTTGAAGAACTGGAAGTAGCATTTTCTTGTGTTACAACAACTGGAACAATAGCTGGTAGCATTGGTACAACTGATAGAGGTGTGAAATGAGGTATCTGCAAAGGAATATTTGCATGAATTTATGGAAATATTGGCATTGGTGGCCTGGGAGCAAGCTTACCAACTTGTATTAAGCTGTTTTCAACTCTGATAGCTATTTCAAAGGCATCTGGTAGAGATACCCCTCCCATTGATTGTATCATAATGGCTATGTCACTATTAAGAGCCCTCAAGAAGTACAAAAATGCATATTTTGGAGGTGGCCTCACCATTGTAGGGATTCTATCCCAAGTTCTTTAGAATATGAAGTTGAAGTCATTCATCTACTCTTGTGGAGCCCTCTTAATTGTAGTTAATTGTTCCAATAGAGATAATTTTTCAGACCTATCTTGAAATTGCTTATGCAACTTGTCTCCAAATTCATCCCATGTTGCAATTGAATTGATTGGTAGGCTCCTATACCATTGCACAACTCTTCCCTTTAGTGAAGCAGACAGTACTCTTGGGTTATGTGATGGACTCCACATAACGAAGCCACATCTCTGATATGTTCAATGGGAGTAGTCTTGTCTTCCCCTGTAAAAATTGGAAAACTCTTCAAGGCTGCCATTGTGATGTCGTTGTGTTGTGCCAAATTTAAGGGGTTGCCTCTATTGAGAGTGACAAAGGGTTGATTCCTTGGAGCGGCCATTGGAGGTAGCTGAATTGGATTTAGTTGTATAGCAAAATGAGATCCCATTGATGGAGGAGTAGACTATGTTCTTCTAAAATAGATAATTGTTGTTCCTCTTTTTTCTATTGCTCTAACTTTTCTTCTTAGTGGTGACAACTACAAATATTTGAAGGGACCTGAGTTGCCTCTTGTCTGAACTTTTCTCATAAACTGGAGAAAGTGTTGATCTCTAGAGTTCTTCCTCTTTCTGGAGTCGCCAAGTATGCCAAAAGACTTCTATAAAGTCTGGAATTCATTGGTTGCATACTAAACCAGTAGTTCAATCTAAATTCTATTCCACTGGGTGTGCCAGAAACTATTATCACCTAGAAATGTACCCTAAGAAAAGTTGTAAAAACTAAGCTTTCTAGTGAAACATTAGATCACTCCAAGGCTATGGGTCACCTGAGATTGGAGTGAACCTCCGGAGAAGGCCGACTTCCTTTGGGTATCACCTAAACTATTGGTCTTTGCGAGGTAAAGGGAGAAGAAAAATACATTAAAAGTAAAACCAGCTCTATGGTGATACACCGAATTGATGAGAAATCATAAAATGAAAACAGGATGAAACACACTGAGGAAAACTAGACTGGCACATTTTACCTACTCAACATAACCCCATTCAGTCTTATGCATCACTCTTGGCAGGTTTGATCTACATACATATCTTGAGAAGGAAGGAACAAACTTCACAACTTTGTGGTATGAATGCAAATTTAGTAAAACACTGTTAAAGAAATACATGCATAAGCTAACATGCATAAAATGAGAGTGGTAAGAGTATTAGTACTTATTTTCAAGATGAACTCTACTTTTCATTCCAGATTTCAATTGAGTTACAAAATATACATTTGTTGAGAAAGGATTCATAGAAATCACTAACTCTTTAGAGTGTATTATCCCAACTCCTTTCAAAAAGGCAAAAATATGCCTTATCTATCAAACTGTGTCGGCCCCTTAGGGCTTAAAAAATATCAATCCTCAGGATAGATCTTTCCTTAGATCTTTTGATTGAAATTAATGTAGAACCCTTGTGTGTCCATGACAGTGAAGAGTCATCCCCGAGGAAGCCTTCTTCAGATATTCTACAGCTACTGCATTCATTTCGATCCTGGCATCGTGTCCTATTTGAACCACGTCGGCTGAACGCCTTGAATGCCCCGAGTTCAGAACAAATACACATTGTATTCATTTCTGTTGACATCATTAAGACTGCCAACGATTGACCTGTAGCTCTCCCTGATTGGCTGGGCACACTACATGCAGACTCTCGGGTGGTCAAAACTTCTCCTATTGAATCACATATCGGTGAGACACTAATCGTGTCTCGCCGATGTGATTGAATCTTCCTGCAACCGTTGACGTAACTATGGAGCTGTCGTTGAGATTCCTATCGAGCCCAATAGATCATAACGATGTCACCTTCGTGGTCACCAAGATAGCCATTTGTTGGTGAGATGATTTACTGAAGGAAAAACATTACCCCAAGAACCCCCTCATTGCTTCAGCAAGAGCCCATTGATGTGACCCCGAATGCATTTCACTCTACCGGGCTTTAGATTTCCTTTGGTGAGACCATATCAAGTCAGGAAGACTTCCTAGCAAGGCTCATTGTCGTGTTGATGCTCCTCCTTTCGCTGAGACTACATTGTGTCGACAAGATCTTCTCGCAATGGCTGGGAGCTCTATCGATGTCACACTTTTCAACTACTATCGACGTGACCCCTTGATGTCACTGAGACCATATACTGAAGACCCATCTTATGTCGATCCTTCTTTTCCTCGTCAGCTCATTCTTTTGGCTAGACCACCTGTTTGTCGCCAAGACACACGCCAAACTCCTCATTCTGCCCAAGCTCCATTTGTTTTGTTGAGACTTCTTTGATCGTCGAGACATCTTGTCTACTTCCTCATGCCTCATGTGTTACACCGAAGATCTTTCTCATTTGCCAAGACTTTATTCCGTTAGCCAGACCTCACATTAAGATGACTTCATTGGCAGGACCATTGGCTTTCTTCAGTGTGACCTTCATCCTTCGGCAAGACATTATGCCGAATGCAATAACTTATGCCAAGCTCCATTGGTCGGCGAGATGTCGCTGAGTTGGTAGGACCTTTCTCTGACCTGGAATGCTATACCGAAGGCCATTTTCATTAGTGAGACTTATCGGGTCGCTGAGACCATACCCAAATGCTTTGTCCTTTGGCGGGCTCCCTTTCTTGTCCCTGAGACACTCACACTTTGGTATGACCTTATTCTGAAGCCCACCTCCTTTTCTGACACTGCTTCAAGAGTGATTGTTGGGTAGACCTTCTATAATCGGTAAGACCTCTTAACAAAGTTTGTTGACATACACCAAAGGCTATCCTTTCGGCGAGACCCCCCACAGATCGACGTGACATCTTGGTGAAGGCTTCAACCTATGCCATGAGCATTCCTCTTGGTGTGACTCTACTCCTTTGGCCAGACCTCTTGGCGATAACCTCCATCCTGCCCGACAATGTGTTTATTTCTCCTTCGGTCGGGGAGACATCTTTAGTTCAGGGAAACCTCAGGGTGAAAACACAACACTGTACCGAAGGAAATCCATGTCGGCAAGATCCACTCAGTTTTCCAAGACACACATCAAACTCCTTCCCTTTGGCGAACTCCTTTTCATTTTGGAGGCTCTACTGGTTAGTGCGACCTTTGTTGATGACACTTTCTATGTCGCCAAGACTTCCCAGTGTCGGCAGGACCTCAAGGTGATATCTTCAACTATTGGCGAGCTCTTTTCATTTTGGTGAGGCCTCCCTTGATCGGCAAGACCATGTGCATTTGCTGAGACCTTTTGTCAAGCCCTTTGCTTCCTGCTGAGCTCTGATCTTGGTGAGACATTACTAGTCGGGGAGACCTTCTCTGATGCTTGCTCCTTATGCCGACAGTGCCTCAACCTTGTCATTGTCAGGGAGACCTCAATGGTCACTGAGACTATCTGCCAAAAGATAACTCATGCTGATAGGAACCCTGGTTTGAAGCACTCAAACTTAATGGAAACCCTGCTAGTCAGCGAGACCTCTGAAATGTCCTGCCAACTTTCTCCTTAGATGATTTTCATGCCAAACCTCCCTTGGGAAGTTTCTCCCACTGAGTTCCCCATGACCTAGCAACAGATGTGGAGTCTTTTCCATCATGTGAATTTTCTATTGGCCTCTCGAAGATCTAACATATGATTATCTTGCCTAATTTAACTGTAGGTTTCAAAATGTAGGCAACAGTGATTATCTTGGATGATGATAATGAAATTTGATAAAATTGATGAGGAAGTGCATAGTGAGTTAAATTTATTGTTTTCCTCTTCCATGAGCTTAAATGATAACTACTGTGATGATCCTCCTACAAAGAGTGATTCACCACGTGCTTAACTTGGTGTTTATCCTACTTCGGCACTTGATGTTGTCCCTTTTCCTAGTTTTCCACCTTTCGCATATAATGAACAAGATTGGGATGGGGATGACCTGCTATAGGTTGAATCACTTGTGCCTTACTAGTATTTTCATTATTTTCTTTTCATATTCTTTGTGTGATTGCATGTGCTTAATGAGATCACCCATATTTTTCTATTTGGCATGTCTTCATGTTCATTCCTTTATTTGTACCTATATTCTTCTATATGTCGTAAATCCTTTATATTTTTCTTTTGTCTTGTGTTTTTCATTTTGGGAATGATGCAAGGTGTTGAGACATTTAAGTCTCTTCCATGTTGACTAAAAACCTTTTCTTTTTTTCCACTCTTTATGTGTCATTCTTCCCATTCCATGAGTTATTTAGGGGAAGATGACATTTTCCAAGCTCTATAATAACTTTTTAGAAAATACATATTCTATCACCAAATCCATGGATCCCTTATGTGTGATTTTGGGATTTCATTTGTGGGGAAACCCCTTTCTCATGATGCAAATTTATTTGGAAACATATGCTTGACATAGGGCTT
This sequence comes from Sequoia sempervirens, assembly GCA_007258455.2. Taxonomy (NCBI): domain Eukaryota; kingdom Viridiplantae; phylum Streptophyta; class Pinopsida; order Cupressales; family Cupressaceae; genus Sequoia; species Sequoia sempervirens. Next base: position 95,049,886 of record VDFB02373365.1, read on the forward strand.
TCCAAATAAGCTCTCATGTCTTCTTTATTGTTCACAATTTATCATTTTCTACTTTAAAGTAATTGCTCATAGCATGGTGTTTAACAATTTCTTTAAAGTCGGGGCATACATTGGCATTATCATTTTCAAAATTTTGACCATACCTTATGTTTCTTAGTGCGGTATTTTTACTTCATGTGATGTGTCCTCTTCTTGGTGGTGTCATTACGTTTGATGTCCTTCAAGAGTGTGACCTTTCTTGGAATATGATATTCCTCTTAGTGGTGATGTTACGCATTACATTCCCTAAGTTGTGAATCTTTTATCCTATACTTGTCCTCTCTTGGAGACATCAGGCACAATTTTCCCTAAGAAGAGACCTTAAATGAACTAAGCAAAACCCCTTTGAACATGTCTTATCCTATTTTCACTTTTGTTCATAAGTGTTTAGTATAATGCAACTTGCTAACCTTGTGAAGCTTGAAGTCACAACCCATTTTCATGGCCACTAAGCATAACACACCTTGCTTAGTGGAGTTGTTTTTTTTCATAAGTGTTTAGCATAACACAACTTGTTAGCCTTATAAAGATCAAAGTTCATATTTTTTATGGCACCTTATCAAAGTTATCAGAGGTATAGCTTTGGTATGGTTAGTACAATGAGAGCTTGTAGACCTAGCATGAATTTCTCATTACACAATGAAGGCCTGTAGACCTGGCATGACTTTCTCACTTAAAGTCACTTTCTAGGGGCTCACCTAGTGTATATTGGTCCGCACTAGCCTGTGTGAACACATTTTTATTTGCATAATTGACAATGGGTTTCACTTGCGAACGAGTTTTGGACAAAAAACTAAGGCTTGATCCACCCATTTTATTTTTCTTTGAGGCTTTAACATTGTATAATTGAGTATCTTTGCATTGTTGCATATATATGGGTAGTGTAAAAAAAATGATCCTTTGAATTTTTTGCACTCATTTGGGTCCTCCTTGTGGGTTTTGGCTTAATGTTGCCTTGATTTAGTGTTGTAATGTGGATAAAAAATTCACATTAGGTCTTGGGCCCTTGTGAACTAATGGAATTTAATGGTGCCTTGCAAAAGTGTTGTGAAGTGTTGTAACACACTTTCACACTTTTCTAGGGTTTATCAATTAACTAAGCATAATGAACATAACTTTAATCATAATTAATCTTAATCTTGTCTTATTTGGAGTGTTGTAACACACTTCACATTCCTCTAGGCTTGTCATTAATAACTGGGATTTCTTATGCTTTAATTGGCCCTATTTTACATCCACAAGCCTCATTTATTGCATCTTTTTGAGGATAATCTTGACACTAGATCAGTAACCAATCAAAACTCAGGTGTTCTTGGCTTGTGTGGCCCAGATTTAGTGTCTAGGATTCATTCGCCACCTTGGGCGAATGAGTCCCACCTAGGTCTTTTTGGCCTTGATGCAGGTTTCATGTATTTCTAAACACTTTTTATTTTTGGTCCCATACAATATGTGTGATGGGACTCATTTGCTACCTTGGGTGAATGAGTCCCATGTGACCAAAGTTCAAATTTAATTCAAATTTCTAGTGGGATTTTATTCTTCTAGATTTGATGTCAACTTGTAGTGTTGTAATTTTGGGAATTCTCACATAATTAATTATAAATTATACAAGGTTCTTTCACTCATATTCAAACCTAGCATTCAAGAGATCACAAGATCATTTAAGAATTCACACTTGAGGATTCAAAGAATTTCAAGGGCAGATTATCAAACTTTTAAGAGCATTCTTCAAGTGTCATTCATCATGTCAAAGATTACATTCTTCATGTTTGTTATTGTGCTAACATTTGTGGTGTAGAACTCATGATCTAAGAAAGCATTGCATTCAAGATCTATCTCCTTCAAGCTAGAGTCAAGAACCACATCTATTGCAGCCATTTCAAGCATAATTACAACACTTAATTGCAAGAGTTTGGTGAGTTGCAACATCAATATTTTTTCATTCATCATTCTCCTTTCACATTTTCTTTCATTTCAAGGTTAAATTACCAACAAGGGGTTTGACCAAGGAAAACCCCTATTCACTAACCCCTAGGTATGTGCAGGATTGTGATGGGCCAAAAAGTGGCGATATGATGGGTATGTGGCTGGTGACTTTTTTTTACCCAAAATTGATGAAACAAAAAGGGTTTTTAAGGAGATTCTCAAATTTCCACCAATATAAATTATGCTAAACTTTGAATTTAATAAATAATTATTATTCATTTTCTATTTGAATTACATCTAAAGTCTTGATTGATAGGATGATTGACAAACATCTATAACTTTCAAACAGTGTCATATTTTTTGAATTTAAAACATGCATTACATTCTTTGCTTTAAATACTATAGGATTAAAAAAAAATGAATTTCATGAAGTTTTGACCAAGTTAAGGTGGTTAGACATACAAGTTTTTATTTATTTTAAAAGTTGTAATAAATAATTCATAATTAACTATTTACTTAGAAAAAAATTACAAAAAAATATTCATCACATTAACACATGAGTCCTATACTTATATCTAAAATATTATTAAAAATATTATCATTTTATTGTGGTTAGGGTGGTCATATAGACACCGACTTATTTTTCCCTGAAATTTATGTACTACTGCATTGAAATTTCAAATTTTCACCGAATAGATTTTTTATTTATAAATAAACCTAGTAGTTTAGAAAGTACATTCAATTTTCTATAGATTTTATTCTTACATACTTTTGAAATAATATAGATACCTTATTCAAATTTTTACATCAAGTTTCCTAATTCTAATTTTTTCTAAACTTTCACCACTTAAGGGCCTTTTTTTTCCATGATGATCTTGCACATACCCCCCCCACACTTGTTCATTTTTCCTTCTTGTTGTGTGTGATTTGTAGGGCTAGGTTGCATATTTGGAAAGAAGAAAAGATGGAGAAAAGTTGTCAAATCTCTAAGTGGAGAAGACCTACAAGTGACATTTTATAGTTTCAGATCTAGAAACCAATCAGGGAGAGCAGAGTAGACCGAGAGGCACAAAATCCAGTCTTGAATTTCCAAAAAAATAGATGTGGATTGATTCACCACTATTGGAAAATGAGTCCCACTGTATAGGCCTAATAGAGGTTCTTGCAGATTTGGATACCCTTTTGTCTAAAACCTACTCTGGAGCATTTTCCCTGAAATTAGACTAATTCACCTAGATTGGAAAATGAGTGCTAGTCAGCATTAACATTAGAATTTTTAGTGATCCAGATCTCCATTCTACCTTCTTTAGTCTCCTAGGTGCACACTTTCAGTTTTATAGCTTTTTATTACATTTTGTTCATCTTTCTAGGTCATTTAGCATTAGTTTGCATATCACACTGTGTTTTGCATTTCATTGTATTTTCCAAGTTTATACTTGGTGGTGAACCCTTCATTATATCTCATTCAATCCCTAGGACACCCCCTTTTCCAAATTTCAATCTCCTTTGCATTAAAATCTTAAGGGTTTGTTCTTGAGTGAAAGGTTGGAAATAGCCTCTCTCCTTTTAGGTCCTAAACCCTAGAAGTGAAAGAGAGCCCCCTATTTTCTTCTTTTCAATATGTTTAACATAGGCATGTGTCTCCTTATGCCTTTTTTGGATTTTCCATGAGATCTTAGATCTTGGGGGCCTAATCATCCTCCTTGACCTTTGTCATCTTATCCTTCCAATAATTATACAATTAGACCTCTCTTGATTGTCTACTTCAGTGTGAGTTTGACTGAAGGTCATCCTCTCACTAAAATGGGGGCTAAATGTAGTGTAGAAAAATGCATCCCTTTACGTTTTCACACTTTTTTTGGGCCCTCCCAATTAAATTAGACTTAATTAGGCCTTAATAGGTGCTATTATTCATCTACAAGCCTAATAAATTGCATTTTCCAAAGGGGAAACCAAACAATAATTAATTCCAACACATAACACTTTACCTTGAGCAATGTGTGTTCCAAGAATAGGGACCTGGGACCCATTCGCCCATGGGTGAATGGTTCCTCCCTAGGCCTTTGAACCTAAATTTAAAATATGTTTTTGGTGGTATTTTAAGGTCCTTGAATCCATATTTCAATGTCGGCTTGTAATATTTAAATTTCAAGAAATCAAGGATACATACCTATAAATACAAGGTTATTTTATCATTCGAGACCTAGATTTTAAAGAATTTTTTGAGAGAAATTTCACAAGAGCTAATATTATTTTCAAGACATTCAAGAGTAGATTTATCATGCATTTTGTTGCAATAATCAAGAATCAAGCATCATGTCAAAGTCTTATTACATCATGCATGTTTTTGGAACTAACACTGGGATGTAGGTTTCAAGATTCAAGTCAAATTATTCAATGTCATAACTCAAGCATCAAGATCCAGATCCATTGAGGCTATTTCATGCAAGATCAAGATCAAATTAAAGATTTTCAAAGGTTTATTCAAGGGATTTGTGAGCTACAACATACTTTGTTTATTCATCATTCCTTTCACATTTCATTATTTCAATTCAAGGTTTAATTACCCAAATGGGGTTTGACCAAGGAAAAAACCCATTCACTAAAAACAATAAAGTTTTCCCTCTTTTGTTTGTGTTGTAGCTTTAGGTTGAAGAAGAATTGAAGACCTTTTGAAGAGCAAGATTCTAAAATTTGTCAAAGTTGTTGTCAAATCATGGAATCTCACCTATAGATCTAATTTCTGAATTTCTGATACTAAAATCCAGATCAAACAGAAGCTATAGTTTGGTAATAGAGGCTCTTGAAAGATTTATAGAAACCCTGACAAAAAATCCATTCACCCATGGGCGAATGATTACTAGACAGCTTCTCAAAACTTCCTTTTAGTGATTGGTAAACATCACTCATACCTTTTGAAATCTACAATTTTTTTGTTATTTCCATCTTTCATATGCTTTATATTATTGTTTCAAGTTTGAATTGGCATAATTAAGGTGGTTTACTATTTTTAGTTTTTCTCCCAAAAGTGTTGTTTAGCCTTGTACCCCCATCCTCAAGTATAATGAAATCGATAGATTCTCACATTGAGTTGATTCACCTAAGGGTTTATAGTCAATTATTTGTGGGGATCTCATTTCGTAATGAAATAAAGAAAAATAGTTCTATCTATATCATTTTGGTGAACCTCTTTCATAACATAATCTATTTTTCATTGTTTCACTAATGATGTAATGCTAACTCCAAAACCCCCCTCCTTATTACATCACTAAAAGGACTAAACACTACAAGGATTGAACACAATATGCCTTCTCAAAAATTTGATGAATTAGCTTCACCAATTCTCCTCACTCACTCGAAAAGCACTAAATTGACTCCATGAGTTGATCTCCTTACTATGAAACTTGCAAAAGCTCTATACAATAAGACCTAACATAAAATATTTGCAACATTTGTGCATAATGAGAGAAAAACTCTCCTCTAGGATTCCACATATCCTTTGAGTGTGTCAAAGCCCCTCCTCTATTGTTGCATATGAGAGAAAAAATGTCCTCTATGAGCTCAATTTCCTTTGAAAGTGTCAATATCCATCCTCTAATGATGTGAGAACTAATCCCTCTCACGATATACAAAATAAATTGAACAATAATGAACATATTAACTACACTCACAAGTTCTTCCATGAAATTCCAAGCCCCACCTTGCTCCATGAAGGGATGTGTGTACATATATGAAATTGGTGGTTCTCATGTAAAGTATCATCTCTAAGTGAGAAGTCAGCTCAAGATGGTAAAAATCCTCCAACATTTAATTAACCTTTAAATATTAACCACCAAATGCAACATCAATGGATCTAAATGTAATGTTCGTAAATGTGATGTATGCATAAAATTTCTTGTCCATAAAAATAGGGATGTCAATTTCAACCAATAATGCATCTAGGATCAATCTGTTCGGAGTGTATGAAAGAGTAGAGTTTATTTAGAGTTTGAAAGATATCAGTTTTTTGGTGCAATTTTTATATCTGAGGATGCTTTAAATGCATAATTCATTCCTCAATTTTGTATCACTCTTGTAATGGGGTTTTTAGCTAGGGATTTTAGGGTGGCATTACTATAGCTAGTTTTTTGAAAATTTAGGGTGGCGGTATTGTAGCTAGTTTTTTGAAAATTTTTTATGGTTCCCCACTAGTGGTACAATTTTGTAATTCTCTACAAACAATTCAAAATATATTTTAAATATTTTTGGGCTATAACCAGAGGTTTTCTTCCTGGTTCTTTCTTGTCGGTATGCCCTTTGAACCAAGATTTTTATATCTATTTATATATTATTAATTTATTATAGTGGCTTGCCGCTTTTATTTAAAAAAAAATATAATGCATCTAGGATGACCATTTGCTTTGTCTTGTGTGGAATCATTCCTCTGATTATCCTCCTTATTTCAAATTATCTCGTTACACCCTTCTTTCCTCAATTAATAAAATCTATATTTAAACTTGAAATCTATGTTTTTTCAATGAAAAATCCAATCACTACCCCTTTCTCATAAGAACAATTAACTCAAAGGAGTGCAAATTAAATTAAAAAGTTAACATTTCCCAAAAATGTTTTAACATTTCCTTTAATTACATCACCAAATCATTATTTTAAAACCCTAACCTCTCTGTGCACTCAATCTTCTATGCCTTTAAAAAATTATCCAATATAGGTTAGTAGCAAACATTATCTTTAACAATCAATATTATATAAGTGTTGGAAATAAGCCACATCCAAACTAACGATGGGTTGGCCAACTAGGGGCCAATATTTTAGTTGGTAGAGAACTCCACAAGCAAATGAAAGGTCCTAGGTTCTAGTCCTAGTTTGTCCATGTTGAGTTGTAACTCAACATGTGGTATTAGAGCTAGGCTAGGAGACCCAAGCACCTACAATGTTGCTTAAGGGTGGGGTGTTGAAAATAAGCCACAACTAGACCAACAATGGGTTGACCAAAAAGGGGCCAAAATCTCAATTTGTAGAGCAGTCCAGTAACAAATGGAATATACTAGGTTCAAGTCCTAGTGGGTCCATATGAGTTATAGCTCAACACTAAGATAGTGCTTTGTGAAAAATTTACTAACATATAATTAGTGGTTGTGATTAAACCATTAAATCATAATAAAATTGAAGCAATTCCTTGGCCCACATGTAGGAAGGAGGATTTAAATCATGACATGGCTCCACATCATTTCAAATAGAAATTTCCATGCTTTTCTTAACCAGACTTAACATAGCTAGAACATAAATGAATGTCTATTTTTTTTAGATACTGTTCATTGAATTCAAATGTGATAGAAATAGGCTAGAATATTTCTTCTTGGATAACTTCCTATTCTCTATTCTCTTCAAATTTATGTCATCAATTTATTACTTTTACACCTTATTTGCTTTTACTCCTGGCTATGGTGAGCTTCCATGGCACTCTTCAAAATCTTCAAACACCTATTATATATTTTCAAAGCACCAATAAATGATTAAAAAATCATAAAATCATGGTAGTGGCCAATAAAAAATTAACAGGACAACAAATTGAATGGTGATATTACAACTATCACATCCCAACTTTTAATGCTATGATTATTGATGTTTATTTGGATTAATTAATCATTAGTAAACATGCTTATTATATTAAGTTTAATGATTAATTATATATTTATGATATTGATGTATTATATATGTGCAATTTCATTTTGATTATGAATATTGTTTAGGCTATTGATGAAAATGTGAGTTCAAGTGTGTGCAGGTATCGATGAAGATGAGATCATAGTTGAGGAGAGGTGACCTAGCTCCTTGGTTGTAAGTGTTATGAGGGGATTCTACACATGCGCCATGTAGTTGAATTATAGATTTATTTTTTATCATTGTTTTTTAATGTGAATGTCACACTTAAAATTATAACTTATTTGTGTGGAATTGTATTAATTGCAAGGTTGCATTTAATGATTGAATCATTTGATTAATAATATTAATTAAATTTTTTTATCTGATATAATAATAGAATATTAATATATTACTGGAATAATTATAATTTGGTATATTATTAATATTATTAATTTGATATTATTATCATTATCATTGTTATTTGATAAATCATTGTTAGATGTATAATTACGCCAGAGGCGTATTATAATGGCATCCATCAAAAAAAAAAAATTCAATCTAAGGAAAAACTCTTTAGTTTGAATTTGACATTTAAATGACATGTGGCTAGCATAACTACATTTGCTGTATGTAGATATGTTTTATCAAGTAGATTTAAAAATGCTTTTAAATCAATTTAATATCTTATTCACTCTAAAATAGTTATTTTTATGCGTATTACAATGGCATCCACCAAGAAGCAAAATTAAATGTAAGGAAAAACTCCTTAGCTTGAATTTGGCATTCAAATGACATGCAACTACATAATTACTTTCATTGTATTAATGATAATAAGTTTCCACAATCCATATCATTTATCTTTGTAGCTTCTGGATTTGATTGTGTCAAAATATTTTCCATGAACATTTCAGATCACACTCTGTGATCCATCATCAGGATGAGAGAGAGCAAGATGAGAAGAAATGGATGAATGTAGACTTAGATAGGCTAAAAAGTAGAGAGGAGGGGGGAGGAAAGGTTACACGCAAACCAAGGCCAAGAGAAGAGATCAGAAAGGGAACCACACCAATTATAATAATGAGAAAAGAGACTACCTAGGAAAAGAGAGAAAAACAAGAATAAATGAAAAATCACAAACCTCAAACTTGAAGACAAATAAAAACAAGTGGAAATGAATAAAGAAAGAAAGGAGAGACAAGGGAAAAAAGGAAATAAATAAATAAATAAATAAGAACACCTACTTGGAATACACCTACACATACACCAAAAAAATAAATAAATAAATAAATAAATAAATAAAAAAAATAAAAATAAAAAAAATAAAAAATAAAAGAATAAAAGAACCTTAAAACTAGATGAGAAAACAAAAAACAACAAGACCACAATAAAAATGAAGAAAAATGAAAGAAATGTGGAGAACTAAAAGGAAAGAAGACACAAGCGACCAATGAAGAAATAAATAGGAAAAGAATAAAATATTAAAGAGGACAATCAAATATATATATATATGTTCAAAGACATTAAAAATAATGTAAATGAAGAAAAAGAGACGATAACTATTCGTAAGAATACAGATAAAAGAAGAAAAAGAAAAATAAGTTTATGTATCGAGAGACAACAATTAACAAAGATATATAAATGGAGACAATGCATAAAGAAAATTTAAATGGGTCAAAGACCCAAAATGGATACAAGAAAAATACAATAGGAGAGAAAGAAGAAAAAATAAAGAATGTCAAGACGTCAAATTACTAAAGAAAAACCAAACATAAAAGAAATAAAATATACATATAAGCATATTTTTATTTGTCTTCAAGTTTGAGGTTTGTGATTTTTCATTTATTTTTATTTTTCTCTCTTTTCCCAGGTGGTCTCTTTTCTCATTATTATAATTGGTGTGGTTCCCTTTCTGATCTCTTCTCTTGGCCTTGGTTTGCGTGTAACCTTTCCTCCCCCTCCTCTCTACTTTTTAGCCTGTCTAAGTTGCATTCATCCATTTCTTCTCATCTTGCTCTCTCTCATCCTGATGATGGATCACAGAGTGTGATCCGAAACGTTGATGCAAAATTTTTTGACACAATCAAATCCAGAAGCTACAAAGATAAATACATTCATTGTATGTAGATGTTTTTTTATTATAGATTTCAAATTATTTTTAAAATAAGAGAAAAATGGATGTTATATCTTTTTTAAAAATTTATTTGGAAGATATTTTATTTCTTGCTTTTCAAAATATTCTAAGATCAATAAAATTCTATTGAACTAAAAAATTTAGAAGAGGTTTTTATCTCCTAACAACCTATTTAAAAGATACAAATCAAAAGCTTTTTTATTTAAAATATTTAATGGCTTTTTTGAAATTATAATTTGTTTTACTTTTAGAATGTGAAATGATTTGCATACAAAAAGAGGAAAAAAATAAAATAAAGGTTGTTCTTATATCTATGTTTTCAAGATATTGTGGATACCCGCCTCCATAATGATAACTCTTGGCATATTTTATATAAATTAATATTCAATATATTTATGCTAGCTAAGAAACATCCAAAAATCTTTTTAAGGAAAAACTAATCAAGTTAAATTTAACATGGTGGTAATGTCGCTTTTTAAATTTTGAAATCAATTTAACTAAAAAAATTAATTAAAACTAAATACTTAGTGTCATGTAATAAATAATGGCATCCAAAAATATTTGTAAGGAAAAACTAATCAAGTTAAATTTGAGTGCAAGTGGTTGAATTGTTGCTTTTTTAGATTTTAAAATCAATTTAATTAAATGGCATCCAAAAATCATTGTAAGGAAAAACTAATCAAGTTAAATTTGACATGCAAGTAGTGGTAATGTTTCTTTTTTTAATTTTAAAATCAATTTTATTAAAAAAATAAATTAAAACTAAATACTTAGTGTCGTAATAAATAATGACATCCAAAAATCTTTGTAAGGAAAAACTAATCAAGTTAAATTTGAGGTGGTAATGTTGCCTTTTTAGATTTTAAAATCAATTTAATTAAAAAAATAAATTAAAACTAAATACTTAGTGTCATGTAATAAATTTTATATGTTTTTAGGGTGAACATTTATTTAGAGGAGTAACACAAATATATTTTTTATAATTATAAGAAATTTCAATGTATTTATTTGTAATTTTTTTTTTGTTTCTTTTTCAATAGTGTATTTATTTATTTTGTTTGTTTTTAAATAGTTTTTTGTTTTTTGCTTTGTTACATTGAGAGGAGTATTACAATGACACCCATCAAAAAACATGTAAGGAAAAACTCTCCAACTAGAAATTGATGTTCAAATGACATGCACTATAGAATACAACACTATAGGATCTTCAAATCCATATCCACTCTTAAATCTTCTTCTGATCTTTTGAAAAAAAAAAGTCATTATTGTTAACTTCCTAAAATGAATTAAAAAAACAATTTTCCTTTTACAAAAGCTGTCAGTTTTGTTCGAGATTCTACTTTTTAATTTTTTAAATATTTTCAATATAAATTAAAATATTATTCTAAATATATTTTAATATTATTTTTGGGAAGATAAATATGAAGCAGTAATCTGAAAGAAAAAAATGGTTACAATTTAAAATAGCATTCAATTATGGTAATCAAGTTGAATTTAACGTGCAATTGACGGTAATAGTGATGTTGGACATTTTGATTTAAAAGCAGTTTTAAAGTCATTTTATTCATAGCTTTAAAACTACAAACGAGCTTCATTTCATTAATGAATGGTTTTAAATTGATCTTTGTTTTGCTCGACAGGAACTCTCTCATCGTCCATTGTCATCACACTGCTGGAAGGTACAAACGAGTAGCGACCAGAGCTTCGTCAAGTTTTTTAGAGCATTTGAGCAATTGTAGGTAGTTGTGGAGGATAAGAATTCTTCTCATTAACTACATATACTTCCATCTTTTTGGATACAAGTCTACTAGGATAGTTGCAACTACATCTGACAAAATCATGATGCATGTGGGCTAAAAACAAGATTGTTGAGAGTGTGGGAGAAGGCGTGAAAGATCTCAAGGAGGGAGATCATGTGTTGCCATTATTTACAGGTAAGTGTGGAGAGTGCATATACTACAAATCACAAAAGACTAATCTATGTAGAAAATTTAGAATCGATCCCATGAGAGCAGTCATGCTGAGCGATAAGAAAACCCGTTTCTCAATCGCTAGAAACCCTATTTATCATTGCATGGGTACCTCCACCTTAATCGAATACACTGTACTCATTCTACCAACGTGGTCAAGAATAATCCTCATGTCCCTCTCAACAAAGTCTACCTACTTGGCTATGGATTAGGCATAGGTTAGTGTAAACTATAAATACATTATAGTTTTTTTTTATTCAGACAAACCAAACATATGGGTTAACGTTATTTTTAATATGCAATTTTTGGGAATGCGTGGCACATAAAGAACTCAAGTTCAATTCTTCGCACTTATAGATTGTATTATGTATCTCATGTTCTGGAGCATCACCGATTGCTCTGGATTTTGGTATATAAGGTTATCACTAGATGTTTTATTTTTGGTGTTGTTTCTTTCTTTAGCATACTCGACCAAAATTTTGGTGTTTCAAGAGTTGATATATATGATATCACTATTGTCTTCAAGATTTTTATTTGATTTCTTAACTTTTTATGATTTTCAAAGATATCAATGCTCTCATCCTATAAATCAAAATCATTTTCTTCATTCATACTAGAGTGATCTACTATATCAAATTCAGAACAACTTCTACATTTCAATATAACTTGTTTATCTACTTATTTAGCCTTAAAATACTTGCAGTTTAGGTTCATGGAGAACAAATGTGGCTCTAGAATAGAAAAGGTAGTTGAAACATGAACCCCTATATGACCCAACTTATCAGTAAATGAATTCAGTTATTTTTTGTAACATTCATACAAATATAAGCAAAGAAGATAACAAATGCATGAAGAACATTTTCATCTTTATTCCCTTTTGATTTATCATAGCACAATCCAAAGATGGGATACAATTAGAGAAATAAAATTATTATTATTTTTTTATTTATAATATGCATAAAATAGTTTATAATATGCATTTTTGGGTGGGAATGAATTTTCAGGAAACTTTTGGACAAAAGATTTAAAGGTCTGAAGGAAAATCTTTAGTATTACCCTCCCACATCATTATATATCTCTGTTTAAGCAAACAAATTAATGGTTGGGGTATTTTTTAGAGTTTAGATGTATTTGAGTTTTGAGGAATGACATTTTTGATTTTAAAGTTCACTAAATTTCTTAAGCATGTAATATATTGATGTTGATTTTATTTTAGTTAAAATGGGTAAAAAAGAAAAAAGTAGATCTTTAATTAAATAAATATCAATATTATTATATAAATTTTTGGTAATTACTAGACACACATCATACAACCCACTATGAATATGCATAAATTGGCATGTAAGCCATTCTTACTTCTCACTAATTAAAATGCAAAACTGAATCTAACTAGTAAAGAATACCATTACATGAATATAAGTTGTTTAGTTTTTTTAATGTATTTTATTATTTACAAACTAGCATATGGGTATGTGCAGGATCATCATGGAAATAAATAGGCCCTTAAGTGACAAAAAGTTCAGAAAAATCAGTGTTAGGCAACTTGAAGTAAAAATTTGAATAAGTTATCTATAATATTTCAAAAATATGTAAAAATAGAATCTGTAGAAAATTGAATGTAGTTTCTAAACTACTGGATTTATTTAAAAATAAATAAAATCTATTTGGTGAAAATTTGACATTTCAATGCAGTAGTACTTAAATTTTAGGGAAAAAATAAAGAAGTAGTCTGTCTACCACCCTAACCACAATAAAATGATAATATTTTTTTATAATATTTTTATATATAAGTAGAGGACTCATGTCAGATGTGATGCATATTTTTTTGTAATTTTTTTTCCAAGTAAATAATTAATTATGAAATTTTTATTACAACTTTTAAAAAATATAAAAACTCATATGTCTGGACCACCTTAACTTGGTCAAAATTCATGAAATTTTTTTTTATTTTTAATCCTATAATGTGAAGCATAGAATGTGATGCATGTTTCAGATTAAAAAAATGTGATACTGTTTGAAAGTTATAGATGTTTTCAATCAACCTATCGATAAGGACTTTAATCATAATTCCAATAGAAAATGAATAATAATTATTTATTAAATTCAAATTAAAGTATAATTTATATTGGTGGAAAGTTGAGAATCTCCTCTAAAACCCTTTTTGTTTCATCAATTTTGGGTTTAAAAAAAGTCATCAGCCACATACCCTACAAATACCCATAATATTGCCACTTTTTGGCCCATCATGATCCTGCACATACCCACATACCCTACAAATACCCATAATATTGCCACTTTTTGGCCCATCATGATCCTGCACATACCCATATATATACTTCAATATTTGTGGATGAAAGTTTACCAGGACAATTGCAACTACATCAAACAAAATCATGATGCATGTGGGCTGAAAACAGGGTTGTTGAGAGTGTGGGAGAAGGTGTGAAATATCTCAAGGAGGGAGATCATGTGTTGCCATTATTTACAGGCAAGTGTGGAGAGTGCATATACTACAAATCACCAAAATCTAATTTGCACAAGAAAATGAAGATAGTTGTGCTCAAAATTTCAAGATGTTGTGCAAGAAAAAAAGTTGAAGTGCTCTGAGTCTAGTTTCTAAGCTACTATTTTTTTTTGAAATTAATGAAGATTAAAGGTCTCAAAAAGTGGGGGCCCCAAAACATGTCATGTTTTTATAAAAAAAAAGCATAGTGCATGAGGGCTCCCCCCTTTTTGATTAATATTTTTTTAGAATTTCAAAAATCCCAATGGCGAGAAACTAGCTAACATCATTTTCAAAGTGGACACATCCTGAAATCAGCAAGAAAATTCATAAGCTATCAAGAAAACTATCCCTCTGAAGTCTTCCTATCTCTCACAGGTCTCACTCCCTACCACACTATTAAATACTCTCTCACACCAAATCCCTCTCTCAAGTCTCGTTCCCTCCCACCCTACCTAGATAAATCTATCTCACTCCAACCCCCTTTCTCACTCTCCCTCTCTCTCTCCCCCTTTGGGATTTTTGTCTCTCTCACTCCATTTCCCTCTCTTAGGTCATTATTTTTCTTTGTTTCTCTCTCTCTCTCAAGTCTCTCCCTCCTACCCGGTCTCCCTCTCTTAGGTCTCTCACTTACTCCCTTTATCTCTCTCCCACTCCCTCTATCTCTCTCCCTCTCTCTCTCTCTCTCAAGTATCTTCCTCCCCCTTCTCTCACTCTCACTCTCTCTCTCTCTCACACACACACACACTCCCTCTCTCTCCCACTCCCTCTCTTTGACCCCCTCTATCTCTCTCCCACACTCTCTCCCTCTCTCTCGAGTCTCTCCCGCCCACCCCCTCTCCCTCTCTCTCTCTCAAGTATCTCCCTCCTACCCCCCCTCTCTCTCTCTCTCCCTCTCTCTCTCTCCCTCTCTCTCGTCTCCTTTAGAACATCTCCTCTCTCTCTCCTGCTCCCTCTCTCTCTCTCCCCAGTTTTATCTCTCCCTCCCACCTCTCCCTCTCTCTCTCTAGTGTCTCCTCCTGGCCACCTCTCCCTCTCTCTCTTTGTAGTCTCCTTCACCCCTCTCCTTTCCTGATGCTCCCTCTATCTCTCTCAAACCCTCCTCTCTCCTCCTATATATCTCTCCCTCTGCTGTCTCTCAAGTGTCTCCCAACCTCTCCCTCTCTCTCTCTCTTTTGCCCTCTATCCTCTCCCACTTCCTCCTCTCTCCCACTCCTCTATATCTCTCCCCTCTCAGCCTCTCTCTCTCTCTCATTCCCTCTATCTCTCTTTCACACTCCTCCCTCTCTCCTCCCTCTATATCTCCCCTCCTTGTTCTCTCTCAAATCTCCCTCCCACAACCTCTCCCCTCCCTCTCTTAGGTCCCTCTCTCTCACGCCCTCTATCTCTCTCCTCTCTCCTCAAGTCTCCTCTCACCTCTCCTCCTTTCTCTCTCTCTCTCTCTCTTTCAAATTATCTCCCTCCTACCTCCTCTCTCAGGTCTCTCTCTATATCTCTCATCTTCCTATCTCTCTCCCACACCCTCTCTCTCCTCCCTCTATCTCTCTGCCTCCTTTCTCTCCCTCTCTCATGTATCTCCTCCTCCTTCCCTGTCTCTCTCTCCTCTCCTTAGATATCTCCCCACCTCTCTCTCTCTTTATCTCTCTCTCTCTCTCCTCCTCCTCCATGTCTCTCCCATCCTCTATCTCGAGCACTCCCTCTCCTTCCCACCCACTCTCCCCCTCTCATGTCTCTCTCTCTCTCACTCCTTGTATCTCTCGCATCCCTCTACTTCAACTCCTTCTCTCTTCTACTCTCTCGGGTCTCGCCCTCCCACCCCCTCTCTCTCAAGTCTCTCCCTCCTACACCCTCTCTCTCTCTTAGGTCTCTCTCACTCTCTCTCACTGACTCCCTCTATCTCTCTCCCACTCCCACTCCCTCTCTCTCGCACCCTCTCTCTCTCTCTCACTCCCTCTATCTCTCCCTCTATTTCACTCACTCCCTCTATCTCTCTCCCATCTCTCACTCTCTCTCCCCCTCTCTTAGGTAGGAGGGAGAGACTTGAGAGAGAGTGAGAGAGAGAAAGATGGTTTATGGTTTAGGGTTGAGGGATTAGGTTTGAGAGTAGAGGGTATTGGGTTGAGGGTAGAGGGTAGAAGGTTTAAGGGTTGAGGGTTGAGGGTTTAGGGTTGATTTTTTAAGGGTTTAAGGGTTGAGGGTATAGAGTTTAGGGATTAGGGTAGAGAGGGAGGAATGGATGTAGTGAGAGATGGAAGGATAAGTGACATAGAGATAAGGAGATAAGAGGAGGAAGGGATAATGATAGATGAGGATTGAGGATCACATTTTTAGGTTAGAGGGTTGATAATTGAGGGCATAGGGTTGAGGACCTATAGGGTTGATAGTTTAGGGCAGAGAGAGTGAGAGGGAGAGGGTAGAGGGTTAAGGGTACAGGGTAGAGGTATTAATGGTTAAGGGTACATGGTAGAGGGTTAAGGGTAGAGGGGAGAGAAATAGAGGGTGTGAGATAGAGAGACCTAAGAGTGGGAGAAGCAGTAGGAGGGAGAGACTAGAGAGAGAGGGAGTGTGTGTCTATGAGAGAGAGAGGGTTGAGGGTAGAGGGTAGAAAATAGAGGGTAGAGGGTAGAGGGTAGAAAATAGAGGGTAGAGGGTAGAGGGTTGAGGGATCAGGGTAGAGAGGGAGAAATGGATGGAGGGATAGATGGAGGGAGAAGTGAGATAGAGAGGAGAGAAGAGGAAAAAGGGATAAAGATAGATGAGGATTGAGGATCAAATGTTTAAGTTAGAGGATTGATAATTGAGGGCATAGGGTTGATGGTTTAGGGTAGAGAGAGTAAGAGGGAGAGGGTATAAGGGTTGAGGGTAGAGGGTAGAGGGTTAAGGGTAGAGGGTATAAAGGGTTTAAGGGTTAAGGGTACAAGGTATATGATTAAGGGTGGAGGGGAGAGAAATAGAGGGAGTGAGTGAGAGAGAGACCTGAGAGTGGGAGAAGGGGTAGGAGGGAGAGGCTGGAGATAGAGATAGAGAGTGTGTGTGCATGAAAGAGAGAGAGGGTTGAGGGTCGAGGGTAGAGGGTAGAGGGTAGAGGGTAGAGGGTTATGAGTAGAGGGTTTAAGGGTTAAGGGTAGAGGGTAGAGGGTTTAGTTTTTAGGGTTTAGGGTTTAGGGTTTAAGGGTTGAGGGTTGAGGTTTGAGGGTTGAGGGTATAGGGTAGAGGGTAGATGGTACAGAGAGAGAGAGCGTTGAGGGTAGAGGGTATAGGGTAGATGGTAGAGAGACAGAGAGAGATAAAGAGAGACAAAGGGTTGACGGTTTTAGGGCTAATGGTAAAGGGTATAGGGTTAAGGTTAGAGGGTTTAAGAGCTTAGGGTTTATGGTTTTAGGGCTTAGGGTAGAGGGTATATATTTTAAGGGTTTAGGGTTTGAGGGTTAAGGGTATAGGGTTTAAGGTTTAGGGATTACAGTTTATGGTTTAAGGGTAGAGGGTGTACGGTTGACAGAGAGAGGGGGGTTGAGAGTTTAAGGGTTTATGGTTAAAGGGTTGAGGGTGTAGGGTAGAGGGTAGAGTGTGTAGGTTTTATGGTTTAGGGATTACAATTTTTTTGGTTTAAGGGTAGAGGGTGTAGGGTTGAGAGAGAGAGGTGGTTTGAGGGTTTAAGGGTTGACGATTGATGGTAGACGGTTGAGAGTAGAGGGTAGAGGGTAGAAGGTTGAGGGTTGAGGGTTGAGCGTAGAGGGTAGAGGGTTTAAGAGTTTAGGGTTTAAGGGTTTAGGGTTTATGGTTCAAGGGTAGAGGGTGTAGGGTTGAGAGAGAGTGTTGAGGGGTTGAGGGTTTAAGGGTTTTAGGGTTTAAGGGTCAAGGGTTTTAGGGTTTAAGGGTTTATGGTTTATGGTTTATGGTTTAAGGGTTGAGGGTAGAAAGAGAGAGACAAAGAGAGAGAGGGTTGAGGGTTTTAGGGTTGACAATAGAGGGTAGAGGGTTAAGGGTAGAGGGTAGCAGGTAGAGGGTTGAGGGTTGAGGGTTAAGGGTAGAGGGTAAAGGGTTTAGGGTTTAGGGTTGAAGAGTTTAGGGTTGAAGAGTTTAGGGTTTAAGAGTTTAAGAGTTTAGGGTTTATGGTTTATGGTTTAAGGGTAGAGGGTGTAGGATTGAGAGAGAGAGAGGGGGCTTGAGAGATTAAGGGTTGAGGGTTGAGGGTAGGGGGTAGAGGTTTTAGGGTTAAGGGTAGATGCTAGAGGGTTGAAGGGTTTAGGTTTTGTAGTTTAAGGGTTGAGGGTTTAGGGTAGAGGGTTTAAGGGTTATAGGTTTTAAGGGTTGAGGGTTTTAGGGTTTATATATTGAGGGTTTTAGGGTTAAGGATTTAAGGCTTTAGGGGTTGATTGTAGATTGTAGAGGGTTGAGAGTAGAGAGTATAGGGTAGACAATAGAGAGACAAAGAGAGATAAAGAGAGAGAGAGAGGGTTGAGGGTAGAGGGTTAAGGATAGAGGGTAGAGGGTAGAAATTTTAAGGGTTTAGGGTTTGAAGGTTAAGGGTAGAAGGATTAGGGTTTAGGGTTTAGGGTTTAGGGATTACAATTTACAGTTTAAGGGTAGAGGGTGTATGGTTGAGAGAGAGAGAGAGAGGGGTTGAGGGTTTTAGGGTTTTAGGGTTTAAGGGTTGACGGTCAAGGGTAGAGGGTTGAGAGTAGAGGGTAGATTGTATAGGGTAGAGGGTAGAGGGTAGAGGTAGAGGGTAGAGGGTTGAGGGTGAAAGGTAGAGGGTAGAAGGTGTAGGGTTTAGGGCTTATGGTTTAAGGGTAGAGGGTGTAGGGTTGAGAGAGATAGGGTGGTTGAGGGTTGAGGGTAGAGGGTAGAGGGTAGTTATAGAGAGAGGGTTGAGGGCTTAAGGGTTTAGGGTTTAAGGGCTTAGTGTTTAATGGTTTTATGGTTTAAGTGTTTAGGATTTATGGTTTAAGGGTTAAGGGTTTAAGGGTTTTGGGTTTAAGGGTTGATGGTTGAGGGTACATGGTACAAGGTAGAGAGAGAGACAGAGAGAGACATAGAGAGGGGGGTTTAGGGTAGAGGGTAGAGGGTTAAGGGTAGAGGGTAGAGGGTAGAGGGTAGAGGGTAGAGGGTAGAGGGTTAAGGGTAGATGATAGAGGGTTTAAGAGTTTAGGGTTTATGGTTCAAGTGTTGAGGGTTTAGTGTAGAGGGTTTAAGGGTCTAAGGGTAGAGGGTAGAGGGTTTAAGTTTTAGGGTTTAAGGGTCAAGGGTTGAGGGTCGAGGGTAGAGGTTAGAGAGACAAAGATATAGAGACATAGGGTTAACGGTTTTAGGGTTGAGGGTTGAGGGTAGAGGGTTGAGGGTAGAGGGTGTAGGGTTGAGAGAGAGAGGGGAGGATTGAGGGATTAGTGGTTTTACGGTTTAAGGTTTATGGTTTAACTGTAGAGGGTGTACGATTGAGAGAGAGAGAGACATGGGGGTTGAGGGTTTTAGGGTTTAGGTTTTACCCATGTGTTTCCAAGGGAGAAGGGGAAGCACATGTTTTGAAATGAAAATATTTAGGTCACCTGAGGTGGATTAGAGAAAATAAACTCAAAAGTAGCTCCTTTTGTTTCTTCTTGTATAATATATTTCATGATGTGGGTTGAAAATGGGAGGATTATTTCCTTGCATGTATTGCGATGAATATTGAGAAATGGGAGGATTTTCAAGATGTTCTTCCATCACTATTGTAATATTTGTTATTGACTTAGTGTATTTTTTTGATATACAAAAATTATGAGAAATTAATACATGTAAATGTGTATATTACTTAATATATGCTTCAATTAAATGTGTATAGTACATTTAAAGTTAGTTGTAATGGTTGATGGTTTAAATTTAAAGTTGTATTCAAGGAAAAACATATCAAATAGTGTAAATTGGCCATATATTTTAGAGAAGCTCTGAAACCCAGAAAAACTTCACCTTTCTAAGTACCCTTTATCCTCTATTTTAACATATCCAATTTATACATATACTTGTTTCAGACCTTCCTTCCTTAAAAATGACTATCCCGCTGCCCCTTAAGCCAAATAAGCCACTTTATCAAAGAAACTTTGTGAACTTATTCATGCAAATTCTCAAACTCAATTCCATCACTCTCAACATGTCTCAAATGGACTAAAACAACAATTTTTCACCAAAGAAACACTCACTCATTCACCAAACCCCAAAACTCTTACTTTAGGCTTATTTGTACTTGTTCAAGGAAGGTTTATTGAAACTACAACCCCCAAGCCTTCTCACTGCAAACCAGGGCTTCAAACACATCCAATATGTCCTACACAAGCTTTTCCCATCATTACTTGACCATTTCCAAAGGCCTTTATACAAACCCTAGCATCTAGCCATCCAATTAAGCTAAAACCTCTTGAAATTCTGACTAGGGCAGCATCAAAACTCCTTAAAACTTTACTCCCTACTCCAAAATCATACTTTAACATTGAAACCTACCCTAAAGTACCTATATCCCTTCTTCAAAACCCTATCTTGGTGGTGCAGGGGCACCATGTTGGTTCAATTTTGCAAGTTTTTGTCAAGTAAGGTCTTAAGTTGGTTTTTAGGAGTTTAAGTATTTTAATCATTACATAAATTCATAATAGACCATGTGTAATGTATAGAAGTAACTTAAGTATTTTGAGTCATGTTGGGTTCATTGTTGCAAAAGATGTCAATATTTCCAAATATTTTCAAAAGTTGTCATATGTAAAATGAAAAAATGTCAAATTTGAGAAGACCAATGGTCATGTCAATACAAAAGTTGATTGAGTTTGGTTTTTTGGTTTATCATTGATGTATAAGGTTTAAATATTTTGTAAGAAGTCGAGGAAAACTCTCTGGTTGAAGTTTTGTTGAAGAAAAACAATACAAACCATTACTTTCTATGTGTTTTTCCTTAAAACTTTTTGGTTCAGATCTCTATACGGCTCTATAATGTGGTATAAGGATCTAAGATGCAGTGAAACATGTGAGTGAATAAAATATGAGTATTTTAATATTTTTTTGATTGAATTTCATAAAGATTCAAGCATTTTATACCCTTTTTACTAACAACGGGTCTGTGAGCCCTATGTGAGAGTTTGTAGGTGAATAAAATGAGATAAATACACATTCCACCATTCTATTTTCTTATAACTTTGTGGAATGGGTGATTAGGGTAGGATTTAGATGTTTGTGAGGTTTATTTGAGTAGGGAAGGCTGTTTGGAGAGAATGGAATACTTCCCTAGTTGTATTTCTTGAGTTTTTGACTTGAAAATGATGGCTCGAAGTTGAAATTTGTATAAAATGTATGATTTAAGGTTGTGTGATGGTTTATTATGTATGGGAAGACCTATTGTGAAGGGTTTGAGGTGTTGATAAAGTGATAGGAGGCTGAGAGTATTTATTTTAAATAGACCCTCATGTTCAAGCATGGAATTGGCCTAAAATAAGGGCTTAGTGATTTTATGTATTAATGAAGGTTCCAGTGACTAAAAGTGGTTGATTCAACTTATTTGAGACCTATTGAGGGTGTTGGAATAAAGTTGGGGTTGAAAGAGAGTCTGGTTGATACTTGTTTTGCAAATTAGGCCTAATTAGCTTAAGGGGACAATGTTGCAACAACTATTTGGAGGATATGTTCCAAAATGAATGTATGCACTTTTGAGATATGTTGAAGTGTGTCAAAATGGGTATCTAAAATTCCCATTCTTTTGTGGATTTGGATTTTCTTCTGAAAGATATGAACATATTTCTCTGTTTGGATGGGTATAAGGAGAATTGGATGAAATTATGGAAAGTTGATGATATAGGGTTTTGAGGAAGGGAAAGATGTTTGAAACACTTTGAATTGTGATTATTGGAAGGTTTTCTCCCTACTTTGCATCACTTGACACATTTTCACAATTCTTGTTTATTCTCCTTGTAGAATATAAAATAGTTTAAATTGGCCATATATTTTAAAGAAGGGGTCAAACCTAGAAAATTTTCACCTTTCTAAGTACCCTTTATCCTCTATTTTAACATATCCAATTTATACATATACTTGTTTCAAACCTTCCTTCCTTAAAAATGACTATCCCAATGCCCCTTAAACTAAATAGGCCACTTTATCAAACCAACTTTGTGAAGTTCTTCATCCAAACTTCCAAACTCAATTCCATCACTCTCAACATGTCTCAAATGGACTGAAACAACAATTTTTTGCCAAAGAAACACTTACTCATTCATCAAAACCCAAAACCCTTGCTTTAGGCTTATTTGTACTTGTTCAAAGAGGGTTTATTGAAACTACAATCCCCAAGCCTTCTCTCTACAAGCCAGGGCTTCAAACACATCCAATATGCTTTACAAAAGCTTATCCTACCATTATTTGACCAATTCCAAAGGCCTTTATACAAATCCTAGCATCTAGCCATCCATTTAAGCCAAAAACTCCTAAAATTCTGACTAGGGCAGCATCAAAACTCCTTCAAACTCTACTTCCTACTTCAAAATACATATTACCATAATCAATAGATTCATCAATCTCATATCAATAGCTTGCATTGTAGAAACAATTCACATTGTGGTGCAGGGCACCATAGGTTTCATGATGTAAAAGAAGGTTAGGTGTTAAGTTTTGTTTGGTTTTGTGTTAATCTAATGTAATAAGGTATTTTAAGACCACTTGTCATGTTTTTTCATGTTTTTGAGTCACTTGGTAATAAGTTGTGAAAAGTTGTCATTTTGCAAAAAAGGTTGCAAAAAGTTGCTATACAACTTTGCATTTTTATGTAAAGGGAAGTTGAATGGTCATGTGTTAGTTTTTGGTGGGAAACAGTTGGAAAGGCTTTGTAATTTCTTTAAAATCCTATGTGAACATTGGGAAAAGTTGATGATGTAAAATTTGAAATTTGAAATAAAGAAGCACTTTTTCCTACATTTAGAAGTAAAACTTGCTGCTTTAGTGTTGTGTACAGCCTGGTACGACCTTTAAGCAAACATTGGTGCATTGGGATTGATGTAGGGATGAATTAGCTTGCATTTGAATCTTGTAGAATCTAATTTCATAAAGGTTTGTGAGAGTTAGAGTGTTTTTTCTCAAAACTATCCTGAAACCCTAGTTTTGAGGGTTTGAAAGGAGAAATATGAGTTTTTAACTCATTCCACCTATGTAATGGTCTGATAATCATTGGAATGATTTTAATGCAATATTTGATAGCCTATTAGCTGGATACTGTGTCAATTATGGGCATTTTTCTAAGGAATTGGGATCACATAGGGCACCTCTACAATAACCTCTCTCAGTTTTTGTTATCTCAGAGTTGTTTTTCGTTGTGTTTAGTTTTCACTTGATGGGAAAAGTATCAAATACAAGTAGTTGAAAGTTGAAAAGTGGTGCAACTTTCATTCTGCAACTCGTGTGACCAAATAAATTATTCCAATGCATCTGAGTGGGTACATTTATACTAGATATAGTCCTCTTTCGAACCCAAACACACCAAATCGCTTCCAGCTACGTTCAACCAATTGAATCCCTTAAGGGTCCAAAGTGCAAAATGGCTGTAAACTTTAGTATGTTGTTACTTAGACACCATGATGCTTGGAAACTTCTCATTTGAGCCTATGGGATCATGTTGAGCCCCTCTACAATAATCTCCATCTATTTTTGTTATCACAGAGTCATTTTTTCATGGTGTCCAGTTTTCACTTGATGGAAAGTGTCAAATGCAAGTAGTTGAAAGTTGCAAAGTGGTGCAACTTTCGTTATGAAACTCGTGTGACCAAATGAATTATTTTGACACATTTGGGTGGGTATTTTTATGGTAGGTATGGTTCTCTTTCACACCCAAACACGCCGAATCACTCTGAGCTACGTTCAACCGACTGAATCCCTTAAGAGTCTGAAGTGAAAAATGGATGCAAACTTCAACATTATGTTGCTTGCACATTGTGATGCTTAGAAACTTCTCGTCTAAGCTTATGGGATTGTGTTGGGACCTCTAAAATGACCTCTCTCATTTTTATTTTATTTATATCTCAAAGTTGTTTTTTCGTGGTGCCCAGTTTTCTCACTTGATGGAAAAAGTGTCAAGTGCAAGTAGTTGAAAGTTACAAAGTGGTGCAAATTTTGTTCTGCAACTCATGTGACCAAATGAACTATTCTAACGCATCTGGGTGGGTACATTTACACTGGGCATGGTTCTCTTTTTCATCCAAACAGACCAAATCACGCTGAGCTACGTTCAACCACTTGAATGCTTTAAGAGTCTAAAGTGCAAAATGACTGGAAACTTCAACATATTGTTACTTGGACATCGTGATACCTAGAAACTACTTGTTTGAGCCTATGGTATCACATTGATCCCCTCTAAAATGACCTCTCTCAATTTTTTTTATCTCAGAGTAATTTTTTGTGGTGTCCAATTTTCACTCGATGGAAAAAGTGTCAAATGCAAGTAGTTGAAAGTTGCAAAGTGGTACAATTTTCATTCAGCAACTCGTGTGACCAAATGAATTATTCTGACACATTCAGGTGGGTACATTTACACTAGGAACAGTCCTCTTTTGCACCTAAACACGCTGAATCACTCTAAACTATGTTCAACCGCCTGAATCCCTTAAGAGTTTGAAGTGTAAAATAGATGAAAACTTCAGCATGATGTTACTCAGACACTGTGATGCTTAGAAAGTTCTCGTCTGAGCCTATGTGATTGAATTGGGCCCCTGTATAATAATATTTCTCAATTTTTTATTATCTTGGAGACATTTTTTCGTGGTGTCCAGTTTTCACTTGATGGAAAAAGTTTCAAATGCAAGTAGTTGAAAGTTGCAAAGTGGTGCAACTTTCATTCTGTAGCTCATGTGACCAGATGAACTGTTCCAATGTGTCGAAGTGGGTAAGTTTATGCTAAGAAGGGTCATCTTCCACACCCAAACATGCCAAATCACTATGAGCTACGTTCAACCGCCTGAATCCCTTAAGAGTCTGAATTGCAAAATGAATGCAATATTTAGCATGTTGTTACTCGGGCACCGTGGTCCTCAAAAAATTCTCATATGATCCTATGGGATCATGTCAGGCCACTCTTTAATAAATTCTCTCAGTTTTTGTTATCTCAAAGTCATTTTTTTGTGGTGTCCAATTTTTACTTTATAGAAAAAGTGTCAAATTCAAGTAGTTAAAAGTTGCAAAGTGGTGCAACTTTCATTCCACAACTTGTGTGACCAAATGAAATATTTCAAAACATTTAGGTGGGTATGTTTATGCTAGGAATGGTCCTCTTTCACACCCAAACATGCCGAATTGCTCCGAGCTATGCTCAACCGACTGAATCCCTTAAGAGTCTAAAGTCCAAAATGACTACAAACTTCAGCATGATGTTACTCAGACATTGTGATGCTTAGAACTTCTTATTTGAGCTTATGGGATCATGTTGGAACCTTCTACAATAACCTCTCTCAGTTTTTACTATCTCAAAGGCATTTTCTTGTGGTGGCGACTTTTTGCTTGGGGAAAAAGTTGTTAAATGCAAGTAGTGCAAAGTTGCATAGTGGTGCAAATTTTGTTCTACAATACGTGTGACCAAAAAAACTATTCCAATGCATCCAATTCAATATGTTTACACTAGGCATGGTCCTCTTTCACACCCAAACATGTCGAATCACTTTGAGCTATGTTCAACTGTCTGAATCCCTTAAGAGTCTGAAGTGCAAAATGGATGCAATCTTTAGCATGTTGTTACTCGAACACCATGATGATTGAGAACTTCTCATCTAAGCCTACAAGATCACATTGGGCCCTTCTACAATAACCTCTCTTAGTTTTTGTTATCTCAAAGTTATTTTTTTGTGGTGTCCAGTTTTCACTTGATGGAAAAAGTGTTAAATGCAAGTAGTTGAAAGTTATAAAGTGGTACAATTTTCAATTTGTAACTTGTGTGACCAAAAAAACAATTCTGACATGTCCGGGTGGGTATGTTTATGCTAGGCATGGTCCTCTTTCACACTCAAACACATCAAATTGCTCCGAGCTACATTTGACTGAATGAATCCCTTAAGAGTTTGAAGTACAAAATGGCTGCAAACTTCAACATGTTGTTACTCAAACACCATGACGCTTAGAAAATTTTCATCTAAGCCTATGGGATCTTGTTGGACTCTACAATAACCTCTCTCAGTTTTTTCTATTTCGGAGGCATTTTCCCTTGGTGGCAATTTTTTGCATGGGCAAAAAATTGTCAAATGCAAGTAGTGCAAAGTTGCAAAGTGGTGCAACTTTCGTTTTGCAACTCATGTGACCAAACAAACTATTCCAATGCATCCAAGTGGGTATGTTTGCACTATGCATGGTCCTCCTTCGCACCCAAACATGTTGAATTTCTCCAACCTATGTTCAACCACTTGAATCCATTAAGAGTCCAAACTAAAATTGTTGTCACCAAATAGTGCACCCTTGCTGAGATGCAAAACTAAGCCTACTAGTGAAATATTGGATCTGGATATTCAATATCCATGATGTATGGTTTGATGTAATATATGCTGATTTTAGCATCAAGAAAAACCATGAGACCATCTAGCTTGTTGCTTACTATTATGTTGATTTTCACGTAAAGAAAAACCATGAGACCATAGACAAGGCAGTGAATTGTTTGAAAAAAATGCCTCAAAGAAATGTGGTCTCCTAGTGATGGAATTCCATGACAAGCACATTGAGACCATATTTCTTTGAGGCATTTTTTTGAATAGTTCACTGCATTGTCTATGTTATTGCTTATTATTATATGCTTTGATATATTTTTTCCAAGCATCCATAGCTTGTTTGGAAGCACCTATTTTAGGCTTTAGCAATTGCAGCAAGGTAGTGAACTGTTTGATAAAATGCTTTGGTAAACATGTACGAAAAATGTGGTAGCATGGACAAGGCAGTGAATTGTTTGAAAAAATGCCTGAAAGAAACATGGTCTCATGGTGATGGAATGCCATGACAATCCATAGCAATTGTCTTGTCATGGCATTCCATCACCATGAGACCACATTTCTTTGAGGCATTTTTTTCAAGCAGTTCATTGCCTTGCCTATACTATTGCTTGCTATTATGCTTTTGATAGATTTTTTCCAAGCATCCATAGCTTGTTAGAAAGAACATTTTTTAGGATTTTAGCCATAGCAACAAGGCAGTGAACTATTTGAAAAAATGCTTTGGTAGACAAGTATGAAAAATGTGGTAACATCGACAAGGCAATGAACTATTTCAAAAAATACCAAGCAAAAAATTGGTTTCATATAATGCCATGATAAGAAAATGAAATTGGTAGCTGCTCCTAGTTATTAGTTATGCAATGTGAAGTAATGCTTTGAGTTTGAAAGATGTGCAATGCAATGTAATCAATGATATGAATATAAACTACAAAATTCTAATTTTTATAATTCATTAGTTAAAATTTTCATTTTATTTGCTCTCTATATCTCTATGCTATGGAAATAACTTTCAATTTTAAAAAAAAAAAAAATTCTCTCTTCCTCTACAATTTTTTATGTTTATTAAAATATGATTTTTCCCCGATTTTTTCTAGATTTTTTCCCAATTTTTTCAAAAACTCTTATACTTTTGATTTTCCAATTTTCCTCCAATTTTTTTTTTGCTGCTATGCATTGGAAGCATGAAGCATACACACGAATAAATGCAATATATGTGAAGTACACACATGAATAAGTGAAGAATACATGTGAATAAGTGAGGCACAAGTAATTGAAGCATTGCAAAGGATACAACCACTAGGACTGGAGCTTATTTACACAATACGCATTAGGTGGAGCTTATTGAGCAATTGATAGTAATAAATTAAGCATTAGATGTAAACAAAATCCATGCATACAAAATTCAAGCATACAATTTACACAATAGGCATGATAACATTTGTACCATAGAAAAATGGATCTTGGACATTTTCATGGTCATTTTGGTCTTTTTGTTTTGATGCTTGGCTTATTTTGCTTAGATTTAATGTTGCAATGTCACCTAAACATTCACATTAGGTCTTGGATATTCAAATTATTAAGACTTTATGATGTCTTGTAAAGGTTTTGTGAAGTGTTGTAACACATTTCTAATTAAGACACTCTTCTTATTATAATTCATCTAAATATCACCTTTTTATCCCTTATCAAGTCCTATTTCAAAGTGTTGTAAATTGTTGTAACAAACTTTCATGCTTTTCTAGGCTTGTCATCACCAATTACACCTTTCTCATGCTTTATTTGACCCCTTTATGCACTTATAGGCCTTAATTAAGTGT
Organism: Sequoia sempervirens; assembly: GCA_007258455.2. NCBI lineage: Eukaryota > Viridiplantae > Streptophyta > Pinopsida > Cupressales > Cupressaceae > Sequoia > Sequoia sempervirens. The sequence continues at coordinate 95,078,379 of VDFB02373365.1, forward strand.
ATTTTTGAATACAAACCAAAAAAACAACATTAAAATCAACTTAATTCCCGACACCCACTTGCAAGCCTAGAGTGGAACCCATTTTCTATGGGTGGTGAATGAGTCCCTCTTTGGCCAAAATTTAAAATAAATTCAAATTTCCTTCGGGTTTGTATTCATTAAGACCTTATGTTGGCTTGTGATGTTGTATTCTTGGGTAATTAGGGCATAAGTGTGTATAAATAAGTGTTTTTCCATCCCTTTTAACCCCCATTCATCTCATTCACTCATTCATCATCAATTAGCATTCTTTCATTCAAAGCATCGTTACATCATTTGATCAAGCAATTATCAAGCATCTTGGAGCTCAGCCATTGACATATCTTCAAACTTCAACAATAAGGTTTTGGTCTTGTAGGTAGAATTGTAAAAGAAATAGGTGTTGAAAATTGGTCAAGAAGTCATCAAAGTGATTCAAGTCAACCAAACCCTAATTCAAGCTTGGAGACAACATTCAACCCATTTTCTATATATTTGATTCTGTCAACCCAACAAGAAGACAAGTGCAGATCTAGACCCACAGAGTTGAGTCCTAAATTTACATATTTCTAGAGGACTAATTCACCATTAGTGGTGAATGAGTCCCACTGCCAAGCTGGAAAAGTTGTTTTCATCAAAATTTAGTTCCTGATAGTCAAAAACTGGTTCTGACAAAGTTTACCAGAAGGACTGATTTGCCATTAGTGGCGAATGAGTCCCATTGGGCATCAATAGTGATTTTTGTCAGATTCCAGAACCTTCTAGCATTAGCATTTCATCTCCAAGTGTACTCTATTCAGTCTCATTCAATTTTGTTTTCATTTGTGCATGTTTCTAGTTCATTTTTGCATATCACATTGTGTTTTCAAACATTTCATATTTAATTAGTTTTGCATAAATAATCAATCAATTTCATCAGTTTGATGCATTTAAGACATTGAATTTAGGCATAGTCCCATCATACACATATTAGTCTGAGTGAAACAGTACAGTTTTTGGGCCTATCTCTCTCCTTTTAGGTGAAAAACCCTAAGAGTGCAAGAGAAGTACATAGACACCCCCAAAAATCTATGGTTCATTTTGGTGAACCTGCATATTGAACATCCTCTTTCTAATTTTCATTGCATTTACATCCTAGGACTTATAGCATTAGCCTTTACATTAGCTTTTTGCATTGTTTTTGCATCCTAGGATTTATAAATTTACGTTAGTGAATATCTCATATAGATTTCATTTTTGCACTACAAAATATTACAAAAACTAAAATTTTGCATTTTCATCTTCATTTTGCATCTAAAAAGCATAAAAACCACTTTAAATTGTTTGAAAAAACACAAAAAAATACACCCCTAGACTCATTCGCCAGCTTGGGTGAAGCAGTCTAGTTCCACTTTTTGCACAACAATTTATATCATTTTTATAGTAGTTTCTGTATTTCTATTTTTTGGTATTGCATTCTTGTTTCAGTCTACAATTTTTTTTTTATTTTCATTTTATTATTCCTAGATTGCATTGCACTTGCATCCACCCCACCGCTTGTGGTATTTTTATGAGTGTTTGGTGCCCTATTGATAATACTTTAATAGGGTATACATGCAGGATCATCATGGAAAAATAGGCCCTTAAGTGGCGATGAAAATTCAAAAAAATTAGAGTTAGGCAACTTGACAAAAAAGTTTGAATAAGTTATTTGTATTATTGAAAAAATATGTAAGAATAGAATCTGTAGCAAATTGAATGTAGTTTCTAAATTACTAAGTTTATTTATTTTTTAAAAATCTATTTGGTGAAAATTTGAAATTTCAATGTAGTAACACTTGAATTTCAGAGAAAAAAGAAGTGTCTTTCTGACCACCCTAACCACAATAAAATCATAATATTTTTTTATAATATTTTAGATACAAGTAGAGGACTCATGTCTCAATGTGATGCATCTTTTTTTTATAATTTTTTCCAAGTAAATAATTAATTATGAATTTTTTATTACAACTTTAAAAAAATATAAAAAAATTGTATGTCTAACCACCTTAACTTTGTCAAAACTTCATGAAATTCATTTTTTTTAATCTTATAATATGCGAAGAATAGAATGTGATGCATGTTTTAGATTCAAAAAATGTGATACTGTTTGAAAGCTATAGATGTTTTTCAATCAACATATCAATCAGGACTTTAGTTGTAATTCAAATAGAAAATGAATAATAATTATTTATTAAATTCAAAGTAAAGCATAATTTATATTGGTGGAAAGATGAGGATCTCCTTTAAAATCCCTTTTTATTCAATCAATTTTGGGTAAAAAAGAAGTTGTTAGCCACATACCCTACACATACCCATTATATCACCACTTTTTGGCCCATCATGATCCTACACATACCCAATAGTCAAAAGAAGTTCCCAACTCATGGAATCCCATGATAACACACTTGTTGTGGACCTTGGGTTGTCTCAACCTCCTACTCCTAGTATGGACAATGTGCATTAGGCATGGATACTACCACTAGTACACCTTTACCTTCACATACAATGCATGTTGACACACAAAATGGTCCCATTTTGCAAGATACAGTTATTAACATTCATGAGGATTTAGCATATTTGCAACAAGATTTATGTCTTGAAAACATTTTCACCACTACAATACCTGCTATAGACAACCTTCATTGCTTGATTAAAAGTGACGATGGCTTAAAATTTATGCAAATAATTGCTAAAATATACAACAAGCATGTTCCTTCCACTTCCCAACCAGCAAGCGCTGTGGTTAGCCAAGGAAGATCTCACAGTCCTTCTTCAACCATAGCTTCCATACCCACCTATATCACTCCTCAAGTTACAACAACCATGCAATAGGTTAGTCATGTGACTCCTTTCACTATTCCAACTAGCATTCCTAGTTCTTTTGTGGCATTGAATGTTCCATCCTCCACTACCTTCACTCCTCTTAGAGTCCTCTTATCTTGTCCCCACATCACATAAACCCCATCACCATTCTCTCTCCCACCTCATACCACTTACACTGACCCTCTCATTACACAACTCTTTCACAATGTTTCCTCCATGCAAAAACAAATATCCACCATAAACCAAAATCAAATCACACCACTGACATACTGCGTCCGTAGTAGCTCATTATCTTTAGAGATCTTAAGAAAATTGATGGCACAAGGAATTGATATGCCTAGGTTTGAAAAGTAGGGAGGTAAATGAGATCCTACTAATCATGTCAATGCTTATATAGCCTTGTGTAGTGATTTTGTCCTTGACGATAAAATGTTAGCTAAACTATTTCCTAGGAACTTAAAGGACACTACAGTGGAGTGGTTTTCAAACTTACCTAATCATTCAATTTTATCATTTAAGGAACTTGTTGATGCCTTTATAAGTCATCTCCAAGTCCATATGACTCCCAAAAATACAATGGCTGATTTAATGAGGTGTAAACAAAATGCGGATGAAAAAGTAACTGATTTTATTTAATGTTATCAATCATTGTATGCTCAAGTAGATGTCAAGATTCTTGATTCACATCTCCAGAATATTTTTATTGAAAATTGGAAAACTCAAATTTAGGATAAGTTGACCATGATGAAATTTACTTCTTTCATGCATTTGTGCATAGCCCTTTGCAACTACCACAACTCGGTTACTAGTCGTGATTTAAAATCCACTTCTAATCGAGCTAAGAAGTTTGAACAAAATAACCAAAACAACTCACAACACTTTAGAAAACCAAACAGAGGATTTTTACAGTTCAATACCCCTCCTCCACAACCAACTCAAACCGTGCCTAATCAATTGGATGCTATTAAAGTAGTGGCGCCCTTTACCTATGGGAACTTGAAGAGATAATTTACCCCCTTACTTGACACTCTCCATAATACAATGAATCAACTGCTACATCAATATATGATCACTTTGCCTATAGTCAAACCACTTCATACTACCAAGCATTTATGCCCCACCTTTAAACCAAATGCTTATTGTCATTTTCATCACCAAAATAGACATGACACAGAACAATGTAAGCGTCTCAAACACATAGTGAAATACCTCATTGATTCTGGCCATCTATCCATTGCAGGTGTTAATGACCAAGGTAATAAGTCTATTGCACCCCCCAATCAAAATTCACAAATATTTACCAACCCCATTCCTTAACACAATATATCATTTGTCAAAGCTAGTGAACCTTCAAACATTAAAGTGATGAATATTGATACAAATAATGAACAACATGATCTTCCTCCAAATTTTACCCATGTTAATCCTATGGATGAACTTGTGGGTACGATAGACACTATCCCACATAAGGGCCCAGCTAAAAAATCTCTTGATATTACTTTTTCTTCTCATGATGTACTAAAAAACATCCCGATGGTCCTCTTTACATAGTTGATCACATCTATGATAAACCCACTAATGGGATATTAATAGATCCCGCATGTGGCGAGAATGTGATCACGAAACAATTTTTAGTATTACATGATCTTTATCAAGATGATTATGACAAACCAATAGCATGGATTAAAACACATACTTGTTTTGTGAGCCCTACGATCAGATCGATCATACTCCCATTACAGATAGGACCTAAAACATTGGATGTAACATTTTCTATCATTCCACAGTTAGATCAATTTCATCTATGGCTAGGTCATCCTTGGATTCGCTCGATGAAATTTGTTCCTTCAGTTGTTCACAAAGGTTTGAAGTTTCTACTTGACAATGAGATATTTACTGTACACCATAGTGGCTTTAATCCACTGTCTTCTAAAGGTAATTTTTCCTTAGAATCCTTTTGGCCTAAACCTTTGGAACCCATAACCCCTTGCAAAGACTTCTTTTTCATTTCCTATCAAAAGTTCAAAGCCAAACGAATAGCCGAATTGTCTCTTCGCCACATGTCCCCATCCACTTTTGCTATTCCTATCCTAGATGAGACAATGGTTCAACTTGAATATGAACCTAAAAAAACAATGCAACCCTATGAGCAACCAACAAAAGACACCTCACCTTCATCATCTAAATGTCCAAGAGATAATGAAACCAACCCCGTCATGCCTCCTCACATTAAACAAGTTTATAAAGCCAAAGAGAAAGTGATTGACCCACCTCCTTTAGTTCCTTCCATTCTTCCCCCTCGAGAATAAAAGGAGACTATCATGGATCAACCTGCTCTTACTCAACAATTACAAAATAGAATTAAATGAAACCAAGGTGCTAGAGCGCGTAGGATTTTTCGTTGTCTCCTTGCTCGTCAGTTACAAATAGAAGAAGAAAAAGAAAATCAACCTCTGCCTTTAACATAAGCAATACATGATCACCCTCCTCCTCCTGACTAGCCCCAAGATAGTATGATATAGCTATCATAACAAAATGATCCGATATAACAAGAACAACTCTTGATACATCCCTCATTATAAATTACCATTCATCCTCCTATTTTTATTAATCTTGATGATGATGATGATGAGATATCTAAAATAGATGAAGAGGTGCATAATGATCTAAATTATTTACTTTCCTCTTCCATGAGCTTAAATGATAAATATCCTACACCAAGTGAGGAACCTGACACTTCCCCTAGTTCGACACTTGTAATTCTTCATTTTGAAAGTTAACCACTCTTGTAATACACTAAACATGATTGGGAGGTGGATGACTTGTTAGATGGTTGACTTGAATTTTTCTCTATTATCCTTTTTACATTTTCTTTTTTTCTTTTTCCTTTATTTAGTGTGAGTGTATGTGCATATCGTGTTCTCCCGTAATGTGCATTTGATGTTGTATCTCTCTTTGTGCACTTCCTCTATTTGTACCTCCATTCTTCTATATGTCGTACATTTCTTTTTCCTTTCACCTTTGTTTTGTGTTTCCCTTTTGGGGACGGTGCAAAGAATTGAGACTGTATTGTCTCTTCCATGCTGACCCACTTAGTTCTTTTATTTTATTTTTCATTGTTGTTTTGTCTTTTCCTTTTGGGGATGATACAAAGCATTGAGACACCCTACGTCTCTTCCATGTTGACTCAATCAGTCCCTTTTACTTTTATTTTTCCTTTTCTTATGCTTCCCTTTTGGGGATGATGCAAAGCATTGAGACCAAAATGTCTCCTTCATGTTGAACCAAAAGCTTTTCCTTTTCTTCCACCCTTTTTTTTGTGTTTCTCCTTATGGGGATGATGCAAAGCATTGAGACCGCAATGTCTCTTCCATGTTGACGCAAAATGGACTTTATTTTTCTTTTGTTTTCAGTCTCTTTGTGTCATTTTTCTAGCTCTATGTATTTGGAGAATGATGACAGTTCCAAGCTCTTTCATAAAAACATTGCAGCAATGAACATACTGACCCCAAATCCATAGATCCCTTATGTGTTTGGTGTGTTCCTTTTTGGGGGAAAACCCTCTTTTTGTTGTTCCTTTTCTTTCAAATGAAGCAACCTTACTCAGAAACATATGACTTGGCATAGGGGCTTTCCAAGTTGGGTCTCATGTCTTGTTTTCTTGTTGCATTTTTTTCCTTCGCTACTTTAAAGAAATTTCTCACAGAATGGTGTGCACCAATTCCTTTAAATTGGGGGCATACATTAGAAATATTTATTTGCATTTTTCATTTTCTTGGTTCTTAGTGCAACCTTGTCACTTCATACAATTTGTTTTGTCACTTTGTGGATGACATTGGGTGTGATGTCCTTCATAAGTGTGATCTATCTTACCATATCACATTCGTTGTAGTGGCCTGATGTGACACACTGCATCCCCTAAGTTTTGAATATTCTATTCTTTGATTGGTACTCTCTTGGAGACATTAGACACAATGTTCCCTAAGTTACAAACCTCACATGAACTAAATAAGACTCCTTTGAACATCTTTTTCATTTTACATTTTTTCATTTTGCATTCATATAGCCACCTTGCATAACACAACTTGCATGCCCGTGGTTTGATCTTGCTTGTTCATGAGTTCTAAGCAAATAAGCTTTGCTTTTCTCATGAACCACAAACCAACATTTTCCTTTGTGGCACCTTATTAAAGTTGGCGCCTTATTAAAATTATCAGGAGGCATAACTTTGATATGCTTGAGTGGGAAGCCCATTCCGTGGTGCGACTTTCCCCATAGCCACCTATGTGTTTGTGAGTACATACTAGCCAAGTGTATGTTTCTCACCTTTTGTGCCTTCTCACCCAATAGATAGCCATGAGTTTTGTCACAATATGCATGGCTACTTTAGTGTGAGTTTGAAGCAAGTTCATCCTCTCACTAAAGTGGGGGCTAAATGTACCATAGAAAAATAGATCTTGGACATTTTCATGGTCATTTAGGTCTTTTTCCTATGATTCTTGGCTTATTTTGCTTCGATTTAATGTTGGAATGTGACTTCAACATTCACATTAGGTCTTGGATATTCAAATTATTAAGACTTTATGATGTCCTGTAAAGGTGTTGTGAAGTGTTGTAGCTCATTTCTACACTTTTTTAGACTCTTCTTATTATAATTCATCTAAATATCACCTTTTTATCACTTATCAAGTCCTATTTCAAAGTTTTGTAAAGCATTGTAACAAATTTTCATGCTTTTCTAGGCTTGTCATCACCAATTACACCTTTCTTATGCTTTATTTGGCCTCTTTATGGACTTATAGGACTTAATTAAGTGTGTTTTTGAATACAAACCCGACAAGCATCATTAAAAGAAACTTAATTCTTGACACCCACTTGCAAGCATAGAGTGGGACCCATTTTCCATGGGTGGCGAATGAGTCCCTCTTGGCACAAAATTCAAAATAAATTCAAATTTCCTTCGAGTTTTTATTCATTGAGACCTTAGGTCATCTTGTGATGTTGTATTCTTGGGTAGTTAGGGCATAAGTGTGTATAAGTGTTTTTCAATCCATTTTAATCCCCATTCATCTCATTCACTCATTCATCATCAATTAGCATTCTTCCATTCAAAGCATCATTACATCATTTGATCAAGCAATTATCAAGCATCTTGGAGTAGCCATTGACATATCTTCAGACTTCAACAGTAAGGTTTTGGTCTTGTAGGAATAATTGTCAAAGAAATAGGTGTTGAAAAGTGGTCAACAAGTCATCCAAGTGATTAAAGTCAACCAAACCCTAATTCAAGCTTGGAGACAACATTCATCCCATTTTCTACATAATTGATTCTGTTAACCTGAGAAGAAGACAAGTGCAGATTTGGACCCAGAGAGTTGACTCTTGAATTTTTGGATTTTTGGAGGACTGATTCGCCATTAGTGGAAAATGAGTCCCACTTCTAGGCTAGAAAATTTGTTTTCATCAAAATTCAGTTCCCAATAGTTAGAAATTAGTTCCAGCAAAGTTTACCAGAAGAAGGACTAATTCTCCATAAGTGGTGAATGAGTCCCACTGGGCAGCAACAGTGATTTTTGTCAGATTCTAGAACCTTCTAGCATCAAAATTTTATCTCCAGGCACACTCTATTCAGTCCATTCAATTATGTTTTCATTTGTGCATGTTTCTAGTTCATTTCTACATATCACACTGTGTTTTCAAACACTTCATATTTCATTAGTTTTGCATAAATAATCAATCAATTTCACTAGTTTGCTGCATTTAGGCATAATTCCATCATACACACATTATTTTGAGTGAACCGCCACAATTTTTGGACCTATCTCTCTCCTTTTAGGTGAAAAACTCTAAGAGTGCAAGAGAAGTACATAGACACCCCCAAAAATATATGGTTCAACATTAGTCAAGAATGGCAGCAGCAAAATAAGATTTTCTTTAATAAAAAATATGTATGGATATACAATGATATATATTGATAAAAGTATATACAATATATCAAAAAATGCGATACAGGCTTAGTACAAAAGAGCCATATGTCCACATAAAATGTCACGTATATATCGATAGTACAAAACATATGTTCCAAAATGCCACATAGGAATACAACAAACAACCCAAATACATAGTCATTTCCCTCTAGGGGAAGGAAAAATATCTCGTGCTACCTTAGAAATTTGGCTAGATGGAGTGCATGTTGGTTCTCTTGTCTTCCGAACATGCTCACTAGACCTCCTCTCTAGACTCCTTTGCAGTTGCATCTGACACAATAAAATGTATAGATGTTAATACATAGAAATTGAATTATAGAATGACATAATAAAATATAGTCACTTACCACAAAAAAATAGTCATCATCCACATTTACAACATTACCATGTCCATGATTTTGAGTGACACCCACCTGTAGCAACCATCAAGATAGAAATTAAACTACATAAAAGTATCATGAAAATTTTCTGTAATAGACTATAAAAGAGAAAATATAATGTCAAATCAACTAATTTGTTGCATACCTTTGTCAATGGATTAGAACTGGCTATTGCTTCAACAACTCCATGGTCCATCTTGCCACCAACATCACTAGGGCTATCTGATATCAACAACTAAAAATGAAACAACATATCTAACAGTAATATAAAGAAGTTTAGGTAGTCCCTTTATAACTATCATAAATGAAAGAGTAAATGATTGGCCTTAGTTGAGACTACAATAGAGTGCTTATAGATCACAAAATGGTGAAAGTACTAAGTCCACTGGGATAGTCCAAACTCTTGCAAATGCCAAAGTTCAGTGCTCATTGAGATTCATATTGCATATGTTGACGAACTAATGTTGATGAGGGCATGCTATCAACATAGTGATAATGCCACACTGAAGTTCACATGAATGAATTGAGGATTACTATTTTACTACCATCTTTCAAAGGGATAATGGAACATACAATGAATTAGGACATGTCTAGGGTTTTACTATAGCACATGAAGTTGGCTGTTGAGGTTTGCAATAGTAATGGAGAAGACAACTTTGGTCAATAATGAGTGGAAAGAAATATTTCTTCTAACGATGTATATGATAAAATTTGGATGGAGGTGCTATAACATAGAAGGGATAAAGAGACAAGACCAACAGGGGATAATGGAACATATGTTGAAATAATAGAGGGTACAATGGGATGGGAGTCAAATGCGATAATGGAACATGGGATGGACTAGAATAGATTAATGGACTGGGCTAGGATGGGATAAAAAGATATAGCATGAACTATTAGAGGTTAATGGGATGATATTAGGATGGAATAAAGAAACATAGGGTGAATTAGGGAAAGATAGTGGGACAAGACCAAGAGGGGATAATGGAACATAAGGTGAAATAAGAGAGGGTAATGGGATGGGAATAGAAGGGGTCAATGGAACATAGGATGGACTAGTATAGATTGATGGGATGGGCTAGGATGGGATAAAAAAATATAGGGTGGAAAATTAGAGGTTAATGGGATGTGATTAGTAGGGAATAATGCAACATAGGGTGAAATAGGAGGTGTTTAGGGATTGACTATAGTACATGAAATGCGAACTTGACCTGTGTATAGTAATAATGGAAAAGTTTTATCTAGAATGAAACATGGATAAAGATGGTATAACATAGAATGGATAATGGAACATAGGGTGAGATAATAATGGGTACAATAAGATGGGAGTAGAAGGGTATAATGACACATACTACGGACTAGAAGATATTAGTGTGATGGGATAGGAGGGGATCATGGAAAATAGGGTGAACTATTAAATGTTAATGGGATGGGATTAGGAAGGAATAAAGGAACAATAAGTGAATTAGGATAAGATAATATGACACGATCAAGGAATACAAATACAATGTTTGTGTTCCTCATCAATTTTTTAGAGTTGTATACGCAAAATGATGAAAACTAGCTAACATTGTTTTACAACACCATTAATGAATAAAGGCTACTTGAGTGTAAGTTGTTTGAGGAAATGAATTGTGAGGTGTTGAGGTTGAAGGTCCACTAGGAAACTATTTGAAATCCAAAGCATGTTATGAGAAAAAAATTCAAATATAACATTCAATTGTTCAAATGCAATAATAATATCTTTAATACTAGTTGCATGCCTATGGACTCAACATCAAGAATGAATAAGGGTATGTAGGAATGGAGCACGTCTCATTAACACTCTGACCTTGAAATTTCATCATAACAAAATTCTACTAATTTAGTTATTCTTAACTTTCAAAATGTAATCTAATAAACAACATTAAATGAACTTATAAAATTTTACCTGAGTGCCAATTCTGAATGTATCATTCAGCAAATCATCTATGAAATTCATTTCCTCTCCAACTGATGTAGGTTGTGTAACTACATCCTGAGCACTATGATAATTGTACATGCAAACAACATCGCAAGTGCCACAATGGTGGGGTGGAGCTTGAGGCCTACATGTCTCCTCCCCATTAGGCTCTACTAGAGGCCCCACACATTGTATAATGGTCTGGGTGAGTGAGCTAATAGACTCCAACATGTTGACCTCTACATCATCCTTAACAATGGAAGGAATGGCGACATGCTCCACCATGGGTTTGGCCAAGGGTCTTAGTTCCAACTATGGATTACATCGTGCAATAGATCTATTGCGTGTGGAACCCCCACCTCTACCCTAAAAGTCTAAGATGTCAAAATAATTTGGCATCTTATTGAGGACAAACCCACATGAGTTTCCTCAAAAAGTATTGTGGTACCTCATGTTTATTGCATGGAGGTTGGTCAAATACCATCCACTATTGCTCCCAAAATTTACTTTTAATTAACTCATGGTGGCACCAATGGATGGGGAACATCCTACATGCATGAGACAAAGGTGTGTTGGTTCTTGGGTCTGTAAATAGGGCACACAAGTCAACTTTGCTAATTTTTTTCAGGTCTGCATATGATAAACCACTAGCATAAAATTGTCTCATCTCACGTCTCGTATTTGACCAAAAATTTATTTTCTCACTCATTTCTCCTACATGAGATACAATTGAATTCAATATTTTGGAAATACCTCTCCTATAAGGGTGAGTTTGAACATGCTCAGTTAATCTTCCAATTAATTGTTCAATTTATCTTTTATTATTTTCAATTTGATTTAGAATATTTTCTTGTGTTCCTTGAGGATGCCTACGAATTGATGGAGGGGTTTCAAGTTCTTGTATAGGAGGCTTGTCATGAGGGGGTGATTGTGAATTATCAATGTTTCAAGGTGGAGATTCATTCCTTGAGAAATGGAACAAAGTTTTATTATAAAACCCTTTTTCAATTTGCATTCTAAATCAAATTCAAATTAAATTGATTAAAAATACATACCTCTTCGCAATATTTGACCTCTCTGACATGTTGGCAGCATCCTCGTGAAGAATTGCAAGCTAAGAGTGCAAAAAATGGATGAGATTTTGTGAGTGCAAGTTGTAGAGAAGAAAACTCCAAGAAAAGCTATAGGTTCAATAGAAAATGGAGGTTGAAATACCTTTTTTGACTTTTAAATTATTTTTGAATTTGGCATGTGCGAAATGGCCAATTTGGACATTTTTTTGCAATTTTTTCCAATTTGCATCAAAATTGTGTCATTGATTGGTACACTTACCAGATAGGATGTTGAATATGTAGTTTTAGAGAATGTGAGTCTCATTTTAGATTCACAATTTATTTCATGTACTTTGGTTAAAGTCATGGGTTCGTTGAAAAATATAAACGATGCCTAGAAATTCTATTATTTATGTTTTCTCTATCACATCCTAATTAGCATAACACATTCGAGATTAGGAGTATGTAGCTTGCCCTAAGATTCCCTCCTGCTACTTGTCTCTAGGTTGCTAGGCACTTCAAGTAGGGTAAAAAATTCTTCATGTCAAGAAGAACTCCCGGGAAACTAGGGCTTCATGGCTGGGCAAAAAAGTGCCTCAACTATGATCTTTTACCTCGAACTGCGAGAAGACCAAGAGGTTATGGCAATTAAAGGACTTATGTTATTATATTTTATTTTCATGTACTTATTTATCAATCATTTGTATTGCAATGCAATAGTTGTTTCGATGTTGTAAATGTACACTTGTGGAAAGGTACTTTATTATATATTAATTTATTTATTTGACTGCAAGGACAATTGTAATTAAATTTATATGATATGATTATTCAATTTTTTAATTATGAGATTATGATTTAATTAATTTTTGGGGAAATATTAGTAAGGCTATGGGAGTACTTACATTGTAGTATCAAAACAGGGTTTAGTAGTTGGACCTATGAGCTCACCATTAGGAAAGAATAATGTGAACAATAGAACTAGATAAAATTAGCAAAAATTTTCTTGTTCTGGTATGATAGGATGAGATTCAAATGAATTATATGTGTAACTAAGGATTTTGGCACTCAAAATCCTTCTTAAGCTCCTCCAGGGGTTTTTCACCTAGGAGAGAGAAAATACGCCAAAATCCACAATGTTAGCACTCAAGATTAAAGGATGGAAGAATGAAAATAAAATGTGGAGTGTGTGAATGCTTTTTAATGTTGGGAACTTAATGAAAATGGAGACTAAAGAATGCAAATTAATCTAATCCAAAAGTGCTGAAAAACACAGTGTTGAATGCAAATATGAACTAGAAACTTAAGCAAATGGAAACAAAAGCTGATGAGATTGAATAGAGTTCACTTGGAGGCAGAATGATGTCAATGGAAGGTTCTAGAATGTCTAAGAAACCTGTATTAATGGACACTAGGACTGATTCTCCATGCATGGCGAATTAGTGTTGCTTCTGGTGAAATCTTCCCGAAACCTGTTTCTGATTGCCAAGAGCTGAAATATGAGAAATCCACTTTTTAGGCCTACAAAGGGAATCATTTACCATGAGTGGAAAATTAGTCCACCTACAGGAATCTGTAAAATAGGAGTTGATTCTATGGAGTTAGATCTACACTTTTCTCTCCTATAGGTCTTAGCTTCTGAAACTAACAGATTCAGGTCTGAAAGTGACTTTTTGCTCATATTTTGATGTGAATGATGAAGAGATGACTTGAATGGATTTGAAATGAAATATTCAATGTTTCCTAAGCTTTCAAGAGTCCCAAATCTACAAACGAACAATACAAAAGAGAGATATGTTGAATGTTAGGACATGGGGGTTTGCCTAAGTCAAACCCCGTTTAGGTAATTAAACCAAAGTGATGAAATGAAGTAATAAAACATGAAAAATGGAGATGATTACCTTGTCATGATGATTTTATCTTGAAATTATACAACATAACATGAAGATTCAACCCTTGAATGCTTTAGAAAACTAAATTGAAGACTTCTAATGAAGAAACCTTAACTTTCTTGACTTGGAGTGAAAGAAGATGTATTGATGATGAGAGATGTAATAATGAGATAAGATGTGTAAAATGAGGATAAAAACACTTATTTATAGATAATTGTGTCTTAGTACTTGATAATACCTCATCACAGGCTGACATTAAGTAAAATTAATTCAAATTTCATCTTTATTTCCTGCTCAAAGGTCAAAATGGGGGCTAGATAGAACTCATTCACCACACATGGCGAATGGGTCCCACCTGGATGGGACTGATTGGCCATGCATGGTGAATGGATCCCATAGGGGCCATTCCGACACCTAAGAAGCCAAGGAATCAACAAATAAGGTCTAAAATACCATCCTGTCAGGTGTTTGATCAATTAAAACCTCAGGATGCACAATATCAGTTAATTAAGACCTATTAGTGATGATGTAAATGTTGACTAGAGATTGGGACACATAAATCAATGTGAAAGTGTGATTAAATACACTTTACAACACTAAAATTAGGTCCACAGCCTAGAAGGGAATAAAAACCAATGTGAACTTGTAAGACACATTACAAAACTTGGTTAAAGTTAAATTTACTTTACAAGCCTTCTAAATTAATGTGATGATGTAATTAAACATGTTTTATAATGTTGAATTAAGGAGAAATAGGTTCATTAGGTTTAGAAAAGTGTGAAAGTCCTTTACAAGACTCTACAAGACCTTTACAAGATGTCAATAAACACATTTTATTCAATTTACAAAGGTTCAAGACCTAGTGTGGTCGTATAATATGCCTCACAACACCTAAATCAAGACCTCATTAAGTCTAATTAATCTCATGTCAAGAAAAGGGTTCTTTTTTCAATGACACATTTAGCTTCCACTTTAGTGAGAGTATGAACATGCTTCAAACTCACATTAAAGTAGCCATTCAAGAAAGATCCACATTTTGGGCCAATGGAACTTCTTGGTTGTCCACTAGGTGAGAAAGGCCAAAGGTATACTTACTCTGGGGCCATAGAACTAGTTTTTTGTGGGGTGAGAAAGCCTAGAAAGGTAAGATACATACACTAGTTGGTATGGATTCACAAAACACAAAGGTGGCTATGGGAAAAAGTCATGCCATTAGTTGGGCATCCCACTCAACCATGTCAAAGTTATACCCATTTGATAAGTTTAAAAAGGCACCAC
Organism: Sequoia sempervirens; assembly: GCA_007258455.2. NCBI lineage: Eukaryota > Viridiplantae > Streptophyta > Pinopsida > Cupressales > Cupressaceae > Sequoia > Sequoia sempervirens. The sequence continues at coordinate 95,093,769 of VDFB02373365.1, forward strand.
AAGAAAAATGTCATAAATAAAAAGAAAGGGTACCACAGGCATGCAAGTTGCATTATGCAAGGTGGCAAAAAGGACTGAAAAAATGTATAGATGCAAAAATGTGAAATGTAAAATGTAAAATATGAAAATATGTTCAAAGGAGTCTTATTCAGTTCATGCAAGGTTAGTTACTTAGGGAACATTGTGTTTAATGTATCCAAGAGAGAAATAATCAAAGAATAATATATTCACATTTTAGGGGATGCAGTGCATCACATCAAGCCACAAAGAGGAATGTAATATGCTAAGAAAGATCACACTTATGAAGGACATCACACTCAATGTTATCCAAAAATTGATGAACGCGCCATGTAAATGACACGGCTATGCTAGGAACCAAGAATGAAAATGAAATAATAGTAATGTATGCCCCCCACTTTAAAGGAATTGCTACACATCGTTCAATGAGAAATTACTTTAAAGCAGAGAAGAAAAGAAAAAGCAAAAAAGAAAAAAAGACATGAGAGCCAATGTGGAAAGCCCTATTCCAAGTCATATGTTTAGAAGTTAGGTTGTGTCATGTCAAAGAAAATGAAAATTAAAGAAAAGTTGTATGTCACATGAGAGTCAATCTTAAGACATGTTGTTCACATCTCAAGCTTGCTCTTATATGTTCATGAAAAGTTAATGAGTAGTTGAAAGAGAAAACAACAAGTGACATACAAGGGATAAGGTTGCCTAATCCATTTCCCCCCCACCTAGTGTAGGACAAGGGTGGTCCTAAAGTGGATGAATGTATGATGTCCCTTGTAAGAGATGCGAAACATGTAATAGTGAGAATACTATGATCCTACAACTATTACATGGCAAGGAGCAACAAGTAAGGTTATTGATGTGAATAAGAAAGAGTCTTTGAAGAGCCTTGTGTGATAGGATTGATGTTGAGTGGAGGAGAATAACCAAGACCATGAGTTGTTTGTTGTGTGTTAAGATCTATAGGGTTGTGGATACCTTGTTCTCGAGCACCACAACCTTTTCTGTTACACCCAAATTGTTTGAAAAAGTCATACCCTTTTCCATAAAGCTGTTTCAGTACTTTGGAATTAGGTGGTTGTTTGTTGTTGTGTTCGTCAGGGGTTATTGTAGAGTTTGTGGCATTGTCTAAAGTGGTTGAGGCAGATTCTTTTTAAAGGCTATTTGAATGTTGTGTTGTCAAGATAGTTGGTTGGTCTTGTTTTTCATCTTCTTATGTGTGAATATGTATTTTCCCATAAATGATGGTCTGAATTCTAAGGATCCCCAATTATCACCAAATAATTTAGATGGCAATTCCTCATCATTATGCTTAATTTCAAGAGGATCTATGTTGGATGTTGGAATCAATGTTTTTAGAGGACTTGTAGCTTTGTTTTCAAGATGCAAGCAACTTTCAGGCTCGTGATCAACTTCAAATTGATAAATGTTATTGTTATAGACATATTTCATTATATGATGAAGGGATGAAGGCACTACATTCATCTCATGAATCGATGGTCTACCTAGAAGAAGGTTGTACGAAAGATCATAAGGTATGACATGAGTAAGAGTTTGCAAAGTAACCACCCCAACCGTAATAGGTAAAGTGATTACACCGAGCGGTTTCTTTTTTGTATTATCAAATCCTCAAATGGAAATGGAATCAGGTATGATTTTTGATCTTTAAACATTTAATCAATCAAGGAGACTCACACCATACACATTAAGGGAAAAACCATTATCTATGAGAGTGTGTTTGATACCTGTGTGATGGAATTGAGCAATTATCATAAAGGCATCATGTTTTTTTTGTAACTCGAAAGGAGGGAGTTCATGTTGATGGAAAGTAATGTCAAGATTATGTTTGTGGATGAGAGTCGTCACATTGTTTGGAGTGGTTTCAAAAGGAATTGTGATGTGTTTTAGAGTGGTTTGAAGAATGGTGTTATAAGTTGGTGAAGTTTGAAGAAAATACCAAAGGGAGATCTTGGTAGGAGTATTCTTTAATTGTTCAAAAAGATCATATTCCTTTGTAGGAAGGTTATAATGAGAAGCATTAGGTAGATTGGGTAGAGGTAAAGAGGGTGGCATTGGTTGTGGTGGTTGTGGGTTATGTCATGTGTTATATGTATGAGCAACAATATCATCACTAAATTTCTGCGATACATTAGTGTTAGGTGGGTATAAAGTGTGGCGTGGTCAATTAGAGGGATGAAGTGGATGTGAGGGTGGGTAAAGGATAAGTTTAGGTTTATTGGAAGGATGAAGCGAATGTGATGATGGGTAAAGTGTGTAGTGAGGTTGAATATTGTTAACATCCCTTAACAAGTGAGAGTCTTTATTGTCTTTGAAGGGTATGTTATCTTTGTCATGGATTATAATATCCTCCCTAGAAGGAGAATTCCTAGGACAATAACAAACCACATGTTCATGACAATTAAGGTTTGGTTCATCCAAAGTAACTTCATCGCGACGAAGGGAGGTATTAATGGGTGAGTGTGTCTAAATATTGATAGTGGAGAATTTATAGGAAGATTGTATTTGATTGTTGGTTGTTTCTAAGGGCACATTCCCTCGTTCCATGTTGTCTACCATACTAGGAGAGCTTGTAATATGTTTATCTAAGGGTGAATTTCGCAAAGTAGCTTCATCACAAGTATGAGAAGGAGGATCAATGATGGAAGTGATTTGCTCAATAAAGTTTTTTGTAGGTGAAAGTGGACAACTAAGATTCTCATGATTCTCATTGTTTGTGGTTTCTAGCAACAAAGTATCTACTTCACAACAAGGAGAGATACTATAGGAAGAACAAGTGTTGTTGTCATGATCATCTAAGGTTGCATTAGGTTGGTTGTGAATGTGTTGTCCACTAAGAGAGGCAAAAGGAGAGAAACAACTAGGATTCTCAAAACTCTCATTAATTGATTCTTGTACTAAAAAAGCTTCATCACCAAGTGGAGAGATATTATGAGAAGAACAAGTATGATCGTTAGGAAAGGACCAAGTTGTAGTCTCTTTCACTAAAACACTCTCATAGGGAGGGGATAGGAACTGTTTCTTGACATGTTTACATATGCATGGTACTAACATTGCTTGAATAAGAATGAAAAGTAAATGTAACCATTTCATGTAATGTTTTAGCAATAGGAACAATGTATATGCAAAGGTATAAAACATTCTTATCCAATAGATGCAAGATTTGAAGAATTCAAACAATGTACATGCAAGAATGAAAATAAATTTTAACAAACTTATGCAAAGTTTTAGGAATAGAAACATTGTATATGCAAAAGTGAAAAGTACTTTTATCAATGTTATGTAAAATTACATAAATTGAAACATTTTTAGATGTAAGGATGCTTGGAATTGAAGTGATTAGAAAAATGACTATCTTAAGTTGATCTTTTTGAGATAAATGCATAAAATAAATTCTCCAGAAACCTTCTAGAATTATACTATATGATACTAGGAGGGTTAGGAAGCACAAAAATGAGGTTTCTGATGTAGTAATAGATAGTCAAAAATCTAGACAGGGACTGATTCGCCTAGTATGGCGAATGAGCTCCAGTATTGGTGTTTTACAAAATTTTCAAAAAATTTGAAGTGTTTTTAATGTGTGTGAGGTTGTAATTTGTAGACATAATATGGAGATGTATAATGTTAGAGATTTTTAGGGAAATTGTATGCAAAAATGCAAACAAATTGCACTTTTTCCTAATGCAAAATTTTGAAACCCTAGATGCAAATTAATAATGCAACTTCAAATGCAAGATAGGATTAAGATGAAAATGGAATCCATTTCAGAAAATAAGATGTTCGAACAATTCAGTTCACCAAAATGCAATGAAGATTTTTGGCACTCAAATCCTTCTTAGCTCCTCCTAGGATTTTTCAACTAGAAGGAGAGAGAAAATAGGCCAAAATGCACAACGTTAACACTCAAGATTAAAGGATGGAAGAATAAAAAGAAAATGCAGATTGTGTGAATGTGTTTTAATGCTGTAAACTTAATGAAAATCTAGACTAAAGAATGTAAACTGATCTAATACAAATGTGTTGGAAAACACAGTGTTGAATGCAAATATGAACTAGAAACTTAAGCAAATGGAAACAAAAGCTGATGAGATTGAACATAGTACACCTAGAGGTAGAATGATGTCACTGGAAGGCTTTGGAATGTATTAGAAACCTCTATTAATGGACACTAGGACTGATTCTCCATGCATGGTGAATTAGTCCTGCTTTTGGTGAAATCTTTTGAAAACCTATTTTTGACTGTTAGGAGCTGAAATATGAGAAATCCACTTTTCTAGCCTACAGAGGGGACTCATCCACAATGGGTGGTGAATTAGTCCACCTACAAGAATTTTCAAAATTAGGAGTTGATTCTGTGGAGTTAGATCTGCACTTTTGTCTCCTACAAGTATCAGCTTCTAAAACTGACAAATTTGGGTTTGAAAGTGAAATTCGGGTTTGAAAGTGAGTTTTGTTGATGTTTTGATGTGAATGATGAAGATATGACTTGAATGGACTTGAAATTCAATCTTCAAATTTTCCTAAGCTTTCAAGAGTTCTAAATCTGCAAACAAACAAGACAAAAGAGAGATATGTTGAATGTTAGGGCATGGGGGTTTGCCTAAGTCAAATCCCATTTAGGTAATTAAACCAAAGTGATGAAATGAACTAATGAAACATGAAACAATGGAGATGATTACCTTGTCATGATGATTTGATCTTGAAATTTTGCAACATAACATGAATATTCAGCCCTTGAATGCTTTAGAAAACTAAATTGAAGACTTCTAATGAAGAAACCGTAACTTGCTTGACTTGGAGTGAAAGATAGAAGATGTATTGATGATGAGAGATGTAATAATGATATAAGATGTGTAAAATAAGGATAAAAACACTTATTTATAGACAATTGTGCCTTAGTACCCAATAATACCTCATCATAGGCTGACATGGAGCAAAATTAATTCAAATTTCACTTTATTTCCCACTCAAAGGTCAAAATGGTGGCCAGACAAGACTCATTCAGTACACATGGAGAATAGGTCCCACTTGGATGGGATTGATTCACCATGCATGGACAGTGGGTCCCATAGGGGCCATTCCGACACCTAAGAAGCCAAGGAATGAGGAAATAAGGTCTAAAATGTCATCTTGTTGGGTGTTTGATCAATTAAAGCCTTATGATGCACAATATGGGTTAACTAAGACCTATTAGCACTTGATGATGTAAATGTTGAATAGGGCTTCAGACACATAAATCAATGTGAAAGTATGATTAAATACACTTTACAACACTAAAATTAGGCCCACATAGCCTAGAAGGGCACAAAAACCAATGTGAACATGCAAGATGCATTATAACACTTACCAGTTAAAGTTAAATTTACTTTACAAGCCTTCTAAATTAATGTGATGATGTAATTAAACATGTTTTATAATGTTGAATTAAGGAGAAATAGGCTCATTAGGTCTAGAAAAGCGTGAAAGTCCTTTACAAGTCTCTACAACACCTTTAGAAGACATCAATAAACACATTTTATTCAATTTGCAAAGGTCCAAGACCTAGTGTGGATGGATAATATGCCTCACAATGCCTAAATCAAGGCCTCATTAAGTCCAATTAATCTCATGTCAATCAAAGGGTCCTTTTTCTATGACATAGTATGAAAATTAGTTCACAAGCTTTACCCAAGGTCTGAGTCAATAAAAAACATGCTACCAAGTATGATTAGTTGAGGTGTGTTATTTTAGCTAATGATGAGATGCTTACCTTTGTTATTACAGTGTCTTCAATGTGACCAATAAAAATGGATCATGGCTATAAAGGAAATAGTAGGTTTTGTTGCTTTTTCCCTATCAGTTGTTCATGGTAATGTCCTAGTTGCACATGATAGTGAAACCACTTCTAATAGAAAAGAAGTGAAAGAAGAAGAGTAGAAACCATATGAATTCCTAGATTCTTACTTTATCTTATCCAACCTTGAAGGACAGGAATTTCCTACAAAAATATCAAACTCTAGTGGTGATTGCGAAATACAAGCCTTGTTGTCATGAAAACTATGTATAAAGCTATCTTGTAAATATATGAATAAATATATAAAGGGATTTTACTTAAAAAACTATATTTTATCTTGTTTTGTTTAAATGGGGAAATTAGGGTTTGCATCAAAATGAGTTAATCAAAGTGATGAAACACCATTTATGTCCCCATAAAACACTCAATTATTTGTGTGATAGGATGCAAATAGCAATTAGAAACTAATCATAACTATTATAGCAACTATGAGGGGAGTTTTTAGAGCTTAAAATGATGTGTACCCTACTACAAGGAGCATTTTTTTAGGGCACAAAGGAATCATTCGCCTTTAGTGGCGAATGGGTCCCTGTTAAGGTTTCTAAAACTGATGTTTGGGTTATTTTCCTTCATTTTTGCACTCTCAGATCCTCAATTGTCAGCTCCTGAAAACCTGTAGCAAATTCTATAGCTTCAATTCTCCATTCTTGCACTATAAAGGTCAACATTACAACTTGAAATTTTTTTTGATTTTTCTCTAAACTTCTTCTCAACTTTATCTTCAACCTGTAAATCTGCAAACACACACTCAAGGGAAGAAAAACTTGTTGATTGTTAGTTAATAGGGGTTTTCTTACGTCAAACCACTTGTAGGTAATTAAACAAAATGTTGAAATAATGGAATTGAAGCATGAATATGAAATGATGCAATGTTGATACCTTGGAAGTTGTCTTAGAAGATAAATCTACAATATAACATGTAGTGGCCATGAAGAATGTAGATATTAATCTCAAATAAGATGTGTAACAATGCTTGCAAGTAGATTTTCAATGCTACATTCACTATCTTAGCTCAACAACATGCATGAATGCACTAAACCCTTGAAATGATGAAATGATCTTGAATTGCTACAATAAAACCTTGTTAATCTACCTTGAAATACCTTTGAAAATACTCTTGTGAACTCAAATTTTCTATAATGCATGAATGCTTGGAAGTATATGATTTCTTGTAAGCTTGATAGGAGAAAATATTTGAATTAACCCCTTATTTATACAAAATATAGAGATTAACCATGAAATTCAAATAATTCAAGTCGACACCAGATCTAGAAATGAATGTTATTAAAATCCTGCTAGAATCAAAGTCAAATTCGCCACCTAGGGTGAATGGGTCCTAGCACAAGTTTCTAGGACCAAGCCTTCGGGGGATGAAATAAGATCAAAAAATAATGCAGGAGCATCCTTGGTTCTTGGCAATATTGCATCATCCAAAAATATTTTCTTTCAATTTTTGTTCTTATTCAGTTCCTATTTAGCTCAGGTTGGCCGATTTAGTATTTCTTCATAGTTTCTCACCATAATTTGTTGATCTATGTTTACATCATGGACATTTTCATTTTCATTATTCCTAGATTTGAGCATGATTGGATCTTCTTCTAGCAAGTTATTGCTTCTAGATTAAGTGGTAGTTTCTTGAGCTAACACCAGAATAATTTTCAAGTCTAACAAATAGTTTGATCACTTGTGGATCTTTCCCATAACTTGTGGATCTCAATGGTGTGATTCAAATTGTTCCATGGAGTTTCCCTTACCTTAATTATAGGTCCAAATTTCATCCTATGCATTCACCGAGGAGTAATTCAAATTTGGGGTCGACCTATTCATGCACACATTACATTTTCTTTCATTGGAGATTGTAATAATCTTTGGCCGACGCTGATGATTCTAGATCCCTGGATGTGATATAGATCATTGAAATAGATCATTAGGAAGGTAAATTTGAGAAAGATAGGTTTTGATATGTACTATTTTTTCTCTTCTAAGGAACATATAGGAATGTTGTATTTTGAGCATTTCGTATCAGGCCCATGAGCCGAATCTATAAGCCCGAATGTTGTCAGCCGATTGTAACTGATTTTTCTAATAATAAGAAGGTTTGAGTTTTCATTTGCCTCCATATTTTGTGTTGCTTTTATTGTGTGACTCTTGGTGCATGGTTCATAAACTTCTCTTTGAGGACCCCCCTACTATGGCTGCACTAGATTGGTATCAGAGTGAGATTCGATCTGTGAGAGGTCGCCAAAATTCGTGGAGTCCTATTGAAGATTTGTTGTTGGGTGGCGGACTGAGGATCCAACTTGTAGCTATAGAGTACTTGTGTAAAGATGTCAGGAAGAATAAATGTTAGAGGAAATAGAATGCATGGAAATGTAAACCCAACTATGAAGGAGATGTTGAGAGGAATTATTGCCAGATTAGATGCAGTCAAAATGGCCCAGAGGAGAGGTCGACTAGTTGATGATGTGAGTGATGAAGAGCTACAAGTATAGGAAGAAATAGGACGAGAAGATCAACCTAGCTTGAATCAGGGAGAAGAGAGGTTCATACGAGCCCTAACTAGAGAAAATACCAAACCACATTTTAATCCATTGGATTATAGAGGTAAGTTGGATTTAGATGAATTGCTTGATTGGATAATAGATATGGAGAAGTATTTTGATTTTGAAGGTACCATTGAAGACAAGAAGGTGAAATTTTCTTGTATAAAGTTGAAAGGACATGCATCCCTTTAGTGGGAAAATTTTCAAAAATATAGGTGAAGAAGAGGAAAAGAAAAGATAAGATCATGGGATCAAATGGTGAATAAGTTAAAGAAAAAGTTTATGCATGTAGATTATTAGATATATTTATTCTGGAAGTTGTAGAATTTGAAGCAGAAGGAATCAAGTGTGACAGAGTATACTGAGGAGTTCTACAAGTTGAATATCATATTTGGACATTCAGAGGATGAGATTGAGCAAGTTGCTAGATATGTGAATTGCTTGAGGTTGTCTATATAGGATGAAATTAGTTTGATCAAGTTGTAGAGTGTGGAGAAGGCATGTCAATGTTCCCTAAAAGTAGAAGAGAAGCTGAATAAAAGACATGACCAGAGATAGAGAGGAAGAGGTGGAAGATTTCATAGAGGAAGAAATTTTATTGGAGGAAGAGGAACTTTTGCAAATCAGAATAAAGATAAGGAAGTCAGTAAGAATGATAATTCATATCATAGAGATGATGGAAATTCTTACTAGAGCGAAGGATATGGTGGTTATCAGAATAGAAAAAATGATAGAGGACATGAGAAAAGAGTATTCAAGGAAACTTGTTTTAAGTGTGGTGGAGAAGGACATAGAGCATTTGAATGCAATCAAGGAGAGACAAGCAAAAAAGACAAAGAATAGTAGAATAACAACCTTTGTTGAGGAAGATCATGCCGGATCATCTAAGATGGAGAAGTGTTGGTCAATAGAAGATTATTATGTCAAAGTGAGATGGAGTAGGAACCATTGCAAAGAAATAATTTGTTTCAAACCAGATGCAAGGTAGCTGGTAAATGTTGCAAAGTGATTATTGATAGTGGAAGCTCAAAGAACCTAGTTTATGAAGAAATGGTGACCAAATTGAAGCTAGAAAGACTGAAACACCTGAATCCCTATCAGATAACATGGATTTAAGATGAGCATAAGATACTGGCAAGTGAACATTTTTTGGTAAAATTGAAGATAGGAAATTACCATGATGAGGTTTTGTTTGGTATCCTGCCTATGGATGTATTCCATTTTTTTTTGGGAAGACCTTGGCAGTATGATAGACATGCTATTCATGATGGAAAGAAGAATACGTATACCATTATTGCTAATGGGATGAAGTACACTTTGTTGCCATTGGAATATGTTCCTAAAGTTGAGGTTTGTACAAGTGCTAGAATATGTTTGGTTGATGGAAGGATATTTTTGGATGGATTGAGACATGAGAACATGTGCTATGCCTTGGTTCCTAAGAAGGTTGAAGACTTGAATCATGTAGAAGAACAATCGAAGGAGATAAAGGAGTTGTTGAATAAGTATGAAGAGATAATTTCAACTAATGTACCTAATGGATTACCACCTATGAGTATTAGTCATTGCATGGATATGATTCCTGGAGCGAGTTCGCCTAACAAAGTAGGAGAATGAAGAGTTAAATAGAAAAGTACAAGAGTTGTTGAGGAAGGGTTTGATCAAAGAAAGCTTTAGTCCATGTGTAGCACCTACTATGCTAGCTCCTAAGAAGGATGGAGAATGGAGGATGTGTACAAAGTCTAGAGCCATAAACAAAATCACGGTGAAGTATAGATTTCCTTTGCCCCAAATGGATGACATTATGGATTGTTTGAGTGGAGCTACATAATTCACAAAGATAGATTTGAAGAGTGGATATCATCAGATTAGAATCAGAGAAGGGGATGAGTGGAAGACAACATTCAAGAAAAATGAAGGATTGTATGAGTGGTTGACCTGATGCCTTTTGGACTAACAAATGCACTGAGTACTTTCATGAGGCTAATGAATGAGGTACTGAAGAAATTCTTGGGTAATTTTGTGATTTTATATTTGGATGAAATCTTGATTTTTAGTAAGACTAGATAAGAACATTTGTTGCACATAAGACAAGTTTTGTAGAAGTTGAGAGAAGAGCAGTTGCTAGTAAACATTAAGAAGTGTAGTTTCATGAAGGAAGAGTTGGTATATTTGGGATTTGTGATATCTATGGATGGATTGAAGATGGATCTTGAGAAGGTAAGAGCAATTGTGGAAAGGATTACACCATATAGCATTGGAGAGGTAAGATCATTTCATGGATTGGCTAGTTTCTACTAGAAGTTCATTAGGAATTTTAGTTCTATTTGTAGTCCTATGATAGAAACAATGAGAAGAGATAAGAAGGATTTTAGGTGGATATCTAGAGTAAACCAAAGTTTTGAGTTGTTGAAACACAAGGTTACTGAGCAGATTGTGTTGGTTCTACCAGACTTTAACAAGGTATTTTAGGTAGATTGTGATGCAGGGGGAAATGCAATTGGAGTAGTATTAAGTCAAGAAGGAAGACCGATAGCTTATTTCAGTGAGAAATTGAATGATGCTAGGAGAAGATATTTAGTATATGATTAGGAGTTCTATGCCATAATTCAAGCCTTGAAGAAGTGGAGACATTACTTGTTGCCTAAGGAGTTTTTGTTGTATACAAATCATTAGGATTTTCAATATTTGAACAGTTAAGGTAAGTTGAATCAAAGACACATGAGATGGGTGGAATTATTGCAGAGTTATAATTTTGTTTTGAAACATAAAAGTGGAAAGTCAAATAGAGTTGTTGATGCCTTGAGTAGGAGAAGGAATTTACTAACAAAGATGAGAGTGGAAGTATTAGGCTTTGATGAATTGAAGGACTTGTATGAGGAAGACCCAGATTTTGCAAAACCTTGGAGAGCTTGTAAAGAATGAGTATTGGAAGATAGGAGTTAGTGGTTAGATTTATTCATTAAGGAGGATATTTTTTTCAGAGGGAATCAATTGTGTATACCTCAGAGTTCAATGAGTAATAACTTGGTAAAAGAAAAACATAGTGGAGGATTGTCAGGACACTTTGAAATTGATAAGACAGTAGCATTGGTAAGAGAGAATTACTTTTGGCCACAAATTCATAAGGATGTTAGTAAATTTGTGTAGAGTTGTAGAGTTTGTCAAGTTGCAAAAGGGATTAGTTAGAATGTTGGATTGTATAAGCCTTTGATAGTTCCAAAGAGACCTTGGGAGGATATCGGCATGGATTTCATACTTGGCTTGCCGAAGACACAAAGAGGTAATGATTCTATATTTGTGGTGGTGGATAGATTTTATAAAATGGCACATTTCATACCTTTTAAGAAGACAATAGATGTAGTACATGTAGTAGCATTTTTTTTAAGGGAAGTGGTCAGATTGCATGGATTACCCAGGAGTATTGTTTCAGATAGAGATACAAAGTTTGTTGGTTACTTTTGGAGGACACTTTGGAATAAGTTAAAGATAGATTTGAAGTTTAGTTCTACTTTTCACCCACAAACTAATGGATAGATAGAGGTAGTAAATAGGCGTATGGGGAATTTTTTGAGATTGTTGGTTGGAGAGAAGTCCAGAAGTTGGGATTTAGTTCTTGCACAAGCAGAGTTTGCTTACAATAATTTAGTGAATAGGAGTACTAGAAAGACACCTTTTGAGATTGTTACTAGGGTTCATCCTAGAGGAATATCAGAGTTGAGAGACATTAGTAAGGAAGATAAAAGGAGTGTAGAAGCAAAGCAATTTTTAGAACATATGAAGAAAGTGCATACTCAAGTAAAGCAACAATTGGAAGATATGAACCGACAGTATAAGGAGAAAGTAGACGAAAAGAGGAGACATAAGGAGTTCAAATTTGGAGATGAAGTGATGATGTATTTGAGGAAGGAAAGATTTCCAGTTGGCACATACAATAAGCTCAAGATGAGGAATTTTGGACCCTATAATATTTTGAAGAAATTTTATTTAGGAAATGCGTATGAAGTGGAGTTACTGGATGACATGGGTATATCACCTATATTCAACATTACAGATCTACATCAGTACTATGAAGCAGAATTCAGTGAGGGAAGTAGAGAAAAATTGGAGAATCAATTTCCTAAACAACAATTAGTTGAGATTGAAGAGATTTTGGATGTCAGGGATGGAAGGCAAACACGTGGAAGACTATACAGAGAATATATTGTGAAGTTGAAAGGAAAACCAATGGAGGATTCTTCTTGGATTTCTTAGGCTAAGGTAGACCGTATTGGTTTTCCTTTAGCCCCATCAAAGTGAGGGAATAAATTTTCAAACAACCCTAGATATCTGATGCAGGAGCATCCTTGGTTCTTGGCAATCTTGCATCAACCAAAAATATTTTCTTTCAACTTTTGTTCTTGTTTAGTTCCTATTCAGTTCAAGTTGGTAGATCTGGTATTTCTTCATAGTTGCTCACTAGACCATGTGGATCTATATTTACATCATAGACATTTTAATTTTCCTTATTCCAAGATTTGAGCACAATTGGATCTTTTTTTGTTAAGTTATCGCTTCTGGATTAAGTGGCAATTTCTTGAACCAACACTAGAATAATTTTCAAGTCTAACAACTAGTTTGATTGCTTGTGGATCTCGATGGTTGATTTGAACTATTTTGTGGAGTATTCCTAACCTTAATTATAGGTCCACACTTCATCCTATGCATTCACCAAGGAGTAATTCAAATTTGGGGCCGACCTATTCATGCACACGTTACATTTTCTTTCATTGGAGATTGTAATAATATTTGGTTGACGTGGATGATTCTAGATCCCTAGATGTGATATAAATCATTGAAATAGATCATTAGGAAGGTATATTTGAGGAAGATAGGTTTTGATATGTAATATTTTTTCTCTTGTAAGGAGCATATAGGAATGTTGTATTCTGATCATTTCGTATCAGGCCTGTGAACTGAATCTGTAAGCCCAGATGTTGTTGGTCAATTGTAATTGACTTTTCTGATAATAAGAAGGTTTGAATCTACATTTTCCTCCATATTTTTTGTTGCTTCTATTGTGTGACTCTTGTTGCATGGTTTGGATAGTTCTCTTTGCGGACCCTCGTACCATGGTTGCACCAAAAACCCATGTGGAATCTACAAAGAAAGGGGGCTCCTATAGATGGAGGACCCATTCACCACCTAGGACAAATGGATTCTAGCACCAATTTATAGGACCTTGATCTTTCCCAGTTATTTTTTTTACAATTTTGAATAATAGGGGAATGGGTGTTTTATGGCCTAGGTCATATAACACCACTCTTCTCCAATTATCATTCAAATATGCCGTAGGATCCCGAATTGGATTGACTATCAACAAAAAGGTGAGTCAATTCTAAACAAGGAAGACCTAAGGGGTTCTTTAGGCTTCAAAGCATTCACCACCAAGAAAAATCTTGGAAAAGAAAACTCAACATTCAACTCACAAAACATAGTAATGCAAGCCAAATAATGAGTGCAAAAAACAAAATTAAGTAACAAGTTAGGATTTATGTGCCTGGGAAGTTTGGAAATATGATAAGGATTCTAGAAATGCAAAAATTATATCAAAATATGCTAGGGAGGACAAATACACCCGTACTATTGTCTTAGTCCCGCTGCAATTTTTTGGGGGAAATGCAGAATCTTCAGATGTCGAAATAAAATCTGAAAGAATCTCTACAAAATAACCTCAGGAGGACTAAGATAACCTTACTATTTTCTTAGTCCCAATCTGAATTTTTGAAATCTTTAAATGTGATCTTGAGGCTCTATGTCTGCACTTCCTTCTTCTTAGATCTCGGGTCTTGCAACTTCCAGATCTGGCCTGTAGGTGAGTTCATGTGAAGATGACAACTCTAAATTGCAACTTTGCAACCTTGCACTCCAAATGAACTTCAAGTATTCAACCTAAATGAAACCCTTGTTATGAAATCCACAAACTTGTGTGAAGTGGCTAGCTTGAATGTAGATCTTGATAGATCTTTACTTGATTTGCTTGCTTGAATCAAAACTCTACATCACAAATGTTAGCTCAAAAACACACATGATACAAGAATATATTTTATATGATGCTTAAATCTTGATGATGGCTCCAAATTCTTGATGATTTTTTCTTAAATGTTCTCTTGATCACAAACTTGCTATAATGCTTGAATACTTGAATACTTGAATGCTTGTATATGTTTAGATGTTAGGATGAAAATGAATGAAAGGAACCTTGTATTTATACTTATCTATGCTTAATATCCCAAAATTACATCACACCAAGCCGCAATATGAATTCATTAATTAAAGGAGGCTAAATTTGGCCAAGATTTGAAATTAAATCCCAAAAATTACTTGAGGGGGACTAAGATGCCCTAGGTGGCATCTTAGTCTCAAGGCTTCAAACTAGGGGCATAGACTCCAAAGAGGGGCCCATTTAAGGTGCATTTGAAAAGAGGGTCCCAAGACCTTTGGAGAGTCAAGATGCCCTAGGTGGTGTCTTAGTCCCAGTCAAAAAATTAGGAGCACATAGCCAAAATCATTAAACTATCATTTACCCTTTGATGTTTATCGAGATTAGCCATAAAAATATACAATTTATTAGGCTTGTGGATGAAATATAGGACCAATTAAGACATAAATAGGGATAAATAAAGCAAGGCAGGCCCAAACAAGTGTGAAAATGCAAGGTTATGCATTTTCCTACACTATGAATTTGAACTATGGGTTTTAGGATGGATCTTAAGAAGGTGTCACAAATAAGGGTTAAATTTGAATTAAAGGGGCTAATTAACTTTGATTAACAAAAATTAATTAAAGAGACCCACGATAAAAGTGAAAGTGTATTACAACACTTTATGACACCATAAATAGGGTACACATTAAGTATATTTTATTAAAAAAAGGGCCCAAGATCAATGTGAATGTGTTACAACACATTGGGCTGGTGCAAAAAGATGGGGGGCCGATTTGTGGCCAATTTTTTAAAAAAGTTTTGATTCCTCATAATACGAGCGTGTTATGAGGAATTAAAAGAAAAAAAGGAAATTGAGCTCATTTTCTTTGTGACGGTTTGTTTTTCTACCCGTGGCCAAGAGCTCTTCTTTTTCATGCTCACATTCTGGGAGGAGTGAATCTTACAAGTTTTCCATGAAATTTTTGCTATTTCATTGCCAAGATGCTGCCACATCGTCGAAGAGGTGAGGATTGTTTTTTTTTTGTTGTGAATTTGTTAGTTTTAGGTTTTCTTGATATTTACTTGTTGAATTTGTAGGAGATGATATTGAACCTGCAAACCCTCACCATCCTAAAAATCCTCAACAAGCAGAGAAACAACAACAGGAACATAATCCTCAACAAGCAAAGCAACAACAACATCAATTAAATTCTCAAGATCAACAACCACAACAAAAATATCCTCCACCAATCCCTCAACATCCTCTTGGCACTCAACAAAATTTCATGAGTGAAATTGAAGACAATAAAAAAAAATTGGGGAGTTAATCACGAGGTTGAACAATCCAAACGGTTCAACCATGGAAATAAAAACACTTGAAAATTCACTGAAACAAATGTTAAAACATGTAGATTGAATCGACAAACAATTAACTGGTTGGAAAGATAGGAGGTGAGCGGTTAGGGATTTTTACCAAGATAAATTATCATATAGAGATATAAAAGATCTAAAAATTACAAAATTAGATTTGTGCTCATTATTCAATGATCCATGCACAAATGAAAATATTAGCCTCAATGCGAAGAGATTTCCTATAAATTCATTGGTTCCACCACCAACAGATTAGGACCTTTTTTGGGATAGGTGGTACATTGTTTTTTGATTACCCACCATGCAACAATTGCAAAGTCACACAATATTTCCTGAGGAAACTATATTGTGAGTTCATCCTAAACAAAATCCTGAATTATTTTGATATGAGGGACTTCCAGGGGATAGGTGGGGGGTCAGATCAAGATAGATCCGGTGCACATTAGGATTCTAGGTGGCAAGCGAGATGACCTCTCACTAGGCCGCCTCATTAGTACATCATTCTCCCTTCCATCGCGAAGAAGAGTTCTGAGGTAAACACTTTGCAGGGCATATGCTCTTTGACCCAGAGTGTCATCCAACATGCCAACCCTATACTACAACGCTATCTAGGAGAGTATTCGAGTGGTAGGCTTCGATCCCATTTGTTTCAGGCTTGTGGGGCGACTTGTTCATATCACCCTATCAACACTTAGGAGGCTACTATGCAAGATACGTTTGCAACTATGGAGATGGCAAGGGTAGCTAACATTTTGAATGAGGCCTATCGTATCTATACTCAAGTAAATGTTAGCATGTTAATTGAATTTAATTTATTAAATTTCAATTTTGAAATGAAAGATTAACTAATTTTGTTTTATTATTTTAATAAAATTTTAGGGTCCCATTTTTGATACTGGATACACCAGCCCTACACCCACTTATTACTCCTTTGCATCTAAAGTTGAGGTATGTAAGTAGTAAACAATTATAAATTTATTACATGTTTAATGCATTGTTTTATGAATAGTATTCTAATATGTGATTTTATGTTGAATAGGCTAATATTGGAGGTTTCAAGGGAGCACTTCCCAGTGCTAGTGGATTTAGACAAACCTACATGTAGGTAATATAATAAAGAGTTTAACTAACAAATTTTACTTAATATATTTGTGTAGTTTATATTCATATTGTTGATTACATTGCATTGCACATCTTTGAAACTCAAATCATTACTTCAAACTTCATAACTAATAACTAGATGTTGATAGATGACAACATTTCAACTACAATATAGTTGTTTAGAAAGTCAACATAAGCAGTGATGCAATTACTTCACATAGCATAAGTAAAGAGTAGGAGCAACTTCCAATTGCATTTGCTTGTCATAGAATTCCATGAGACCACTTTTTACTGAGGCATCTTTTCAAACAGTTCACTACCTTGTCTATGTAAGCAATAGCAAAGAAAAGGAAATGAGTTGTTTGAAAAAATTCCTCAAAGAAATGTGGTCTCATGGTGATTTCCATCACCATGAGACCCAATTTCTTTGATGCATTTTTTCAAACAGCTCACCGCCTTTTCTATGCTACCACATTTTCCATACATATCTACCAAAGCATTTTATCAAACAATTCATTTCCTAGCTGCTATGGCTAAAACCCTAAAAAAAGTTCTTTCCAACAAACTATGGATGCTTGGAAAAAATCTATCAAAGCATAATAGTAAGCAATATCATAAACAAGGAAGTGAGTAGTTTGAAAAAATGCTTGGAAGAAATGCAGTCTCATGGTGATGGAATGCCATTCCATCACCATGAGACAACATTTCTTTGAGGTATTTCTTCAAATAGCTCACCACATTTTCTATGCTACCACATTTTCCATGTGTACCAAAGCATTTTATCAAACTACTCACTTCCTTGGTGTTATGGCTAAAAGCCTAAAATAGGTTCTTTCCAACAAACTATGGATGCTTGGAAAAAATCTATCAAAGCATAATAGTAAGCAATATCATAATCAAGGAAGTGAGTAGTATGAAAAAATACCCTAAAGAAATGTGGTCCCATAGTGATGGAATGCTTTTCCATCACCATGAGACCACATTTCTCTGAGGCATTTTTTCAAACAACTCACTACTTGAACAATATAAACCAACCCTTTAGCAAAAATTTCCCTCCAAATTCTTTTCAAGGTTCTCATCCTCAATTTACCAATCCATGGAACCTTCCACCTTTTATTCCACTTGTTCATGTCCCCACCCCCGCTCTTCACATCATGATTTCTCTCCATCTCATAACCAAGACCACATTATACCATCCACCCCATCCCAACATAATACCATATAGAAGGAAATGAACTATTTGAAAAAATTCCTCAAAGAAATTTGGTCTTATGGTGATGGAATCCCACGAAACATTTGTTTGTAATGGCATTCCATCACCATGATACCCCATTTCTTTGAGACATTTTTTCAAATACTTCACTGCCTTCTCTATGCCACCATAGTTATCCTACATGTGTACGAAAGAATTTTATGAAACAGTTGACGGCTTTGCTGCTATGGGTAAAAGCCTAAAAATAGGTGCTTTCAAACAAGCTATGTATAGGGAAAATAGTAAGCATTGTAGTTAGAAATATATAGTTTAATAAGTACTCAAAATTTTGTTCATTATCTCATACATTATAAGCCATGACATTGATTGCTATTGTAGTTTTTGTGATTGAATATTTTTTATTTTATTTTCATATGTTACAAGTGGATACACCTCATAATGTTCATAGGGAAATGGAGCCATTGTTTCATCTACTATAGACTCCTTGATGGTTCTCATAGGGGAGGTATGAGGCAGATTACTAAATTTCAATTTACATTCATTGTTATAGGTGTTAGTGAAAAATCAAACCATTATTTATTTGTAGTTTAATTACTCTTTGGATGGTTTCTACAAGGTTTCAACACACCTCAACATGGGTATTTGAATATTTTCTTCATGGGGAGTGATCATCAGATGGTGGTAAGTGATTAATTTATTAAATATATCATTTTTTATAATGTAATTTCTATATATTAATGTGTTTACTTGTTATTGTAACAGATAAGATTTGACCAAGAACTAAACCCTAGGAGGAGCACTAGGAGCACTCATTGATCTCAAAATAAATGAGTGACAAACCTATCACCATTTGATCAAAAAGCAATGGGCAAGAGTTTATTTCAAGAGCATGGAGAACATAGACTTTTGATTCGAGAGCCCTTTTTTGTATGCCCATATGGAATTTTTGCGCATATTTTGTATTGGATATATTTAAAATTGTTTTCCTATATGGCATTCTCATAAGCCTGTATGGCTATTTTGTATATATTTTATACTTATATCGATATATATTTATGTATGCCTAGATGGCTATTTGGTTAATACAAATATTTTTTTATCGATGGTGTCCATATTTGCATTATAAATCCATGGTTCAATAGCTATGAGTTATGTGTATTCAAGTGTATACTTTACAACTTACATGTATACTTTGTGACTTATGTGTATTCCAATGTATACTTTGTGACTTATGTGTTTTCATGCGTATACCTTGTATTCATGCATATACTTTGCATTAATTTTCATATACTATGTATTCGTGTGTATACTTCAAGGCTTACGTGTTTTTGAGTACTTGTGCTTCCCTTACTCACATGTATTATTGAATTATTCATGTGTATACTTATTAATTAGTTATCCCTAGAATTGATCATTGTTGTCCTTCATGGTTTGTCTTAAATATTTATTGATTGATGCTAAACAACTATATTAGTTGATAGTAAACAACTTTAATTTATTTCTTGGAATACTAGTAGAGGTACAAATTCCAAAATTTTACAAATTGAAAAGAAAAGATTATATGTAAATAAATACATTGATTATTAACTTGATAATTGATTAAGAATGAGTATAATATATATCAAGAGATAAGCCTTATAGAATAGCAACTGCCAACTAGAAAATAGGAAAAACATTCCTAGTACTTTGGAAGCAATAATCCACCCAAAATTGCAACGAGAGAGAAGGATTATTTAATATTTATTCATTTTAATCCAAAGAGTTCCATGAAATGATTTATCTAAAAGAAAAAAACATGTTTTCAATTGGTATTCCATGAGATGTATCATAAAAAGATTCTAGTATATTTAATCTTTTGATTGGAACAACTCAATTAAGCAAAGGATACATAATCTTCACAACACTTGCAAAACCTACTATTCATAGTAGATGATGAGTAGTTAACTTCTTGACACATTATCATGTACAAAAATTTATCTTAAATAGTCTTGAAACATAGATTTTAGGGGACTAGGAATGCTTTGTCTGTTTTACCCAATTAGGATCTTTCACCTAATGGAAAGAGAGATCACACACCCAAAATCTAAGAGGTTCATTCAAATTAAGTTGTGTGTAATGTTATATAAGCTAAATTAGATGATCTTAATGCAGTTATATGAACTAATTGATTGATTAAACATGCAAAACCTGAGAGATATGACTTGTTTGAAATCACATTGTGTATTGAAAAATCACCTACAAATGAATGGAAAAATGCAACAAAAATGAATCAAATTGAAATTGTGCACTTGTAATTTTGAAGAGGACTGAAAATTTCTTTTGAAATGCTGCTAATGCTAAAAGTTAGGCCTAGTGGGACTCATTCGCCATTCTGGGTGAACCAGTCCCAATTCTGCCAAACTGTACTAGACCCTGTTTGTGACAAAAGGGTACTCAAAAATGTAAAAAATAAAAACATGACCTTGGGTTGGGAATCATTCACCACCCCTAGTGAATGAGTCTACTTTTGATTTTTTGGATTTTCAAAAGTGGATTCTGAAGCTTCTGATCTACACTTTGATGCCCTCCAGGTGTCCGCTTCCGAAACTCTGATTTATGGGTCTGAAAATGGATTTTTGTTGATATTTTGACTTGAATGACTTTACAACTTGATCTCCAATTATTTCCAAGCTTCCAAGAATCCTAAATTTGCAAACACACAAGAAGAGAAGAAGAAATGTTGAATGTTAGGGCATGGGGGTTTTCCTTAGTCAAACCCCTTTTAGGTAATTAAACCAAAGTTACAAAATAAATGAATGAAACATGAAAAAATGGAAATTTTTACCTTTCCATGATGATAGATATTGAAATTTTGCAGCAAAACATGTAGAATTTTCCCTTGAATGTCCTAGGAAGCAATCTTAATGAAGAAACCCTAGCTTGCTTGACTTGAATGAGAAGATAGATGATGAATTAATGATGAGAGATGTGTGAATGAGATATGAGATGTAAAATGAGGATAAAAAAACTTATTTATAGAGAATTGTGCCTTAGTACCTGATAATACCTCATCACAGGCCGACATCAAGAAAAATTGAACTTAAAACCTAATTTTTGCTGCTCAAACCCTAAAAATGACTCAAAATGGGACTCATTGACCACTAATGGTGAATGGGTCCCACCTAGATGGGACTAACTCACCAATAATGGTGAATGGGTCCCATAGGGGTCATTTTTGCTAGTTGCAATGCTGAGAAATAAGAATATTAGGCTTATATGATGACTATGTTGGTTATTTGATCAAATAATGCCTCAAGATGCACAATATGGGTTCATAGGGACCTATTAATGATGATGTAAATGTTTAATAGGGATTAGGACATATAAATAAATGTGAAAGTGTGATTAAATACACTTTAAAACACTAAAATTATGTCCACATAGCCTAGAAGGGCACAAAAACCAATGTGAATGTGCAAGACACATTACAACACTAGTTTATCATTAAGTTTACATTAAGAATCTTGTAAATTGATGTGATAATATTATTGAACACATTTTATAACGTTGAATTGGGGAGAAATAGGTTAATTAAGTGTAGAAAAGCATGAAAGTCCTTTACAAGACTTTACAACACCTTTACAAGACATTGTTAGAAGTATGTTGTTTGATTTGTGAGGGTCCAAGAGCTAGTGTGGACACATAAAATGCTTCACAACACTAGACTAAGGCCTTATTAAGTTCATTTTATCATGAATTATTCCCATGTCAAGAAAAGGGTCCTTTCTTCTATGATACAAGTCTTTAAACATTTTCATAGCATAATCCTCACAATATAGAATGAATTGTTATGTTCTTAATCCATCACCATATAAACACATCGAAATATGTATATGTCAATTTTTTGCAATATTATTTCTCATATAGGAAATGGACTTGGGAGAAATATTTATAATTTATAATACAAATAAGAAATGGACTCAAGGGTGGAAACTTTATTTATCACACCAAATAATAAATGTACATGAGAGCATCACTTGTTTCTCTTAGAATCCAATTTTCAAGCATAGCCGATCATTTCAAATGAAAATGACAAAATGCTTTACAACCAAAGTTGCTAATTGAGGAAAAATAAAATGTTTCCAAATTACACCATTGTACACATTTACAATTAGTTGTATATTGTTGTAAGGGCAAGGAGGATAGTTAAAAAAATCTTGTGCTTACTAGACTTGAGGATGATCATATGTTTATTGTGTGGAAAACTCAGACTTCTCAACTGTCATGTGTATGTTTCTCTTTTTGATTGTTTTGCATGCCATCATAGTGGATCGATCTGGTTGAATGTAGCTCTGAGTGATTCCGCATGTTTGGGTATGAAAGAGGACCATCCCTAGCACAAAAATACCTATCGATATGCATTGGAGTAGTTTTTTGTCACATGAGTTGCAGAACGAAAGTTGCACTACTTTGTAACTTTACATTGCTTGCAGTAGACACTTTTTCCATCAAGTGAAAACTAGACACCACAAGAAAACTACTCTAAGATAACAAAAACTAAGAGAGGTTATTGTAGAGGGGCCCAAAAAAATCTTGTAGGCTCAGATGGAGAGTTTTTAAGTATCATGAATTTTGAGTAGTAGCCCATCAAAGATTGTTTCCCTTTTGCACTTTGGACCCTTAAGGGATTGAGTCGGTTGAACGTAACTCAGATTGATTCCATGTATTTGGGTGTGAAAGAGGACCATGCCTAGTGTAAATGTGCCCATCAAGATGCAATGAAATAGTTCATTTGGTCATATGAGTTTCTGAACGAAAGTTGTACCACTTTGCAACTTTACAATGCTTGCATTTGACACTTTTTCCATCAAGTGAAAATTGGACACCATGGGAAAATGACTTTGAGTTAAATAAAACCAAGATAATTTATTGTAGAGGGTCCCAACTCAATCTCGTAGGCTCAAATGGAGAGTTTGTAAGTGTCACAGTTTCCTAGTAATAGCCCATTAAGGTTTGTTGCCTTTTTGCACTTTGAACCCTTAAGGGATCAAGTTGGTTGAACGTAGCTCAGAGTGATTCCACATGTTTGGGTGTGAAATAGGACCATACCTAGCATAAATGTACGACTACAATGTCTTGGAATAGTTCATTTGGTAACATGAGTTGTAGAATGAAAGTTGCACCGCTTTGCAACTTTACACTACTTGCATTTGACACTTTTTCCATCAAGTGAAAAATGGACACCATGGGAAAATGATTCTAAGATAACAAAAACAAAGAGAGACTATCATAGAGGGGCCCAATACAATCTTGTAGGCTTAGAAAAAGAGTTTGTAAGCATCACAGTTTTTGAGTAATAGCCCATCAAAGAGTGTTGCCCTTTTGCACTCTGGACCCTTAAGTGATCGAGTCGGTTGAACATAACTCAAAGTGATTTTGTGTGTTTGGGTATGAAAGAGGACCCTTCCTACCATAAATATACCCACCTAGATGTAGAATAGTCTATTTGGTCACACGATTTGCAAAATGAAAGTTGCACCACTTTACAACTTTACACTACTTGCATATGGCACTTTTTCCATCAAGTGAAAACTGGACACCATGAGAAAAATACTCCGAAATAACAAAAAGAAAGAGAGGTTATTGTACTAAATCCTAACATTATCTCCTAGGATCAAAAAGAGATTTTGTAAGTGTCATGGTTTCTGAGTAATAGCCCATCAAAGATTGTTTCCATTTTGCACTTTGGACCCTTAAGGGATCGAGCTGGTTGAATGTAGCTCAGAGCGATTCCACATGTTTGGGTACAAAAGAGGACCATTCCTAGTGAAAATGTACTCATTTACATGTGTTGGAACAATTTTTTTGGTCACACGAGTTGCAGAACGAAAGTTGTACCACTTTGCAACTTTACACTACTTGCATTTGACAATTTTTCCATCAAGTGAAAACTGGACACCACAAGAAAAAAAATATGAGATAAAAAATACCAAGGTTATTTTATAGGGGCCCAACATGATCCCATAGGCTAAAACAGAGAGTTTGTAAGCATCATGGTTTCTGAGTAATATCGTCAAAGATTGCTACCCTTTTGCACTTTGGACCCTTAAGGGATCAAGCCGGTTGAACGTAGCTTAGAGAGATTTCATGTGTTTGGGTGGGAAAGAGGACCATGTCTAGTGTAAAAATACCCTTCCAAATGCATTGGAACAGTTCATTTGGTTGTACGAGTTGAAGAATGAAAGTTGCACCACTATGCAACTTTACACTACTTGCAATTGATACTTTTTCAATCAAGTCAAAATTGGACACAATAGAAAAATGAATCTGAGATAACAAAAATTAAGAGGTTATTGTAGAGGTTCCCTACGTGATCTTGATGCCTCAGATGGAATACCCATAACTGACATAGTATCTGGGTAACATGCTGTCAAAGATTGCTGCCCTTTTGCAATTTGGATTTGTAAGGGATTACATTGCATGGATTATAAATGTTTGAGGGCAACAATAAATTTCAAAATTTGAGAAAATATGATTACAAATGTTTATTTGAATGGATTTTATGCTATATTGATATTGATATATAATCGTTAGGTTGATTTTTTTTAATAAATGAAGTTTTTATAATAAGTTAGTCAATTGGTGCTAGTTATAATAGGGAGAGAATGAAAGAAGAAAAAGAATGATTAGTAACCATCAATGGTTATTACACTCACTATATTAATAATATTATTTTTACAATAAAATGAGATTTATTTCGTTGCTCTAATTATTTTGTTTGTGCTACAATTGTTTAATATGATTTATACATCATTCTGAAACTCAAGTGCTTGTACTTGTAGGAACAAAGCCTTAGGTATTCTGTTCTCATAGAGATTTTACAATATCACTCATACATTCAAGATTCTCTTATAATTTCTACATCATAGGTGCTCATCATGAGGTTAACTTCAAATGAATAACTTAAGGTTCCCTCGCTAAGCTTCACACACTCTTTTATAATGGCTTCAAATCAAAATTGATATTTGTCAAGATCATCAAAATAAGGATGTTGCATTACTTTTTTGGCTGAGATTCTCTTGGATGGATCATAAATCAACATTTTATACAAGGAGACACCAATCAATTTTTAGTAGTTTACTTACAAATAGGAAAATTAAAAGAAGAAAAAGAAAGAGAATCCAAAATGGAAATGAAATGAAAATAGATGGAAGGCACTTACAAACAACAAATCCACACCATTTGGTTCCAAGTCAGGAACAAAAAGGCATAAATCTTGATGCTTCCATTGAGGATAGGCATGCCAGTCTCTCAACTTAGTCACTCCTGACCATACATCTTCATTGGGAGATCCAAGATACCTATTACACACAACACCTCTCATGAATAAAATAACTTGAAATTTGAGATGCTCTTATAATGTCTACATCATATGTACTCATGATAAGGTTAAGTTTAAATGAATAACTTGAAATTCCATCACTAAGTTTCACATGCACTTTTATAATGGCTTAAAATCATAATTGAGATTTGTCAAGATCATCAAAAGAAGGATGTTGCATTGCTTTTTTGGCTAATATTCTCTTGGATGACTCATACATCAACATTTTCTGCAAGGTGACACCAATCAATTTTTAGTAGGTTACTTACAAATAATGAAAGTAAAAGAAGATGACATAAACACTAGATGATAGAATTGACATCATAGCATTGGCATCATACAAATTAATGTGCATACAAGTATAAATTAATAAGAAACAATGTCCATACTTACAAATTAACCCAATGAACCATCTAAGTCTACTCTACTCTTTATTGTGTCAAGTATTGCCTCATGGTCAGACTCATGAACCTTCCACAAGGTCTTGTTCAAAGGTTTACCCCCATATTTGGTCAAAAAAAAATTGGATGCCACAACAAGGTTTGAGTAATGAAGGATCTTCTGATGCATGTCAAAGTCCTAAAACAACCAATATTTAACACTCTTATGTGGGTACCTTCTAAGCCATGTTCTAGTAACAACAATTGAGCTTGTAGGGTATTCGATGTTTTCTCCATCTATAAGTAGGGCCTTTGATTTCTTTTTGGCTTCAACACAATGAAACAAGTAATAGTTCATTCCCTCTTCATTGTCTTCATCTTTAATAACTGCATAAACATTCCCTATATTGATATGTTTAGAAAATCTATTTAAATTAGTCAACATTAAAAATACACTACAAAGTAAGATAACAATAGGAATTTCAAAAAATAATTTAGTAGATATATTACTTGGTTGAAGTAGATTTGATATGTGGTCAAAGTCGACTGATGAATCCATCTATGTTAGTTTCAATCTCATCATAGGGCGATAAGTGCGAAGTGGGATAAGATAACTTAATGACCATTTCTCAACCCACTCCTTTGACTCACAATCATTGTAGGCTTGGATTGTACATGAAGAAAAAAAGCATGCAATCTTCCATGTATTGATACTCCATGGACCTACATTTGAGCTTGAAGGAAAGAGTGTATCTCACTTGATCTTGTTAGTGTACAACAATCCTCATATGGTGCAATTTTATTACCTTCATTACCTAGACCCATCGAAGCATTACACCACTCGACAATTGATTTTGCATCTGTCAACTTTGTGTTTTTATGATTTAACTCTTCTCGTGCTAATGATATTTTTACACATGCTCCCCCTTTCCATGGCTGGCCTCACAAAAGTTCCACATATGCTTAACACCTATAATTACATGCATCCTACATAGCCAGTAGAACATGCACAAGTTCTTGAACTGTGTTGCACAGTTATATGACCATATTATATTTGACCATATGTTATGCCCCTCTGAGCCAAATAACTATAGAGCATCTGGAAGGAACCTCGTACAAACTTTGGAGAATGTGTACGATCATCACTAATATAAAAGTGTTACTCCCTGACCACCTTCCTTTGGTCCTTTATACTATCAGCTGCATGAATGAATGCTATGTGCACAAAAATCAAAACCTGTGTGGAGTTATAATATTGTGACTACACCTACATTGTGGCTGAAAAGTATAGTTCTTTGCAAAGTTGACCACTGAAACTATGCTTCCAACTAGAAAGGTTTCCTTGCATAGCTTCAATTGTGTTTCCAACCATTAGGCTCTATGGGTATGCCTAGTGTGTGATCGAAAATAATATGCATAAACGAATTGAAATAAATACTATTCAAGCACACCAATAAGACATTGTATCAAAATAGAACATAAAAAGTAAATAAATGTAAACTCAGTATTCTACTCCGATTGTCATCCTATCATCCTCTATCTTCAGTGTTTTTGTTGATTCTAGCTTTTGCTCTAAGATTTGTAGGCTAGGCTCAACAAAATGTCTTCCTAAAGAACGAGATTCAAATTTGATGCATGATGCAAGATTAAGCTATGATATTGAATCGAACTAATATGCTTGAAAGAAACATGATGCTATGATAAATGAATACTAAATGAATTAAATGCATGAACTCTAATTAATTGCCTATTACCAATGCTTGGATTCACACAAGTATTTATAGAGTTTTTCGAATGATTCTGATTGGCTATCTTGATTGACAGTTGTGATAATTCCTAGCAGATCGAATGGCTGAAGAAGGATGAAACTGAAGAGAAAATAGAAGAAAACTTGAAAACAAGATTTTTCTATTTTTATGAAAGAGGAAAAGATAAGAAGATAAGAAATCATCTTTCTTTAAAATAATAAAAGAAAGATTTAAAAGCTGATAATTAATGAAGAAAAAATTCAATTATTTATTTGTGGAGGATATTCAACTTTTTCTTAATTAAATAAAATATTTAATTAAGCTTTTAAAGTAGAAGAAAGTTTGTGATAAGAAGAAAGTTTTAATCAGGATTTTTGAAGAAAGCAGAAGATCTCATATTTAAATAAAATATTTAATTATGATATGAAAAGAAGACAGAAGATTTCACAATTAAATAAAATATCTAATTGTGTTTTTAGAAAGAAAGCACAAGATCTTTAATTAAATAAGGTTTATTTAATTAAATCACTTTTATGAAATTAATTAAATGAAATATTTAATTAATTAGAAGAAGAATTTAAAATAGAAGAAAAAGAAATATTTAAACTTAATTAAATCAAAAGATTTAATTTAAATTCAAACAATGATAATTAATTTAAATAAATAAAATATATTTATTTAATTAATTAAGTGGACGTATGAAAATAATTAAATAAAATAAATTTATTTAATTACGAAAGAAGAATAAGATGAATGAACAATATAATTAAATTAATTAAATTTAATCATATGTAGAGGACTTTTAGATAAATTAATTAAATAACAAATATTTAATTAATTACCAGGTTTATAGACATGACCATTTTTATGTGTATACATTTTGCCCCTCTTTGAAGTGATGTGTGAAACACATTGGTTCAATAAAAATAAAAAATATTGCCCCTGATATGTTTCTGATTTTGATGCCGATGATGCCCCCTCGGGAGATAAATCATGGAAGAAGATGTTGGGAATGAGAAGGGAACAGTGATTTAGCTCCCGATAGATGAGCTTTGTGATAGCCTAGTGAAAAATAATATGGAAAGAATGGAAAATGTCATTAACTCCCACCCTAAAAGACCCTTAAAAGGTAAAAAGGGGTAAAATGAAGTGTCATTTTCACCCTACTGCTACAGTGAAAAGTGAGCTCTGATAGTGACTTGGCGAGATGGAGATCCCATTGCATAGACATAGATTTGAGCAAGCGCGCCGATACCAGAGACCAGCTGCGTATGGACCACCGGTGAGTGATTCCAACCGTTTATGATTTTGAATTTTGCATTTTGGATTGAATTTGCAAATGTTTTAGATTGGGTGTCAGTTTTTTCGCACATTTTAGTCCATCTGAGAAAAGTTTTAGCGCATTCGACAAATCCCGTAGCGCATATAGGAAACTCTATAGCGCATATAGGTGTAGGGTAAAAATGGATTGATTAGCGCATTCAACAAATAGAGTAGCGCATATAGGCTAGAATCGGCTAGGTTGATCCTGTAGCGCATCTAGGGCACAAAATTGCGCATCTAGGGATAGGGTTTCAAATTAATAGAGTTGCACATATGAGAGTTAAAGTGGTGCATTGGCAGGATAGAATAGCGCATCTCGAGTTTTAGCGCCTCCAGGAAAAAAATTAGTGCATATGAGCAAAACTTTAGCGCATTTGTGTTTTAGCGCATTTGGGCAACAGAATAGCACATTTAGGAAATTTTCCACAGAACGCTTGTGTGATGAAAAATGATGATTTAAATTGCTTCCTTAGTCAATAGCTAGATGAATTGTAGTACCATCATGCTGATATGATAGAAAATCTGATAGAGAACTAATAACTTTGCTTCCACAATAGAAAAAAAAGAGTAGATAGCTGATAACTTTATGACGAACAACAAAGAGGAAACTAATTGATTGATTGATTTGTGGTTGATAACTTTGCTTCTCACGATTGAAAAACAAAGAGTAGATGTTTGATTAATTTTCTTTCTGCGGTAGAAACCAAATAGTAAAATGAGGATAAGAAATTTGCACTCATGGGTGAAGTACAAAATAGAAAATGATTTTTGTGTTGCTAAATTTGCTTTCCTGAAAAGAAAAACAAATAGTAAATGATGATAGAGTATATTGATTTGACATTCAGATAGATTGATGTAGTACATGATATGGGTCAGTGATATGTTTTGTTGGCTAGATAGATCACATGATATGAGTATGATTGATGTGTCATTTGTGATGATCAAACAAAATAGGAGGCTTTCAAAAGCCTCCAGATCAGAGAGCGGTTCCCACTATGTTGGGAGCGGATAGGAGAGCTGACTCCTGCAGAGTTACAGTTGATTACAGATTGTGGACTAGGACCCTTGTTGGTGATGCCGTGAGGTATTCGGGCCAACAGGGGACTGTTGACCGCTTTGGCAGAGAGATGGAATTCAGAGCATAACACTTTTCACTTGCCGACTAGTGAGATGAGTGTGACGCCCGAGGATGTATACAGGATTCTTGGGATCCCAGTTGTTGGTTCCCTTGTGGTTTATGACCACAAGGAGATTGGTGGTACCGAGGCGCTACGATGGATATGTGGCGATCCGAGCATATGTGGTTACTGGATAGACTGGGAGGATTTCATCAGGTATCCAGCCTTAGTTGTTGTATTGGCTACATTTATTGGAGGCTTCCTTGGACCAGACCATCAGTCTAAGGGATTTTCAATTGGTTGGGGAGGGATGTTGGAGTGGTTGGTGACACAGCCATGGAGGTTTGCCTGGGGGAGTTGTATATTAGCAGACATGTATCACGATCTACATCAGGTTGTATACAGAGGATCCACTAGCTTGGCGAGTGGGGTGACGCTTCTACAGATCTGGGCATGGGAGCATATTGCAATCACGAGGCCATAGTGTACAAGGGATAGGCTAGCAGGGAGACCTTATGTGTATGCATATTCTGGTGCCATTGTCCAGCAAAAGCTGGGCAAGGTAGAGTATTGGTGATGGGTATTAGATGACATTGATGCAGTGATATGGAGACCCTACACGGATTGTGAGGCATGGGAGAGTGACCACTTGGAGATGCCCTTTGTCTGTAGACCACGATATCTGATAAGGCAGATGCCCTTTATTCTTGAGAGATTTCTGGCATTACGGGTTCTAAGATAGTTTGGGTTTACACAGGGGATGCTCCAGGGCATTGCTCATTATGGGCGACGCAAGGGTGATCCAGGATGGGGACCATGCATTCGATACTAGGCAACGAACACAGAGTATTCTACCTTACAGCCCGAGGTATGGACTGACAGGCCAGAGGTGCAGGATGATGGGATGACAGATGATTATGTACAGTACTTTCATATGCATCCATTTCCATGTTTTACAGTGCCAGATGAGCCATGGGTGATTGGGATAGCGCCACAGCCAGGGGCAGGGATACAGGGGGATGTGGCCGGTGGAGAGCAGGCTATGGGCAGAGGAGAGGAGGAGGGAGAGGAGGAGGAAGAGGAGAGTGAGGAGAGCAGAGATGGAGGGGAGGAGGACAGCTCAGATGACGGGGATGATGGGGATGATGATGGGGATGAGGAGAGGCAGCAGATGTTGGATAGTCTAGGAAGAGCACAGATTGTGCAGTGAGCCAGATCCGGTGGCAGACCATGGACAGTGATTAGGGTGTCATCCTCTTCTCAGCAGACACAGATAGGTGCATTACAGGCTCAGGTTCAGACCTTTCAGGGATAGCAGGCACAACTACAAAGCCAGCTAGCTCAGGCTCAGAGTGTCATAGTGCAGTTACAAGCACAGCTTTCACAGGCCCAGACATAGATACAGGCTCAGGCACAGGCAAGGTACAGGCTCAGGCTCAGGCATAGGCTCAGGCATAGGTACAGGCTCAGATGCCCACCCTTGATTCCCAGGTGACACAGTTGGTAGCAGAGAGGGATGCCCTTAGACAGTGGGCATTGGAGGCCAAGGGTGTGGCACAGAGACTCATGGGTACCATAGAGAGTACATCCTTATGGGAGGCCATTGCAAAGGGATTTGAGGCAGCCAGAGAGGCCGAGTACTACAGAGTTCGGTATGAGGAGTTATGCCCTCCCAAGCGGTGAGAGCCTTATCCCCGATCACATAGCAGGATGAAGATCCGATCATGGACATTGACACATGGCAGAGAGGTTACAGGGCCTTGACGGGATCCTGATGCAGGGACTAGTGGCAAGCCGCCTCCTTCTGGTCCAACTCCTTCAGGGGCATCTACCAGCTAGTGTTTTGGGACTGATATATTTTTACACATATTGAGTTTTGATCATATCTCATGTATCATGTTTTGAACTTTTTAGCTTCATTTGGACATTGGACATTTGTATTATTTTGATGAGCGATGATATGCAGCGGCGATGTTTCCTTTGATGATGATATGTTTAGGCATTTTTGATGTGATATGGATGCTACTTTTATGCATGTATGGTATGAGATGAATTTTGATATGTTTTTATTATTGTTTTTTGCAGACTAATCTTATGATGCAGGTTGATCTAATGATATGATGCAAATGGATGATGTAGATGCAATGATTTGTGATGATGTAGATATGAGTTGTGGATTTTTTGAATTTTTGTTGCAAATGTAGAGATGAATAGTATGATATGAAAATGATAGATAATGAATGTGATACTAATACTGATACTGATAAATGATATGTTTGGTAATGTTTATGTCATGAAAATGGTAATGTGATGATAGTGAATGCAATGATAAAATGATAATGATAATGATAATGAGAAATGAATGATAAAATGATAATGATGATGATGAAATGATAAATGATAAATGATAAAAGTGAATGAATGAGAAATGAGAATGATAATGATAATGATAAAATGATAAATGGTAAAATGATAATGAATGATAAATGATAAAAGGAATGAATGAGAAATGAGAATGAGAATGATAATAATAAAATTATAATGGTAAAATGATAATGAATGATAAATGATAAATGATAAAAGTGAGTGAATGAGAAATGATAATGATAATGATAATAATAAAATGATAAATGGTAAAATGATAATGAATGATAAATGATAAAAGGAATGAATGAGAAATGAATCAAATGTCCAAATGTCCTCCACAAAGAGCTCAAAACTACATGACAACCATTAATGTTTTCATTCAGCCTTTCAAAACACTGGTGTGAATCAAATATGCAAATATATACAATGATCTTAACAATTATGCAACTAAATGAAACTAAACAGTTTGTTGAGCCTGTTATAAGCCTTCTTGAATCATCATAGAGCATTTAAAATGTTGGAAGTATGTACAAGCATCAGAGGGGAAATTAGCGCAAATGATGACCTAAGTACAACTTTCATGTTTTTTGATATAGCAAGCGAACACAAGCATCAAGGTATAATTGAACCGAGACGACCTGAGAATTTCTTGCGTAAACAAACAAAGATTAACCACCCTTCCGATGCAAATGTGGAACTGTCATCGATGATATTGCTTTGGTATGTCTTGTGACATATTTGCATCAGATTGATCGTTAACCTCAAGACAACAGACAAAGAAAAATCATTCTCGTTCCTTGCCACTCTAGTTCAGGACATCATCGAGTGTGCTCCAGAGTTATGATATCAAAAACCAAACAACTTTTGGTCAAACATGTAATACTGTTATTTCATACATTATTCAGAATTTTGGATCATCCAATAGACAATGATATGGTATCTGCTAAAAAATTTGTTCATGATAAGGCTCGGTGATCGGATAAAGTTTTTGCATGAGTTTGTTGTTTGTTTGTATGATCGGATCCTATGACATGGTCTAGCTGTCTTAGCATGCTCTGAAAGTTAAGTGGCCCCAGTTGAGTTTTTTCCCCGTTTATTGGCACAACTTGAGAAAGGGAATATGTACAATGATCAAGCCATGGTAAGATGTTTTATCATGCTAGGAAAATGAAGGCAAGATGATGCAAGTATGACCCTAAGGTGCGAAAAAAAGATGTGGAAAAAGGAAAGCTAAAAAGCCAAAGTGCAAAACAGGAACTAATAGATGGAGAGGTATAGATAGCATCTGTTTGCTAGATTTTCACTATCTGTATTTATTGCATTTTTCTGTATATTGTTGTCAATAGACTGCCTGTTTGCCAGGTTTTCACCCTATGACAATTTTTTGATTTTTTGATTTTTTTTTCCACTGTTTTTGAACTTTTTTAGGAATTTTTCTGCTGTTTTTGAATTTTTTTTAGGACTTTTTCTGCTATTTTTGTATTTCTTCAGGACTTTTTCTACTATTTTTGTATTTCTTCAGGACTTTTTCTGCTATTTTTGTATTTCTTCAGGACTTTTTCTGCTGTTTTTGTATTTTTTCAGGACTTTTTCTACTATTTTTGTATTTCTTCAAGACTTGTTCTGCTATTTTTGTATTTCTTCAGGATGTTTTCTGACTTAAACATAATATTTCTTAAGATGCATGTTGTTGATGGGTTCATCAAACAGGTCTCCTTCTGGCATTGATAGCTTGTATGCTCCCGAACCGTAGACCGCAATAACCACGTACGGGCCTAGCCAATTTGGTTGAAACTTTCCTTTCTTTTCTCTGTCTTGTTGATTGCGTGGGTTCTCTTTTAGAACTAGATCACCCACCTGAAATGTACATGTTTTTACTTTGTGATTATAGCTGCGAGACATCATCTGTTGTATGCTTTCAAATGGTCAGCTGCTCTCTATCTCTTTTCATCTAAAAGTTCTAACTCTTGTAGTTGGGAAACTTTGTATTCATCATTTGTTATGAGACCTTTCAGTGATACTCTTAGTGAAGGTATTTCAACCTCTAAAGACAATATGGCTTCTGCTCCATAGACAAGGGAAAAAGGTGTTGCTCCTGTTGGCATTCAGATGCTAGTTCAGTTAGCCCACAAGGCGGGATTGAGTTGAACATGCCAATCCTTTCCTGAATCATTGACAGTCTTCTTTAAAATCTCTAGTATGGTCTTGTTTGAGGCCTCTGCTTGGCCATTCCCTTGTGGATAGTAAGGCATTGAATATCTATGCTGAATATGGACTCTTTCACAAAGTTCATCAACATCCTGATTCTTGAAAGGTCAACCATTATCTGTAATAATGGCATTAGGAATACCATATCGACAAATAATGTAGTTGAGTATGAAGGATGAAATTTGTTTCCCGGTGACTTTAGATGGAGGTACCGCCTCAATCCACTTAGTGAAATATTATGTCGCCGTGATGATGAACTTATTCCCATTTGAAGATGAAGGATGAATTTTGCCTACTAGATCTAACCTCCATTGAGAAAATGGCCAGGTTGGTGTGAATGAGTGAAGTTCTTATGTAGGAGCATGAATAAGATTCCCATGAATCTGACATTTTGAGCATGTTTTAACAAAAGTGAATGATTCCCTCTCCATTGTAGGCCAGTAGTAACCCATTCTAATCAATTTCTTGGATAAAGTTAGTCCACTCGAATGAGTACCACAAATGCCCCCATGAACTTCTTGTAAAGCTTCGTCAGATTCATCACGTTCAAGACATCGAAGTAAAGTACCATCAAGACCACGACGATAAAGGGTATCAGCGATAAGGGTATAGTGAGAGGATTGTCGGATAAAGTTATGTTTTTGGTTACGAGATAAATTAGGTGGTAAAATTTCATCGTTTAGGTAGGCATAAATCTTACCATACCAGGGGGAATCGGTTCCTACCAAGTGGCATATAACTTGGCTTTCGGGTGTGTCATAAGCAGGTGTAAATAATTGTTCCACCAAAAATTCATAACGAGTCTATTTTTCTGGGAGTTGTACCAATGATGTGATCGTAGCCATAGCGTCAGCCGATTTGTTATCAGTCCTTGGAATTTGTGTGAACTGAATATCCACAAAGTACCTTTTGAAGTCATCGATCATCTTTTTGTATGGCAACAACTTGTCATCTTTAGTCTGATAATCATCATTGATTTGATTAATAACTAATTGTGAGTCACCATAAACTTGTAGCTCGGTAATCCTCCATTCCAAAGCTGTCTTTAGTCTAGTGATTAGTGCTTCATATTCGGCTATGTTATTGGTGCATGGAAACATTAGCCTGTATGACTGAGGAATGGTATGTCCTTGAGGGGTGACAAAGAGAATGCCTGCCCCCGATCCATGTTGAGTAAAAGAACCATCAAAGTATAAGGACATAGTTGCTTAGATTCTGTAGTGAAAACATCAGCATCTGGGAATTCAATGTGCAAGGGGTGCTCTGCTTGTAGGGGAGAGTCTACTAGTTGATCAGTGATAACTTGTCCCTTGATTGCTTTGCGATCAACATAGTGGATGTCAAACTCACTCAAAATCATGACCCATTTTGCTAACCTTCCTATTAGTGATGCTTTACTTAGTAAATACTTGAGTGGATCAATTTTTGAAATAAGATTGATTGTATGAGTTAGCATGTAATGTCAAAATTTTTGTGAAGCAAAGACTACTGCTAAACAAGCCTTCTCAATGAAAGTATAGTTAAGTTCATGACTTGTCAGTGTTCTACTGATGTAATAGATTGCACGCTCTTTTCCTTCATGGTCTTCTTGTGCTAATAATGCCCCCAAGGATGTCTCGGTTGCAGCAATATACAAGATCAATGGTTTGTCTGGATTTGGTGGTACAAGAACTGGTGGGTTCATCAAGTATTGCTTGATTTGTTGAAATGTCGTTTCACATTTGTTATCCCATTTAAAAGGAACATTCTTATGCAGGAGATGTGTGAACGGTAGACTTTTGTCGGCCAATTATGCAATGAATCTTCTGATGGACTGAAGTCGCCCTTGTAATGATCTCAATTGACTAATGTTCTTTGGGGGAGGCATCTCCATGATTGCCTGAACTTTTGTAGGATATACTTCAATTCCCTTTTCTGAAACTATATATCCTAAAAGTTTTCCAGATGTGACCCCAAAAACACATTTCTTAGGATTTAGGAAAAATTTGAATTTTTCCAATCTGGTGAATATTTTTGACAGTATCTCCAGGTGTCCTTCTCTGGTGTATGATTTTGCCAGTATGTCATCCACATAATCTTCCATGAATGTGTGCATCATGTCATGAAAGATCGTAGTCATAGCTCTTTGATAAGTAGCCCCAGCATTCTTTAGACCGAAAGGCATGACATTCCAATAGTACGTTCCCCATGGACAAGTGAAAGCTATTTTCTCTTGGTCTTTTGGTGCAATCTTGATTTGGTTGTAACCAGAGAAACCAACCATTAATGAATACATGGCATGGCTAGCTGTTAAATCAACTATAGTGTCAATGCTTGGAAGCAGAAAGTCATCCTTAGGGCAAGCTTTGTTAAGATCTCTGAAATCAGTGTATACTCTAATGTGTTTATCCGGCTTTGCTACTGGGACAATAGTGGAGATCCATTCTGCATAGGCAATTGATCTTATAAATCCTGCATCTAGGAGCTTCTTGAGTTCTTCTTTAACTAGTAGTGCAACATGAGGATGCATCTTTCTGAGTTTTTGTTTCACCGGTTTAGCTCCTGATTTAATAAATAAATGATGCATTATGAGATCAGGATCTAGACCTAGCATGTCTGCATATGACCAAGAAAAATTGACTTGATTTTCTTTGAGAAAGTTCATGAACTCTGGGATTTCTTTATTTGTCATTGATTCAGCTAGCTGTAGAATCCTTGGATTATCTGTAGTTTCAATATTGATTTCCTTTGTAGGCTCGATCAAGATGGGAAATCGCTCATGATAGTGCTCCGGGAGACTGTCAAGAGTCCCATCAGCTAGTGCCTTAAAAAGGTTTTCACCATCTGATACGCTCTTTATTTTATCTTTTGTTTGATCTAGTACTGCCAGATTATGGTTTTCACCACTAGATCATTTTTCTTTATTTTCATTTTTGTAGCTAGGAGACTTGAAACTCTCCTGATTAAAGACTTCATATCAAAAATTGCTAGTGGAACAATCATTTACATCGTCTGCGGAAAGGAAGTTTATGATAGCTTCGTCATTAGGAAAAATAGGTAAATCAATAGGTTCGGTTAGATCCCAGTCAATGAGATCAGGATGGAATAAAGGTAACAAGTCATTTGGTCATGTGAAATCAGTGATGGTTAGGGTCAAGACAGAGTTATCGGTAGGATCCGAGGTATGAGGTAGATCAATGATGGTACTATTCTCCTGATAATCTTGTTCATTAAAATCCGACTCAGTATCACTAGACTCATAGTTGCTTTGTAGTTCATATTCTTGTGGTGGGGACCCTGAACCTTCTCCTTTGATTAAATTTGGTGTATATTTGTGTATGACATCTACCTCTTTGTCTCTCCAAAATTCATCATCATGGATGGTATCCCATTCATATTCAGCAGAATCTGTATCAGAGTTATTTTCTATGAAATTCAAGATTGATGCCAAACATGCCTCTTTCTTATCAGAACCTTCTTGCAGTGTAAAAACATTACCCTGTGTTTGGTTGGAAGGGATAGAGTCATAGCCTAGTCCAGTTTTATCGTATGCGGCAAGCCCTAGGAGATGGGTAGGCTCAACTACACCTTTTTTCTTTTTCCAAGAGGACCTTTGTCATATCCCATCTTTTGCATGATGGAATACCATTTTCCATATCGATCCATTGGTAAGGTGACATTTATAATTGTTTCCTCTTCATCCTTATAGAGCCAATACAGAATTGTTGTATCCTCAGGATCTCCCATGGGAAATTTTTCTTTGATAAATTGTCCATTGAACTTGGTAGTTGGATCTATTTGTATTTGTGCTGATGTTGATGCTGTTGATATATGTTGTTGTGTAATAGAAGGTTGTCCATGTGATCGAGGAGATGTAGGTAGATTAGCAAGACAAAGAGAATATTGCCCAACTCCACTTTCCTTGAACTATAGTTTCTTGTCAAAGCTTTTGGCTAATTGACTGATTTGTGTATCATTCTTAGGAGAAGTATTAGCAAGGGCTTCTCGATTGTTTGGAACCAAAGTATCCTGACTAGTTTTGACATTGGCACAAGTTTGGATGTTTGAATTATCAGCTTATATAGTGATTTCCTGTCCGTCATATGGAAACTTAAGACATTGATGGTAAGTGGATGGAACAACTTGCATTTCATGGATCCAAGGACGACCCAACAAGATGTTGTATGCAAGATCCCGGTCTAAAACTTGACAAAAGGTATTTTTGATAATAGGTCCCACTCTGATTAGTAGCATGACTAGACCTTTAGACGTTCTTTCCTCATCATCATAGGCTTTTATAGTAATCTTCTTTCTAGGATCAATGGAGTCCTCTGAAAATCCTAAAGCTTGAACCACCTTCAAGGTACATATATTTAAACCAGCCCCTCCATCTATTAGGACACGTTTAACACAAAACTTATGGATCATGACCTCTAAGTGTAATGATGAATTGTGGGGATGAGTCATGGAAACATCATCTTTGTCTAAAAATGAAAGACATGCAGGTGAGGACAAATGTCCTACCATGGCTTGAAAGTGGTTCACATCCAAATCTGTGGATACACTTGTTTCAAAAAGGGCCTTGTCTAAAATTTCCTTATGTGTAGGACAAATCTTTAGGAGTTCTAAAATGGAAATTTGGGCTGGAGTTTTTTGAAGTTGGTTAACTAAGTCATATCGATGTTGAGGGAAGGGCTCAATGGATTTCGAAGAAGCACCTTTCAAGACAACCTTAGCTTGTGCTCTCATTGTGACATTAACTTGTCCATTGTCTATCTTCTCCTTGATTTTTATAATGTTGACTCACTCATCATCCGTATAGAGGTGACAGATTATAATGTGATCGATTTGATTCACATTTTTGTCAGAAGACTCTCCCTTTTGATAATTTGGTAAAGGGTTGCAAAATGCTTGGTGATCTTCATTGAATTTTTGTTGTCCTTCTACTGTGATAATGCCTTTGTCAATTAGGTCTTAAATAGCATGCTTCAAAGCTTGACAGTTGTTTGTACGATGACCTCTACATCTATGATAATCATAATAATAAGCTTCATTCCATGATGAAGGTTTTACACTAGGTTCATAATTGCATTGAGGTGGTAACGTAAGGACATTCTTTTCCATAACCTCTTTGAAAGCAGATTCCAAGGATTGTCCTAGTGGAGTGAAAGTTCTATGAGAGAAGAATGAAAAGAGTTGTGGGTTCGTGTTTGAGGTATTCCCTAAGGTTTTGTTGTTGTTGTTGTTTCCACGGTAGTTTTGGTTATTGATAGTCCCCTGATTATTTTTCATTGGAGGTGGAAGATTGTTTCCTTGATTCGCGACTGAATTGACATTGTTGTAATTATTGTTACAAGTAGTATTTGGAGTACTTAGAACAAACGGCTTAGTCGTGACATGATTTTCATCTACAACACCATCATTTACAATGGTTTTGTTGTGAGTCCAAAATTTAGACTTGTCTTGATTGTTATAATGGTTAGATGAGCTAGGGTTGTCCTTGTCAAGTTTTATTGTCCCTCTTTTGACCAAAGCACTTTCGATGGTGATGGCATCCTCAATAAATTTCTCAAAGGAGGGCGGACAATGTAGATTTAAGCGATAGCTCATTTTTGAATTTAGGTTGTTGATGAAAGTAACCATTTTTTCCTTTTTAGGAACATGCCGGGGGTACCTAGCGAACATTCTTCTCCATCTTTGAAGAAAGGTAGTGAAAGGTTCACCAGGTTTTTGTGCAACTTTGCAAAGATCAATCATGGTGATTTGGTGTTGGATGTTGTAGGCATATTGTGTTATGAACAAATTGACCAATTCCTCAAATGATTGAACAAGAGGTGTGATTTTCGATAGCCATTCCATAGAGTTAACTCCAAGGCTCCGAGGGAACAATCGCAACAAGTAAGTGTCTTCATGCGCAAACTCTAAAGTCATGTTTCAGAAGTCTCTCACATGATCAATTGGATCCAATTTCCCATTATAATGATCAAATTTGGGAATTTCACAATGTTTAGGAAATGGAATCATATTAAGACTTCTATCAAAAGGATTTAAGGACATATGTCATCAAGAGTGTATTTCTTTGTTGTGGTCCCCCTTTGTAACTCTTTGATTTGTCCTTGGAGTGCCTTAAATTGTTGAGTAAGAGTAGTAAGATCAGATGGGGATGTTTCTTCTTCTTTGCTCTTTAATTTCTCAGTATCAAAATCCTTAGGTAGTTTAGCTCCTTGATCGGCTAGGAAGAGGAAATACTTTTCCTTGTCACGTTGTAGGATTTTTTCTATGGCTTTAAGAAACTTGGGGTCTTGTTCAGCCTCTCTAAGGTGAAGTTATTCCTCTTGCTCATCATCACTATCTACGGGAGTTTTGTTCATGTCTTTGTTCTTATGAGGTGGATTTACCTCTCTATCAGCCATATTGTCGTCACTGAAAAGAGGATTGTGATTCACACTAAATGAGGATTATCATGTTTACCTTCTTCTTGAATGTTGTGGGTAGGAGTTTCTTGTTGAGATGTTTCTCCTAGTTTGTTGTGTTGAGATCTCGTAAAAACAGGCATATGTAAAGAATCCTATGATCTAATCGAAGGTCACTAAAGGATTTGACTAGGATGCGTTGAATATTCAATTGAAGGTTGTGGTATATTCTCAAACTCAAGAGGTTGATTAAGATTGTGATGTTGAGATAATGCTAATCTTTGATAATAAGCTTGAGTAGCCAAAGGTTCTACAGCATAATCATCAGTGAATCCTCTAATGTAGTCTTGGTATCTATGGAGAAATGTGCGATAATGGAGCAAAACGTGTTGACTCTTATACAAAAATTCTCTGCGGTCTAAAGTCTTTTTGTAACTTAAGTTCATTTTGGGCTTCTTGATCCTATTGAAGACTAATTTCTTGGCGAACTTGGTTGATTTCCACTTTCTCAACATGGGAGAGAACTATCAAAAATTCTGGTCTGTGTAAAATTTTTGAAAGAGACCTAAAAGCGCTATTTTGTTTCCTAAATGCGTTTCTGAAAGAGGTATATGCGCTAGAGAAAGAGTCAAATGCACTGTAGAATACCCTGAATGCATAGAAATAGAGCATAGATGTGTTAAGACAGTTCCTAAATGCACTAAAAAATGTCTCAGATGTGCCGAACTAGCCAATGGATGCACTAGAACAGAGTTTATATGCACTGCAATTTTTCCTAAATGCGCTAAAATAGTTTTCTAAAGACAGTTTTTGACCAATTTTTTAAAAAATTTAATTGAAGCTTTTCATGTTGGTTTTGGATGATCCTTTATCTGAATTAATGTTCTTGAAAGCATAGCAAACAGTCTGATTTAAGTTGATCATAACCAAGCACAGAATAAGACAAGCACAACCTAGGTTAGTTCAAGACAATATCCGCTAGATTCCACGTGGGTTTCCCCAACTGCATATCAGTAGCGTGTGAATTCAGAAGCTTGGCTGCATGGGCTGCCCCTTACAGTGCACTCTCTTCTCAGGCCAACCAATCTTCCAACCCCCATGAAACACCCATGGTGAGCTGATCACCTCTACTACAGACTACGAAAGTGTGGAAGGCTTCACATCGACCGGTGCTGGACTAGTAGATAGAAGGTTTTTGGCTT
This sequence comes from Sequoia sempervirens, assembly GCA_007258455.2. NCBI lineage: Eukaryota > Viridiplantae > Streptophyta > Pinopsida > Cupressales > Cupressaceae > Sequoia > Sequoia sempervirens. The sequence goes on from VDFB02373365.1 coordinate 95,136,142, forward strand.
TCTAAACAATGGTATTTAGTTTGGGACCCCCGTTCGAGTGGCCATACATGGGGCAAGAGATTAATCACCATTAAGGTGGCACTCTAGCCTGAAGAGGTTAAGCTCAACAGGGTTGTACAACTCCGTCTGTATGACACATCCGCACAAGCAACCTTAGGTTTTCCCTTAAGATTTACATTTATATACTGGTTGGGGGTAGCTTGGCCTTAGCTCCATTTCCGGTTTGAGTCATGTTGAGGTGATGAAATACCCAGGCAGGCCCAATTTCTAGAGTCAATAACTGTTTCTCTTACACCTAGGATCACACAAGTGCTCAAGGGGAGAGGATACTTCGATTATCAAGTCAAGGTTACACAGGGAAAAGTGGGTCTAGTTTTCTGATCACCTAGTTTGCATAGGGTGAGAGCATAGTCACCTACCACTTTCAAACACAGGCAAGAAGAGTAGACAAATTTCTTTTAGGTGCACCAAAATTTAAAATGATTTAATCTAAGTGAAGATTTTGCTTCACAACAGACATGGGGTTCATTTTAACTGCATGATAAAGATGTGGTGGCTACCCTAGATTGATCCATTTTAAATCCAACAAGAAAGAAAGAAAGAAATTATGTTTGCGGAAGGCATCAGACTCAGAATCTCTGTTACAACCTAGATGCACGACTCTGTTACTCAGATGCACATAAACAAAACATAGATACGCAGTAACTGAACTCAAATGCGCAAAAATAGAACCTATATGCGCAAAAATAGAACCTATATGCGCTAATCTAAATGCAATTTTTTTAAAAAAAAAAATTCCGAAACATATTTGAATGCACTAAATGATGTCCCATATGCGGTAATTAAACTCCCATGTGCTCTTCAAAAATGACCATATGCGCCACTCTGTTTCCCAAATGCGCTGTAGAAATTCCCAGATCCGCCGAAACAGTCTTTAGATGCGCCAAAGTACCTGCAAAAAGAATTTTTTTTTGGATCTCCCAAATGCGCTATCGGATGTCAGAAAACCTACAATAAAACCTGCAAGAAAGAAAATCTAAAATGGGGGCATAGGCCCCATGGTGGGCGCCAAAAATGTGTGATCGAAAATAATATGCATAAACGAATTGAAATAAATACTATTCAAGCACACCAATAAGACATTGTATCAAAACATAACATAAAAAGTAAATAAATGCAAACTCAGTATTCTGCTTCGATTGTCATCCTATCGTCCTCTATCTTTAGTGTTTTTTGTCGATTCCAACTTTTGCTCTCAGATTTGTAGGCTAGGCTCAACAAAATATCTTCCTAAAGAATGAGATTCAAATTTGATGCATGATGCAAGATTAAGCTATGATATTGAATCGAACTAATATGCTTGAAATAAACATGATGCTATGATAAATGAATACTAAATGAATTAAATGCATGAACTCTAATTAATTGCCTATTACCAATGCTTGGATTCACACAGGTATTTATAGAGTTTTTCGAATGATTCTGATTGGCTATCTTGATTGACGGTTGTGATAATTCCTAGCAGATCGAATGGCTGAAGAAGGATGAAATTGAAGAGAAAATAGAAGAAAACTTGAAAATAAGATTTTTCTATTTTTATGAAAGAGGAAAAGATAAGAAGATAAGAAATCATCTTTCTTTAAAATAATAAAAGAAAGATTTAAAAGATGATAAATAATGAATTAAAAATTCAATTATTTATTTGTGGAGGATATTCAGCTTTTTCTTAATTAAATAAAATATTTAATTAATCTTTTAAAGCAGAAGAAAGTTTGTGATAAGAAGAAAGCTTTAATCAGGATTTTTGAAGAAAGCATAAGATCTCATATTTAAATAAAATATTTAATTATGATATGAAAAGAAGATAGAATATTTCACAATTAAATAAAATATCTAATTGTGTTTTAGAAAGAAAGCACAATATCTTTAATTAAATAAGGTTTATTTAATTAAATCACTTTTATGAAATTAATTAAATGAAATATTTAATTAATTAGAAGAAGAATTTAAAATAGAAGAAAAAGAAATATTTAAACTTAATTAAATCAAAAGATTTAATTTAAATTCAAACAATGATAATTAATTTAAATAAATAAAATATATTTATTTAATTAATTAAGTGGATGTATGAAAATAATTAAATAAAATAAATTTATTTAATTACGAAAGAAGAATAAGATGAATGAACAATATAATTAAATTAATTAAATTTAATCATATGTAGAGGACTTTTAGATAAATCAATTAAATAATAAATATTTAATTAATTGCCAGGATTATAGACATGACCATTTTTATGTGTATACACCTGGCATACTCATACACTATATTGTAATGAAAAATGGTCATAAATTGATACATTAGAATCTTATAAATAACCAAATCACACCTTTTTTCTTGATTACCATCTTTTGTGGTGTATGCCACTATTTTATACTTCTTGCATTCTACTTGTTTCTATTCCACCTCATCTGTGCTTTCCATATGTTGACATACTGACATACTGGTGTAGGATCACCCATGTGATTTTGGTTTTTCATTGTTTTGGTTTTGTGTCTCTCTTGTGTAATAAGGTTCTTTTGGATCATCTTCATGTTTGTAAGGGTCTAGAAGAGGTCTTAGGAGGATAGGTGTGGTCAAGTTGTCAAAAATGTAAAAGTTGCTATATGTGGTAAAAGTTGTCAATATTGTCAAAAAGTTGCAAATTGTGGAATTTGAAGAGTCACATGATGTAAATGAAGAAATAAAAAATTTGTAACTTAAAAATGTATTTGAGAATAGTTGGTAAGTGGTAGAGAATGATTTTTGTGGTCAAGGAAAGGGTTGGAAGTCACAATTTTGAAGTTTAAGTAATAAAATTCCTTTATTTTTATGCAAATATGAAAATTGCAACACTGTTCTTTGTTGTGGTACGATATAGTGTGGAATTTTCATGATATGCACATGATTGGATGTGATAGAGGTTTGAGTTAGATTTCATTTTCAATTGGTTTGGTTGATTTTTCTTAAGTTTTATGTAAGTTATGATCAAATTGGTATTAGAGCCTGAAGATCTAGGTAAGATAAGTTTTTGGAGTTTATGTGTTGTCTTTTTGCAAGTTGAAGCAAGAAACTAGATTCTAAAAGAATAGGTAGTGAAGAAAGGAGGAAACCTAGGTGATGTATCATGAATACAAGAAGAAGCAAGGTGAAAGAGACTTGCTTGAGAAAGAAGAATGGACGTGTTGAGGAGAATAGTCCATGGAGACTTGTAGAGTAAGGAGGCACCAAGCAAGAAATAAGGGAAAGGAAAAGAGAAAATTTATATGAAGAAGAAAAATGAGGAGGAAAAGATGAATGTCTAGTAAGAGATAATAGATTTGAGGCAAGCCTTTGAGTAAATGAAATAAATTCAAGAAGAAATGAAAAAAATAATGGAGCTTAAAATGCAGTAGCTCCCTAAGAGAGCAAAACAAGAAAGTGGTTGGCATCTACCAATAAGGAAGAAGGTTAAATGTCCTTTCAAGGAAATCATGTAGAAGAGAATAAGGCAAGAGAGGAAAACAACACCAGTTATTGGAGAATCTTTTTTAGTGATGGAAGAGAAAAACCATTTGAGAAAGAGGAAAGTCAAGAATCACAAATAGGTTTTAGTGCTATGTTGGTGAGTGAAAAAGAGTTTGTACAAGCCAGAGAAAAGGAAATGTTTATTGATTGTACAAACCTTAAGGAGAGAGCAACATTAGATACCGTGGTTTTGGATGATAAGAATTATATTGTTGATTTTCAGTCCAAGCCCCTTCCAAACTTGAGAATTGATGGTATTGAAAAGGAAAGTAAAACTCAATCTTTTCTCTTTCCCATTGAAGGTGAAGGATATACACTTTCATTTCATGCATTTCACAAGGAGATATTGAAGTTTAGTGATGATTTACTTCTTTTAGAGAGTAGTTCCTTTGATCAATAAATTATGTTTGTGGTCTTAATGGTGAGAGATAAAGAGAGGGGACAAGATTCTTTGATTGTGATGGTAAACTTGAGGGATGAGAAGCCTAAGTTCAAAATGAAACAAGTCATTGAAGAAGAGCAAGGTGATATGGCACTATATGCAATATATCATGAAGAAAGTAAGATATTGTAGGTTGGAGATGATAAATTCAAGAAAGGGATAGATGTTACTATGTTGAGAATGTCACCAAAAGAGTGTGATAAGTAGGGTAATAAAGGTTGTTATCTATTTTGTTCCTAGTTCTCAATAGTTGTTTATCTTGCAAAGTTCACCTACCTATGCCACATGTTCAAGAAAAATCAAGTGAATATGAAGCCATTATGGAATTGTTTAAAATAAATTCATATGAAAATCAAGCAAGGGATTTTAGACTTGATTCTCAAGTTGCTACCTTCTATTCAAGCGGAGCTTGAATCTTTTCCTTGCCTGGGAGTATGGTGCAGGAGCACCCATGTCATTTTGGTTTGTCATTGTTTTGGTTTTGTGTCTCTATTATGTAATAAGGTCCTTTTAAATCATCTTCATGTTTTTAAGGGTCTATATGAGGTCTTAGGAGGATAGTTGTGGTCAAGTTGTCAAAAAATGTAAAAATTTCTATATGTGCTAAAAGTTGTCAATATTGTCAAAAAGTTGCAAATTGTGGAATTTGAAAGTAACATGATGTAAATGAAGAAATAAAATGGTTGTAACTTAAAATGTAGTTGAGAACAGTTGGGAAGTGGTAGAGAATTATTTTTATGGTTGAGGCAAGGGTTGGAAGTCAAAATTTTAAAGTTTAAAATTCCTTTGTTTTTTTGCAAATATGAATGTTGCAACACTATTATTTGATGTGGTACAGTACTGTACATAATTTTCATGATCTACACATGATTTTGTGTGATATAATATTGAGTTATATTTCATTCTCAATTGGTTTGGTGGATTTTTGTTAAGTTTTATGTAAGTTATGATCAAATTGGTGACTGCCACTACCAATTTTTTTCTATAACCTGCCTATTGTAGCATGTGGAACAAATTTTATATTCCATATCTTGATCTTAGAACAATTGGGATTGAATGAAATATGAATCTACTCTCTAATGTACTTGGTCTAATCAATTTTTGTTGAGTTTGGACAGATATATTCCAATTTTGGCAAAAATAGTTCAAAACTGTCATAAACCCTGAGCGGGGTAACTAGTTACTTTAAAAATATGATTTCTCATGGTTTCCATGGTGGAGAATTCTAAATTTTTGTGTGGGAGTCTAAAATGTTGTATATTACCATGCTCCAAAGTTTCAGGGTTTCATATTGAGTTTTGCACATGTTTTGATGATGCCTTAGGTCTGATTTTTGATGTTTTAGGCTTAATTCACAAAAGGATAGTTCATTTTTGAAGGATTTTGTACAAAGTAACCTACCATAATTTTGAGATATGTTTTACAAAGCCAAAATGGGTATCTATAACTATGTTTACATTTTGGAGATCATGTCTGCACTGGAAGTTATGGCCAAAAACCTCAATTTGGTTCCCCCATGTTTTAGGCTTTAAAGATTGAAGGCTTATGAGGACAAACCCATCAAGTGATGTTTTAGGGTTTCTAGATTTGTTGATTTAGTTTGTGTGATACCTCCACCCTACTCTGAATTACATACACTGCCAGCCACCACAACGCTGACATGAACCATCCAAGCATAATGTCATGTAGAATATTTGGCCATCCTCTATTTCATATAATTTTTTTGATAAGAACTCTCTTGAAGATTTTGGTGGGGCTTGTATGCCACAAGCCTAAAAAAAATCGTTAGTATGAAAATATAAACATATAGATTGATAAACATCATAACGGTTAGAGAATTCAATATGTAGTCTACAACAACAAGTAGTGTGTGTGTGTGTGTTATTTATCTTGACATAAAAAGGTTTAATCATTTCAAAATATCTTTGAAAAATACTAATTTGAGGATAATCCTTTTGAAATTTATGAAAAAATTGGGTTTGATTCTTATCCAAAAAATGCTTTGGATGTGGCTCACGGTTTCAAGTATCGATTCTCCATACCACATCCCTTTGATTTGTGGATGGCCTTGTGTTATTCTTCCAATACTCTTAAATTAATGTTCTCAATGCTTCAACAACTTTTTTATCTTTTCATGGCAGTCTCCCTGAGAATTTCCATAATTCGTCTGAATCAACGCCCTCAATTCTTTGCCACCTTTGAATGACTCTTGATAAATATTTTCTATTATTTCTCAATTGTTCACTCATCTTGATAAACCTTAGCTGAATAGTAATACCTGAGCTTAGAATTAGAGTATATTCAACCCATATTCTAATAAATCAATATTTTGAACATGACCACGAGACTACCAAGATCAAGGGGGAGGTTTATCAATGAGATGAAAGGCATAAAGCATAACTTAAATGACTAGGAACCATCAATAAATGGTCAACAACAAATTAAAACATCCATAAGGAAATTATGACTTAGACCTTTTAAGAGGGTTAAGGAGCACAAAACTCTAAAGCATGGTTAACAGGATAAAATCCTAAGGCCACAATGATGAGAATAACTAGGTTTAAAGCAATTTTAATTAGTGGAATACAAAAAATTTAGGGGTTCCACCAGTGGATCTAGCTAGGGATGCATGCCTCCCACAGGCATGGCAAGATCCTAGAATATCAGGTTGAAGAAAACCAACCACAAAGGACCAAAACTAGGAGCTACTTGGACTAGGTAAGCAGACCAGACTAGAAACAACCAAAGCAAACACACCTATACATAAAATTCATAGGACTGCACAATATACATTAAAAAGAACACACTTCAAGAGAAGCATAGTATTAAGAGTTGTCCATGTACTAGCAGCTCAAGAATTTCACCTGATAATTGTTGTAGGAAATATGATTCCTTTCCATGAGTTTTGTTGATCAAATAAGGGCTAATCCATAATGCTTCAAACTTTCCATGTTTTCCCTTATCTTCGGATCTTGCATTCCACATCAACACCAAGTTCCCTACTTGAAATTTTCTTAAGGATTCTTTCTTGTCATGCAAGTTCTTGACTTAGAACTACAACTTGGCACTTCTTTTCTGAGCATCCCTCCTTGTTTCATCTACTTCCATCAATGCATAATTCCTATTCTGTGTTGCATCACATATGTCCTCATCATATTCTTGGAAAAAATTATACATCTGCATGAGGTTGTTCTATGGTAGCTTAGTTGTAATACCATATACCAAATCAAAATGTGCATAACTAATGGTCTTCTTAATAGTCACTCAATCTTCCCACAAGGTTAACCTTAACTTGGAATCCCAAGCTCTTTTATTCCTCTCAAGAATCCTTTTAATGATTTTCATAAATCTTTTATTTCTTGATTATGCTTGACCATTTCTTGGAGGGTGATATGGTAAATAATATGACATCTAGATTCCATGCTTTGAGAAAAACTGTATAAACTCTTCAGATCTGAAGCACGTTGCATTATTTGAGATAATTTTCTTAGGTACTCGAAATCTAGTCAATATATTTTCCATTAGGAAATCTATGACTACCTTACTTTTTGCTCTTTTTGTTGGGATACTTCCACTCACTTTGTGAGGTTTTTTGTGGCCACAAAAATCGATGAATGCCCCCCACTAGAATTTTTAGCTATTTCTCCAATGAAGTCAATACTCCATTGCTGAAATGCTTCTTACATAGTGATTGGTCTAAGAGGCAAGTTACCTAAGAATTTCAGTTTCCTAGAAAAGCTTTGGCATGCATCACATGTTCTTACTAGTTTGTATGCATCCTTAAACACTATAGGCCACTAGAATCCAACCCTCAATACTTTGTGGGTAGTAGTTTTGGCCATATAATGTCCACCGCATACCCCACCATGCATTTATTTCAACAACTCAGAGGCCTTTGTCTCATCAACACACTTCAATAGTACACCCTCCAAGTTTCTCTACCAAAATTCGCCTCTTATGATAACATACTTAATGAGATGTAGCTTGAGATTTATTTTTCCATTTTCTTTCAATCCTTCCCAGAATTGCATTCTCTGTAAGTAATAAACAACATTCTTATACCAATCACAACACTCCATGTCACAGGCATATGATCTCTTGGAATCATCTTCTAGATTTATCTGGTCTGCATCCAGGTTCACTTTAGCCATTAACTTATCAAATCCTTGGGCTCTTACCAATTTGGTTATCTGGATGTCAATATTAAATTCCTGAATTTTGTTTATCCACTTGCATCTTCTACCTATGACTTCTTGTTGGGTAAATATATCCTTCATAGCTGTAGCTCAAACATAAGCAATGACTGTGGCTCCAACCAAATAAGTCATGAAGTTCTTCACAACCTTAACAATCACATATGCTTGCTTCTCCATTAAATCATATTTTAAATTTGTAACTTTAAGTGACTTGCTAAAGAAAGCAATTGGTTGTTCGAGACCCTCTTCATTGTTTTATAGCAAAACAACATCAATAGTATGAAATGATGCAAATGAAAAGATTTGTAATGGCCTAGAAAAGTTAGGGGCTCTTAAAACTAGGGCCTCCTTGATGGCTTGATTTATACTTTTGAATGCCTGGCTAGACTCTTCATTCCAAACTACCTTTTCTCCCTTCTTCAACATTTTGGAGATAGGTCTTGTAATTTCTGCAAAATTAGTTACAAATCTTCTCAAGAAATTTATCTAGCCAAAGAATGATTGAATGTATTTAACATTATTTGGTTGAGGAATCTTATCTATGGCCACTATACTTTCAAGGTCAATCCTCACTCCCTCCTTGGACACAATATTCCCTAGCAACTTTCCTTTAGTGACCCCAAAGGCACACTTCTTAGGGTTCAATGAAATCCCATATTCCAAGGCCTTGATAAATATCTTCTCCAATTACATGTAGTGATAGTCTTCCTTCTTCGAGTAGGCTATCAAATCATCTTGGTAGATTTCCATAAATAAGTCAATAAAATTAGAAAAGGCTACATCCATAGCCCTCTAGAAAGTGGCACATGTTGTGTAGTTTTTGCACACATGCCTCGCTAAAAGTAGGGACCCTCTTTTCTTGCTTGGATTTCGTGTTTGATTTTCATAGGTTCTTGACTTCATCCCTTTAGGGTATAAGTCCCTTGTTTTTGGTCTTGATCCACCCATGTGCTTAAGGAAAAACTTGCATTTGAGATGTCATCTTGTAGCTTCAGGTGATAGTCTAGCTCTTAGGAATTGACCCTTGATCAAAATTTTGAAAATATGGACTAAGTGAAGAGGTAGTTCAAAAAATATGAGCAAGCTCATATTATGTGAACCTTAATCTGGTCAAACAATTTGAGGTACCTTTGATTATCCAAAATATGAGCCTTCTTCACATCTCTAAAATTTGGATTGTCTTATCATGCATTTATTAAGGTCATTTATTGTGCTCAAATGGTGATATATTCAAGCTCTGCCCTCCATTTGGTCATTTGCATTCAATTGAGATAGAGGATAATGAGGTACTCTCCACCACACATTTGAATCTATCTTTGTTGAAGGGATTGTTGTTTAAAGAGTGGTCATTGGTGGATTTCATTTCTTCCTCATTGAGACTTTGGTGTATTCTCCTGTTATGCTCATTTAAAGGTATGTTTTGATCATTCTCCACCTGTGACATCACTTTCATTGTTGATATTTTTGATTGAATCCTTCCTTGATATGGGTTGGTACTATGATTTCATGTTTTCCCAAGCACCTTAGGGTTTTATCATTGCTTAATGAACTTCCTAGGGCACGTCCAGATTGGAAAACAGGGGTTTTCGATTGAGTGATTCGATTCAACAAATGCATTTTAGGGCTTCCTCATTTGAAGTATTGAGTGTAGATTCCATGGGTGGATGACTTTCATCATAAATTTTGGTGCGATTCAAAGCCTAGTTTGAATGCCCCCTACTAATAGGTCTTGAATATGGAGATTTAGGTCTAAATGGATAAAAAAATTGCACAAAATCATTTGATGACACCATAAAGCTACGTGATTGATCGGTATTTTGAGGTGAGTGTGATATTTCATTGTTTTAAAGCAAAAAAAATTATCACTTAGTAGTTTGAGTCATCTAGGCAGAAGCTCGATAAATCTGAGTTAGCTCAGATTACCCAAGCCTTAATCTACTCAGATAATGCAAGGTGACCAAGATTAACTTAAAACTTCCTTCATTTTAGATATTGACATGTTTACACTTAGCACATCCTAGTCTTGACCTTTGTTTGGTAATTTCTAGCTACCTTGGATTGCCTAAATGATACTTCATTTAGGTAATTTGAGGTGTGGTGGAATCTTCTAAGCTTCTTGTGGACTTCACTTTTAATGCTTGTATTTAAGTTCCTATTGATTTGAATGCTTATTGAGAAATCTTGCAACATGATGATTTAATGCTTGATAGCTCATTAATTTTGAATCATAAGTCAGAACTAACTTGTTTGACATCAGGTGGTTGAGTTTAGTAAATCCTTACTCACCCAGATTATCCAAACCCTAATCTGGTCAAAAAATCTGAGAAGGATTGAATTTTATGATTTTCTCTCTTTTGGCTTGAAACTCAATGAAAGTTTAATCCATGAACATGATTAATTTTGATGATTTTACATACTTCAATGATGAGGAAAATGATCATTTTAGTGATAATTATTTAATTGAATAAGTTTCAAGTATGATTTAAGTGGTATTGTGAGTGGTTTACCTTGAATTAATTGCATTGGTTATTAGGATATGTTATGTTGGTGCTTTCCCTTTGGTGATTGTGGTATTTTTTATTAACATATGGAGGTTGAGGTTAGTCCTAACAAAACCACCAAAACCAAGGATACTCTAGCATAAGAGGAAGTCATAAAGAGATAAGAAAGGATGAAGTATGACTTTAAAGGCATTTGGCCAGAGACAAAGATTGCCTCTACATGGTCAAGGATTGCAGATACCAATATGGGCCATGTGGACTATGATGACTTCCACAAGAGGATGTTTGGAAAGGTACCAACTAAGTTGGCTCAAAAGTTCACTCACACTGGACTGGCACAAGCAGAAGGATTCCCACCCACACAACTATGTTTAAAGCTAGTTTTGGAATCTTTAAAGCATTATGACTCAAGGACAATGATCATAATTGGGCCTCCAGGAAGAGTTATGGAAAACTTGAATGAGGAGTAAATTGTAGAGGTCTTCAAAATTTCCTCCCATCGTAAGCTTATTGAAGAGATCAACATTGGGGAAGCTACTAAATTCTATGAGGAAGAACCTAGCAGAGTTATGTATATAATAAATAATGCATGGATATTGAAGCCAAAGCCAAACTATTCAAAATTGCCCAAGAAGCTGCACAAAAGTCATTTCAGACTAGAATATTGTGATATCATAACTCTCTTGGGTAGAGTAATGGGAGTGGAGGAGGCACATATATTTCAACCTTGGATGTTCCATCCCATTACCCATATTTTAGCAAACAAGCATTGTCATTGGGCAAGGATCATTAGCAATAATATAGATTCCCAATTAAGAAGTGTGCATGCAACTAACAAGTTCACCATGATTTCATACTTGGTGTACATGCTAGCACATAAGAGTAAATACAATGGTCTCAGTTGTAGAGGAGTCCTAGGGTAGGATAAAATATGGGAAGTTTATCCACAATTACAGTATAAACCATCCAAATACAAAAGGGCTAATGATAGTTTCTTCATGTATATTCCTAGATTGATGCAAGAGGCTCTTCATATGAGGATCTCTTTAGTTGTAATGGATTTAATTAAGCAATATGTCCAATGGTTCATTCAATTCCAAAGGTTCACATACATCTGGGTGAAAGGATCACCAGTTGTTCCTCTCAGACTACCTCGGTATCCCACCAACAAGCTCATCCTGTCAGAATTAACAAAATAGATGGTAGGTTTTGGAGAAGTCTTGTAGCAAAGAAACATAAAGAAGGAAGTATTAGGATTAGATTTTCATTGAGAATAGGAGTATTGGAGGCTTTCCCTTGCATTCAAAGTTCCCAAAATTCTGAGAAGGAGATGAACCAATTTGAGTTGTACTCTGACATTGATAGAAGCAATTTTGATCCTTATGGGAAAGCCATGAAGTAGGCTAATAGGAATTTCAGGCACAAAGACCACATTGAGGACTAGTAGGCCAATTGTCAGGATGAATGGGAAGTCATTAGAAGAAGATTCTCCAGGCTACCTTTGAATTTAATCAGACTATACAGAGTTGTGGAAGTGCCTGATCATGTGGAAGATAATGATGCATATCTTCTTCAACACCATGACTATGAACCTTACATGAACAAGCTATTGCCTCCAATTAATTGTCTGAAGAGGAAATAACTTATTTGAATCAAATCACTGAGCTTATCAAGAATTATTCTATATTGTGGGTTAAGCATAAAATGTTGGAATTAGAAGCTGAAGGTGCCAAGTTCACCTATGATTTAATGGAAGACTTTGAGTCTAAGGATGAAGAAGTAATTGAAACCAACAAGGAGGATATAGTCACAGAGCCCAATGATGAAGACGATTTTAAAGAAACAATATCCATTAAAGAACTAGGATCCAAGTACAAACAAAGCCAACAGAAAATCCATCTCCTAAGATTAAGAAGGATCCTCAGTCCAACATGAATGTTGGAGGAGGAGAAACCTCGCAACCAATGAGGAAGAGGAGAATACTTATTAAGAGGTAGTCTACAAAAGCTAGAAAGAATAAGGCTGCCACAAATGATCCCTTTGTCGCAAAGGTGGTGGATTTGGAGATTTTAGGGGAAAAGCCCCAAGTTTATGTGAGGAGAAATTATCCTAAGCACAAGGTTGTTCAAACAGAAGAAGTGAAGATAATAGAAGAAGAGTTGCAAGATGAAGAGGTACCTACAAATGATATGGAGAAGAGAGTAGCTAGAAGAAATAATTCTCCCATTCCTTATTCTCCTTCTTCACATCAAAATGTACAAATTTATGAGGAGGAACTTCTGGAGGGAAATATACATAATATCCGTGAGTAGTTGAATGAAGATGATGACAATATTTCTACTCCTGATAGTGGAAAGTGGATAAATTTTGTCCAAGAAATAAGACAATCAACTTCCAGAGTTGAAAGTAAGAACATAGAATCAAATCTTGGTTAGGGAAAAATATCAAGGTCCCCTGAGAAGGTAATAGTTGATGAGCCACAAAGTAATCTTGAGGGAGAAGATGATAGAGAAGAAGATGTTGCCGATAGTCCTGATCAAGAAGAGGAAGGACAAAAAATCAACCAGAAGTTGAGCAGGATGTTGAAGTAAATATGGTTGATAGTCCCAATAGGGGAGTGGCAACTAAACCATCTGCAACTCCAAAATGGTTAGAAAAGAGGCTTTGTAATAAGCCAATTATTATTGAAGAAGATACCCCAAGTTGGGATAAATTTCTTGAACAGTGAGGGAATCCTAAGCAAAGAAAAAGGGCCAAGACAATTTCCTAGATTTTCTAGAGATGAATTTAATAATAGGGTTATCCATGTAGCTATTACTCCAACTAATAAGTTGAAGGATGAAGACATGTCTTTTGATTACAAGGTACAAACAATCAACCTAGGTCCCACAACTAGAGAACATGAAGAGGAAGAGTTATAAGAGTCCTCTTAGGCCATTTTAAGGAGATTAGATAAGGAAACAAAGGAAAAGGAAAAATTGCAAAAGAAATTAAATGATGTGTATAAATATGTGCAACATTTAATGAAGCTTTTGTAGACTAAAGGTAGTGAGGGAGTTGTGCTAGAATGATTTTTTCCTAAGGAGGTAGTCACTAAAATTGAAAAATTAAAGTCTTTTGTACATTGCACACATAGTTGGCTATACGATTTCAGCAATAGAGGGGATGACGCAATTGTGCAGATTCTGAAGATATACAACAATGCTTCTGATTTTCCGCAGCATGTCTCATAGTTTGTTACAAATTCCAAGAATATTAATGAAATAACTAACAATGAAATTCTACAAATGCTTAAGAATGAGTTGGCCAAGTTGGACATCCTTTCCCGAGATGAGGTCTAGAATTATAGAAAGGAGCTCCTATCCAAGGTTCTGAAGAAAATAAAAAAAATACAAGGGAAGGTGAATGAGATACATGATGGTTGTATCAGTTTCTTGGAAAAAATGACTGGAAGGAAGAATTTTGGGCAAAAGAATATGAATGTTAACAAATTGCAAGAATGGTGGCATGCAATATATTCTCATTATGATGGTGCTCCAATTGCAAAAGAAAATATGGAAGATGCAACAATTTATATTTCAACATTGGATAAGTACCATGAGTTGTAGATTGAATGGAATAAGGTAATGCCCCAATATTTGGAAGAATTTGAAAATCACAAAAGAAGAATTAAATTTATTCCAATTTTAAATTTAGAAGATTAGAAGTTGACAAGGAGAGAAAAATTCACCAACTTGTAGCCACATAGATTTTTTTGCCAAGACATGCAACTTCTAGCCATCCAGATGGATGACTTTGAATTTTGTGCCACCAAGGGGATATTTTTGAAAGAACCTAGGATGACCTGGATGATGTCCCAAGCAATAAATGCAAAATTTTATTTTATTGGAACTTTCTAGGCTAACCTAACTTGGCCGACCTTTTGATGTAAACCCTAATTTGGGCTGACCTAGTGGGGGATTTCTATAAATTGAGGATCTTGCCTCATTTGTAAGGGGTAGAAAAATTTAAGTTATAGTTGCAAGAGCTAGAGCTAAGTTAGGATTTATTATTTTCTGAGATCAAGTGTTGTTACACTGAATACTGGAATTGTTGCAACATTGGGTGATTCAACCTAAGTAAAGACATTGCTCCTTTAGTGCTCTTTCTTGTGTTATTTCATCTTGCATGGTTCTTTTTATTCCATCTCTTTGATATTTCTTTGAGATCATTAGTTATATGTTAGATTTAGAATTAGATGTGATGCAATGGTGTTTATGATTTCATATTTGAAATGTTTGAGCAATCCTTGGTTCATACTTTTAGTAGCATGTTGATTTTAAGTTGTGTAAAGTTAGCCCGAGCCTAAAATTTTTGTGCTAATTTCAATTGTGGGTATTTATTCATTTCAATTACAAAATAGGGTTGATTTGGGTGGATGCTTCATGATCTGAAAATCTTTAATTCCTTAGAGGATTGCACTATTTCTATGAGATTGCAAATTAGATCTGGTTTAGAGAGGAATTGGTTTCAAGGGATTGGTTCACTTTGAGTGTTTTATCACTTACATTGTTGGTCCTAGGAATCATTTTAGTCTTAGAACTCTCTGAACCCTTATCTTTTGTTATTTCTTTTAAAATCTGAGTTAGATTTAGGATTTTAAGTATCATTACATTGCAAGATTTGATAAGTTTGAAATTTCGAACTTTTGTTTTGTAAGTTCCCTTTGTGATTACCAACATTTTCACATATTATCTGAGTTGTTTATGCATTGTCAAGACTTGACATTAGAGACCTTGGGGTTATCTCTTGAGGCTTGTTGATAGAGATTTACCTTTCAAGAGAGATAGGATTTCCATACTCTATTTGAGTTGTGCAAAAAACACCATCAATAGATTGGCGCTAGAAGGAGGGCCTAAATAAGCAAGCTGGAACATTTTATATCTGCCATTTCTCCCTAGAGATTTTGAAGAACCAGATCTACACTAGGGGAGGAAGAATTTCAACAACTGCAAGCCCCTACTAGGTCAAGGAGGACAAGAGGAAGGTGAGAGTCATCTTCTACTTCATTGCTTCCATCATCTCCATCATCCTCATCTTCATCTAATTTTGAGGCCATTCCTATTCAACAACCCCAAACAATCACAAATCAGCCTCTACCACCTCCACCACTACTAATGTCTTTCTTGGCAAACAACCCATCATTGTTATCCTTCAACAACTACAATGTTATGCCTAAGAATCCTGAGCACTTTTCTTCAAGTTTTACATGAATGACCATAATAGAATTATGGAAGAACACATTAGGATTTTTCAGACTTTCCTTAGGGATAGGGGAATCAACCATGAGGATGTTGCATGTAGGATTTTCGCTTATTCTCTAGGAGAAGATGCCTTTTATTGGTACAATCTCCTTCCTGCTAGGTCAATTCACAACTAGAATACACTTGAGAATGCATTTATGTAGAATTTTAAGATTCCTATTATTTCCAATTAGTTGTATATGTAATTCACCAAGGTTAAGAGGGAAGTCAATGAGCCAATAGGGTCATTTAATAACATATTTCATTATGCATACACTAGGTTACAATCCCATTTTGTTGTGGATGATGCTACTGCTCTAGAGGTGTATTATGAAGCTCTTGATAGTCTTACAACTACTTTTCTTAAATGGATACTTAACCATCCAAATAGCTTGCTCGATGCATATAATGAGGCTGTTAAGGTTAGTACTGATTGAAGGAAACATTTTTCAGGACCCCTGCTATCCTTAGGGCCTACTACTCATCCAGGGAAAGTTTAAGCACTCAATCAGACTTTGAATAACCATACCCCCATTATGAATCCATACCACAATTGCCTTTGGCCCCACATCCAGGTCCTCCTATGAATCAAGCTCCTCCAATTCCCAATTATCCCCAACAAAGTGCCAATCAACACCTTCACTCACATCAATAGGATGGTTTCCCCACATACTTGAAGAATTTCAAAGTGTTAAACCAATCCATGAGTTCAGGAGGAACATCAAGATATTCTTAGAACAATGTGAATCCAATGCCTTATAGTAATCCTAATAGAGAGAGACTAGATGAGCTGAAAGAGCAGGTGAAGAAGCTAAACATGGTGGTAATGTACCTGAGAAATCAAACTAATCAACTCCAAGCTACTCAGAGGAATATACACTCAAGTTATAATAGGGAAAATTGAGATTTTGCACAAGGACATGGGCAAAATTTTGACAGAGGGTAGTGATCTGGTTAGAATTTTGATAGAGGAAAAATAGGTGGATGAGGATTCGATAGGAGGCAACCAACCGAGTAGAAAAAAACATGGAACATAAGGCCAAAAAATGGAGGTGTCCCTACTCCATTGGATCAACCTCCTAGTAAAGAGAAGTCGTTGAGTGGTGTGGATTTGGTAGAGGTATATTTATTTTGATGGTGTAGAATCCACAAGACAAATCAACATTCTGAGTTGGATTTCCATGAATTCCAAATTGTCGCATCCATCTTTTAGTTTGAAGTGGAAAAAAATCCCAAAAATCATGATTTAGTACCATCTAGGCCTTATGATTCTTCTGTATTGGTGCTAAATCGTGCTCCTTTCCCACAGGGTGAAGAGAATGAGCCAAAAGAAGAGTCGAGTAATGAAGATGATAAGATAGAACAAGTGTTTAATGGGGATGGAATTTCACAGTTATTCAATGATGGAATTGAGAATGACAATGGCCCCATGGATGAGGAGGAAGCTAGTTTTGAGGAGGTTCCAATGTTCCAATAGCCTACAAGGAAATACAATCTGAGAAATAGACCAAATAGAAGCCCACAAGTTGGGGGTCAATTCACTACATCTATCCCTCCAAAAAAATTCACCACACCACTAGATCCAAATGCCAAAAATAATTCATCATATCCTCATGTACCCACACAATATTTTTCAAAAGGAGGAAAGTCTGATCCTGCTAAAGGAAAGAACCTGGATGAAGGAAAGGAGACGCCAATGAGTCATTCCAAGGTCTTTCTTACTAATATGAACATGGAGCAACTAGGTGAATATGTGGTTGATGAACTCAAGAAACTGAAGGTAAGTCTTTCTGCTTTAGAGTTGATGATAGTTCTTGCTATAAGAAATTCTATTCCAGGAACTTTTAAATCAAATATAGTTCCTCAAGATAGGATAGTGAGTGAAGTAGTTGGGAAGACTCCTAGTTCACAAACACCAAAAGATCAAGGTCACACTGAAGCACAGTCTACGAATAAAGGTAAAGAAAATGATAAGAGTCAAGTTGCACAAGCTGATACTCAGTTAAGTTTGTTTCAAGGAAAGATAGAAAGTCCCCCTTTTCTAATTTCTATTCACATATTTGGGATGAGTTTACACAACTTCCTGCTAAATTTAGGGGCTTCTACAAATGTTATTCCTTTTGTTGTCTGTAGATCCCTAGGTATTACTCCCACAGTCTCCCAAAAGAAGGTCACTTAGTTGGACAAGACAAAGGTGAATGTAGTAGGAGAATTAAATATGATTCCCATGCAAATTGCATCAGATCCTAAGATCCAACAAGTTATCAATATTCAAGTAGCAAAAATTCTTGATACTTATGGTTTGATTCTAGGTAGAGATTTCACCAAAGCACTAAATGGATATACATCAATTGATCATTCTCACATGTGGCTTCCCTGGAAAGGAGTTCCCAACCAAATCAAGATTGAGAGAGAGCCTAGAATGAAGTATGTAATTACTAAATATCAAAATACTTCAATTGTGATATTGCTATCAGAAGTTAGTATGGGGAATTATGTATTGGCAGCCCCCATTTCAGAATCAGACATGGATGAAATTTTTATGTTGCAAAACACACTAGCGGAGCTCACATAAGAATCCAGTGGTACTGGGGCATTGAATGAGTCAGTAGCAAAATTTGATGACTAGGAAGATGGTCAACTTAGCCTATTGGATAAATTTCATGAATTCATCCAGAAATGTATAAAAGATCAGATCCAATTGGGCAAGGACATGAATTTTGAAGAATTGCTTCTTCCAAGTTGGTGTAGAGTTCATAATGTTGCTCACTCAGAACTAGAATGTTGCCTATGCCAAACAATAGAAGAATAGATATAGAGGTGCATCAATCCCACCCCAATTTTTAGGATTAATGTGCAAAATACTCAAGATGATCCCAAAGGAAAAGGCCTAATTCCTTCTAAGGATCTACAACTGTTGGCTGTTGGACACGTAGATTTGATTGATCCAAATGAAAGCAAGGTGCTAGAGCTAGATTTGAGCTGATTAGCCCTAAAGGTAAAACCTTCTTTAATGCTCATAGACTCCAGTTTCACTGTACTAATAATGTATCTAAATATGAGGCTTTAATTCACAAATTGCTTATGGTATTAAGAAAGAAGGTTAAGATTCTGCAAGTGCTTGGAGATTCAAAATTAGTGGTTAAGAAAGTTTGAAAATAGTACTCATGTCATGATAGAAGGATAACTAATTATAGACATAGGGTATGTGGTCTTGTTGAGGTATTTGATGCTTTCAACATCCAACTAATATCCTGCAACAAGAATCAAACTAAAAACTCTCTGGCCCAAGCAACCGGTACATTGCATCATTTGTCACTTTTAGGATTGAAGAAATTTATTGTAGAGCTTACTCTAGTGCCATTGGTGCCTAACAATGTAACAAAATTTCAAGTGTTTAAGGATGATAAGCATATCATTGATTTTATTACTAGCTCAGATGTATTTACTTCTTAGGTAATTGATGAGATGGAGCCTCGAGAAGCAAAGATGGACCTAGGAGTCATCAACCTGAAGACCAACACTATTCCAAGAGGAATGGTACAATTGGAAAGAATTTTTGGCCTTGATAAGATAAAATATCAGGAATAGGAAGTCAAGAATGATTCCATTAGTAGTCAGTGTGATACATACAACATGGGGACTCAAGATAATGTAAAGAATTTCTTTATTGGAAAGGTATGTACTCCAGAGGAAAAGAGAGGAATCATAGACACATTGCATACATATCAAGATGTAATAGGTTGGAGTTATGAGGATTTGAAGACTTACAATACCTCAATAATTACACATACCATTCCTCTCAAGCCATGTGCCAAGCCCTTCAGGCAAAGGCAAAGACCCATCAATGCCCTGTTGGAGCCTATCATTCAGAAGGAGGTACAAAAGTTATTATCTACTCGTATCATATTTCTAGTTACACATTCAACCTGGGTTGCCAATTTGGTCCCAATAAGAAATAAGAATGGAGAAATGAAGATTTTCATTCA
>VDFB02373365.1:95161498-95265272 GCA_007258455.2 Sequoia sempervirens
TGGGCCATGTGGACTATGATGACTTCCATCAAAGGATGTCTAGAAAGACACCAACCGAGTTGGCTCAAAAGATTACTCACACTAGATTGGCACAAGTAGCAGGATTCAGACCTACACAACTTTGTTTGGAGCTAGTTTTGGAGTCTGCAAAGCATTATGTCTCCAATACAAGGATCATAATTGGGAATCAAGGAATATTTATGGAAAAATTGATTGAGGAGTCAATTGTAGAGGTATTCAAAATTACCTCCCATCACAAGCTTATTGAAGAGATGAACATTGGGGAAGCTACTAAATTCTATGAGGAATACCCCAATAGAGCTCTAGAGATAATGAACAATGTATGGATACTGAAGCCAAAGCCACACTATCCAAAATTTCCCAAGCAATTACACAAAAGTGATTTTAAGCTGGAATACTATGATATCATAACTCTCCTGGGTAGGGTAATGGGAGTGGAGGAGGCACATATAATTCAAGCTTGGATGTTCCATCCCATTACCTAGATTGTAGCAAATAAGCATTATCATTTGACAAGGATCATCAACAATAATATAGATGCCCAATTAAGAAGTGTGTTGGAGACTAACAAGTTCACCATGACTTCATACTTGGTGTACATAATGGCACATAAGACTAAATACAAGGGTCTCAGTTGCAAAGGATTCCTAGGGTAGGATAATATATGGGAAGTATATCCACAATTACTGTATAAAACATCCAACTAAAAAAGGGCTAATGACGCTTTCTTCATGTATATTCCTAGATTGCTACAAGATGCTCTTCATATGAGGATCTCTTTACATGCAATGGATTTAATTATGCAATATGACCAATGGTTCATTCAATTGAAAATTTTCAAATACATCTAGGTGCAAGGATCACCATTTTTTCCTCTTAGACCACCTCAATATCCCACCAACAAGCTTATTCTATTGGCATTAACAAAATAGATGGTAGGTTTTGAAGAAGTCCTGCAGCAAGGAAACTTAAAGAAGAAAGGATTGGGATCAGAGTTTCCATTGAGAATAGGAGTATTGGAGGCTTTCCCCTCTATTCAGAGTACCCAAGATTCTGAGAAGGAGATGACCCGATTTAAGTTGTACTTCCACACTGATAGAAGCAATTTTTATCCTTATCAAAAGGTGATGAAGTAGGCTAATAGGACTTTCAGGCACAAAGACCACATTGAGGACTACTGGTCCAATTGTCGGGATGAATGGGAAGTCATCAGAAAAAGATTCTACAAGCTACCTTTGAAGTTAATCAGACTATATAGAGTTGTGCAAGTGCCTAATCAAGTGGAAGATAATGATGTATATCTTCTTCAACACCATGACTATGAACCTTACAGGAACAAGCCATTTCCTACAATTAATTGGTCTGAAGAGGAAATAACTGATTTGAATCAAATCACTGAGCCTACCAAGAAGTATTCTAGATTGTGGGTTAAGCATAAAATTTTGGAATTAGAAGCTGAAGGTGTCAAGTTCACCTATTATTCAATGGAAGACTTTGAGTCTCATGATGAAGAAGTAGCTGAAACCAACAACGAGGATATAGTCACATAGCCCAATGATGAAAATGATTTTGAAGAAAAAATATCCATTAAAAGAAAAACTAAGAACCAAGAACAAACAAAGCTAGGAGAAAAGGCATCTCCAAAGATTAACAAGGTTCCTCAAGCCAACATCAATGTTGGAGGAGGAGAATCCTCACAACCAGTGAGGAAGAGGAGAATACTTATTGAGTGGCAGAAGGCTACAAAAAATAGAATGAATGAGGTTGCCACAAATGCTCCCTCTACTACAAAGGTGGTGGATTTGGAGAGTTCATGGGAAAATCCCCAAGTTTATGTGAGGAGAAATTATCCTAAGGAGAAGGTTGTTCAAACAGAAGAAGAGTTGCAAGATGAAGAGGAACCTACGCATGAAATGGAGAAGAGAGTAACTATAGGAAATAATTCTCCCATTCCGTCTTCACCTTCTTCACATCAAAATGTACAAAATTATGAGGAAGAAGTTCTGGAGGAGGGAAATATATATAATAAACCTGAGTAGTTGAATGAAGATGATGACAATATTTCTACTCCTGATAGTGGAGAGTGGAGAAAGTTTGTCCAAAAAATAAGACAATCATCTTCCGTTGCTGAAAGCAAGAACATAGAATAAGAGGTTGTTCATAGAAAAATATCAAGGTCCCCTGAGAAGGTAATAGTTGATTATCCACAAAGTAAGCCTGAGGGAGATGATGATAGAGAAGATGATTGTGCCGATAGTCCTAATCAAGACAAGGACAAAAAAATCAACCAAAAGTTCAACATGATGTTGAAGTAAATGTGGTTGATAGTTCCAATAGGGGAGTGGCAACTTAACCATCTGTAGCTCTAGAATGGTTAGAAAAGAGGCTTAGTAAGAAGCCAATTATTGTGCGAGAAGAGACCTATTATGCCTTGCATAACCACCCCACTTTGATCTGCATCAAAATGGGCCCCCCTTTGTCTTTTCCTTTTGGCCTTTGGTTTTCTGCCTTATGCATTTTCCTTTCAAAGTTCTGTCAGAAGCGGAACCAGGACCAATACCAGATTTGGAAATTCCTTCTAAGTTCTAGTCTTGTTTCGTCCCCAGCTCCATTTTCGACAGCCCTTTGTCTTCGTCTTTTATTCTTTCTCGGAGATGGGTCTAGGTCTGAATCGGAAGGTTAAACTTTCTTTAAAGTTTCTCGTTTAGGTTCCATCCTGGCCCCGACTCCACCTCTTTTCTTTTCTCTCTCCTTTGTTGGTCTTTGTTGGTTTTTGTGTCCTGTGCCTTGGATGTTTTCGTCCCTAGGCATCTTTTTATTTTTGTTTTGGTGGGCCTGGAATCAAATCAGATTCAGAATTTGGAATTCCTTCCAAGTTATATTTTCCTTTCTTTTCCCGATCCTAGTTCCGCCGCTTTGGTTTTTCTGTCTTGCGCATCTTTTCATTTTGTTCTAACGGACTCAGAATCAGAACGGGAACCGAACCCTAAAAATTGAAAAGGTTTCTAGTTCAGATTCCATTCCAATCCTGTTTCCACATCTTGTCATTCTTTGGCTTTTGTTTTGTTTTGTTTTGTCGTGGGGTTTTCCTTCCCCTTTCTCTTTCTCTTTCTTGACCTTTCTTTACCTTTTCGGAAGATGTCAGAGGCGGGTCCAGAATAGAATCCGAACCCAAAACTTGAAAAAGTTTCTATTTCGGGTTTGGTTCTGATCCTAGTTTCGCTGTGTCTATTTTCTTTTGTCCTCACTCTGGTCCCAGTTCCGATTTTCTTTTTGCCCCGCCCCCACTAGTTTTAGAAGGTGAGGGATGTCATTTCTGGGTCATGTTTTGTCCTGATCCTGGTTCCGCCAGGACTCGTTTAATTTTTCCCCTCGATCCCAGTCACATTTTGGTTCTGCTTCCACCACTTTCAAAAGGGGAAATGTGTTCCCATTTCAGTTTTGGTTCCATCTCCACCAGAGTGGTGTTTCTTTTCAATTAAATTAAAGACATGATAAATAATGCTACATTTTAGTTGCCTTTGAGAAGTAATGGAGGAATCTGTTATACAGGATCGGGTTATTTATCTAAAGATATCTCTTGAGGGAGTTTTGTCAAAGGATTTGAGTTCAACATGATGTCTTCCCAAAGGAATGAAGTCTTGCCAACTCAAAAATCTTGGCGCAGGGAGGCGACTTCGGCGAAAGGTCTTGCCGACCCAATAGGGTCCTGTTGACATATTTTATGCCCTCGGTATAACATGTTGAGCGCGGTGTAACGTCTCACCGACCGAGGGAGGTCTTAGTGACATGAAGGAGCCCACTGAAGAGTAAGTGGCATCGGTGTAGCAATTTGAGCTCGCTATGAGGTCTCCCTGACCATGTGATGTCCTGCTGATAGAAAGGGGGCCCCACCAAAGTGAAATAATCTCTCACCAAAGGCTGGTGCCCTCGAGATAATCTCTTGCCAACTGCCACATGTTGTGCCAATAACTGCTAATGGATGAAATCATGTCGGGGAGACATCAATGGTGTCCCACTGACATATGACTCAATATGGACTACCGTTGATTTCTTGGGAAGCTTGTGTGGCGTAGGCCTGACTGATCATGAGGAAATCTACAAGATGCAAGCAATATGGGATCCTTCTGAGATCATGAGCTGATGGACCAACTTAGAAACTATGGTATCCAGATTTGAAGGAGAAACTTGGTGCTCTACTTCCATGGGGATGGTCAACATGCAAAAAGATCTGAGGGCCAAGGGGAGAAGATACAGTTGGGAAAAGAGGGGATAGCTGTGAGATTTGTTGGAAAAAGTAGATCGACATTAATGATGATATTTTTTGAGCATTCAAGGCAGCTCCTCTAGATTTCAAAAATGGACACAGAGGGGTAGACGTAAAGGCAGTAGCTACAAAAGATCTACAGATCTTTCCTTGAAATCTCTCATCAGCATGGATGTCAGGGCCTTACATTGAATGTAGCTTTGACTCTCTTCAAAATATCTGAGAGTCGACCTTCCTGCAACCAAGAAGATATTTTTGTAAACCCTAATACAGGGGATAGTACATCCCTTTTTTGTATATTCTATATATAAGGCATTCTTGCCTCTCTATAAAGGTTAGAACTTCTAGGTTAGAAGTAGGAGCATAACTTATAAAGTAGAACTGGTAATTAGGAGTTAGATTCAGTAGAATATTACTGTATCTTTTAGTTTTCTTAATGTAAATGGAAACAATTCGAGATCACATATTTTCTGTACACTGGTGATTGTGCCAACTTTGTAAATGTTGCTTATTTATTTCACTAATAGTAGATGCAACCAGATTAAAAATCTATTTCATGTTGTGTTCTAGAATGGTGTTTGTCTTAAGTTAATCATCCGATTTGGGAAGCTTTCAGGGAATGAAGTTTGATTTTATGTATTTTTTAAGTGGTAACTTGCAATCTGTTGTTGAAATCAGCACTGTGAATGAATGAAATTGTGTGTTAGTCACAAGTTATGTTTGTTATACAATTTTAGTTAGGAATTTCCTTTAAAGGAAACAAGTCTAATTAATTCGGATGAAGTATCATTCTTTTATGTTCCAAAGCTGTGATCCATCTTTTTTTGTTTATTTAAAACCCTAGTTAGAGTAGGTTTAAATTTATGTTATCCCAAAACAATCCAAAAGCTCAACAGCAACAAGCCCCTTGAATATTACTGTTGCATTGACCACTGAGTGACATCAACATAGTTGAGAACCAACTACCAAGACCTTGGGAGCTAAGACATCCATGTGTTTTCTTTCTCTTTCAGGAGAAGCAAAGTAGCAATATTCTATTTGCATGTTGCTGAGCCAAGACACCCGCCAACAAGACCCCAAGTTGGGATAAATTTCTTGAATAGTGGGGGCTACCTAAGCAAAGAAAAAGGGCCAAGATAGTTTCTAAGATTTCCAAAGATGAGTTTAATAACAAGGTTATCCATGTAGTTGTTCCTCCAACTAATAAGTTCAAGGATGAAGTAAAGTATTCTAATTACAAGGTACAAACAATCAAGCTAGGGCCCACAACTAGAGAACAGGAAAAGGAAGAGTTCTAGGGGTCCTCTCAGGCCATTGTAAGGAGATTAGATAAGGAAACAGAGGAAAAGGAAAAATTACAAAAGAAATTAAATGATGTGTATAAATATGTGCAGCATTTAATGAAGCCTCTGCAGACTATGGGTAGTGAGGGAGTTGTGCCAAAAGGATTTTTTCGTAAGGAGATAGTCACTGAAATTGAAAAATTAAAGTCTTTTGTACATTGCACACATAGTTCCCTACAAGATGTCAACAAAAGAGTGGATGAAGCAATTGTGCAGCTTCTTAAGATATGCAACAATGCTTCTGATTTTCTGGAGCATATCTCATAGGTTGTTATAGATTGCAAGAATATTGATGAAGCAACTAATAATGAAATTCTACAGATGCCTAAGAATGAGTTGGCTAAGTTGGAAATCCTTTCCTGAGATGAGGTTGGTAAGGTAAAGGAATGGGTTGAAGTTTGGAATTATAGAAAGGAGCTCCTATCAAAGGTTCTAGATAAAATAATAAAAATACATGGGAAGGTGAAGGAGATACATGATGGTTGCATTAATTTATTGGAAATAATGACTAGGAGGAAGAAGTTTGGGAAAAATAATATGAATGTTAATAGATTTTAGGGATGGTGGCATGAGATATATGCTCATTCTGATGGTGCTCCAATTGCAAAAGAAAATCTGGAAGATGCAACAATTTATATTTCAAAATTGGATAAGTACCATGAGTTGCAGATTGAATGGAATAAGGTAATGCCGCAATATTTGGAAGAATTTTAAAATCATAAAACAAGAATTAAATTTATTCTAGTTTTAAATTTAGAAGATATGAAGGAGGTATTGGGGAAGTTTAGGGAATTATCCAGTAAATTAGAAGCTGACAAGGAGAGAGAAAATCGCCAGGGTATAGCCACATAGATTTTTGTGCCAAGACATGTGACTTCCAGCTAGCCAGATGGACAACTTTGAATTATGTGCCACCAAGGGGATATTTTTGAAAGAACCCAGGCCGACTTGGATGAGGTCCCAAGCATGAAATGCAAAAAAATATTTTATTGGAACTTTCTAGGCTAACCTAATTTGGCCATCCTTTTGATGTAAACCCTAATTTGGGCTGACCTAGTGGGGGGATTTCTATAAATTGAGGATCTTGCCTCATTTGTAAGGGTTAGAAAAATTTAAGTGATAGTTGCAAGAGCTAGAGCTAAGTTAGGAGTTAGTATTTTCTGAGAGCAAGTGTTGTTACACTAAATACTGGAATTATTGCAATATTGGGTGATTCAATATAAGTAAAGACATTGTTCCTTTGGTGCTCTTTCTTGTGTTGTTTCATCTTGCATTGTTCTTGTTATTCCATCTCTTTGAGATTACTTTGAGATAATTAGTTATATGTTAGATAAAGAGTTAGATGTGATGCAATGGTGTTTATGATTTCATATTTGAAGTGTTTGAGCAATCCTTGGTCAATACTTTTAGTAGCTTGCTGATTGTAAGTTGTTGTGTAAAGTTAACCTGGGCCTTAAATTTGTGTGCTAATTTCAATTGTGGGTATTTATTCATTTCAATTACAAAATAGGGTTGATTTGGGTGGATGCTTCATGATCTGAAAATATTTAATTCCTTAGAGGATTGCACTATTTCTATGAGATTGCAAATTAGATCTGGTTTAGAGAGGAATTGGTTTCGAGGGATTGGTTCACTTTGAGTGTTTTATCACTTACATTGTTGGTCCTAGGAATCATTTTAGTCTTAGAATCTCTATGAACCCTTATCTTTTTTTATTTCTTTTAAAATCTAAGTTATATTTAGGATTTTGAGTATCATTACATTGCAATATTTGATAAGTTTGAAGTTCCAACATTTGTTTTGTAAGGTCCCTTTGTGATTACTAGCATTTTCACATATTATCTAAGCTATTTATGCATTGTAAAGACCTAACATTAGAGACCTTGGGGTTATCTCTTGAGGCTTACTGATAGAGATTTACCTTTGAAGACATATAGGATTTCCATATTCTATCTGAGTTTTTGCTATGCAGAAAACACCATCAACAACACCTGCATTGGTTAAACCAAATGGAATCCTTGCATACATAGAGGTGCCCCCACAGAGTTGTGAATGCAATATTATACTGCTCGAACTCCTTCACTCTCACTTGATTGTATCCAAAAAATCCATCCATCATTGATAATAACTTACAACTGGTTATCTTATGTAACATGGCTTCCATGTTTGACAGTGGATAGTTGCCCTTTAATGATGGTATGTTCAGATTCATAAAATCCACACATAACCTTATATCACCATTTTTCTTCTTGACTGGCACAAGATTAGATACCCATGATTAATTTCTAATGGTCTTTATGATGCCTACATTTCTTAGCTTAACCAATTCCTCTTGCATTTTTGGAGCTAGGGTATGATTGATTGGTCTTTGTTTCTACTTGAAAGGCTTGGTGTCTTCTTTCAAAGGAATTTCATGTGGAATAATATGTCTCTATATGTGTCTAGGTTATCATATGACCAAACAAAGACATGTCTATATTTTCTTAATAAGGAAATCACCATTTCATTGACGTTTGGTTTCATTTTATTTCCTACATATACCTTTTTAGGGGCATTTTTAGTCCCCAAATTCACTTCCTCCAGATCCTCTGGATGGGTGGCAGTTGTTTTAACCTACTCAAATCCTGACTATCAAAGAATCTTTCTGAAGCTACAAGGCCCTTGGGGATTTTTTTTGTCTTCAACTGAATGACCTCATTCCCAAAGACTATATCCTTACCATCTACACTTTCAAAAAATACACCAAAATCAATCTCTTGGCCTTCATATTCATCAACACATTTCAAAAATTTTAGAATATCTTCATCATCTTTGAAAATTTTCCAATTATGTACACTTTCAGGGATTGAGGGACTTGCTTGTACCTCAAGCTTCGAGATACTTGAAAAAATTATATCATTTGGTCTTAATGCAATATTTGCAAGTAAGTCTACCACTTTATTCTATCTCCTCTATTCTATCTATTTTTTGGCATGCATATCTGGATCTTACTTGGGATATCACCAACTCAGAATCATCGATTACCATTAACTTCTTTATCCCATTTTTTTTAGCCAACCTTAGTCCTAGTAGAAAGGCTTCGCACTCTGCTACATTGTTGGTGCATACAAAAAACAATGTGAAAGAAAAATTATAGGTATTTCCACTAGGTGATACAAAATATATACTTGCACCAAACCCCTCCTTAGAACTTGCACCTTCCAAGTACATCTTTTAGAGTCCATCCTTATTAGATAATTTTATAACTTCATGGTCTATAGGTGCAAGGAGCTTGCCACATTCTCTTGGTAACTCTTCCACTTTAAACTAATTAATATCAATGTCTATAAAAAGAATTGTATCATCTTCAGGAGTACGCTCCAGCATATTTCGCACTTTGGGCTCACTAACCAATTGGACATCCTTACCATCTATTAGCTATCAAAAACGCAGGAAAAATACCTCAAGAGGTTACCAATCTATTGATACATTTCATGGTAACAGACAAGGCCAAACAATATAGACCTTCTACTCTTTAGGTGCTGCCAGACCTAGGAGGTGTACCTACAACAATGAAGTAAACTTGACCAATGTTTATTTCCTAAAGTGATTTACCCAAACTGGCAAATAGGAGTGGATAAATGAGTTTTAATTTGGTATAAATTATATAAGCAATATCAAAGAAAAAATATAATGTGTTCATATGATAAAATGAATGAAATTAAACAATGGAATGGTTGGGACTAGTGCCTTATTGGGTGCATGGAGTCAAATGAAAAATCTAAAATGAATAAATTCTTTCAGGAAAAAATTCAAATTGTTTGGCATATAGGTTTAAGTTTATAACTGGTATAAACACGCATGAATGTGACTATTGAGTTCTTCTTAATGATCCAAATGAGATTCCCTAATTACTATGATTGATTTAAAGGATTTAATCTTTCCTTGAAAGATCCAATTAATCCAACTACACAGATACAACAAGTGTGCACCGATAAACTGAAAAATATCCTTGATATATCATTTTAAACAATTAGAAAACATCAACCTTGGAGAAAACTTCAACAATACTTTTAATTAACACAACAAACAACTAAAACCAAAAAAATGCCACCAAATCAAATGGATTCAATTGAAATATCCATTGTTTTCTACACGCATCATAGTCTCAAAATTCAGCATTCTAATCTACTATCTTTTTTGTTCCTCCCTCTACCCTCTTTGTCAAAAATGAGTATTTATACATCAGCCACATGAAAAGTCACGTCCATTCGCATTCACATCCAGCCAGATATTTCATTTGGGCCCTTTCAAACGTTTGCTAAACACCCGCTGAGACATCTTGTAGTTTCACCAATGCCTTGAGTCTCTCCGACAGTCCATATATTACATATCTCTATGAAGTCACGATGTCTAATCGATCTTCTGGGTCTCACTGATGCCCTATGCCTTTAATCTTGAGTATCATTGTGACTTTAGGGGTTGGCAAACATTCCTCTGACTACTCAAGTCTTACCGAGATATTTCCTTCAGATTGCTTTTTGATCGCTGAAACAAAATATTTCTTTACTATATTCGGTATCACTTCCATATCTCTCCCCAATGATGCCAATCTCACCGATGAATCTTTTTATCGGCAAGACAATGAATATCGCCAAGTCCTATTACCGATATAATTCCACTATAGCGATATGATGGGTTAGCAAGACTTCCACAAACTCACCTGGATATATCATACTACCGATAGGATCCACTTTTTTGGGAAACTTGCTGAGAATATTATAGATTCCTTTTTGATGCTCTAGAATTGCACCATGATCAGTAAAACACAAATAAGCTCTTTATGACCTACACCAATGACCATTATTTTTCTAATAGGACCCTATGTCGCCAAGACTACAAATTACATCATGCCAATATATCTCTATGTCTTCGATCGGTAAGACACAAATAGGCTTGATATGACTCATTCCGATGAAGATTTTGTTGCCAATAGGATCTTTCCATTGTTGATACTCTGAATTGTGTCTACCCAATGTGTATTACCAAATGAAATCATATTGGTATAACATTACTGATCTCTTGCCAATAGATTGCAAAAAGATATATATTAGTATAAAATGCATTATGGATTGGGGAGACCCTCAACATATTTTGTTTATATGAATTATAAATTGAAATACTTAGGGTTAGATGAATTCTATGGGACAACATGACAGAATATGGGAAAAAAAATTATCCAAAGCGGATTCATGAGCATACACAACTATAAAATTTTCAAAATTTTACAGTTCTAACAGTGGCTTTGTTTAGGGATGAATGATTGTGAGATCATTGAAAGGATCTAGATTTTTGGGTGAGCAGACCAAACTTTTAAGGTGATGGACCAATGAGCAGGACAAAATGAATGGAAATGGAGATGAACATGCCCTTTACTACTGTACATGGAAAGATTTATTTAATGAAGGAATGTCAGGATTGTCCATGTACTGGAAATTCCTATTCCTTTTTTATTTCCTAAACTACTATGCATGGAAAAGAATTTTTAAGAGGATTTTCAAGTGTTTTTCATGCACTGGAAACCCTTAATCCTCTGTATTCCTTTTTTAAGAGAAGAAATTCTTTTGAAATTGCTCATGTATAGGAAACTCTTGTTCTTCACCAGTCATGTTTTGCGGATAATATGAATCTTCACCTTTCTTGCCAACAACAACAAAGGGTCCCAGCCAAAAAGCTTCAAATTTCCCATGTTTTCCTTTTCTTGACACCTGGCATTCCACATTAGCACCGGATCATTTTCTTCAAATTTTCTATCTTTTGCCCTTTTATCAAATAAATACTTCATTTGTGCATGTAATTTCACATTTTGATTTTGAGCTACTCTTCTTACTTCATCAAGCTCTGCCAGTTGTTCCATTCTTTCCTTCATTGGTTCTAGAATATCTATATCTTCCTAAAGGATAAATTTGTAAACTGGTAACAAATTTTGTAAAGGCATCCTAGCTTGTGTTCCATATACTAATTCAAATGGGGATTTTCCAATTTCCCTTTTCATAGTTATCCTTTCAGCCCACATAGGCAACCTCAACTTTGAATCTAAAGCTTTTTTATTCCCACCTAGCATCCTCCTTATGATCTTCAAAGGACTTTTGTTGCTAGACTCTACTTGACCATTAGCTTGTGGATGGTAAGGACCTACATAAGAAACAGTGATACCATATGTATTGCAAAAATATTTAAACTCATCAGATCTGAAACACATCCCATTATCTGTGATCAATCTTAATGGTGTACCAAATATGGTAATGATGTTATCCATTAAAAAAATGATTACAAATTTACTTGTTGCTTGCTTGGTTGGGACTACCTCTACCCATTTAGTGAAGTAATAAGTAGCTACCAATATCCACTTATGTCCTCCACTTGATTTCTCCTGTATCTCCCCAATAAAATCAATTCCCCACTAATGAAAAGGGGCTTCAACCTGCAAAGGTCTGAGTGGTAAAGCTCCCCGATACTTCATTTTCCCTGAGAACTTCTGACATGCTTCACATTTTCTTACATATGAAAAAGAATCATTAAAGACTTTTGGACAGCAATAACCTGCCCTAAGAATCTTGTGCATAGTTTTCTTTGTAGAATAATGGCCTCCACAGAACCCTTCATGCATTTCTCTTATAACATGCTTGGCCTATGACTCATCTAAACATAGCAAAACAACATCATGTCCCTATTTTTCAAAAACAAATCACCTTCCATGAAAACATATTTGGACGCTTGCAGCTTCAAGGTTCTTCTCTGATTATCACTTAATCCTTCAGGAGACTTCATGTATCTGAAGTAATACATGATTTCTATATACCAATCAGTATGCTTAATACTTGCAATTGCATTTCCTTCATCTTCCACGTTACAAATTTGATTCACTTCAATATTTGTTTCTGCCATGAAATTGGCCAAACCCTAACCTCTCACTAATTTAGTAATGTGTATTTCCATATCAAATTCTTGAATTTTATTAATCCACCTACATCTCTTTCCAATTACCTCTGACTATGTCAAGATATCCTTAACAACTGCATGAGGGACATAAGCAATCACCTTAGCTCCAACAAGAAATAGTCTAAAATCCTTTGTGGCTTTCACCATTGCAAATGCTTGTTTTTCCATTATATCATATTTCAATTTTGATCCCTGCAATGACTTGCTGAAAAAAGACATAGGCTGGTCAGGACCTTCCTCATTCTTCTGTAACATGACAACAACTTTAGTATGCAACAAAGCAAATGAAAATATTTGAAATGGTTTTGCAAAATCAGGAGATTTAAGGACAGGGGCTTCCTTGATGGCCCTTTTGATTGATATAAAAGCTTCTAATGCTTCTGCAGTCCAATCTACCTTTTTTCCCTTCCTCAGCATCTTTGCAATGGGCTTAACAATTTCAAGAAAATTAGATACAAATCTCCTAACAATATTGATTTGTCCAATAAATGACTAGATGGGCCTAACAATTTTAGGAATAGGGATTTTATCTATATCCTCAACCCTCTTAGGATATATTCTAATTCCCTCTTTTGACACAATATGTCCTAAGAGTTTTCCCTCTATGACTGCAACATGACATTTTTTAGGGTTCAGACAAATACCATATTCTAAAGCTTTAATAAATACCTTTTCCAGATGTTCTACATGATCTTGAACCCTTTTTGAATAAGCAGTAAGCTCATCTTGATATACCACCATTATAGCATTAATAAAGTCTACAAATGCTACATCCATGGCTCTTTGGAAGGTTGCTCCTACGTTTGTGAGACCAAACGACATTCTCACATAAACATATGTCCCCCATGGGGTTGTAAAAGCTATCTTATAATGTTCAGATTCTTTAATTTTGACTTGGTTATAACTTGAAAACCCATGCATCATAGATAACGGCTCACACCATGTCACCTTATGTAGTATAGCTTCCATATTAGGTAAATGGTAATTATCCTTGAGGGATGCCACATTTAGATTTCTAAAATCCACACATAATCCGATATCTCTATTTTTCTTGCTCATAGGAACTAGGTTTGAGACCCATGTTGAGTGCCTAATTGGTTTGATAATATCCCCATATCCGAGCTTTACCAATTCCTCTTGCATTTTTGGTTCCAAAGTTGGGTTGATAAGTCTTTGTCTTTGCCTAAATGGCTTTGCATTTGGCTTCAATGGGATTTCATGTTGAAACAAATCTTCCCTATATGCTTTGAGATCTTCATAAGACCATGCAAACACATGTTTATATTTTCTCAATAGTGCAATCAAAATTCTTCAAATTCTCGGGCTTATTTTCTTCCCAATGTATACCTTTTTTGGTGCCAACTCAGTCCCTAAATTGATCTCTTCAATATCCTCCCTCTTGACTGGTGTCTACTTCATGAGGGACCGATCATTTCCATCAAATACCCTTTCCAATACTACTAGCCCTTTTGGAAGCTTATTAGTTCTAAGCTGTAAGACCTCCTTCCTGAATACTGTCTGCTTTCTATCTACCTCTTCTACAAATGCATTGATTTCAATTTCTTTGGCTTCATATTGATCTATACAGTGAAGAAATTTCAAGAGGTCAATATCATCATTAAAAACCTGCCAACTGTATATATTATCTAGCATAGTAGGTCTTGCTTTGAACTCAATTTGAGACACTCTAGCCAATGTGTTGCCATCTCTTCTTAGTGCTACATTGGGTAAAAAGTCTACCATTATGTTCTTCAACCTCTCAATCCATTCAATGTAGAAAGCATAAAAAACTCAATTGTGTCCCATACAACATTCTTGTATTGCTTCAACCTCTTGTGTTTTGCTGCATATTTTGATTTAACTTGAGAAACAACTAGCAACTTAATCTTATGTTTTACAACCATATTCAAACCTATTACCAAAGCTTCATATTTTGCTATATTGTTCATACATTCAAATGCTAGAAAAAATGAATATTTAAAAGTAACTCCTTCAGGGGAAACAAACACTATTCTTGCTATATTACCTTATTGGCTACAAGCTCCATCAAAGTACATTTTCCATATGCCGTCACATTTTTTTGCAACATGCTTATCAATTGGATCAACATTGACTAATTTTGGTTGAGTTGGTTCTATCTTAAAATTCCCAAGATCCACATCACAAAAACAACTGACTTTATTTGGAGGCACATAATCTACAATTTTATTCATCCTCGGCTCCCTTCTACAACTTATCTTCCTTGCCATTCACTGGAATTATTGCATAAGATAAATCAAATTGGACATTTCCCCCAATTGCTTCCATCCACTGTCTGGATAAAAGCTTCCCAAACTGAGGAGGGGTATCAATTAAAATTATATCTATATTGTAGGCCTCTTGAGGATAAGTAGCTAATTTGACTTCAAAATCTTTCATAACACCTACTACTGGAACAGGTCGGCTATCCATTGCATAACACTTCCCTTCATTAGTATCTACCCACATGCCTAGCTATTTCATAATTCCAACTGGCACGATATTGATTGCAGCGCCAAAGTCTATCATGCAATTCCTCAACAGTTTGTTGTTTATAAGCAGTGTGGTGAAAAAAGGTTCAACTTGTGGGGAGTTTACCAATACATCATTTAGGCACACTTTAGGGACAATCACCTTCTCTTGCTTATTAACTGTTTTAGTGGCCATTTGATTTTCAGAATTTGCACTTTTCTCATTTCCACTTGATATCAATTGAATTCCACTATCCCTATACTCCTTAATCCTCATCATCTCGAGAAGTGGGATAGACATTTTTACCTAGGATAAAGCTTGAGAAAAGTCGAATAAGAACCCTCTGCCTTAACCATCTTCTTTTGCTCTAATGTTTCCCCTTTGAATTCTTCCTTTTGGATAGGTTTCTGTATTTCTTTGTATAACTCTATGTTCTCTTTTTGAACAAGCTTTTGTTTGTTCTTGTCATGTTTCTTATTTTCTATTCTCTTCAAAACTCTTGGTGTTACTTCTTTATCTTTCATGAATTCTCCCCTGGGAGCACCTTTCTTTTCATTCACTATCTTATTTCTTAACCAATACTTGCTCTTTGCTTGTTCAACTAAAACAATTGTTAACCTCTTTATTTCTTCATCAGTGGGTCTCCTTATATCACATTGAGTAGGCACCTCAACAGAGTATTGTTCTGCATAAATTTCATCAGAATCAGAAAAAACTTGTTCAGCCATGTGGACATTGCACCTTTGACTTGAAAAATTCGTACTCATAGCCTTCATCTTTTGAAGATGAATATTCCTCCTCATCAGGGTGAAAGGTATTTGAGGTCAAGTACACTATGTTATCTTCTCCACTATTACCCGCTAACATTCCCTCTTCTTGCATTTCTTGGGCTACAACACAGTGGTCTGGGGAATGCGTCCCATCACAACCTTCACACAAAATATTATTATTGACCTTATATGCCCCCTTCTTCCTTAATGGATCAAGTGTTTCTTTGTTCCTAGGTCTATCTATTATGGGTTTTTCATCCTTCCAATTTGTATTGTAAGCCATGTCATGTAACTGAGGCCTCTCATTTCTATACATATTCTCCTGTTTGTAGTGATAATTATTGGCATGCTGAGGAACCCTAGGACTGTCTCTCTTACTGATCATCCCAACAACTTTCTTGTTGCTTTCAATGGTGAGTGCTATCTTTTGGGCTTTAGCCAAATCTCTTGGAAATCTATTTCTTGATTCATACCCTATTGTTTGATCAAATGAATT
Organism: Sequoia sempervirens; assembly: GCA_007258455.2. Taxonomy (NCBI): domain Eukaryota; kingdom Viridiplantae; phylum Streptophyta; class Pinopsida; order Cupressales; family Cupressaceae; genus Sequoia; species Sequoia sempervirens. The sequence goes on from VDFB02373365.1 coordinate 95,177,867, forward strand.
CAAATAAATACTCAATGTTGTAGAGTCTGGAAACTTTGACCTAGGTGGTATCTTGTTCTACAATTTATTGAATCTCTGGTTAAAATCATAAATTGACTCATTCTGATTTTTTTTGAATCTATACTAGTTCATGTAAAGCAACATCTAGTGCACATGGATTTCCATACTGGTCAAGAAATTGATCTTGAAATTCTTGAATAGAATCAACAGAGGCTGTTGGTAGGCTATTGAACCAATCCCTAACTTCTTCGGTGAGTGAAATCATGAACAACCTCATATGTAAATTTTCATATGCTATATCCAAGTCTTGGAAAAAATCATTAAAATTCCTCAAATGATCTTCAACAGTAATTGCACTGCTCCTTGTAAACTTAGGAACAAGACTTCTCCAACTGCTATCCATAGGGTAAGGGTATAATTGAAACCCTATCAAATCAACTTGTCTGATCATTGTTGTGTATTGTTGAGGGGGAGGGTTATGCACCTCTGATACTAGTACATTGGATTGTTGTATTGTGTATGAAGATATGACACATATTGTTGACCATGAGGTGGTTGTACATTTGTATGTGATGCAATATTTGGTGGATAGTTTGGTTACTTGTATCAATTTCCCATATGATTCTAAGGAGCCTTTGATGGGTCTGAAGGCCCTGTATTATTATTTCCCTACCTATGAGGCAGTATATACTTTGGAAAACCATCTGTCTGAGCATCAATTTGGGCTTTCTGCAATTTGAAGTCTTGGATTACTTTTATCATTTGGATCTTTTCATGTTCAACTTTTTCTCTTTCTACCTCTTGTTTATGAAACTCGAACTATGCTTCTACTTCTTCATGAGTTGAGAACTCATAATTTTATTGAGGAATTACATGATCAATAGGCTCACTTTGATTACCCTCCATTCTTTGATTAGATTCCTGTTGATATCTGATTCATTCAGCTTCAAGTTTAGCATCGAACTCTGCCTATTTCTGAGGATTACAAAAAGGATTTCTTTGTTCTTCAGGGGTACAATGTTCTACACTTGAATTATCTCTCCATGTATTATAATGGTCATATATCTCACAATGTGGTCTTGATTCTTTGTCTTTGTTCCTTATGCACATTTCATCCTCTTTCTTCTTACCCTTATCATCCTTATCACCCTTATGTTCCCACTTATTGTTACCAGCATGACCTCCAGTAGGACCTATATTATATTGGGATCTTCTACCATTCATGTTGAATTGATGCAATATTCTTGTCAGAGTTGCCACTCTGTGAAAAGTGAGAAAATGAAACTATTCTTGATTGTATCCTCAGCGGAATCACTTTTTCTGAAACTTCTCAAATTATGAATCTTTCTTCAATGACTCTATATGATGATCTTCAACCATATATCTTGCAATAACTCCCTAGCAGAGTCCCCAATTTGTTACCTCTCAAAAACGTAGGAAAAATACCTCAAGAGGTTGCTAATCTCTTGATACGTTTCAGGGTAACAGACAAGGCCAAATGATATAGACCTTCTACTCTTCAGGTGCTACCAAATGTAGGCGGGTGTACCTACAACAATGAAGCAGACTTGACCAATGTTTATTTCCTAAAGTAATTTACCCACACTGGCAAATAGGATTGCATAAATGAATTTTAATTTGGTATAAATTATACAAGCAATATTGATGAAAAAATCTAATGTGTTTATATGATAAAATGCATGAAATTAAACAATGGAATGGTAGAGACTAGTGCCTTATTTGGTGCACGGAGTCAAATGAAAAATTTGAAATGAATAACTTCTTTCTGGAAAAAACTCAAATTGTTTCACATATAGGTTTAAGTTTATAATTGGTATAAACATGTAGGAATTTGACTATTGAGTTCTTCTTAATGATCCAAATGAGATTCCCTAATTACTATGATTGATTTAAAGGATTTAATTTTTCCCTGAAAGAACCAATTAATCCAACCATATAGATACAACAAGTGTGCACTAATAAACTGAAAAATATCCTTGATATATTAGTTTAAACAATTAGAAAAAATAAACCTTGGAGACAACTTCAACAATAATTTTAATTAACACAACAAACAACTAAAACCAGAAAAATGCCATCAAATCAAATGGATTCAATTGATATCTCCATTGTTTTTTACACGCATCATAGTCTCAAAATTCAACATTTTGATCTATTGTCTTTTTTGTTCCTCCCTCGCCCTCTTCATCAAAAATGAGTATTTATACATCAGCCACATGAAAATTCACGTCCATTCACACTCAGATCTGGGCAGCTATTTCATTCAGGCCCTTTCAAACATTCGCTAAACACCCGCTAAGACATCTTGTAGTTTCACCAATGCCTTGAGTCTCTCCGACAGTCAATATATTACATATCGCTATGAAGTCACGTAGTCTGATCGATGTTTTGGGTCTCATTGATGCCCTATGCCTTCAGTCTTGAGTATCGTTGTGACTTTAGGGGTTGGAAAAAATTCCTCTAACTACTCAAGTCTTACTGAGATGTTTCCTTTAGATTGCTTTTTGATCACCGAAACAAAATATTTCTCTTACCAATAAAGCTATATTCGGTATGACTTCCATATGTCTCCCCAATGATACAAATCTCGTTGATGAATCTTGTTATTGGCATGAAAATGAATATTGCCAAGTCCTATTACTGATATAATTTCGCTATAGTGATATGATGGGTTGGCAAGACTTCCATGAACTTACCCCAATACATCATACTACCGACAGGATCCACCTTTCAAAGAAACTTGCTAAGAATATTATAGATTTCTTTTTGATGCTCCATAATTGTATCATGATCAGTAAAACACAAATAAGCTTGTTATGACCTACACTCATGACCATTATTTTTCTAATAGGACCCCTGTGTCGCTAAGATTGCAAATTGCATCATGCTAATATATCTCTATGTCTTCGATCGGTAAGATACAAATAGGCTTGATATGACTCATTCTGATGAAGATTTTGTTGCTGATATGATCTTTCCTTCACTGAGACTCTGAATTGTGTCTACTTGATGTGTATTACCAAATGAAATCATATTGGTATAACATTCCCGATCTCTTGATGATAGACTACAAAAAGATATATATTAGTATAAAATGCATTATGTATCAGGGAGACCCTCACCATCTCTTGCCGATATGAATTATACATTGAAATACTCAGGGTTAGATGAATTATATGGGATCAGATGACAAAATATGGGCAAAAATGTTATTCAAAGCAGATTCATGAGCTTATAGTATGGACTTCTTTGGAAAATCATGAGTATACACAACTATAAAATTTTCAAAATTTTACAGTTCTAACATTATCAATGGGGAAAGTAGCATAGGACATGTCACACTACATGCTACCTAACATGGAAGCACTCTATTTCCTGGATAACAACATTCCATAATTAGGTGGTATATCTGCTACCACAACACTCATCTTATAAGGAAGCTCTTTTTGTAGATAAGATTCTAACCTATAAGGAAGCTCATTAATTACACTGGTCATTGGGAATTCTATTGAATCCATAACATAACACTTGTCATGGGTACTATCAACCTTTAGTCCCAATGCCTCCATGACCTTGGCTAGCATTATGTTATTTGATGCTCCATAATCAATAATACATTTTTTTAGAAAATTTTCCTCAACAATCAATGTGAGGAAGAATGGGTCTATTTTTCTAGGACAAGTTGTGACTAAATTCCCTAGAAAAATATGAGGGATCTTAGTAATCACTCCCTCAAATTCTTTATATTTATTTTCCTTCTCACTCAATTTGGGTGGAGTTGACACCACCAATTCAGGATAGGCTATCATAGCACCATTGATAAGGGCCATTTCCTTTTGTTTGTGTTCATCAATTCTCATCATTTCTAGTAAAGGAACATAAACTTTTACTTGGATAAGCAGTTGAAACATATCAACATGAGTGTATTTTGGTAATTCAATTGGGGTCATACCTTGTTCTACACTATTTTCCTTTTGTTGATCTTTTGTCATTTTAGCTTTGAGCTTGGCATCTTTTCTTAATGCTTCAAAATTCTAGTTCTATACCTTTGTCTTCATAGTAGGGGATTTGAGCTTTTCATCTACTTTTGGTTTATCAACTTTCTTAGCACAAATATTATCTCCCTTGATTTATTTAGCTTGACTATTTTTGCTTTACCATCAAGATTTTTCTCTTTGTATTTCACATTTTTCTCCTTGATGAAGAGGCCAACAGGATTACCCTGGTCACCACCAACTATTCTATTTCTCAGGTGATATGAGCTTCTAGCTTGAGTGGCCAAGGCCACTGTACACCTCACAATTTCCTCATACAATGGTCTTCTCAAGGAAACATCATCTTGAGTTGTTTCTAGTGTGTATAACTCATTATCACTGTCATCATTTTCATTAGAGAGAACTTGTTGGTGATATGTATTGGAAACATGCATTTGGTGAGATGATCACTAATTGTTAGCAAAATCAGAACCATCCATTATCATATTAATTTCAATATCATCCTCTTTGGATTGATCATTGTCTTTAGGTACATCTTCTTCCACTTCTACCATCTATGTTCTTGCACATTGATGAGGAGAATGAGGCATCTGACATACAATGTATGAAGGGGTTTCATCAACAAAATTGCTTGAGTTCTTTTGCAAAGGATCCAGAGGAACCTTATTTTGAGCACTTCTCTGATTGTTAGGGATAGGCTTCTGATGGAGAGTAGTGAGTATTTTTTCAAATCAATCATAATTCAATAAATCTTGAACAAACTTTTCACTTTGAAGACCCTAACTTGGTGTTTTCCCACAATTTCCTCAATTTTGTTTGTAGCACATCAAACAGTGAAATTTGAGCATATATTTTAGAGAATGCCTCAAACCCAAGAACTAGACACCATTTAAGATACCCTTTATGCTCCTCTTAGACATATCCAAATTTTACATATACTTGTTTCATAACATCTCCTTCAAAAATGGACTGCTATGCTACCCTTAAGCCCAATTAGGCCTCTTTTACAAAGAAAGTGTGTGATTTACCTTTCCAAAATCACCAATCTTCATTCCAAGACTTTGAAAAAATAACATGAGGTCTAAAACAACATGTTTTATCACTAGGAGCATCTACAAACTCACCAAATGTCAAAACCCTACCTTTACCTATCAATTCTAGCCTAATACATTGAGATATTAGGCTAGGGCTTGCACAAACAGGGCACTAACTCCATCCCCTACATCTACAATCACTACCAAACTAAAAATAAACTTGAATAAAGCCATTCCATCGATTTTTAGAAGTGTTCATTGATGGAATGGTTATTTATTCCATTTTCTTGTTCAAACCCTTCCATCCTAGGGTTTTTAGACCTCTTTTAGTAATTTGCTTACAAAATACTTCAAAATTTATGGAATAAACTAAAAAAAAAAAAAACTATTAACTCATGCCACCATCAAATCCAATTAACATTATATCAATTATTCACTGTACGGAGTCGTGCCAACACCTGTAGCAACAAATTGACATTAGAAATTATAGAAAAATGAAATTTCTTTATTGCTTAAACACTAAAAATTTCAATAGAACCTTTCCTCAGAGTTTTCTAAACACATTTAAACTTTTTCAACACCAAAACAATAGTTCATAATGAATTTTTGAACTAGATCAACATTCACCTTCCAAAACATGACAAAAATGCAAAAAATGTGTTACACGTTTTGTAACATTTGCGACAAAATGACAATTTGAATAAAAAATGACCCCATGAGACTCAATTACATTGAAAATGGTCTATTGTGACCTTATTACACCAAAAAGGACTCAAAACACACAAAAATCCCACATTTGACCATATTTACAAAATTTGGCTAGGTGCCCTTGGAGTATTATTTACATTATCAATATTATCCTCCAAATAATTTCCCTTAGCACCAAAATTTTATCCTCTTTCTTTGGATTCTTGAGGATCTTTACATCATCTCTCCTCCCCAGTTTACCAGTTGCTCTCCTAATATTATCAATATGGACATCCATCTTATAAGTCTCTCTCAACATTTGAGGATTCTTATCTAGCAAGTGAGCTCATTTTGCATCAAAGGCATTGCAATTGTTTACCAATAATACATTGTCATTTAATCTTAAATGAGGAGGTAGCTAGTTCATGGAATTTTGAAATCTTACATTGAAGTGAGCCACACCCTCATTTGAACTTTTAACAATATTATTAAATTGATTCAAAAGAAACCTTGAATTAGTCTTATCACAATTTGTTTGTTGGCCTCCTACAATGATCTAACAACTAAACCCATAAAGTTGTGATTTAGAGATTGGACATATAATTTGAATAATCATTTTCATCACTATGAAGGTGCATTTAACTTGTTAACCCAAGGACGTATACTTGAAATGGGTCAGCACAGTATGTGCACTAGGAATCCCAAAGTAGCCACATTCATTCTACAACTAAGAAAGACATAATGCTGAAAGTAAATTGCTTGGAAAGAAATAACATAATAATTGAACATCAACCAACAACTATACTAAGTTGAAGTGCATGAAAGGAATGCAAATCTGGGCAAACAAACAAGAAACTACTATGTTTGCTTTGGCTACAGGAACAACCACATAATGGAGTTCTGGTGGTTGTAGGAACAAATAGCGCCATATTTTAACTAATTACTGAACATAAAATAATATCTAAACTAAATCATGGAATTCTCACCAAGTGGCCCCCCTTAGGTGTACGAACTTATAACTTCATTTTATTCATCGGAAAACATGAGTACAAATGAGCAGGATAACTGTATTACTGAAAAACTAATAATCCAAGTACATCATCAGATCAATCAACCATGAGAGGAGCATCTGATTCTTATTTATAGGAAGAAAAAATAATAACTAACTACCTAGCAAGGTGGTCAACTCCAACAAATCAGGAGGATGCCACTTTAGGGTAATCATGAAAAGTGGAGAGGAGGTTACGCATGCATGGAATCTGGTCAAGCACATTTTCCTTAACACAGATCTAGCACAATAGTAACTCCTATATTCACTCAACAAACAATTAAGGCTAGTTACAATGCGGTTATAAGTCTTCGATTCAAACTAGGAATCTCCCTCCATTGAGAGTCTTCCCTCCATTTGACCTTTGAATGATCACCTTGTTAACTTTGATGGCGAGTGACCAGCTGGTAGAATCTTCCTCAATTTTGTGAGCTGCTAATTATATCTGCATAACAATATTAGTACGCACAACAATTGCATATCTATAACTATCTTAAAGTAGCATTCATTAATCTACATGTAAAATTAACATAGATAGCTAATATAACATGTCAATATCATTTAAAGGTTATAAAAATAGCTTATGCCCAATGTCTATGGTTTTGAAGAAATATCATAAAAAGGTCAACATCCAAGTATCGAAGTCTATGACAACTACACCAACTAGATAATAAATTCTATCAAAATTGAATCATAAACTGGATTCATCACTCCCCCCAACCTAAGGTGTTGTTGGTCCTCTAGAAGAGGAAGGTTTGTTATTTTGCTTGGTTAATACCCTAAAATTTGCAACTGCCAGTTGTCCTACATTAGTTTTTGTAGTTTGTGAATTAGGATCCCAATATAACCCTTGAGCTGTCTATCCAATCTGATCCATCTCTATCCTTTTGTAGCTATATCATACTGGTAATATCTGAAATTTGGTATAGTCCATAATAGGATAGGTGGCTAAAAATTTGTTGGGAGCCAAGATTTTCCTTTTGTCCTTCTAATCTATATATATCTATCCACTCTTTTACATGTTGTAGCATAGTTCTGTAGAGAGTGAGGCTCAACTTGTTTCAACTCATCGATTAGACTATTCCACCTATGTGTCAAATATCCTTTTATAGATTCTCCTATGGTTTTTTCTACCTCCTCATATTCTCTATAAACTGGTTCTCTATTAGGAAAGATCCTATTGCCATAGCTTGGTCTATAAATAATTATGTGCCAATCATTGAAAATGTCCCCTAGATTTCTATATTCAACCCTGATGGACAGAGGAGTGTTGGCTTCTATTTGCCTATATTCTGCTAAACTATTTTCTCTAGCTAATCTCATTTTGTATCCAAGATATAAATGACCTTAATTAGACATACCCAAAATACAACAAAGGATTTCAATCATGATCTCAGGACACAACATAATTATGTAAATAGAATTCACACAACAAATTCTTCATTTCAAGAGGAGCAATCCGATAAGCATTGAAAAAATCAAGAGGAGTCTCAATGGAAGGATTCAAACCAAAAACAGTCCTTGCTAGTTTAAAAGAAATATGATTCTCCTTCAAATATAGAGTATATACTCTTGGAGGAGTCCTGCACTCTAATAATTGAGGTACTAGGGCTGCCATATTATCAACTTTCTCCTTCAAAGCAACAATTTCTGCATTCTTATCTTCAATTTTTTCATCTCTTTTGAATTTCCTTCTTCAACCTATGTTTCTCCTTTTTCCATTCTTCTTCCCTCCTCTGTATCTCTTTCCATAAATTCATAGCTACCACGTGCATTGAAAAATCATAGGGCCTATGTATTGCTACCAAAAGTTTTCCTGGCACTAATGCTTCCTCTTCATGTAGCACTAGTTGCAGGGTTTCTGAATGTTCAACTAATTTTGGTTGCATGGGTGTTGACTGCTGTCCTAGTTCTTGCTACAAGGCCTCTTGTTCTTGCTCTTTCTCTTTCTCTTGTTTTTGCTACAAGAACTCTTTCTTTATCTCTTACTGTATGAGTTCCTGATTTTTTCATACACTTGACTCTCAATCTATTCACTGATGGTAGCAAGATCTGCCAACGTTACATTTGCGACTTCCTCAAATATGTCCCTTTCCTCAACATTCACCTGCCCCATTGGGGCCTCTTTGTCCTCTTGTGATGTTTCTCAAGTCCTAGGGATTTATTGTGGAGACACACCAAAGGATGGACCAATTGGTCTTGATTTCCTAGGAGGGCTCTCATGTTTTTCTTTAGCTACAGGAAGAACAGTGTCAACCTTTCATTTCTTAGAGCTTGGCACTTCCTTTCCTATAGTTTTCTTTTTATCTTTACCCTTCCTTATTTCTTCCTCTTTCTTATGTGCCCTAGTTTGAACTAGGATGCTGAGAGAAAAATCATCATTAGAATCTGAAGAGGAACTTTGTTTGTCTTAATGCTCTCCCTTAGAAGATCTGATTTGTATAGTTTGTTCAGCTGTAATAGGGTTTGCACTAGGGTCTGCACCAGAAGTTGAGGTTCCAGGAGTGGCTTCAACAAAAATCACTCTTCTCCTAGCCCTATGAGGTTGAGGAAAAACCCTAGGTCACAAATGCTTAGGTCTAATTTGATCAACATTTAAGAATCCTTCCCAAGTCATATTAGACACAACATGTAGAGACTTTTCAACTAATAATTTGATAAGACAATGGTGGGAAACAAAATTATCCCTACCTTTTTGGGTCTCGGCCACTATGATGGAGAGAAGGTGGTATAATAATATAGACATCCAAATTTGGACACTTAATTTATCCAAATTTATCCCCTTTCATCTAAACATCCTTTTATTTGTATTAATTAAGTAATATTACCATTATTTAATTAATACCCTTAATTCTGCCAAATCCCTAAGGTATTTAATTAATAATTAAATACCTTATCTCTTTAATCTCTCTTTTTCATCAAATGAATTAAATAAATATGACATTTATTTAATTCCTCACATGTCACATCTTTTTCTTAATATTAATTAATCTCCTAATCTCTTCATTAGGGATGTGCACATGCCTAATCCTTGATTATGATGTGTCACATCCTTCAACTTTTGCAAGTTGGCTTATAATACCCATTACCCCCTAATTATCTTGTAATTACTAATTAGTTAAGCCTAATTAGTACCTTGGTCAACTCTCCCCATCCCCCAAGGAATTTTTAATTCCTTTTTATTCATCCAAGACTTCTCTCTTCCCCATGTGAATTTTTAATTCACATTTATTCCTCCTACAATCCTCTTTTCCCATGCATCTTCTAGAATATTTGACTTGTCACATCAAGTCACATGTGGACAAGTGCTTCCCTTTTTGGAACCTTTTCTTTTCCATGGGAATCTTCCAAGCATGTGAATTTTTAATTAATTCACATTTATTCCTCCAAGGAATCTCCTCATCTCCCAATGTACTTCCAAGGTACATCTCCTTCTTACAAATCACATGTCATTCTTCCACCTCACTTATACATCATCACATTCTAGGCCACTTCACCCTCCACATGTCAAGATGTGACAGCTTGTGAGTCCTCAACTCACCATAGCCCTTCATCTTGGCCTTGGTGGCTTAATCTCAACCATTGAATTCCCTAGAGAATTCAATTTCTTCTATAAATACCCCCCTCTTCTAATGCATTTAACAACACTTAGCCATTTGCACCCTTATGCTACCAAATTAGCAACTCAATTTGCAAGCATTATTTTAGCCAGTTAGTCAAGCCATTTAGTCATTAACACTTGCATCTAATCATATTGTCCATCTTGCATCCATCTATCTCCATATCCATCTAAGAAGCATGCAAGCATTCAAAAATCAAGGGCCAACCAAGGGATTCAATAGCATAAAGAAGGTATAATCATTTGTTATATTCTTTTATCTTATTTCTTTTTGTTATCAATTCCTTAGGCTAATCTTTGAGGTGTCCCTTGTGTTTTTCCTTATTGCATAATAGTTGTTTTGCATCTTTAAGATAGGATAAACATTTAGGATCACATTTCTGGCATGATTGGTGGGACTCACAAACTAGTTCCTTCATTTCACGTTTGTTATTGTTAAGATTGTTTGTAGGTACAGGTCGTAGAAGGGTGGGTTTTCCCTACAGAAGTGCAGATATGCCCTCTAGTTTATTGCAGAAGTGTAGATACGCCCTCCAGTTTGCTGCAAAAGTGTAGATACGACCTTCAGTTTACTATAGAGGGGTGGATATGCCCTATTTTACATTCTAATTTCTAATAGTTTACTACAAAGGGGTGGATATGCCCTAGTTTACATTCTAATTTCTAATAGTTTATTGCAGAGGGGCTGATACGCCCTAGTTTACATTATGTTTTCTAATAGTTTACTATAGAGGGGTGGATACGCCCTAGGTTACATTCTAATTTCTTACAGTTTACTATAGAGGGGTAGATATGCCCTAGCTTACATTCTTTTTTCTAACAGTTTAATGTAGAGGGACGGATACACCCTAGTTTGAATATTGTTTCTGACATTTGACTACAGTGGGGCGGATTTCCCTTGATTTTGAACACTATTTCTGACATTTGACTGCAGAGGGGCGGATTTTCCCTTTTTTTAACACTATTTTTTGATAGTTTGTCACAGTGGAGAGGATTTGCCCTTATGTTAAAACTATTTTTAGATAGTTTGTTGTAGAGGGGTGGATTTTCCCCTATTTTAACACTGTTTTCTAACAATTTGTCATAGTGGGGTAGATTTCCCCTGTTTTCTAATAGCTTGTCTTAGAGGGGCGGATTTGCCCCTATTTTAACACTATTTTCTGACAATTTTTTGTAGAGGCAGATTTGCCCCTGTTTTAACATTGTTTTCTGGCAGTTTATCGTAGAGGGGCAGATTTACCCCTGTTTTAACACTTTTTTCTCACAGTTTGTCATAGAGGGGTGGATTTGCCCCTGTTTTCATACTGTTTTTGACATTTGACTACAGAGGATTGGATTTTCCCCCGTTTTAACATTGTTTTCTAATAGTTTGCCATAGTGGGGTGGATTTGCCCCTGTTTTAACACTGTTTTAAATAGTTTGCAGAGAGGGCTGGATTTTCCCCCGTTTAACACTATTTTCTAATAGTTTGTCATAGGGGGGTGGATTTACCCCTATTTTAACACTATTTCCAAATAGTTTGTCATAGAGAGGTGGATTTTCCCCTTTTTTAACACTATTTTTTGACAGTTTGTTGCAGTTAGGCAAATTTTCCCCTATTTTAACACTGTTTTTTGATAGTTTATCACAGAGGGGTAGATTTTCCCCCGTGTTAACACTGTTTTTTGATAGTTTGTCGCAGAGGGGTGGATTTTCCTCTATTTTCTAACAATTTTGTCGTAGTGGGGTGGATTTTCCCCTATTTTAACACTATTTTCTAACAATTTGTCACAAAGGGGCAAATTTTCCCCTATTTTAACACTATTTTTTGATAATTTGTCATAGAGGGGCGGATTTACCCCTGTTTTAACTCCATTTTCTGATAGTTTGTTGTAGTGGGGTAGATTTTCCCCTATTTTAACAATATTTTCTAACACTTTGTTGTATAGGGGAAAACTTTCCTGAAGGACTATTGTAGAGGGGCAGATTTTCCAAAAATAGAACATTTTGGGAGGTAAAATGACTGTTTTAGCTTTAGTTTTTTTTCCGTTTTTAGACTCTAACCCCTTAACATTGTCGGTTGCAAGGATATTTGTGTTTTTTTCAAACATTTTGTAGCATATTCTCATAATTGATGAAGAACATCGGTTAAAACAACTAACACTTGCTTGCAAGGCCATCTATTTGAGTAGATTTTAAAAGCTTTCCTTGTTGTTTTCGTTAATCTAGGAACATAGTTAACTAGGGAGAAGTAAAATTCACTGTTTTCTCTATCTATAAGTCTATTTTTTGGTGTTATCCAAGGGGGCATTAGTTTTTTTTGGTTTTCCCTTGCACTTCGTGTGAGCTTAGGGAGTAGCTGGAAATGATTAGTGTCTTCTTTCTAGTGGGACCTGCTTGGGGATTTCATCACCCCAAGGGACGATCCCAACCACGCATACCAGTAGGGTATAGAAAGGGGGGAGAGCCAAAGTTTTACCCCAATCCAATCACATCATGTCTGGTGGAGCGTCAAACCTAGGGTGATACCTAGATAGATGTGAAGAGTTGGTTCCATCCTTTCAGTATCTCCTTGAGGTCCCCGACTCATGCTTGTGATGGGCTAGTGTTCATGGTTTGGGCCTCACGTATTGTGAGTATATCGTGGACTCCTTAGAAACCTTGTGCATGTTAGATTAAGACCTTTGTTGGCCATACCCTTAACACTAATCATAGGATTGTGCTTGTTTGAAGTGTCTTCTTGTGAGAAACCAGTAAACTTTTTGACAAGTCAGCCTTATTGTTGTCATTTAAGTCATTTCCATCCAAACCAAGTCCCTATTTCCCATAGTGGGGTAGACCTACCCTAACCTACTCTGTAGTGGGGTGGATTTTCCCTCCAGTTTACTATAGAGGGGTGGATTTCCCCCCCTAAATAGTCAATTTCAGTTTGCTTAGCCTTTGAACCTCCGTTTAATCATTCCAAACCTCTATTTTTCCATCCCAAACTTCTGTTTAATCATTTCAAACTTTCATTGACCATTCCAAAACTTCATTTAATCATTCCAAACCTCTATTTAGCCATCCCAAACTTGCATTTAATCATTTGAAACTTTTGTTGACCATTCCAAAACTCCATTTAATCATTCCAAACCTCTGTTTAGCCATCCCAAACTTTTGTTTAATCATTTCAAACTTCCATTTGACCATTCCAAACCTCCAAGCCTTTGTTTAACCATTCCAAGCCCCCTTTAACCATTCCAAGCCTCCGTTTAACCATTCCAAGTGTCCTTTTGCATGTTCTGACTATTCATTTACTCATTCCAAGTAGTCTTTCATCCCTTTCAATTAGTCGTTTACTTGTTACAAGCAATATTTAATCCATTTCGAGCATCCATCTCCTTGTTCCATCATTTTGAGAGTCATTCATCCATTATTACCATTCGTTTACTCATTTTGAGTAGTCATTCATCCCTCTCAATCATCTATTTACTCATTCTGAGTAATTTTTCATCTATTCTGAACCTCCTTCCATCATTCTGAGTAATCATTCATCTGTTCCAAGCACTCGTTCACTCATTCTGAGTAAACGTTCATCCATTTCAAACCTCCTATCATTTAAAACTCTCATTCAACCATTATCGATCATCCATTTACTCATTCTAAGTAATCTTTCATGTATTTTGAATCTCCTTCTCTCATTCTGAGTAGTCATTTGTATCATCCATTTCTCCAAATAGATCATCATCTTCCCCATCCAAATACCCTAAACTTTGTTTCAGGTTATTATTCAAATTGACCTAAGTGTCTGAATTGATCATCATCATCAATATCTGCTTAGGATTATCATCCGTCCTAAGTTAATCATCATCATCGTCCCAATCAATCCACTTTCAATCTTAAGGTGGATTCGGTGCCGCAATCATCCACTTATCCTTTAATTTGATCAATCAGTATCCTAAGTCACCTAGGCTAATCTCTGAATGGGGTTTATAGTCCCTTTCGTCATCCTATCAGATCCATGATTCGATCTTAACCAATCCAATCACCTTCGACCCAATTGATCTACTTCCATCTCAAAGTAGATTTGGTATCAAGATCATCCTTTGGCAATCAAATCCGATCATTAGAATCAATCCCATCACATCATCCAATCATCTTAATCTAAGCTTTAATCCAATCCTTATCTAAGCTTGACCTAAATCCTAACTTGAGCTTTAGTCCATTTCCATCCAAAATCTTTGATCCATCCTCTTTATCCTTTCATCATCACGAATCCTTTTCCTCCATCAATAGTAGTCAAGGGAAACCCTAATTATGTCGATGAGGATAATGAAGGTCTTGTGGATCAAGAAGAATATGAGAGAGATCCCCTTGATGCTATCATCACTAGTAAGCTTTCTCCATCCACTTCCCGCAATACAATCACCCCTTGAAGCTATCCTGTTATGGCTGCATCCATGCCTAATCACACTCCTTATGCTACCTTTGACAAAGGATATCCATTATCTTCCTCACTTGTATTCCAGTCATATCCTTCATCTGCACCTTCTTCTTATCCTAATCCATCATCCCAATACTCATATTACAATCCCCCATCCATGTCCCCCTATCCTAATCCTCCTTCCTAGTCTACCCATTCTAATCCTACATTCACACCTTCCTACCTTAATCCTACGTCCCCATCAATCTATCCTAATCCAATATCCAAGTCTTCCCATCCTAATCCAACATCCATATCTTCTTATCCTAATCTATCATCCACATCTCCCTATCTCAATCCACCATCTCAATCTTCCCATCCTAATCCATCATCCCAATACCCTTACTACAATCCAAGCACCCACATCCTCTTGTTCTAATATACCATCCATGTCCTCTTGTCCTAATCCACCATCCGAATATCCCTATCTTAGTTTCTCATCTACTTCCTCTAGCATCGATCCACCATCCATGTCATCCAATCCTAATTCACCATAAAAATATCCCTATCTTAAGCCTTCATCTAATCTTAATCCCCCATCTACTCCTATTCCTACATCCAACCCTAATCCTTCATCTACTTCTAGTCTCCCATCTACTCCTAGTCTTCCATCCAATCCCATTCCTCAATATAATCCTTCATCAATCCCTAATCCTTCATCCACTCCTACCTCACCACCTAAGCCTTGAGCATGCAAATTTCTCACTCCAAAAGTTCTCCAAGGACACATGACAAAGAAGACATTCCACCTCTACCTCTTGAAGTCGTGGAACCATACCCTCCCAATCCATCATCTATGGTCATTAGTGATGAGACCCTTTTCCATCCAACACCTATCCTTGATATTATCACCCCTAGCACCACTCAAACCATTGACACCATTGAAACCATCATTGAATCTATCGAACCCCCATCCATCCAATCCATCAAAGACACCCAAATCCAATCCACTTCTCCCACTCCCAGTATCACTAAAATCCATTCCCATGAATGCCTTGAATCCTCTATCCTTTGATCTTCCCCACTTGAGGAGTCCCTCCAACACTCTCTCATCCTGCCATCTACACAAGATGAGTCATGCCAAGAGATTGGTTCCAAGCATACCAACATATCCCCTTCTTCACATTAAGATCTTTTTGACCCACCTAGTCCTTCTCATGATCACAGTCCTCCATCCACTCCATCTCATGACTCCCTTGACATTGAAAACTCCACCGCTCCATCTCATGAGCCCGCATCTCCATCTCGATTGTAGGAACCCTTATCTCCTACTGCCACAAATCCAGATCCTATCATATCCCCTAATCCCTCTGTCGATAGCACCCATCCAGATGCTACTATCCCAACATCTCCATCTCATGATCATCCATCATTGCTTAAACATACTATCCCCACACCGCTTCTATATCCCTTTGGTACCCTCACATTTTTCCATGGTGGTCTCCTTGCAAAAGAAAAATAAATCATATATACTACCCGTCATCCACCTCCTAATAATGGGCTTGCATTGTCCTTCTAGAATAAAAAAATTCCTATCATGGATCAAATGCTTAAGAACATGAATTATCAAGGAAAAGGTTTAGGCATTCATGAGAAAGGTATTTTAGAGCCCATCAAAGTCAGAGAACAACTCTATATGTGAGGTCTTGGACCTATTTCCCAAGACTCACGATCAAAAGATGTTATAACCTCTAGATGTCCTCAACAAGGGGTTCACATGGATTTTTCTTATAATCTCCCTCACAACTGGCTCATTCTCTTGATTGGCTTGGGCTGCCAATCTTTCCAAGGCCTCCATCTCTTCTACCTTCCATCTCAACATATCCCTTTGCATCATCACATCCCTAATTCTCTTCTCCTTCTTTGCATCCCTCTTCTTCCTATTTTCGGTGCACTTAGAGGCTCAATGATTAAGTGAGTGTATATTATTCAACACTTCTTCCTCATCTGGTAAGGTAGATCTCTATCAAATGCAACTACATTTTCAACTTGAAGAGGTGAGGGATCATAGGAATAACCATCTCCAATTAGCAAGTCATTGGGAATTGGGGAATAGGTATGGTATTTTTGAGTGATATATCCTTAAGCTCTAGCACGCCTAGCACTAACATTGTCCCTTTCTATTCTATCCCTTTCTCTTTGTTTCATGGAATGCATGCTCGGATCTGAGTACTCATTTACAACAGACTTGATAAAAACTTCGCCCCTGTCATTAGAATTATTATCACTAAAGTCCAGTAAATTTATTTCACATTCTAAACTATAATTAGAAGAAATTTCATGTTCAGGGGTAGGCTGAGGGGTAGACTTACCTTTTCCTCCATCCTTTTCCTTTATCCATTTCCTGCATGGGTTTTCATTCTTGTGTAATTCACCTTCTAGTTTCTATTTTGTATACTTCTTCATGTGGCCTTGTGTTCCTCTCATTTTTGCTTGAATTTTCATCATGTTTGTCACCTTCCTTAATTTCTTTATAGTTTTCTTCTTTACTTTTCTGATATCCTTAAACACCATCTCACACTGGTGCAGAGATGTCAGAGTCGGCACCCAAATTCCTTGGGACAATTGTTAGGAATTTTGTTATGCTTTTTGCAAATTTTGATAGATCTTTAGGAATTGAGACAAACTTTAAACATACAACATGCCTTTGCATGAATTGTGGACACAAACTTTGAAGACAAATGGGAAAGAAACTTAACAGGACTTAGTGAACTATTTGGAAAAGATTTTTGCTAAATTTGGTAGATAATTTTACTTGACTAACTCTATAAGTAAATATCACCATATAACATAGTGATCTACGATACGACATTCTGGAGAACTGATAATTGGAAAGATTACGTCCCTAGCCGAGTCGCCATTCTGTTGGTTGTTCACCAAAAACTAGTCAGATCCTACCAAATACCTATGAGTTTTCTAGATGATATTCTTAGATACCTACAAGATAATTGGCCAATGAACAAGATATAGCTTCAATCACTTTATCTCCTGCACTTCGGGCTCTGCAAAACCCGTGAGGATAGTCCCACAATGTATATTACATAACTTCTTCAAATACTTCACATACACATTACATATTCAAGTAGATATATTCTCACCCATGACTAATAAGAAGAAATTCTTGAAGAAGTTGGCATTTCCTTGAATGAATTATACATCTTAAGTCGAGAACATAAGATAATAAAAACTACAACAACTTAAAAGATAGATCAATGATTATTTAGAATTTTTTTCTTAAGTTAGGTAACTAGAACCATGGGAAGGAGTTAAAGATATTATGATTAGTGCCATTATCTATGGGCTAGGATTCTAAGCACATTGCAATATAAGGTATATTTAATTCTGAATATTCAAGATCTAAGTGACATCACTTTGCAATTCACAAATGTGTAACTAAATTCTACATACTACTTATTAAATCCAACGAAAATGCATATGAATTCATGATTTGATTCAAGCATTTTAACTTGCTCTATGAATAAGATCTAAAACCAAAACATATATCAAATTATGAAATAATGACAATTAAGGAAATTAACTTTGATCAAAATTTCATTAATAATTTGTATACACAATCCAAATAGAGAGACTATAGACTTGGAAAATATCCATTATCATTTAGATATGTTCATAAAACATGTATTTAACAAAATATGCTACCTAGACTCAAAGCATTAGATAAAGACTCGACATATTTTCTCTGTGTTCTCAATTTTCACAATTCAGCTCCAAAATTCAATAAAAGATCCACAAAAATGGCCATGGATTCCCTTTTATAGAACAAGGGAGAAAAAACAAGCTTCAGGCCAGATGTAAACATGTCACATTCTAGTTGGACCACTACAAAACATATTCCTAGTTCAGTTATATTTTCATTCTAAAAATGGAGGGAATACATATGAGACAAAGATTATTTACATTTGATATAAGGAACAACTTTGCCTTCCCAAAAGCACATGTCAAAAAGAATATTTTCTTCATCATAGCACGTCCATCTAATCGAGCAAGATGACAAAATGATGTAGACCAAAAATGAATTTACATCTCAGTCAACATTCCACATCATCACTAATGGACACCTTCCTATGAAACATATATGATATACAATATAGCCTTTGAGGCCAAACTTGTACAATACTTGACCAATTATATGTTTCACATCCATGTTGACAAACCAAATCGACCAACAAATATTCTTCCCCATTCTTCATATTCCTGATCAGATGGCTAGTTGAAATCACTAACTTTATCTAATGTCTTCTTGTATGGGGAGTACTTGGTGATTACAGAATTGGATTCCTTGTCGAAGTCCTCCAGAAAGCTAATAACAAACATCAACTTTCCCAAAGTGTCATTAAAGACATTAATATCATTCTCCTTACAAATTTCATTCACCTGGGAATCTATAACCTTATCCAACTCTTTCTTCCACACTTGCAGTGATTTCACTTGATAATTAGTGAGCAGAATATCTGGTAATGATGAAAAATCTGTAAAATCATACTGAACAATTAATTCTCTTATCTTTTTCTCCTGTGGGGATATGTATCCTTGAAACTCTTCCTCACTTAATTCACATACATATGTATAGGGCAAAAACACATGTGGATATTTATCTTCATGCTATCCAACTCCTACCTCTATTAACTTTAATTTCTTAGCTCTTAGGATCCACTTTCTCAATATTGGCATGGCTAACTCTTTTTCCCTTTGGGAAAATCCCATTGCTCGAATCATCAAGGCATAATTTTCATGCACGCTATTCATTCTAGCCTAGATCTTCTCATTCAAATGTTTCAAAACACTGGTATGAATTTTTTTTGATACATTTTGCCCCGAGCCTTTTCCAACAACCCCTTATGTGTTTCAATTTGTAGGAGAACTTGCTCCCTTGTTTGTTCATTAGACGAGCTAGGACCTGGTTGGCTCGATTCCTCAACTGAGAGTGATCCTTGTCTCAAAATAGATGGTACCATTGCTAATGCTTGACCTAGAGGTGAATTTTGAGAAGAGGCAATTGGAGACATCAGAGGTGGGTGACTTGAGCTAGGCTAACCCTATTCTCTTTGCACATCTACCCTTTGTTTATAGAATGCTAGCTCG
Source organism: Sequoia sempervirens (assembly GCA_007258455.2). Lineage (NCBI taxonomy): Eukaryota > Viridiplantae > Streptophyta > Pinopsida > Cupressales > Cupressaceae > Sequoia > Sequoia sempervirens. The sequence goes on from VDFB02373365.1 coordinate 95,197,815, forward strand.
GTTTCTAATACAACTACCTTCCATTGGCTATTTTCATATTCATTGAGAATCTCTCGATATTTATTCCTAAAATATTCCCTCTCCACGGTGAGACTATCCAAAGTTGCTTTAGTGAGCCTAGCAACATTAACAGCCATGTCAGCTGCCTCTAAAGCTAGGGTATTGGTAACTCTTTTCACAAGAAATTGTCCACTTAAATCGAATGGATCTACAAGGGTTGGTTTCCTGGATCCTACAGATAATGACCATATTGCCAATGCATCTCAATCCTCATAAATGTTGAACCCTAGATTGCCATATCCAATTCTTCTTCTTTTTGCAACAGATGCCTTCCAGACCTCCTTATGGCATCTAGAACAATAGCTTCAACAATGTATCATTCTAGTAGCAGGAGCACACCACTCTTCTTTACAAGTTTCCTTCCCTCCTAGACATCAATCTTTTGAGACTCATCATTCATAATGCTTCTCACATTTTCTTGGATGACACTTTCAGGAAATTTTGGATGCAAACTCCTTTCAGTGGCTACCTTCTCTGCATATTCTGTAGTTTTAGATTTCCACCAAAAATATTTGAATGCAGACATTTCAATAAAGGAATCATCTTCCATAAAATCCTTATAAGATTCTACTCTCAAGTCATTTGTAGTATTTATACTGCTAATGTCAAGCTTTCCCAATCCGAGGCTGCTCTGTCCTGAACTTGAGGAAATTTCCCTTTCAAGAGGAGGCATTCCTAGTTGCATATCCTCTGGATTGATATAAATGTCATCCTCCTCTATATCAGAGTACTCAACTAATCCTCTTACTTCATTCCTTTGCATCTTTAAAGGTGGTTGCTCGAGAGGGCATCACTTGTAGGGGGAGAGTCAAGATCAATAAAAGGAAAAGGAGCCTGTGTGGGTGGTGATGACAATATATTTTTAGGAGAATCTGCCTTTGGCCCCTTAGAATTTACTGGGGTTGGCAAGCTTTGTCATTTATCTATTTCTTTCCTCCTTCTAGAATAAATTCTTAATTGCTTGGGTGGCTAGTATGTAGGTCTCTCTTCCAATGTCACTTCAACATCTTCTTCAACCACCCTTTCCTTTCCTTTATCTGCAACTTCCCGCAATTCCCTTAACATACCCACTACACTTTCAAAGTTGTCCATAACATGCATGACTTTATTGAATTCATTAGGTATGTTTGGAAGAGGATTATATTGGGTGTCCTTCCATTTTGCTTCTACCATCTTCTTATAAGCAAGGTATGTAGCCTTCCTTTCATCTTGTTCTTCAAGGCTAAAAACATTCCTAATGACATCTTCAGGATAATAAAAAACACGCACAAAAATACCCATTTTCTTATCTACTTTTAACTTACTAATGAATCCTTCATGATCATGATTCCTTAGGCACATATTCATCAACTTATAAGGTGCTAGTAGATGTACCATTTGCTTCCACACCCCCTTTACCAAAATATAGTCAACAAACATTGTCCACTTTGGAAAGAATGATCCTTTCCTTGTATCTGGTAGATGCACTATTTGTGAAGCTCCTAGTTGCTTCATGATTTCGAGGAATACTATTCTCAAAGGCACATCCCTTGGAAAGACATATGGGTCTAAACCATTTCCACATACACTGAAAATTTTCTTTTCAAGATATAAAATCAAGTCTCCCCACTTATGACTCAAAGTCAAGTCTAGTCTCATCTCCATGGGTCTCAAGAACTTATGAATTTCTCTGGGAATTCTTAGTGCTTCAAATATCAGGGACCTCCTTATCCTAGATGTAAAATCATTTCAAAAAATTACAAAATTTTATTTCTTGTCATCTTTATCTAGAATTCGATTCCAGCACTGAGTAGGCAAGTCAATACCTTCCTCCTTTCTTCTCAAAGTGATATCCTTTTGAAAAAAAATTTCTCCCCTATGCAAAAACATATGCATTAATAACGAATACCACCAGAACTTTACCCATTGCTTTCCCTCCTTCAACTCAATGAAGCCTTTGTGGATATGTTTTACCAGATAGACCTACCATAATCAAAAACAATGTTGTATGGTGGGTGTTGCAAATGTGTGGCCATATAATTGTATTCTTTCTATAAAGTGTTAGGTGGGGTAGAACAAATGATTTGGTATAGAGAATACAAAGTCTTTTTGAAATACAGAAAAATAGCTTATTGGGAAAGGCTCGAGCTCCTTGTCATCAATTTTTATCTACTTCTTGTGTTTCCCAATGTCGATCATTACAATATTCAAAGGAAACATCCTTGTTATAATGAAAACCTTCGTATTGTTGTATTCTTTTATAATATCATTCATGTCCAAAGGGACCATATCTGGACTCCACTCATGCAAGTGAAAAATTTCTTCAATTTCTTTCTTGGTTATTCTTACCATATCTACCACATCAAATGTCCTAACCACCTTGGAAACCAGGTCATACTTCAAGGCAATCCCCTTCAAAAGATCAACATCTATGTATACATTGGGAACAATTACCTTTCCCATATCCAACCTCCAAGGATTACAAAGAGGAGCTCTAAGGTTCCTATTTTCATTTGACCAGTGTTGAAACAACTACCATCTAGTGTAGGGTGCCTCAACATCCTTTATGAAGCAAGATTTATCTATCACTCCCTCTCTCACAGTAGGGCCATTAAACAAGACCTTTCCCTCTGGTTTCTTACTCGTAGATGGGGGAAGAAAATCAATTAAATTTTGGGAGAATGACTTGGACTGGGTCAAAGATGTGGCAGTCTATATTTTGGGAGCCATGGGTTGTACGTATACTAGGGTTTTAACAAGAATAATTTCAACTATCGACTTCCTAATTGCGACCTAAGACTCAGAACGAATGTTAATTCCAGAAGAATTCATTGGGTTATGGTTTTTTAAAAATAGAATTAACCCTAATTCAAAGTGTATACATCTAAAAATGGTCATGGTTAATCAAGCTTGTTAATTAATTAAATATAAATTATTTAATTAATCTTCTAAAGTCATCTACATATAGATAAATTTAATTATTTATTTATATTGTCCACTTTTATAATTCTTCTACCTTAATTAAATAAATAACTTTATTTAATTATTACCATCTTCCATATTCCTCTTAATTAAATTAAATAAATTTTATAATTTATTTATATTAATTATCATGTTATTCTAAATTTGAATATTTGAATTCAAATAATGGAATATTCCTCCAAACACCCTCTTCATCTCATAGTTGAATTAAATATTATAAATATTTAATTTAATACCTTTTTCTCATCTCCACACGTAATTAAATATTTTAAATATTTAATTACCTTCCCTTTCTCATCTCTACACATAATTTTCATCTCTCTCACATAATTAAATATTCTAAAATATTTAATTAGAAACTTTTCTTCACTTCATATTTAATTAAGTATTTTATATATTTAATTAAACGCCTTTATATCATCTTCTCACACATAATTAGATATTAAATATTTAATTATGGAAACTTCTAAATTAACCATCACATGTAATTAAATAAATTTATTATTTAATTATGAGAATTATCTCGTACTCACTTCTCAAATGGCAACTTTCCATTCTTCACATAATTAAATATTCTAAAATATTTAATTAGAAACTTTTCTTCACTTCATATTTAATTAAGTATTTTATATATTTAATTAAACGCCTTTATATCATCTTCTCACACATAATTAGATATTAAATATTTAATTATGGAAACTTCTAAATTAACCATCACATGTAATTAAATAAATTTATTATTTAATTATGAGAATTATCTCGTACTCACTTCTCAAATGGCAACTTTCCATTCTTCACATAATTAAATATTCTAAAATATTTAATTAGAAACTTTTCTTCACTTCATATTTAATTAAGTATTTTATATATTTAATTAAACGCCTTTATATCATCTTCTCACACATAATTAGATATTAAATATTTAATTATGGAAACTTCTAAATTCACCATCACATGTAATTAAATAAATTTATTTATTTAATTATGAGACTTATCTCCTACTCACTTCTCAAATGACAACTTTCCCTTAGATCTGAAAGAGAAAATTGGTGTAAAAGGAAACATTCCATTTCTCTCTCGACTTTCAAAAATCTCTCACTGTTCATCTCGACAAGCTTGATTTAAACTGTTGATCACACCAGCCAATCAAAGTCTTTCAAAAACTCTATAAATACCTCTGTGAATCCAAACATTGGTTACACTCGCATATACTTACATTCACATGCACATGTTATTTTAATATCATCTAGCATTTATCAGTCTTTTTGCAATCATTGCATTTAGTAATCTCTTATTTTAGCTATAATTTTTAGTCTTGTTAATGGAATCTTAGAATAAACATGCATTTATTTTAAATCGCGTTCTCTAGGAGATCATTTTGTTGAGCCTATCATATAATCTGAGAGCAAGCTAGATTCAACAGAACACTGGAGATAGAGGACAATAGGATGCTTTTGAAGGAGCTACAAGTTGAAGAGTTTGTTTTTCTTTTAAATTAGTTTCCTTTGATCTAATGTTTTATTGGTGTGTTTTAATTTGTTAGAATATTTTTACACTTAAAATTGATCACACATTTTTGGAACCCACTGTGGGGTCTATGCCCCGTTTTTAACATTTACTTGTGGGTTTTTTGACAAGTTTTTGTTTTCTGGAATCTAGATTTTTGTCAAAAATCCCTGTTATAGCGCTTTCATAGCTTTCTTTAGCACATGCAGGATTTATAACTATGTTTTTGCAGGTTTTTCAGCTCTTCCAGGGATTGTTTCAATGCATCCAAGAAACAAAATAGTGCATCCATTTAGTTCATTTAACTAAAAAACATTGTAAAAAAAATAAAATTATTTTTCCTTCCTAGATTAGCACATATAGAATTTTCTATAGCATTTTTCGTATTTGTTTTGGCGAATTTACTATTTATTTTAGTGCTTACAGGTTGTAATTACACAGAATTCTGAGTCTAATGCCTTCCATAGATAGAACTTTCTCTGGTTAAAAAAAAGAAGCAACCCTAGGGTAGTCACATCTGGATAAAATGAACCAATCCTAGGATAGACATGGAATTTAAAATGAAGCAATCTAGGATAGTCACCACACAATGATCTTGTAGTTAAAATTGAACAACTTGTTTTTGTGAAGCAACATCTTCACTTAGATTAGATTACAATTTGGGTTTTAAAAAGAACATTTGTTTTCTTTATCTGTGGCAATAGGTCTATGCTCTTGTGGGAAAAAGTACTCACCCAAGAGGAATGACTCAAGTGGGTTCAAGCCAAACCCAGGCTATTCCGCCCCACTATAAAATTTAAAGCAAATCTGGAGAAACCCTCTTTTTTTGGTAGTGTGCAAGATAACCATCCCCAAAGCCTTTGTTCTAAAGGTTTGGAGGTCTCTTCAAGGAGTTTATTATTGTCGCACCGAACAGAAACCCTTACTACGAACCTAGTGTAGTACCCAACCAAAGTGAATTTCCGAACATCCTAATAATCACAGTGCAAGGGGAGGGTAGAATCTGCCCCCAAGACACTCACCATATAACTACCAAGGACCGTTTATTGAGGGGATCTGGTATCCACTTCTGTTACTCTAAGTACGTGCTTGGAAAAGACAAAAACACGGGCACCCCTTCGGGGGTGACACGACTGTGTGAGTCGACATAGTTTTGAGATGTGGGTTATTGATTACTTGTATGACCTACTTGAGTACTAAGAGTGATTCTTCTTGAATTGTCTTTCATGTGCTAAACCTATGAAAACACTTGTTGAATTTTTTTTTTTTATCATACACTTGATTTTCTAGTATAGGGTTTTAAAAAAAAATGTTTCACAATGTTTTTTGTGTCTTCCATCACATTAACTCAGATAAAAGATCATCCAAAATGAACATGCAAAAATTCAGCTAAAAATTGTTCTCAACTATTTAGAAAATTGTTTTAGCACATCTAGGGAGTGTCTTAATGCATTTGATTGTTTCTCTAGTGCATATGCCTATTTCTGCAACACATATAGGACATAGAGTACTGTATCTGTCATTTTCTAGAATTTTCACTTTTGACAGATCTGAGTTTATAACATCCTTGGTCCAGTAGCATCTTGACATCTCTCTCATTCTTAGAGAGTGGAAATCAACCAATTTTGTTAGGAAATTGATCGCCAATAGGATCAAGAAGCCTAGAAGAAACATTTAGATTACAAGAAAACTTTGCAACAAAGAAAGTTTTTGTATAAAATTTGAAACGTTTTGCTCCATTATCATGAGTTTCTCCATAGGTACCAAGATTTTGCTAGGAGATTCACTGACGAGTACGCTGTAGAGCCTTTATATTCACGAGCCCATTTTTAGAGAAGAGCTTTATCTCAACAACACAATCACAATCAGCCTCTTGAGATTGTTATCTACCACAACCTTCTATTGAATATCCAACACATCCCAGTCAAATCCTTCAATGAGTTTAATTAGGCTATTTGATATACTCATCATTCTTGAAAAAAAAGGATCAAATCTTAAAAGTACACCTTTCAAACAGATTTGCAATTTCTTGATTCAACTTCCCGAATAGGATTCTAATATCCTTCATCATTGGAAGCCACAATCAAGAATTAGGAACATCCTTGATCATATCATAAGATTTTCATCTTATTAGATCAAGACATCATCCTTTGTGTACTTCTCAAACTTGTGATCTAAGTTTAGAAGAACATTTCAAAATCATATGCCTATTTTTACAAGATATCAATACAATAAACTGAAACAGGATATTCAAGAAGAAGGTGAGAGTAGTAGTCCCCTTTATAGTGTGAGTTGAAATCGTCTTTTTAACGATGACATGGGTGAAAGAGAAGAAAATCTATTCCACAAATATAGAGACATGAGCAAAACCCATACAAATAGTGATGATGAATAAGATGAAGAATTCCTTATTGAGGCCGAGCAAGATCCCAAATTTCACAAAGCCTTAGAAAAGATTTTAGAGCGCAACAAAGAAAAATATTTTCTATATCTAGATGAAAAAGGAGCTAAGTTGCCTCATGACTTTGATACTGAAAACATAAAGAGTAATCCCAAAAAAATTCCCTTGTTTGATATTATTGCTTTGTCTCAATAGATTAAAGCACTACAAGGACAAATTAAAGATCTACAAGGGGGAGCCACAATAAATAAATACACTCTTGATGACATATGTCCTTATCCTTTTAACAGATGTCTCAACATGATCCCATTTCCCAAACATTGTGAAATCCCAAAGTTTGATCGCTATAATGGGAAATCAGATCTAATTGATCATATTAGGGACTTTCAAAATATGACTTTAGAGTTTTCTCATGAGGACACATACTTGATGCGTTTGTTTCCTAGAAGTCTTGGAGGCCAATCTATGGAATGGCTATCAAAAATCACACCACTTGTCAAGACATTTGAGGAGTTGATTAACGAATTCATATCACAATATTCCTACAACATCCAACATCAAATAACCATGATTGATCTTTGTAAGGCTAAACAGAAACCTGGTGAACCATTCATTACATTTCTTCAAAGATGGAGAATATCGTTCGCTAGATACCCACATCATGTTCTTGAAAAGGAAAAAATCACCACTTTTATAAACAACTTAGATCAAGAGATGAGCTATCATCTTAATCTTCATTTTCCTGCCTCTTTTCAAAAATTGATTGAAAATTCCATCACTATCAAAAGTGCCTTGGTCCAAAGAGGGATAATAAAACTTGATAAGGACAATCCTAGCTCTTCAAATCACCACAACGATAAATCTAAGTTCTGGACTCACAAAAAAAAATGGTGAATGATGGTGTTGTAGATGAAAATCATGTATCGACTAAGCCATTTGTTCTTAGTGTTCCAAATGCTCCTCGCAACAATAACTATAACAATGTCAACTTGGTCACAAATCAATGAAACAATCCTCCTCCTCCGAGGAATAACGTGAATCAAAACTTTATTCCCAATCAAGGGAATGCTAAAAATCAAGGTTACTATAGAAACAATAACAACAACAATTCCTTAGGCAATGCCTCAAAAAAAAATCCACAACGATCTTCATTTTTCTCTAGCAGAAGAACTTTTACTCCACTGGGTCAATCTCTAGAATATGCCCTTAAAGAGTTGATGGCAAAGAACATTATCACCCTACTGCCTCAACAAAATTTTGAACCCAGTGTGAAGCCTCCATCATGGAATGACACATACTATTGTGAGTATCATTAGTGCAAGGGCCATTGCATGAATAATTGTCAAGGCTTGAAAAATGTGATTCAAGACTTGATAGAAAATGACACCATTAAAGTAGGACACCAACAATTGAACGAAGACCACCAAGCATTTTGCAGTCCTTTACCCAATTATCGAAAGGGTGAGTCTTCTAGAAAAAGTGTGAATCATATCAATGATGATCATATAATCAATCATATCTACACTGATGACGAGTGGGTCAATGTTATAAAAGTCAAGGAAAAAATGGAATATAGGGAGGTCAATGCAACAATAAGGGCACAAGCTAAAGTTGTCTTAAAGGGTGCTTCTTCAAAAATAACTGTGCCCCTACCTCAACATCAGTATGACTTAGTCAATCAACTTTGAAAAACTCTTGCTCAGATTTCCATCTTAGAACTCCTAAAGATTTCCCCAACACACAAGGAAATTCTAGAAAAGGCCCTTGTTGAAACAACTGTATCCACTGATCTGGATGTGGATCAATTTCAAGCCATGGTGGGACACTTGTCCTCACCCGTATGCCTCTCATTCTCTGAAAAGGATGAAATTTCAATAAATCATCCCCATAATTCATCATTATACTTAGAAGTCATGGTCCACAAGTTTTGTGTCAGACGGGTTCTAATAGATGGACGTGCTGGTTTGAACATATGTACCATGAAGTTGGTTAAGGCCTTAGGATTTTCTGAGGACTCCATTGATCCGAGAAGAAAGATTACTATTAAAGCCTATGATGATGAGGAAAGAGCATCCAAGGGTTTAATCATGCTACCCATCAGAGTGGGACCTATTATCAAGAATACCTTCTGTCAAGTATTAGACCGTGATCTTGCATACAACATCTTATTGGGTCATCCTTGGATCCACGTATCATCAATGTCTTAAGTTTCTCTATGATGGATAGGAGATCACAATACTAGCTGATAATTCAAATACTCAGACTTGTGCCAACATCAAATCTAGTCAAGACACTTTGGTTCCTAACAATTGGGAAGTTCCTGCTAGCACTTCTCCAAAAGTTGATACAAAAATTAGTCAGTTAACCAAAAGCTTTGACAAACAACTACGGTTCAAGGAAGATGGAGTAGGGGTGTACTCTCTCTATCTTGCTAATCTACCTACATCACCTTGGTCACATGGGCAACCTTCTATCACACAACAACAGATATATGTAGCATCAACATCAACGCAACCACCAACAGGGCCAAATACAAAGTTTAATGGACGTTTGATCAAAGAAAAATTCCCCATGGAAGATCTTGAGGATAGAGAAATTCTTAGTTGGCTCTATAAAGATGAAGATGAAACAGTTCTAAATATCAAGTTACCAACTAATAAATATGGTAAGGGGTATTCAATCATGCCAAATATGGGATATGATGGTAATGGTCCTATCAGAAAGAGAAGAGGAGTAGTCGAGCCTATTGACCCTCCAGGACTAGTTGTAAAAGATAAAACTGGACTAGGCTATGATATTAACTCAACATAAATGACATCCAAGTAGTCACATGATACTATCCTCGCATTGCAAGAAGGTTCTGATACAAGAGAGGCATGTCTGAAAGCCATTCAGAATTTCATGGATAATAACTTTGACACAGACTCTAGTGAATATGAATGGGACACCATCCACAATGATAAGTTCTGAAGGGATAAAAAGGTTGATGTGATACACAAGTATACCCCAACTCTAATCGAAGGTGAAGGCTCAGGGACCCAACCATAAGAATCTGAACTACAAGGTGACTATGATTCTAGTGATACTGAGTCATATTTAAATGAACAAGACTATCATGAGAGCGGTACCATCATTGATCGGCCTCATACCTCAGATCCTATGATGAACTCCGTTATGACCATAACCATAGCCAATTTCATGCAACTTGACAACCCGCTATCTTTGATCCATCCTGATCTCATTGATTGGGATTCATCCAAACCAATGGATATACCTATGTTTCCAAGTGATGAATCTATCATAAACTTCCTTTCCACAGATGACGCAAATGATTGTTCCACTGGCGATTTTTGGCATAGATTCTTTAATCAGGAGAGTGTCAATTCTCCTAGCTACAAAAAAAGAAAAGAAAGAAAGATCTAATGGTGAAAACCAAAATCTGGCAGTGTTAGATCAAACAAAAGATAAAATAAAGAGTGTATCAGATGGTGAAAACCTTTTTAAGGCACCAAATGATGGGAATCTTGACACTCTCCCAGAGCACTAGCATGAGCGATCACCTATCTTGATTGAGCCTACAAAAGCCGTCAATCTTGAAACTTCAGAAAAACCAAGCATTTTATAGTTAGCTGCATCAATGACAGAGAAAGAAGTAGAAGAGTTCATAGATTTTCTAAGAGAAAATCAAGTCAACTTTGCTTGGTCTTATGAGGACATGCTAGGTCTTGATCCTAATCTTATCAAGCATCACTTGTCTATCAAACTATAGGTTAAGCCCATGAAACAAAAACTCAAAAATATGCACCCCCATGTTGCATTATTGATTAAGGAAGAATTGAGAAAACTCCTTGATGTGGGCTTCATAAGATCAATCAACTATGAAAAATGGATCTCCAACATTGTTCCTATATCCGAGCTAAATAAAAGTGTCAGAGTGTGCACAAATTTCAGAGATCTTAATAAAGCATGTCCTAAGGATGACTTCCCACTTCCAAACATTGACACTATAGTTGATCTAACAGTTGGCGATGCCATGTATTCATTAATGGATGGTTTTTCTAGTTACAACCAAATCAAGATTGCACCCGAAGACCAGGAGAAAACAAATTTCACATTTCCATGGGGAACTTACTATTGGAACGTCATGCTTTTGGTCTAAAGAATGCTAGGGCTACTTACCAAAGAGCCATGACTACAATCTTTCATGACATGATGCACACATTCATGGAAGATTATGTAGATGAAATATTGGAAAAGTCATACACTAGAGAAGGAAATCTGGAAATATTGTACAAAATATTTGCAAGATTGGAGAAATTCAAAGTTCACCTCAATCCCAAGAAATGTGTTTCTGGGGTCACATATGGAAAACTCTTATGATACATAGTATCAGGAAAACGAATTGAAGTAGATCCTACCAAAGTATAGGCAATTATGGAAATTCCTCCACCAAGGAATATTAGTCAGTTGAGATCATTACAAGGACGACTTCTGTCTATCCGTAGATTCATTGCACAACTAGACGATAAGAGCTTACCTTTCACACATCTACTGCATAAGAATGTTCCTTTTAGATGGGATGAAAAATGTGAGATGACCTTTCAACAAATCAAGCAGTACCTAATGAAGCCACCAGTTCTAGTAGCGCCAAATCCAGACAAACCTCTAATCTTATATATTGTGGCAATAGAGACATATTTAGGGGCATTATTAGCACAAGAAGACTCTATAGGAAATGAACGTGCAATCTATTATATCAGCCGAACATTAATAGGGCATGAAATCAACTACACTTTCATTGAGAAGGCTTTCCTAGCAGTGGTCTTTGCTTCACAAAAGTTTCAAAACTACATGTTAACTCATACAATCAATCTTGTTGCAAAGATTGATCCACTCAAGTATCTATTAAGCAAGACTACATTGACAGGAAGGATAGCAAAATGGGTTATGATCTTAAGTGAATTTGATATCCATTATGTTGATCGCAAGGCAATCAAAGGAAAAGTTATTGTTGATCAACTAGCTGAAGCACCACTACATGCAGAGCATCCCATGCACATTGAATTTATAGATGTTGATGTCTTCATTGCTGAATCAAAACAACCATGGTCTTTATATTTTGATGGTTCTTTCACTCAACATGGATCAGGGGAAGACATACTCTTTGTCACCCCTCACAGAAATACCATTCCTCGGTCATATAGGCTAATGTTTCCATGCACTAACAAGATAGCCGAATATGAAGCCTTAATCACTAGACTGAAGATTGCATTGGAATGGAGGATCACTGAACTATAGGTTTATGGTGACTCATAGTTAGTCATTAATCAAATCAATGATGATTATCAAACCAAAGATGACTAACTGTTTGCATACAAGAAAATGGTTGATGAATTCAAAAGGTACTTCATGGACATAATGTTTATACAGATTCCAAGACTTGATAATAAAGCAGTTGACGCCATGGCCATGATCGCATCATTGCTACAAATCCAAGAAACTCAGACTCGCTATGAATTTTAGGTGGAACAATCATTTGTACCTTCTTATGACACCCCTGAAAGACAAATCATTTTCCACTTGGTGGGATCTGATTCACCTTGGTATGGAAAGATTTATTCCTACCTAAAAGACAACGTCTTACCGCCTTATTTATCACGTAACCAAAAGTGAAATTTTATCTGCCAATCTTCTCGCTACACTTTTATCACTGACACCCTTTATCACTACGGTCTTGATGGTACTTTACTTCAATGTCTTCAATGTGAAGAATCTAACAAGGCTTTACAAGAAGTTCATGGTGGCATTTGTGGTACTCATTCAAGTGGACTAACCTTATCCAAGAAATTGATTAGAATGGGTTACTACTGGCCTACAATGGAGAGGAAATCATTCACTTTTGTGAAGAGATGCTCTAAATGTCAGATACATGGAAATATCATTCATGCACCAACATAGGAACTACAACCATTTACACCAACCTGGCCATTCTTTCAATGGGGGTTAGATCTAGTTGGAAAGATTCATCCTTCATCATCGAATGGACACAAGTTCATCATCACAGCGACAGAGTATTTTTCCAAGTGGATTGAGGTAGTACCTCTCCCTAAAGTCACCAACAAACAAATCTCATATTTTATACTCAACTATCTCATTTGTCAGTATGGCATTCCCACCTCCATCATCATAGATAATAGACAACCATTCAAGAATCAGGATGTTGATGAACTTTGTGAGCGATTTCATATTCAACATAGATATTCAACACCTTACTATCCACAAGGAAATGGCCAAGCAGAGGCCTCAAATAATTTTTTTTGAAAATTTTGAAGAAGATTGTGAATGGTGCAGGGAAAGATTGGCACATTCCACTCAATCCCACATTATGGGCTTATAGAACTAGCATTAGAACATCGACATGAGCCACACCATTTTCTCTTGTCTATGGAGCAGAGGTTATACTTCCTCTAGAAGTTGAGATTCCCTCACTTAGAGTATCACAGAAAGGTCTCATAACAGATGATGAATATAGAGTTTCTCAACTACAAGAGCTAGAACTCCTTGATGAAAAGAGACAATGAGCAGCTGATCATTTGAAAGCATATCAACAAATGATGTCTCATAGCTATAATCATAGAGTCAAGCCGTGTACCTTTCAGGTTGGTAATCTTGTTCTGAAAGATAACCCGCACAATCAGCAAGACATAGAGAAGAAAGGAAAGTTTGAACCAAATTGGTTGGGTCCGTATGTGGTCATAGAAGTATATGGTTCAGGAGCATATAAGTTGTCAACACCAGAAGGGGACCTATTTGACGAACCCATTAACAACATACACTTGAAGAAGTATTAGGTCTGAAGCAATCATCAAAAACATCAAAAAAAGTCCTGAAAAAATATCAAAAATAGCAAAAAAAGTCCTGAAAAAATACAAAAACATTTGAAAAAGTCCTAAAGAAATCACAAAAATAGCAAAAAATGTCCTAAAAAAAATGGTTACTCTGCTGAAAACCTGGCAGACAGGCATCTCAGTAGCAACAAAAAAATCATCATAGGGTGAAAACCTGGCAACAGGTAGTCTATTGACATCAAAAAATACAAAAAAAATCGTTATAGGGTGAAAACCTAGCAACAGGTAGTCTATTGACAAGAAAAATGCAATAAAAACAAATAGTGAAAATTTGGCAAATCTGACGCTATTTGTAGCTCTCCATCTATTAGTTCATGTTCTGCACTTGGCTTGTCAGCCCTCATTTCATGCATCTTTCCATCATCTTAGGGCCATACCAACACAATATTGTCATCAAAAACATCTTACCATGGCTTGATCATTGTACATATCCATTTCGACAAGTTGTGTCAATACTAGGGGCAAACATTGACATATTGGGGGCAATCAACTTTTAGGTTTTACCGAAATAGCTAGATAATGACATCAAATCCAATCATGTGAACAAACAATCAAATCCTATGAACAACTATCCAATCATTGATCCAAAGCACAATAGTTTTCAACTAAGTACCATATCATGACTCATATCTAGATGATCTAAAATTTGAATAATGTTTGGCATAGTAGTACTAAATTTTGAACAATGGTTGTTTAATTTTTGATATCATCTCTCTGGAGTACACTCGATGATGTATTGAACTAGAGTGGCGAGGAAAGAGGATAATTTTTCTCTCTATTGTCTTGAGGTTAATTATCCATCTGTAGCAAATATGTCACGAGACATGATTTCCAAATTTTATCATTGATGGAAGTTCCACATTTGCATCAGAAAGTGGTTAGTCTTTGTCTGTTTATGCAAGAAATGCTTAGGTCATCTCGGTTCAATTATACCTTGATGCTCGTGCTTTCTTGCTATATCAAAAATCATGAAAGTTGTACTCAGGTCATCATTGGTGCTAACTTCCCCTTTGATGCTTGTACATACTTCCAACATTTTCAAATGCTCTATGATGATTCAAGAAAGCTAACAAAAGGCTCAACAAATGGTTGGTTTCATTTAGTTGCATTTCATCTCACTCATTGTACATATCTGCATACTGGATTTGCATTAGAGTTTTGAAAGGCTAAAAAAAAACATCAACAGCTGCCATGTCTCTTTGGACTATTTGTGGAGGACATTCAGACATTTGTTTCATCATTACCTTTCATCTTCATTATCATTTCATTAATCATTATCATTTCATCTAGGTCCTATCATTTATCATTTATCATTCATTTGCATATCATTTAGATCCTCTATCATCTTCATATCATTAACATCTCACTTATCATTTTCATATTCATTTCATTTTTATTTTGCACATTTGCATCCCATTTATCACTTTATTTCATTTCACTTATCACTTATCACTAGGTGTTGCCACAATAATGGGTTACACTTTTTGGGACATCCTGATTTTTTTTCTGAAATCACATATTTTTAGAAAATACAATGAATTATGACTTTAAAGGTTCCATTTAAATTATTTTAATTAAAGAGGGATTGATCAAACCCCCTTAGATCAAATCCCCTTGGATATAACCTTGTTAGATTTAAACCATACCTATAATCGAGTCTCCTCTACACCTATCAAAATGCTGATAAAAAACCACTTTTGATTTAACTTTTGGGTGATCAAATGAATTCATTTAAAATTTATGTTTTGCAAGCATGTAGCCCTTATTATAAGCTTCCCAAAATGTATAATTTTAAATATGTTTAATTTAATTATTATATTTATATTTTATTCCTTGTGAATGTAGGATTTTCAATAAACGTCAAGTTCTTTATTTCACACATACGAAAACATAGAAAAATAGAGAAAAAAATTATAAAAAATACATGTGCACTAGGTATTGATGTCCTTATTGCAACAAAAAAGGAATAAGTTAATTCAAATGAATACAAAAAAAGTTATGGGCGCCAAAGTACACCTCTGTCCAAATTATAATTACGTTGACTTGGAAAATTAATTATGAAAAAATATCCATTCCCTAGATATTGTGTGAAAATTTTGTATTTTAAAAATTAGAATTTTATCCTATCTATAAAAAAAGTTATGTGGGCCAAAGTAAACATCACTATTTAAAAATGATGATTAGTAGAAAAAATAAGTTATTAAAAATTACATAAAATGATTCACAATTTATTTTTTAATTTTTTTAAAAAAATATAATTAGAATCTACACAATATATCTAACAAATGACTAGCTTGATTCATCTTCAAAACCTTAATGGTTTAGCTGCTATAGGTGTAAGAAAGTGAATGTCTGGTGAAAAATCATGATTTTAATGTCAAGTTTGGCCAAAAATTATAACCCATTATTGTGGGATCACCTCATTTCATTTCATTTTATCATTTCATTTCATCATCATTACAAATCATTACATTTCATCACATATTTTTTATCATCTTATCATACATCTCTTTATTATTAATCATTTCACTTCATATCATTATTCATATCATTTATAATTTGTCACATTACATTCATATCATACCTTTAATCATCCGATCATTTTTCATATCAATTCATATTAAAAATTCATGATGCATATCATAAACACAACATTCATTTTCCATTATATTATCATTATTTACTTGCATTTTAAAATCCAAAAACAAACATTCCATACATACATTTTCATATCATTTTCCAAACAACATTTTTCACAAAACATATCAAATATCCCATGGAATATTTTCATAATCACATCATAAGTCATCCACTTGCATGACATCATTAGTACGCATCATCAATCATTTTTCATGATCATCATAAACACATGATATCAAATCATCCTGCATATTATGTTAGTCATCAAATCATTTAAATGCATACCAAAATTCATAACATATAGAAATAAATGCATATCACATAATCATCTCATAAATGCACATCACATCATAAAAAATCATCACCGCTGCATATCATCACTCATAAAAAATAATACAAATATCCAATGTCCAATGAAGCTAAAAATTCCAAAGAGAGATACATGAGATATGACCAAAATAACGTACATGCTCCAAAAATAATATACATTGATATGTTTGAATGAATCAATAACGATACATCAAAAAAATCACACGAGCCTCATAACTCTAACTGCTAGAGCGCCTTGATGGAGTTGGCCTCTGTGGTGGAAGTCGACTACCTCCTACACCTCCAACCCCAAGATCTCTGTGTGGTCCCAACACACCTCGACTATGGAAAGGTCAATCAAAATATCTCTATCTATCAATGACTCAAATCATGCAATCACAACCCATATCTATCTATCAAGTGACCCATAATAGTGAACCATATCAAGTGACCCATATCAATAAACCAAATTAAGTGACCCATATTAGTTACCCATATCAAGTGACCCATATCAGTGAACCATATCAAGTGAACCATATTAAGTGACCCATATATGTGACCCATATCAAGTGACCCATATCAGTGAACCATATCAAATGACCCATATCAGTGAACCATATCAAGTGACCCATATCAGTGACCCATATCAGCAACCCATATTAGTGACCCATATTAGTGAACTATATCAAGTGACCCATATCAAGTGAACCATATCAAGTGCTCTATCTAAGTGACTCATATCATGAACTCAATGCTAAATCGATCTATCTAAATATCAAATCAAGCTACTAGGTATGTGTAGGATCATCATGGAAAAAACATGCCCTTAAGTGGCAAAAAATTTAGAAAAATCAGAGTTAGGCAACTTGACATAAAAAATTGAATAAGTTATCTATATTATTTCAAAAATATGTAAGAATAGAATCTATAGAAAATTGAATGCAGTTTCTAAACTATTAGGTTTGTTTTTAAAAGAAAAAATATATATTTTGTGAAAATTTGAAATTTCAATGCGTAGACTTAAATTTCGGGAAAAAATAAGAAGTAGGTGTCTGTCTGACCACCCTAACCACAATAAAATGATAATATTTTTTTATAAGATTTTAGATATAAGTAGAGGACTCATGTCCCGATGTGATACATATTTTTTTGTAATTTTTTTCCACTTAAATAATTAATTATGAATTTTTTATTACAACTTTTAAAAAATATAAAAGCTCGTATGTCTGACCACCTTAACTTGGTCAAAACTTCATGAAATTCACTTTTTTATTTTTTTAATACTATAGTATACAAATCATATAATGTGACACATGTTTTGGATTCAAAATATGTGATACCATTTGAAAGCTATAGGTGTTTTTCAATTAGCCTATCAATCAGAACTTTAGTCATAATTTGAATAGAAAATGAATAATAATTACTTATGAAATTAAAAGTAAAGCACAATTTATATTGGTGGAAAGATGATAATCTCCCTTAAAAACCCTTTTCATTTCATCAATTTTTGGTAAAAAAAATTCATCAGCTACGTACCCATCACATTGCCACTTTTTGGCCCATCATGATCCTGCACATACCCTACTCTATCATCGTATTACTATTTGTTTTCTTTTTCAGGAAAGAAAATTTATCAACGATCAAATCATTTTCTTATTTGTACTTCAGTCACAAATACAAATATGTTTGAATCACATTATCTACTATTTGGCTTCTATCATAGAAATCAAATTTATGAGAAGTCATATCAAGCGTTTACTCTTTGTTTTCTAGAAGAAAAGTTATCAGACAATACATCAATCATTCTACTCTTTTTTTTTCATTCAAGAGAAACAAAGTTATCAGCTACCTACTCTTTGTTTTTCTATTTTTGGGAAGCAAAGTTATCAATTGATCATCATCATTTCATCATTTCCATCAAAAAGGGCATCATTTCAATAGGGGCATCTTTATACATCAATTATCAGGAGCTAAATCAATGCATCCCTCTCATCATTCGTATTTCATCATCAACTCAACATTTTTTTCTCATCATCAATGATTTACCTCTCGAGGGGGCATCATCAATATCATCATAAAAAACATATCAGGTTCAAATCAGGGGCATATCAGTCACATTTTTTCCGATCAGGGGAAAATTTCAAGAGAAGGGATATTTTCTTTGAAGTAATGTGTTTCACACATCACTTCAAAGAGGGGAAAAATGTATACGTCTAAAAATGGTCATGGTTAATCAAGCTTGTTAATTAATTAAATATAAATTATTTAATTAATCTTCTAAAGTCATCTACATATAAATAAATTTAATTATTTATTTATATTGTTCACTTTTTCTTCTACCTTAATTAAATAAATAACTTTATTTAATTATTACTATCTTCCATATTCCTCTTAATTAAATTAAATAAATTTTATAATTTATTTATATTAATTATCATGTTATTCTAAATTTGAATATTTGAATTCAAATAATGGAATATTTCTCAAAACACCCTCTTCATCTCATAGTTGAAATAAATATTATAAATATTTAATTTAATACCTTTTTCTCATCTCCACACATAATTAAATATTCTAAAATATTTAATTAGAAACTTTCCTCACTCTTTAGTTAATTAAATATTCTAAAATATTTAATTAGAAACTTTCCTCACTCTTAAGTTGATTAAATATTCTAAAATATTTAATTAGAAACTTTCCCTTCTTCACATAATTAAATATTCTGAAATATTTAATTAGAAACTTTTCTTCACTTCATATTTAATTAAGTATTTTATATATTTAATTAAACACTTTTATATCATCTTCTCACACATAATTAGATATTAAATATTTAATTATGGAAACTTCTAAATTCACCATCACATGTAATTAAATAAATTTAATTATTTAATTATGAGACTTATCTCCTACTCACTTCTCAAATGGCAACTTTCCCTTCACATAATTAAAGAATATTTAATTAGAAACTTTCTTCACTTTATATTTAATTAAGTATTTTATATATTTAATTAAACTCTTTTCTATCATTTTCTTTCACATAATTAGATATTAAATATTTAATTATGGAAACTTCTAAATCCACCATCACATGTAATTAAATAAATTTATTTATTTAATTATGAGACTTATCTCCTACTCACTTCTCAAATGGCAACTTTCCCTTAGATCTGAAAGAGAAAATTTGTGTAAAAGGAAACATTCCATTTCTCTCTCGACTTTCAAAAATCTCTCACCGTTCATCTCGACAAGCTTGATTTAAACCGTTGGTCACATTATCCAATTAGATTCTTTCAAATACTCTATAAATACCTCTGTGAATCCAAACATTGGTTACACTCACATATACTTACACTCACGTGCACATGTTATTTTAATATCATCTAGCATTTATCAGTCTTTTTGCACTCATTACATTTAGTAATCTCATATTTTAGCTATCATTTTTAGTCTTGTTAATGGCATCTTAGCATAAGCATGCATTTATTTTAAATCTCGTTCTCTAGGAGATCATTTTGTTGAGCCTAGCGTATAATATGAGAGCAAGCTAGATTCAACGGAACACTGGAGATAGAGGACAATAGGATGCTTTTGAAGGAGCTACGAGTTTAAGAGTTTGTTTTTCTTTTAAATTAGTTTCCTTTCATGTAATGTTTTATTGGTTTGTTTTAATTTGTTAGAATATTTTTACACTTAAAATTGATCACACATGAAGCAATAGAAGAAAAGCAATAAACACATTTGTCTGAAAGCAAATTGAAAACAAGCCCTAGTTCAAAAAATTGAAAAAAGCATAAAACTGGGTTTGTCATAATTATAGCTTTCAATTGCAATAAACCCTAATACCAACCAAAATGACATCTACAAATTGGTTCTCTTAATTCTTTGTACTGCCCCAAACACATCTTCAGATCTGAATTGGTAGGAATAGGCCATATACACAAATTTTCAAGGGAATTGAATAAGTTTACAGGTCATCTTTTTCATTTACTCCCACTCATGCGAAGTGAAACAATTTCAACAGGCATACTTCACAACTTTGAATGTGCATCGTTGATTTTCAAATGAGATGGCCTTCTCGAATGACTTAGATTGAGTTAATGGAATTTGAATCTACATCGCTGTTCCAGGTTGGACAAATGACCAATGGAAACATCCCAACTAGACCTATTCACTCACTTGTGGGCTCCACCCATTAGTAGCCATAGAGTGTACATGGAAACTTCTTCTCATTGCTTTTAATGATTACACATCTCTTTCTTGCGAGCTGGCGGGGAATGATGGTGATCATCTTTCATCTTTCAACTGTTACCATTGTTCTTAAAAGATCAAGCGTTGGAATGAAACACAACGATTGGACCCACTTGCTCGATCAAACATGTGTCAACATTTCGTTGACCTCGTTGTAAATAAACTGTAGTCACTTATAATGCATGTGCCAGTGGGGGCGGCTCAAATTGAATCCTATGATCTTGTGATCCTCAAACCTACACATGCAATGAAGTTATTCATAAAAGAAGTGCTTGACTAGGCCGATGAGGATTTACCCTTAGATATTGTTGACTTAAACTTAAATCATTTATGAGCCAAAACATTAGAACCTAACCTTAGTAGAATTAAAATGATTTGCAATGGGAAATGACCGAATAACCTAAGTGAAAGGGGTCAGTAAGGAATGCATAGTGATGGCTCAGAATATAACTTATGTCATCGGTAACTAGGAAAATCAGTCAACACAAAAATAAAACACCAAAGGCTTTTAGATGGATCAATTAAGCAACTAGGTTACCAAAGTAAAACCTTAAACCTATACCAGTGGGTGACATGTGACATGCTAATATCAAGTACAAAAGGTCTGAAAATATCAAGAATTTTGAGGGCTCTATCACCTTCTTCACCTAAAGAATGCAATGAGATGAATATTGATGAAATCACTTGTCCCCAAGTAGATGGTCAAATTGCATTTGATTTATTTTTGGAATGTAATTTGGTTTTTTCATCAATGGAGCATGTTAGTTCTATGAATGATGAAGAAATTGAAGATAAGCATGTATGTGTTCAACATGTTGGTACTAAGTATGAAGCTAAAAATGATGAACATGCTTTTAGCCCTATTGTTCCTGATTGCTTATATGAAGTAGATCTGGAGATGTTAGCTACACATGAAGAAGACAATGAAGTTCTCATGAATGCTAGAAAGGCCCCATTGTTAAATGAGCAAAATTCACACAATGACAAGCACGTGGATCTTGAACTAGCAACATTACCTATTGAAAGTATGGACAATCTTGTTAATCTACCTGACAATGAATTTTCAAAATGTGAGTTGAAGGTGTTAACCATTGATTATGTAAATTAAATTGAGAATCTATTTGCATATTCTTCTAGTGATTATGATGATTTTGACAATCATGATGATATAGAAGAATCAGACCCTCATGCTGAGAGGACAAATATTTTTATGACACCAATGAAAGTATGGAAGAACCCATTATATGATGAAACTCCACTGGTATGTGAGATGGTAATTGATGATCCCTACTGGTGTAGGAATATTCCACTCTTGGTTGAAGACCCTGATGAGTTTCTGGAAAATATCATTCGTAATTTTGGGGAAGATAGTATAGATGGAACATCAAGGAATGGACACCGACCTGACTTCATTTTGGAGGAAGGTAACCTTTTTTACATAGTTATCTATTCATGTGAAATATATGGTTGTATAGACTTTGGAGAGCTAGTTTACTCATGGTTAGATGAGCATATTGCATTTGATGATAGTCAATAGTGTAGTTCAGATGTGGTGTTAGTATAATATGACAATTACTCACATGGTAAAGAACTTCTAGATGAAGATGTCATTGACCATGATGACAATCCTAAGTACAATACTAATGAAACAAAATAATGTACGTCCTTCTCTATGGTATATGGTAATGTGATTAAAACAAAGGATGAATTGTTAGCCATTTGTGATAATATGGATGACATACATATGGGTGAAAGAGAAAGTTCCTTTTTGAATAATCAATTAATGCATCTAGAGGGGTACACTAGTTTTGAGCTGGCTTTGTTACATATTGATGATGAGAAACAATTTGATGAACCCTCAGATTATGTTAATGTTGTAAGACTTTTTAACTTATATGGAGAGTCTAGGGGTGTAAATAGGATCAAGCATGGTGTAAATCAATACGAATGTGCACTTGAATTCTTTGTAGGGGCTCCATATCTTATGTGCATTATCATAGAGTTGTTTCCATATAATGAGATCAACACTTATGTGGATCAAAATGAAGACCCTCCTTAGTTTGTATCATTTTTCTCTAATACTTTAGGAGACGCTAACCAAAGCATACAACAAGGTTCTTATGAAGGATTTCAATTTGAGGAAAAATAGAATATGATGTTAGAGCCCGTGATCAGGAGGAATATGGAAGTTTTATCTTTTCAACTCATCTAGATGACCTTATGGTGCAACAAGATGATGAGCAAAATACACTAGTACAAAAATAGAAATATATGACTAAATAAACTACTAAAAATTGTATATAAATGACTAATCTTGGTCACATGACCATTAGTAGTTTATTGTTGGTCATTTATAACACGACCAAATTTATGAATAAACTATTTTAATCATTTATCTAGTCATTGATTTAGTCGTTAATTTAGTCATTGATTGTTGTTAACTAGTCATTTATTTAGTCATGATAGTAATTTATTTAGTCATATATTTAATCACTAATTTAGTCATATATTTAGTCATTGATTGTTGTTAACTGGTCATTTATTTAGTCATAGTAGTCATTTATTTAGTCATTGATTGTTGTTAACTGGTCATTTATTTAGTCATAGTAGTCATTTATTTAGTCATATATTTGGTCAGATATTTAATCATATATTTAGTCATATATTTAGTCATTGATTTAGTCATTACTTTAGTCATATATTTAGTCATTTATTTAGTAGTATATTTAGTGCATTTTTAATTGCCATCATTTGGTAGTTTAATATTCATTTTATTAATAAAAAATATTACTTATCAACTATCGAAAAGATTTGCACAATAAAATAGCAATGATAAGGTAAAAATAGCTTATTTTATTAATCAAAAAGATGTTACATACAATTGTGTAAGCTTGAAAATGGAGTTACAATTTGTTGTCCCAACATGAATTTTTTTGAAAAGATTACAATACATTGCTGAAAGAGAAAAAAACTAGCTGAAATATGCTCCAAAACCTTGCCTTTTATGTTGTTGAATAGCTTACACAAGAATAGGAACATGACTATTCTTTTATATCATAACCTTCAATCTCTTACCCTTGTAACGCTTGTTGATCCTCTAACTGTCATTTGTGCATGATTGTTCTTTTATATCATAACCTAAAGTCATTTATCCTTGTAATGCATAAGTACATGATACATCTTTGCAAAGGAACTTTCATTCTATGATTGTGATAAAGCTCCAATCATTTGTAGGCTACCCTCATTCTGATTATTATCATCTTATGACCATGTTAACTGTTACTTCATTGTTTCTCTTACCACTGAACTATTCCAAAAAAAAAATGATCATTTACCTCTTCATCTTCATATCTTGCTAGTTTCTTTATCACCAATCACGAATCCTACCAACTGAAGTAAATTTGAGTCATTGTCCACAACTTTCCTACCTGTCAGCAACTCCAGAAGAATGATACCATAGCTATAAACATCAAATTTCTCATTAAGCCTTGAGGTTCTTGTATATTCAAGGTCAATATAACCAATAGTACCCATAACATAGGTGGAGATGTGAGTTTTGGCTGAGAAAATGCACTTGGCAATGCAAAATTCTAAAAAATGTGCTTCGAAGTTGTCATCTAAAAGAATGTTAGATATTTTTATATCCCTATGAATAATGCATGGGTTACAGTCACGATGAAGATATGCTAATCCTTTTGTAGCACCATAGGCTATCTTTAGATGAGTATCCCAGTCTAAAAAAATCTTCTATGAAGTTCCTACACAAAAAATTAAAATATTTGTTAAGTTCTCCTCAATATATTTTGATTAGATGGTAGAAATATTGATTGGACTCATATTTCATAAATCTATCATGTTTTTGCATAACATCATTTTCTCACCATGTAGGATGTCCTAGAGACTTCCATTTACCATGTAGTCATAAAATATGAACAAGAAAAATATAGAACTACATAGTACTGAAAAAAATAAATTAAAAAATGAACCTAGAAGAAAGGATGCTGAAGACAATCGGCTGTAGTTGGCACCTACATTTTTTGTATAGCTTCAGATCTATCCACCTGGTCCAAAACAAAAAGCATGTGAACCAAGTTAGAATCCCCACAGAATCATTAAGGACAAAAAACTTCATATGTTGACAACAACAAAAGTAAATACTAAACAAGAACACTTCCCGAACTACATTCACAAGCATAAATTTAGAAATATACTATTACTAGATTAGAAAAAGAGTACTTTGATAGAAAGAAAATAAGAGACAAAAAGTGAAGAATAGTTAGTTTAAAAAATAGATGGGATCTCTAACATCAAATATTATATTTAAAAATTGGATTGTGAGGTTTATGATCCAAAGATCCCATGATAGTAACAGTCATTGTGACATATTTTGTACCCATCTAGATACGTGTCCTCACATAATAAGGTGTAATATATTTCATTCACAAACATCTATTTTCATTAAGGAAGAAAACATCAGGAAAAGTTATTCATGATGGTTTAAGACAAGAAACAAGTAGAATTTTTGGAATTCCACATATTTGTTAATTTTAGCAAGCTACACATTTATATCACTAAAATATAATCTCTTAATAATAGAATCCAATTAACATCTTGTTAAATAGAGTACACAAACAAATCGTGTTTATATTCATGTTCCCAAACCATCAAAATAGCTTACAAAATGATTGTGTGCTGCTCAAATTCAGTTTATTGCAAATGTGGCTGCTAAAAATGTAGATTGCAAGAGGCAGGCTCAATAACTAAGTTAATGGATATATTCGTGATTTGATCATTACCTATTTATTCACATTATATTAGATGCTTACCATTCAAAAAGAAAAATGAAGGATTAAGAATATGTATAAGAAATTAAAAAGTTCAAAATGACAGAATAAAAACTAAGTATTAATTATAGAATTTGTGTTGTCAAATTAAAAACATGTACATAAGATCATTTAGAGCCTTTTGTATATCGAGGTAATCATATTTCTTGTGTCATTTTTTTATAGGTTTGTGAGTTGTTCTGTGCTTAACTAAAGATCATTAAAATCCCCCTTGATAAAACAAAAATACCATTTCCCTCAAGGTAACTTTTTCCCTATAAAATTTGGAAAGGAAACAGTTTTTAGGGCATCTAAAAACTAATAACTAAAAGAGATGACTTGGATTGTGAATCATATATGAAATTATGCACACAAGTGGATCAAACTTGTTCTTTTTAGAATTCTTTGGTTTTAGATGTTCTATAAGAAACTAAGTTTGAAAGTATCATATAAAATCCTCAGAGTGAATGGAAAAAGACAAACTACACGTCATGTACAAAGATGCCTATCATATAGAAGTTCCATGTATCTAGCTTGTAAAAGACTCTTAAACCCACATATATACTTTATTTCTCATTCTAAAGGTAACTTGATACAGAAGAAAATATACTGATATGATAACCTAGAAAATAATAGCCAATA
The DNA here is from genome assembly GCA_007258455.2 of Sequoia sempervirens. Lineage (NCBI taxonomy): Eukaryota > Viridiplantae > Streptophyta > Pinopsida > Cupressales > Cupressaceae > Sequoia > Sequoia sempervirens. Next base: position 95,224,316 of record VDFB02373365.1, read on the forward strand.
ATCTGTGATGTATGAGTTTTTGTTTAACCAAAAGACTCAAAGTTAGTATTTTAAATTAGAAAAACTCAATTTTTTTTCTCAGGTAACAATTTTTTTTCTTTGCAAACAGAAAAGGACAAATCTCTCAAGAATATGAACTCGTCTTCCATCCTGCATTGCATTGGATAGCAAAAAATGAGAAAGCAACACACAAACCACCATTCCATTAGTATCTTTATTGGTGCTCTCAACTAATTCAACACTTTAAAAAATGTTTCAGAGTTTTACATTACTCTCTCATAAATATGCAAAATCTCTACCTTTCTTAATCCTTGCTTCAATGCATTCTTGTAGCAAGCGATGCCAAAGATAGAACCAATCCATAGAAAGCTCATTTACATGGATATAGCAATCAATTTAAAATAACATATTTTCAAATATGTTGCATCATGAAATAGATATAACATGGATATATAGAAAATATTTGACATAGCTCATCACATGGATACATCAATAAATTTAAAAGCTCTTTATTGGCACAGCTTATAGCCTGGGTAGAACATGAGTTGTATGTCAAAGAATGTTACATAAACTTTATAAATTTATTTGAGTTCCAATTCCAGAAAGCTTGTTCTAAAGAATCCTGCAAAATTTAGCAGAATGGATGCTGCTCACTTTTTGGATAATATGAAGAGTCCTATAGTAGAAAAATCTTATAACTATGTATGCACATATTATCATAAACAACAATTTGTTACACTTAATGGATAGATAAAATTATTTTTTTAGAATTAATTTCTCTTTCTTGGCTCTATCAAGTGCTTTCGGATTATTGTGAGTTCATTGCATAGAGGGAGAGATGCATATCAATACCCTAGTCACCTAAGATACTCACTCTTTCTAAGCATAATGTAGCTAGTGTGAGGGCATTCTGAGAGATTTGAAAGGGTGCGATGATTGTCAGGGTGCTCTGCATCCATGGACAGATGGTCGGAGTAGCAATGGTGTTTGATAATTTGGTAGGATTGCAGAGTAATTCCTCTGCTGTGGAAGAAGACCCTAGGAACATAAATCTCAGTTAGTTAAATGTTTTCTTGTGAGCTCTATGTTAAAAACCAAGATAAGATTCGCAAACCAAAAAGACCTTCTACAGAAGAGAAAATCAAAAAAGCAAGAGAGGTTGCAAGAAAGATGTGCAACATAATATTCAAGAATTTAAATAATTAAAAGATATGATTTTCTTTATAAAAGCAAAGATGCATAACCCTAATCTTATCTTGAGCAACAAGATAGCTCGATAAGATAAAGATGAAAGCCTAAAACTTAGGAATTAAATAATTACCTAAATAAACTTATGCAAAGTGTAATTAAATATTAATTACACCAACACCCCCCATAAGTGCAACTTAGGGAGAAGCAAATAAAGCATGCACCTAAAACTAAGATGAATGCAAGAAAGCATGAATGGGTCCCGACAACAAGGCTTGATCAGGTACCCAAGTACAAATGTAATATGAGGTAGAGAAGGAAAACCCAGTGGGACAAAACCCCCTACAATGAGATGACTACTGCAAAGAAGCACTGGAAGAACACTATGGAGTAACATTGGAACCTGATACTGGCAAGCAAAGAAAGATATTTTTGTTTACTATTGAAACTAGATGAGAGTCATTGATTGACTCAAGGAATCATGATAAAGCAACATCAAACCCAATGCCATGGAACACTAGAAAACTCACAAACTAGAACAACTCTAGAATTTTTGAAGCAATAGTAAATGAGATGATGACAAAATCTAGAAGCCATGTATCTCGATGTCGATGCCAAACTGTGACTAAAACTCTTCCATGGGAAGGAGTACCATGAAGACTCTAGAACATTAACCATAAAAACATGGTGCTCAAATTGAGATGGATCCAATGTGGATCATTAACCATAGGATCTCAATCTAAAGTGTGAACTGGATGTGAATCAACAATGTGTCTAGCTAAGCAAAGATATGGCCAAAACAAACTAAAAAAATAGATAGACTCATGCAAGTTGCCATAAAAAAAAAATGGACATGAGTATCAAAGTGAAAACTTCACTCTAATCAGATTTATTATGCAAGAAACCCCCCTGAATGGAACTTTATCATAGTTCATTTATTACAATAACCCGATGATTGTAAAAGGAGAGTATTAGAAACATGCATATATAGAAAAAAAAAATTGATGTCAGACCTATGTAGAGGATAGAATCAACTTTCCAATTCCGCAAGAATGATGAAAAACGGATCACCAAGGCAAAAGATATGCCCTCTAAAGTGAAATCTGTAACATATGAGTTCAAAGGCCTGCAAAACAAATCTGAAGTAGAATCTGGTAAAAACACCAACACCACTAGATTGGCATTGGAATCAGCTTTCCAACAGTATCTCGTTTGCAAAAAAGGAGATCGTGTGCAAGAAATATACCCGATTTCGTGAACACTGCTCCAGAATTGAGAAAACACAGTGTGCCATTAAATTTGATGGTTATATGGCCGTCGCAATGACAATACGGGCCAAAATTTGATGGTCAAACAGCTGTCGGCGCTTTTTCCCAATTAGGCTTATTACAAAAAAAATGTTTTTTTGTAAAAAAAACAATAAAAAAAATATACATGATTTTTTTTTCTTTTAAATTTAAAAAAATAAAAAATGATTGGTGGGGGGGCATGTGGGCCACCCCCACCCCTCCATGAGGTGTAGTACTGCTGTGCAGGTCTGTACCTATGCAGTACCCTATGCAGGTACATCCCTGCGCAGTAGACTATGTAGGGGTACTACCCCTTTGAATTTTTTAAAAACTTTTTGTGTTTTTTTTGAAAAAAAAACCAAAAAGATTTACAATTTTTTTTAAAAAGGCTTTTAAAATATTTTTTTGCATGGAGGAAAAAACTGCGATTTTTTTGCAGAAAAATAAATTTATTTTTTTTACAAATTTTTTACCTCAATCCACATGTACGGCGGTACAGGTAAAAAAATTTTACCTCAGAAATTAACTGGACCCAAATATAGACATATTATATGTTGTTTTTCATCTCTCGAATGCTCTGGATCTGATGGCAATGTCCGATTTGCCTGAAAATGCACCAGAAGCTTCGCAACTCCCAACTCTGACAAATCTTCAAACCCTCATAACTCTGGCATAAAATGTCGGATTCAGGCGAAACAAAAGTTGATCTTGACTTTTTCGATAGCCCTGGTCTCGAAAATGAGCTCAAATTTCCTCCAACGTGCACCAAAAGTGACCATGCAAGAGCACCCAAATAGAGAGACAAACTTGAGGTATGAAAAACCCTCAAGGAATCCCGAATGAACTCTGCAATGAATTTCTCAAAAATCTAAGAAGAGGTTGCAAATCAAGGCTCTAATACCATGTTAAAAACCAAGATTAGATTTGCAAACAAAAAAGACCTTCTACAGAAGAGAAAATCAAAAAAGCAAGAGAGGTTGCAAGAAAGATGTGCATCATAATATTCGAGAATTCAAATAATTACAAGATATGATTTGCTTTATAAAAGCAAAGATGCATAACCCTAATCTTATCTTGAGCAACAAGATAGCTCGATAAGATAAAGATGAAAGCCTAAAACTTAGGAATTAAATAATTACCTAAGTAAACTTATGCAAAGTGTAATTAAATATTAATTACACCAACAGTCTAGAGATACATGTGAAGGGAAGAATGTAGGTCAGAATTTATTTTTGTTTCAATGGTTTTCATTTAAGGAATTCAAAAATATTTTAGGTTTAATTATAAATGGATAATTATAGCTTTAATGGCGCTCTTTAGAGTACTATTACATCTCATCAAACCCTTATGATGTTTCCATTTTCTGCTCAAGAATATTTGATAACTTTTCTATTTTTCTTTGATTGTTACTTTGTGTAAGGCTATTGATCTAGGGTAATCATTGTCTTTTGAACCTCTATTTTGTGTGATATTGGTTGCACCTATCTTTATATGTTATAGATAAGGATAGTCTATGTCTGTATGGATTTCCAAGTGAACAATAGGAAGTGAATCTATTTGGAGAAGAGGTGTCTCCTAAGATACCTGAGCCAGCTTTAGGAATCAAGATTGTATGGGACAGGATGTAGGAAATGGAATGGCTCTCTTTGGTTGAGGTTCACAGTGATGCTTGGCTATCTGAAGTTTCTATCTATTATGGTGCAAGATTTAGTTTTGATAAGAATGATAGGTGCAATTAACTTGGCTTGAACTTTCCTTTGATTTCAATTGATTTGTTGTGGATCATGTGTTGTTAAAAATTTTCCTGTGAGAAGAAAATATTGTTGCCATTTCTATGAAGTTTCTAGCCACAAACACAGTTTCATGTTTTTTCCCACTTGCCCTGCTAAAATGCAATTCCAATGCTTCTAATTTATCATGATTACTTTTTTAAACATACAACACAAGGCATTCACTTTGATTTCCTAGTGTTTCTTGTTGTTTAAAGGGCCACTTTAGACCTATAATCCACTGCATATATGGAAGGGCTATTAGAGTTTCCCTCCTATCTTTTTTGGAAGGAATTTCTATCTACCAATTGTTATATATACAATGCCCCATATTTAGTGACAACAATCACTCTTCATATGGCAATACGAACCCTTATTTCTTATGTGGTGTTGGTTTACCTAGATCACTTTTCTCTTTACCCATCTATTTATGAAATACCTCAATTAATGGGAAAATGCATCTGTTTTCCTTGATATTTTTATTTATTTATCAATGTTTATGCCCTTTGTAATGGGTTGTCTTAGGCCACTACTTTATTTATAGCTCTATTTATATATCTTTAACTTATTTACTATAATATGCATACATGTTCAACATTGCAAAAAGTATTTTACCTAAAAACAATTTATCAAATCACAAATGTTATTAAATGTAACATAAAAGTATACAATGTCATTTGATATGACAATGTCATTTATGTTTAATCTATTTTTTAATAATTGTCTGACTTGGTTGTAGTCAAGTAAGTAGATCAAGAAAGGAGGCAAAGTATGGATGATTACCTTCAGAAATGGATTCGAATGAAACTCCATTGTTTGGAAGGCTATTCATGATTTGGGTCCTTTTTAGAATGATAAAGATTATATTAATCTACATCAAGTAGTCAATAAGTTGTAGCTTTGAGAACAGGTCCCAGGTTCAAATTGGGAAAAGAATATTTATCACTTTTCAAGTGGGAAGTATGTGATGATTATAGTCAACTGAAATGCATAGGCCTATATCAGATTCACTTGATCATTTTACTGTTTTCTTATGAAAAATAACAAACTCTAGTTTGGTATTATTTTTCTTTCAATAATTATAATTACGCCACTCTTTTAGTGTTTTTTGTTGTTGTGTTGCTTTTATCTGAAGGATTCTACCTATTTGTAATTTGGTTTTTGTTTGATGAAGTATAAGCTATTTTTGTTTTCATTTTTTATTTAAGATTTATAAATTCGGTTTTCTATGATGTCTAGCCTATATACTATTTTAGAAATGCACGAGTTGTAAAAAATTGTAAAAAGAGGAAAATTATGGAATTTTTTTATAGGGACTGAACAATTTCATGCATTATTTTAGGGTTGCTATTTATATTCTTGATCTTGAGCAGTCTGCCATTACCATTACTAAGAGATTTAATGATATTCTTATTTTGTTATTGTCTCTCCCTTACTAAATTACAATATCTCCTCCTTTATATGAGAAAACAATTTTAGTTTTTATAGATCATTCAATTTCTATGATCTCTAAAGTGGTGGTTTAGGTATAGATTTCTCATTTGGATGCTTCAAATTTATTTTTTCTTATGAACTACTTTATCATTGTGTATGGATAGGGGACCCATTCCAGGTATTGTGGAGCCTTGCTTGGTGCTTTTTGTGCCATGAAGCCTAGAGACATAACTAGAGGCTTTTAAAAACAACTTAAATGATAAAAAAGAAGGCCTTAGTGAAAATTTACACCTAGCTTGAAGGGGCCATGTAATTTTATTAAAATTACTAAAAATTTCTCATTTGGCTAAGTCAAAAAAACCCTAAGAAGGGGTGACCTCTTTGAGGGAATAGTAAAAGTTTATAAAATGAGTTTGAGGCTGCCATTTGACATATCTCAAGTTTATAATTTTAAGAGCAACTTGCAAGTTAGAGCTCAAGGAGGGTTTCTACATGCAGATTTGGCCTTCCAGGAATAAAAACTCTTGGGAGAAGGGAGTGTTGAACGTAGCCCCAACATTCTAGAAGGTAAAAATAGCATATAGAGGTTCTCTTATCAGTTTGGAAGCAAGTTTTGAGGAAGAATATTGCATATCAGTCCATTTTGAGGTTAGAAATTTACATTAGATTGAAGACCAGTCCTTTTAGAGGGCATTTCTACCATCCTACAACAATTGCATAGTCAGTCACACCTCTGTTGGGAATTTGGGCTTCAAACCCTAGGTGCCAAGTGGAAATTTTGAAGTTTGGGAGCTGAAAATTCACCTACAACAATGGCAAAACTCCTCTCACACCTGGAAATGAATTGGGTAGTCATTTTTAGAGCTCGAAGAGTTCAAAATTGCTGTCACAAAGTTATATCAGACCTGAGATTTTATTTGTAGCCTTGTAATAGTTCATTTCTAGGTCTATGGATGAATGGGTATGTTGCATTTGGCCCATATCTATGTAATTTCAGTCTTTTCTTAATAGAATCATTGTATGCTTTGGTTATTTTCCATTATCAGCATTGAATATGTCATGTTGTTTGCATAAAACTCCAAAAACATCAAATAAATTAGAGAAAGCATGAAACACAAATAAAACCAAACTCATTCTACACGCTGGTCAAAGACTTCAAGAAAAACCAAAATCAGAAAATTCAGATCAGATTGAGGAAGGAATCTTTCAGGCGGATAATATTTATATTATTAATATATATTATATTTAAGCTATTAGTAATTAACGTTAATTAATTTTAATTTTTTAAATATATTAATTCAAATATGAATATTATGAATATTGATATGTTATAATTATATTAATATTAATATTAATAAATATTATATTTATATATTATTTTTTATATTTCATATATATAATATATATACAATCATATTATCATATTAATATATTTTTGTCAATAGTGGCATAGTATGATGGTTAAGTTGTTATGGTGTTGCTCTTTCCATCAAGGTTCAAACCCCATTAGGGTGTAATTGTTGAATGTTTAAATTGGGGATGAGGTCCCCCATTTGTAACCTCACCAGTTCATAGCTCCGAGTCAAAAGCGTTTACCCCTTAAATAATGATAATATTAATATATTTTTTGTTTTTTGTTTATATTTATATAAATGGATATTAGATATTATTTTATTTTACTATATTTATTTATTATTTATTAAAAAAAGTTTCATATATGTTTTTGTATTGACGAACTTGTTTGAACTATATAAATATGATATTTTCACATGTTGATTTTACTCATAAGCTTCCAGATTTGGTCCTATCGTATGCATTTTCCACTCATATTTTTCCATATTGCCCCTTTGAATCCATTGGGTCTTGCATATTTTCCATTTTGGTTCATATTGGCATAGGTCTCCCTCTATCTCCCCGACCCACTATGTTTTTCTGCTAATATCTTTTGTTTCAAGTGTTTCGGCGTGACAGGTTTGGGTCTCTTGGATCCATTTTTCTACTAGCAAATGTCTGTTGCCTATCAGCAAGACGTTTCTCTTGTTTCGGCAATTGGAGTTTTCCTCTGCTGGCGGTTATCAGCATAATGATCATCTTGTGTTGGTGACAACGGAGACATCTATCAGCGTATGTTATGGCTATCAGGATAGGGTCTCACTGAATTCAACGTGTCTCCCCAACTTGTGATTGGAATGGTTTATCGACAGGAGTCAGGTGTTCAGTCTAATGTCTTGCTGAAGTTATGATGTCTCGGTGACAAGTGCACTTTGGTTTCCCTTCGGCGTATGTTGAGATCCATGGCAGGAGGTCTTAGTGAAGTGAGTTAGTCTCACTGACAATGCAGGAGGTTTTCTTCTAAGTAGCTTTTCGTGGGAGATAAAACTATCGGTACATGGTCTCTCTGATGTCTTGATGCTATAGTGACAGTAAGTCAAATGAAATATACAATTCGGCAAGAGACTTCTTATGTCTTAGTGAGGATAATTAGGACAAAACATGTTACGCAGTGTGACTCTTTGGCTTTCAATATATCATCTCGGTGAGTTACCTTTGGTCTCACCAATAATGCATATAGAGACTCCATCAGTATGAAAATATTCTGGTCTTAACGAGCATGTGTGACTTCAAGGTACTTCAGTATGACATGGTGTTGTCTACGTAAGGTTTCCCCAATAGTTACAAGTTATAGTGACAAACATGAGACGGGTGGCTTCTTTCAGTGTCAGAACCTTTGTGTCTTGGCAATATGTTGTGGCTCGAGGCTTTTAGCTAAACAAAGTTAACTCACTATAAAGTCTCATCGATGTTGTGTGGTCACATCGAGACTTAAAGAATCAAAAGAATATCCTTTGACCTCGATCTAACAGGCATGGTGTCATGGCAACCTACGAGTACTGAAGGATTTTCGGTGGAGGGAAGTGAAATATGTATGAAATCTCATCGACTACTTGAGGCTATAGCGAAACAAAGGCGATACTTCTTAACTTCGATGTAACAAGTGGGTGGTCATAGCGAACATGAATTACAAAGTGCAAGGATGAAGCATTTGAATTGCCTTTGGCAGGACGATATGTTATGTCTGGCCGACTATTCGACTGGTAAAAATAGAATTTCAAAATCTTGTGGCCGACATGTTGAGTGCTTGGAAACCATTTCTGGCCAACTTGAATTGAGCCTGAATCTTGTGGAGGGCCGACATATATTTTATTTTGATATTTTTCCCATGTTGGTGTATAAATAAGCATATTGTAGTTGATAATAAGAGAAAACAAAATTAGATTTTTGATATACTGCAAGTAGATATAGTAGAATAAAATTATCAGACCAGAAAGTGTTTCTTATCTTGATCTCATTTGACTCTACATGCCCAACAAGGCACTAGTCCCTACACTTCGTCATTTTGAATTCATTCAGCTTCTTTATATCTTTAAATTGAGCATTTAGGATTTAGATTAGAATATTGTCATTTTTTTCAAGTTGGATTTCATTTGTTCACTCCCATCTACCATTGTGAACAAGTTATTGTAAGAGGATTGATTTCAAGTTAAGTCTGCATTATTTAGAGAGGTACACCCACCCAGGTCTTGTAGCACCTAAAGTGTAGAAGGTTGAATTCTTTCAATTTTGTCTGTTACCCTAAAGCGTATCAAGAGATTGGAAACCTCTTGAGGTAGCTTGCCTGCATTTTTTAGAGCTAACAAATTGGTGACTCTACTGGGGAATAATCAAAATCGAGGCCTTAATCATAGAGTCAGAAATCTTGAATAGACTCCGCTGGGAACAAGAAATATTGAACATTTTTATCATTTTGATTAAAGTGAGTGGCAATTCTGATAGAAATTTTTGTACTTATTCATCATGAATTGAAGGTCTTAGTAAAGGGGAGGTCATTCTAGAGCTCCTGCTGATAACAATAAGTGGACCCACAAGAATGACAATGTAGACAAAGGAAAAGGGAAATGTGAGGACATGCATCTGACAGGTAAAGATAAAGCATCAAAAGTCCATTGTGAAACATATGATCACTATGATACCTGGAAGGATAATTCAAGTGCAAAACTATGTACCCCTGAGGAGAAAATAAATCCATTTTATAATCCTCAGCAAATGGCTAAGTTTGAAGCTCAGAAACGGGTTGAGTATAAGCTGAACAAGAGGCTGAATAGATCAGAATTCAACATGAATATGATCAAGGGATGGAGGGTAATCACCAAAATCCTAAAGGATACCATGAGCTCTTAATTTCTGATGAAGTAAAAGAACAGTTGGAATTACAAGAGAAAAAGATAAAGGAGCTGGAAGCTAAATTATAGAATGTTCAAATTGTTGATTAGATGGCTGGTGGCCCAAAGTATGTTCCACCTCACAAGCAAGGTGACCATAGTGTAGGGCCCTCCAATCAGCAAAATGCTCCTCACAATCAGATAAGGAATCACCACAAGTAGCCAAATTGTCCACATCACATTCCTACACAACATACAGGTATGTATCCACCTCCTAGTCAGAATTATACCCCATATTATAATGCTCAGTACAATAATCACATCCCTCAGTATTAGCATCCACATGTTCCTCCCCTTCACCAACATGCAACCATGATCAGACAGTTTGATTTAGTTGGTTTTCAATTGTATCCTTACCCTATGGATGGCAGTTGGAGGAATATGGTGCCCAAATTTATAGGGAGTAATGCAATAACAGCTGAAGAACATTTAAGAAGTTTTAATATTTTCATTCAGGACATAGATATGCCTTATAAAGATTTACACATGAAGCTGTTCATGATGTCACTTCTTGAAGATGCCAGGGATTGGTTCAACAACCTGCCAGCATTCACAATTAATTCTCTTCAAGCATTTCAAGACAAACTCTTAGAGTAATATGGGAATCAAAATGCTCTAGATACAACTCTTCATGAATTAATGAGAATTCAAAAAAATCAAAATGATTCAATTTATAATTTCAACCTAAAATTAAACAAGCTACATACTAAAGTACCTCTTAGATCAAGGTTGCTAGATTCTGTTGCATTGAGTGTTTATTTAAATGCTTTTGATCCCAAGATAGGGTATGAACTGAGATGTAGATCCCCGAGAGATCTAGCTAAAGCACCAAAGATTACTTTGACAATTGAAAACAATAGGAAGGCTACTAGTACAACTAATAAAAGAGATAATCTAAGGCCTCCTCAGCAAAATAATTATTACTGTAGACAAGAGAATACCTACAGAAATGAGAATAGAGGTGAAAGACGAAGGCTGCATGATATGCCTTACAATACAGACTAGAAAGATGGGAAACCTATGGCAGCTAGGCCAAGAAACAAGGAAACTCTAGATCCATTGATCAAGAAAGGGACTTACATGGTGAGTAATAATTACTTTTGTGAAGTTTTTAATCAGCCACATTCTCCAGACTATTGTGTTGTAGCTCAAAGGATACAAGAAGAAGGAATGCTAAGGGAAAATAATGGAGAAGATCACACTGTATTTTTCACTTCTAATTTTTTTCACCATGCTAAGGAAAGAAACTCATCTTCAGAGGATGAGGGCTATGAATATGATGTCTCCAATCAAAAGTATAATGTCCATATGGCTGAATAGTAGATTTTTTATGATTCTGATGAAGATTACACAGAGCCACATCATGTTGCAGTGCCTGCTCAATGCAATGTGAGGAGACTTATTGAGGATGAAATAGAAAGGATCACTATTGCAGTAGTTGAGAAAGCCAAAAGTCAATACTAGTTGAGAAACAAAAAAGTAAATGAGCAAGATGGAGTTCCTGGGGGAATTTTATAAAAGATAAAAAAGACAACACAGGAAATTACAAAGAAGCCAGAAAACAAGCAGCATGATCAAATTGAATAGATACTAGGCCAAAAGGAGGAAGTAAAGGAACTAAATAAAGAAATATAGATGCCTGACCAGTCCAGTAAAAAAGAAAAAGAAGAAAACAAAAGAGAAGCGCCAGAATTAAAGAAGACTATCAAGGTGGAGAGTTCCTCTTTTGATTTCACTCAGGCATTGTCCCAGGTAAGAATGTCTGTTCCACTACTTGAGATGATGAAAATTAAAGAATATAGGGATACTGCTATTCAATTGATAATGAATGGAGAACATGTGAATGCTTAAAATAAAATAATTGTTAAAGCAGTTAATAGGCAGGAGAAAAATAATTCTGAAGTCTGCTTGAGTTATATATTATCAACTGCTCCTCAAGTTGATCCCTTTTTTACTACGATGCTTATCAATAACAAATTGTTAAGGAACTGGATGATAGATTTTGGTGCTGCTATAAACATCATGCCTGTTGGAGTCATGAAACAACTTGGTATGTGGGTTGATATCACTGGAGGCAAGCGTTATGCAATGGATAACAAACCTGTTCCTGTGGTTGGTATTATGAAAGATGTTGAAGCCAAATTGGCTACTTATCCACAAGTGGCTATAATATAGATATAACGGTTATTGATACTCCTCAATTTGGGATGCTTTTGTCAAGGCAGTGGATTGCAGCTATAGTTGGAAATGTTCAATTTGATTTATCTTATGCTACAATACCAGTGAATGGCCAGGAAGTCAAACTGTATAGGGAGCCAAGAATGAGCCAGCTTGTTGAATGTGTACCACAAGATCAAATTAATTGTTTTTGTGATGTTGATATGTGGAGTTTTAAAATAGAACCAACTCAGCCAAGATTAATTAATAGTGATCCAATTGAAAAACATGTTGCACAAAATTGCAATGGTGTATGGAAGATGTACTTTGATGGAGCCTGCAGTCAAGAAGGTAATGGAGTTGGGATTGTATTTGTTTCACTTGGACGTATTACTTTTAAATATTCTTTTCTATTAGCATTTGAATGTACAAACAATATGGAAGAGTATGAAGCTTTATTGACAGGCTTAAACATAGCTGTGAAACACAAGATTAAGTTGCTGGCTGTTTTGTGCGATTCTGAGTTGGTTGTTTCATAGATTAAATCAAAATATGTAGCAAAGTGAAAAAGATTAAAACAATACCAGAATGTTGTATGGGATACCATTGAATTATTTGATGTATTTTCAATTGAATGGATTGACAGATCAAAGAACATAATGGCTAATTTTTTAGCAAATGTGGCACTGAAAAGAGATGATATCACACTGGCTGGGGTATCACAAATAGAGTTTAAGACAAGGCCTGCTATTCCTAATAACATTTATAGTTGGCAGGTCTTCAATGATGTTACTAACCTTTTGAAATTCCTCAATTGTATAGATCAGTATGAGGCTCAGGAAATTGATTTCAATGCTTTTGTTGAAGAAGTGGATGGGAAACAAACTATGTTTGGCAAGGATATCTTACAACTCAAAACAAACAAGCTTCCTAAAGGATTAGTGGCACTAGAAAGGGTGTATGATGGACATGATAGATCCCTTATGAAGCAAACACCAGTCAGAAAGGAAGATGTTGAAGAAATTAAATTGGGGACTGAAATAGCACCAAGAAAGGTATAGATTGGGAAGAAAATGAGCCTAGCAATTAGAACAATGTTGATTGAGCTATTGAGAAAGTACAAGCATGTGTTTGCCTAGTCATATTAAGATCTGAAAGCATAGAGGGAAGATTTATTTTAACATGTAATACCATTGAAGCCAGACGCCAAGCCTTTTAGACAGAAGCAAAGACCTATAAATCCAGTAGTGGAGCCTAAAATGCAAGAAGAACTAACAAAGCTCAGAGATGGAGGAATTATCAAATCAATCAGACATTCAACATGGGTTTCAAATCTGGTTCCTATGAGAAAGAAGAATGGTCATATCAGATTATGTGTGGACTTTATAAATCCGAGGATGGCATCTCTCAAGGATAATTATCCTCTACTCAACATGGAAGCAATATTGCATAAGGTGACAGGGTGTGAGCTACTGTCCATGATGGATGGGTTTTCTGGATACAATCAGGTCAAAGTCAAGGAATCTAAGTAATACAAGACAACATTCACTACTCCTTCGGGAACATATGTATACATAAGAATGCCATTTGGTCTCACCAATGCTGGAGCGACTTTCCAAAGAGCCATGGATGTAGCATTTGCTGATTTGTTTAATATCATCATGGTGGTGTACCAAGATGATTTGGCTGCTTATTCGAAGAAGGCTGAGGATCATGTGCAACATCTTGAAAAGGTATTTATTAAAGCTCTTGAATATGGTATTAGTTTAAATCCAAAGAAGTGTCATTTTGCAGTCATAGAGGGTAAGCTCTTGGGGCATATTGTTTCAAAAGAAGGAATTAGAATAGATCCTGAGAGGGTTGAAGCTATTGATAAGATTCCTATTCCTAAAATTGTTAAGACAATACATTCATTCTTTGGACAAATTAATTTTGTTAGAAGGTTTGTTTCTAATTTTGCTGAGATCATCAAGCCCATATCTAAAATGCTGAAGAAAGGACAAAAAATGGACTAGACTGCTGAAGCTTTAGATGCTTTTATGTCTATCAAAAGGGCTATCAAAGAGGCTCATGTTCTTAAGTCTCCAGATTTTACAAAGCCTTTTTAGATTTTTTCATTTGCTTCAATGCATATTATTGTTGTTGTTATGCTACAGAAGAATGAAGGTGGTTATGAAGACCATGTTTCTTCCTTTAGTAAATCATTACAAGGGTCTGAATTGAAGTATGACATAATGGAAAAGCAAGCCTTTGCTCTTATGAAGGCTACTAAAGAATTTAGACCATATCTTGTTGGAGCAAAAGTAATTTCTTATGTCCCTCATGTTGCTATGAAAGACATTTTAACACAATCTGAAGTCACAGGGAAAAGATGCAGATGGATCAACAAGATTCAAGAATTTGAGATGGAAATACAGATCACTAAGTTGGTAAGAGGCCAAGGCTTGGATAAGCTGATGGCAGAAACTAATATTGAGGCAAATATGATCTGTAATGTTGATGAAGGGGCTACAGTTGCAAGCATTGAACACACTCCATGGTATACTCATGTTATGTATTATCTTAAATTTATGAAATGTCCAGATCGATTAAGTGATAGTCAAAGGAGAACTTTGAAGTTGCAGGCATCGAAATATGTTTTTATGGATGGTGATCTATTTTGGAAAAACATGGATGGCATATTGTTGTTATGTTTGGATGAGTCATAGGCTAAGCATGTTTTGAAGGAAATGCATGAAGGAGTTTGTGGAGGTCATGATTTAGCAAAGACAACTGCACACAAAATTCTTAGGGATAGGTATTATTGGCCAAAGGTTTTTAATGATTCCTTTACACATGTGAGAAAATGTGAGGCTTGCCAAAAGTTTTCTGGAAAATTGAAGTATCAGGGTGCTTTGCCACTTCAACCTCTGTAGGCTGATGCCCCTTTTCATCAATGGGGAATTGATTTCATTGAAGAGATACAGGAGAAGTCAAGTGGAGGACATAGGTGGATACTAGTTGCCACTGATTATTTTACAAAATGGGTAGAGGCAATCCCAACCAAGCAGGCTGCAAGTAAAGTTGTAACAAATTTCTTGATGGACAACATTATCATCAGATTTGCTACACCATTAATGATAATCACAGATAATGGGATGTGCTTTAGGTCAGATGAATTCAAAAGCTTTTGTGATAAGTATGGCATTACTATTTCTTATGTAGCTCCTGGTCATCCACAAGCCAATGGTCAAGCAGAGTCTAGCAATAAGAGTCTCTTGAAGATTATAAAGAGGGTGCTGAGATAGAAGAAGAAGGCTTGGGATTCAAATATAAAACTAGCTGTGTGGGTTGATAGGATCACTGTGAAAAAGGCAATTGGAAAATCTCCATTTGAGTTAGTATATGGAGCATAGGCTAGGATGCCTCTATAGAATTTGTTACCAGTCAACAAGTTTGTCTTAGAGGAAGATTTGGAAGTTCTTGAACCCATGGAAGACAAAATGGAGCAACTTACTGAACTTGATGAAGTAAGGAGGGAGGCCCAAAATCAAAACATGAAGTTATAGGCACAGATGAAGTATCTATTTAACAAAAAGGAAAAGAATAGAAAATTTGAAGAGAGTGACTTGGTGTTGATGTGGAATGCAAGGTGTCAGGATAAAGGTAAGCATGGTAAATTTGAAGCTCTTTGGCTGGGACCCTTTGTTGTTGTTGGAAAGAGGGGTGAAGACTCATATTATCTACAAAACATGGCTGGTGAAGATCAGGAATTGCTTGTTCATGGGAAATTCTTGAAGCTTTTCTTCTCTTGATCAACACAGAGGGTTGAGGGTTGCCAGTGCATGGACAACTCTTGTGTATCCTCTTGAAAATTATTTTCCATGCATAGTAGTTTTAGGTTTTCATCCACCTCCATTCCACTCTCATCTTCCATTCACCTCCATCTTGCATTCAACTTGCATTCACTCCCACTTCGCATTCATTTCCATTACCATTCATTCCATTGCTGCTTAGTGGCTCATCATTTTATGTCTGGTCTGCTCACCCAAGATTGTGGATCCTTGATACATGATCTTACTATCA
This sequence comes from Sequoia sempervirens, assembly GCA_007258455.2. Classification (NCBI taxonomy): domain Eukaryota; kingdom Viridiplantae; phylum Streptophyta; class Pinopsida; order Cupressales; family Cupressaceae; genus Sequoia; species Sequoia sempervirens. Next base: position 95,240,498 of record VDFB02373365.1, read on the forward strand.
TTCATCCCCAGATGGAGCCATTGTTTGAACTATATAAATCTGATATTTTCACATGTTGATTTTACTTATAAGCTTCCAGATTTGGTCCTGCCGTATGCATTTTCCACTCATATTTTTCCATATTGCCCCTTTGAATCCCTTGGGTCTTGCATATTTTCCATTTTGATTCATATCGACATAGGTCTCCCTCTGTCTCCCCAACCCACTATGTTTTTCTGCTAATATCTTTTGTTTCAGGTGTGTTAGCATGATAGGTCTAGGTCTCTCTGATCTATTTTTCTGCTAGCAAATGTCTGTTGCCTATCGACAAGACATTTCTCTTGTTTCAGTGATTGGATTTTTCCTCTATTGGCAGTTATCAGCATAATGATCATCTTGTGTTGGTGACAATGGAGACATCTATCGGCGTATGTTATGGCTATCGAGATGGGGTCTCACTGAATTCAACGTGTCTCCCTGACTTGTGCTTGGAATGGTTTATCAGCGGGAGTTAGGTGTTCAATCTAATGTCTTGCCAAAGTTATGATGTCTTGGCGACAGGCACACTTTGGTTTCCCTTCAGCGTATGTTGAGATCCATGGCAGGAGGTATTAGCGAAGTGAGTTAGTCTCTTCGATAATGCAGGAGGTTTTCTTCTAAGTAGCTTTCAGTGGGAGATAAAACTATCGGTACATGGTCTCTCTGATGTCTTGATGCTACAGCGACAGTAAGTCAAATGAAATGTACAATTTGGCAAGAGACTTCTTATGTCTTAGCAAGGGTAAGTAGGACAAAACATGTTGTGCAGTGTGACTCTTTGGCTTTTGATATATCATCTTGGTGAGTGACCTTCAGTCTTGCCGATAATGCATATGGAGACTCCATAGGTATGAAAATATTTTGGTCTTGGTGAGCACGTGTGACTTCAAGGTACTTCTGTATGACATGGTGTTGTCTACCTAAGGTTTCCCTGATAATTACAAGTTATAGCGACAAACATGAGATGGGTGGCTTCTGTCAGTGTGAGAATGTTTGTGTCTTGGTGATATATTGTGTCTCGAGGCTTTTGGCTAAACAAATTTAACTCGCTATAAAGTCTCACCGATGTTGTGTGGTCACAGCAAGACTTAAAGAATCAAAAGAATATCCTTTGACCTTGATGTAACAGGCATGGTGTCATGGCGACCTATGGGTACTGAAGGATTTTTGGTGGAGTGAAGTGAAATCTGTATGACATCTCACTGACTACCTAAGGCTATAGTGAAACAAAGGTGATACTTCTTGACTTCGATGTAACAAGTGGGTGGTCACGGGGAACGCGAATTATAGAGCACAGGGATGAAGCATTTGAATTGCCTTCGGTAGGACGATATGTTATGTCTGGCTGACTGTTCGATTGGTAAAAATAGAATTTCAAAATCTTGTGGCTAACATGTTGAGTGCTTCAAAATCGTTGATGGCCAACTTGAATTGAGCCCGAATCTTGTGGAGGGCCGACATATATTTTATTTTGATATTTTTCCCATGCTGGTGTATAAATAAGCATATTGTAGTTGATAATAAGAGAGAAAAAAATTAGATTTTTGATATACTGCAAGTAGATATAGTAGAATAAAATTATCAGACTAGAGGCTATTATTGCATGATTTCACCATGGAGGTATTTATGAGATTCAATTGATGTTGCTGCATTTCTCTGGTGTCAATTATCTATTGAATTAAAATGAAAAATACTGCTAAGTTGTCTCCATGAATGATTTTTTTGGTTGTTTAAATTAACATAACAAGTTTATGTTTAATTTATCGATACACATTTGTTGTATTAGTGTGATCAATCAACTGGTTCTTTCAAGCAAAGATTAAATCCTTTTATTGATCACAGTAATCAGAGAAACTCATTTTGGATTATTGAAGTAGAACTTAGTAGTCACATTGTTGCATGTTTATACAAGTTGTAAACAAAACATATGCTAGATAATTTGTGTCTTCTCCAGAAAGTGTTGCTTATCTTGATCTCATTTTACTCTGCATACCCAACAAGGCACTAGTCCCTGCACTTCGTTATTTTGATTTCATTCAACTTCTTTATATCTTTAAATTGAGCATTTAGGATTTAGATTAGAATATTGTCATTATTTTCAATTTGGATTTCATTTGTTCACTCGCATATGCCATTGTGAACAAGATGTTGTAAGAGGATTGATTGCAAGTTAAGTCTGCATTATTCAGAGAGGTACATCCACCCAGGTCTTGCAGCACCTAAAGCATAGAAGGTTGAATTCTTTCAATCTTGTCTGTTACCCTAAAGTGTATCAAGAGATTGGAAGCCTCTTGAGGTATCTTGGCTACATTTTTGAGAGCTAACAGAACCCAAAATGAATCCAACCCCTATTTTTTTACCAAACCCGCAAACCAAATTGACAAACCAAATTCTGAACCAATACCAGGACCGGTAACTTAGGTTTTATTTATTAATTTGAATTGAAAGAGGTCTAAGTGGGTATTGTAGTTAATTTGAAAAAGAAGTGTATTGGCTATAGTTCTATGCAAATTACAACAAGAAAGGGTTTCAAATGTATAATTCATTGTGATTTGTAATTTCTAAAATTTAGCTTATTTTGGGTGATAAATTCAGTTTGGATTTCTCTTGAGAAATTATGTAATCAAAGTAATGAATTATGTATGTATTTGGTTGTTCATGAAATCTCAATTTGTACTATTCATAAGTAGCATTATTGTTATATTTAGTTGTTGGTTTGTTAGAATAGGTTCTAGGTTCAATTACAAAAAAAATCAAAAAATCAAAAAAATTTGTAAGTGGGACATTATAATAACAAATACAATCAAACTATATTATAAAATAAATAAATATCAATCATAAAATTAAATTAAATATATTATAACAAAAGGATTAAATAATATTATTAATTATTAAACAAAATTATAATTAATGTTTATATCAATCCAAGGACATTGAAGAGGTGTGTCTTTTGGATGAAAGCTATGTTCCACCAAGTTTCTGAGACAGGGACAACAAGTGACAGAGGGACACATTTAAAAGAAAAATTAATTTGAGATCATTTTAGGGGATGGCAAGGGATGGCAAAGTGGACGACTATATAAAAAATAAGGAAAATTTTCAAAATATAGGATATTTTAAGATATTCATATGATAACATTGATAAAGCATTCATCGTATACATTAGAGAATTAAGAATCCTTACAACGCAATATTAGAGTTGACTTGAAAGTTCACATGAGAATCAAACAAATTAATAAATGTCAAAACTCAAAATTTAATTGCTTTCATAATTCCATTGTTGATAAGATTGATATCTCTATGACAATGAACTTAAAGTAACTGTGATATAGTTCCCATTAACTTGATGTGGATATCTTGTAACTAGTTGTTAAGGAAGATTTATACCTTCATATCAAGAGTTGTCATGCCCCCGAAATTGCTACCCTAAAATATAAAGTGTTGAGATACAAATAAGTAAATAAAATAAATAACAATATAAATATTAACAATTTAAATATTATTATAATTATAACTATTATAATATAATACTGAAATATATATACATATATATGAAAATAAACATATAATATATTAAAATAAAATTAGTAAACAAACAACAGTATGAGAAGACAGTGATTGGTATGAAATCCTTATTAAATGACAACAATGTTAATAAACTATGAACATGAGGGCAGCGATCACATAATGCAACACTTGGTAGTAATTAAAGACTTAGGCATCAATATTGAATAAAGTAGCAATTAGTAGTAAGGAAGCAATCCTTAACAAAAGGACATGTCTATTTAAAAAGGACAACTCCTTTCAAAGAGGTGTGCCCCACCATTAAGATATGAGGATATATAAGGGGTGGGGTATTGAAGGTAAAAGGGGAAGAGAACGACAAATTTAATCAGGAATGGAAAAACAAGTAAGAAATCTTGAATATACTTCTAAGTATAGCAACAAATATAAGTAGAAGGTATCAATAAGTATGTGAAGAAGAAGATGGTACTATGAGAGATATATGAAGACAAAGGATAAATCAATAATAAGGGGAGTAAGTTTGATATAATTACATATGTATATACATAAATATAAAAGTTCATATAATGTGATAATTAGATTGAAAACAATTAGAAATATATATATATATATAAATATATATAATTATGCAATAATTATGCTTGCAACAATTATTGAGCCTTATAAGTAATTATGATTATTTAATATGTATATTAGATTATTATTCGTTTGATTCACACTAAGCAATATCTTCTAAATATTAAGAAAAGATCAACAACAAGGAAATTGGAGAAGATCAAACATAATTATTTGTGCTCAGCAGACCAAGGCAGAAGTCAACAATTGTTAATAAATTTGCATATTACAATATGTCAGTTTTATACTTTAGTAAAGCATTGTGTATGAATTATAATATTGTGGATGACGATATGTTATTTAATCTATATGGAATTGTATGAGGCAACATAGATAGGGAATATAGATACAAGTATACCCACTAAAGAGACCACTCCATGTAGATGACTGGAGGTCTGCCACTTGGAGCCAAGAGGGATGGTATATCTGCTCTTGGGCTTAGCTGGGATAGCTTCAAATGGACTTATCATGTTTCCCATCCAATCATGATTAAACTCCCATTTTAATTATTCCTCTACAATTAACCATGGGAAGAAGAGGCAGAAGTACAAGGGGGGTAACCTTTTCATCCTAAGTAGACCACCCCTAATGGATGCCTATGTGTCTGCCATTAGTGGGCCAAGGGGGTTGCCTATCTTCCCTTGGGCTTAGGAAGAGGGAGATTTCATGCTAAGTAGACTACCCCTAATGGATGCCAATGTGTCTGCCATTAGTTGGCCAAGGAAGTTGCCTATCCACCCTTGGTCTTAGAAAGATGAAATACTCCAGGCACCATATTGCAATTTCATCTCCAATCTTCCCAATGGCTGATTATTAGAGTGGTTAATGACTCCAATCTGTGTTAATAGTTACTTATTTGTTTAAGATCAATTAACCTTATGTATGTCAAATAATTTAGGGATGTTGCAAACAATACAAATAAATTTTTATGAATTATTGGCTAACGTTATTGTAGGGTTAAAGATGGAGTCTATTGGTAAGTTATAATCTAGTAAGATATACTTCTTACTTTCATTGAAATTGTGATTTTAGGAAAAAATATAAGGGGCATTACAAGTGCATAAATTGGTATAAAGTTGATTCAATTTCACTACATTATACTGCTGATATAGATTTTGTAGGGTACTATTAATATAAGCATTAATGAACTACAGTAGTTGCATTATGAGATATAGTGCTTGTAAATTTCTGTTATTATACTTCAATAAGGAAATTGTATATACACTGTTAGGCTGAACCATATGATATCATACCAAATCTATTAAACAAAAAAACATGAGTATGGGTATATAATTATGTTGATTTCCTTTGTAAAGAGGACTATGGAAACTTGTATATACACAAATGATTTGATATTACTAAACAGTATTGATGAGCTATTATGTTTTTAAACAAAGGTCATGTACATGAAAGTATGGGTTGAAACCTATGACTGGAGTTCAACATTTAAATAGAAACAATGGAGTTATTAAATAAAAGTCTTTTTTAATTTCAGACCCTTTTCTAATTAAAAAGGAATGCATAGTTATGGGCATGGCCAACCATCCCTGAGATGGTTGGGGGACATCTGAGATGTCCCTGGCCATCTTGGGGACATCTAGCCATCCCCTACCATCCCCCCATTTCTAAACAAGACCATTGTTTACATTACATTGTTTGGGAAGACAACCTTTCAGTCAAAACATTATTTGGGATGACAACCAATCAGTCAGTATATCGAGAAATGAGGAGCTCATACATAGCAACCATATGGAATGAGCCTTCAAATCTTATCCTATTCTAGATTGGCAAAGCTTTAAGTGTTTAAAATGTCTTATTTTTCTTTAAATTGTTTTTTGGATAACTTTTTGGGGTTCTGTATAGGGCCTGAGCCTATGTCACAAACAAGAGATACAATTCTTATATAGCATACACAAGTCATGTATCAGTATCCCACACAGGGGCAAAACAGGCTTAAGCAAAGCACAAGACCAACTAGAAGTAAAACATATTAAAAAACATGAACCCAACAAGTAGACTATAACCTAACACTCCAGATCACCTTGGCACAACTATAAACAACACCAAATGTCACCAAATGAACCAAAAAAAAACAAAGCCACCAAGAGATACCGAGTCCATAGCAAAGGTCACCTATAGATGCATAATGTAAAATAATTGAAGTTTGGTTATACCCCAACTTTAGCAAGCAACTCTAGCACTATGTTGTGCAGTCTTCAACCTATTAAATGCCTAACTATAAATGCCATTCCAGACACTACAATTGTCCTAACCTCCACTGATATTGGTTCCACATACTCCTCCAAATTATCCAATAGAACACTTTTTATAACTTCTTCCCATCTCACATGGTGAACAAGATTGACTTTCTTTATATGGAGGAGTGTGTGACCAATGACTACCTCCATTAAACCTTTATTGTATGTAATGACCATGTGCTTGATCAATAGGTGTAAATCTTAACAAGATTCTTTGAGGGTGTCCACTTCCATGATTTTTCAATTAGCTCCTCATGCATTGCCTTCTATGCCTAAGCCTTTAGGACACCTTATAGTTGCAACATACTGTGCATACCAAAAATTGGATGCTCCTCATTTTCTACCTTTAGACATACTAGAAGCTCCTCCAAGCTTACTCTAACTTCCTCATTTCTAACCAATGGTTGGTAACTCCCCCTTTATAGAGAAGATCATGAGCTAAGCCACTACCTCACAAAGCCACAAAAAAAAACTTGTGGTTTGCCACACAAACCAAAGCTGCACCACCCAGGATCTTTTGAAAAGCACACCAATGCATGATCATAATTTATAACCATTATATTAATTTCCAAGACTAATACCAATACTATTGAAAGAAAATAATAAATGTTCAAACAATGACAGTGGACTATTGACTCCCCCTACAAAGGATACCTCCATGAAAAAATTCTCCTTCATGTATACCAATTTGCATCAAGTTAACTATCACTGCATGTAGTTGGATTGAAGGGCATAAAATGGTACATGATTTTTTGTGTATGAGACAAATCACATCCACAAACATGGGAGAGCTATGCAAAATTGGAGAAATTGGCTTGATAAATGAAGGCAATAGAGTATTTCCAAATTCAAGACTTTTACTTAATGTAATGTTGTGGTTAGAAGAAAAAAGAATCATTTATCTACCACCATAGTGAAAAGTTAGCAATTGCATTTGGTTTGTTAAAAATGGCCTTTAGTACCACTATTAGAGTTGTTAAGAACCTTTGAGTATGTTCTGATATTCACACTACATCTAAATTCATCTCCAAGATTGTTGCAAGAGAGCATTTCAAGTTTCTATTTTTGAGCAATCTCCAAGTACACTACTAGTGAAAGGATCATTACTGAAAAAAGAGATTTCATCTTCAGGTAAGCCTCTTTGGTTGTTCATTTTGAATAGATTTTTCCATTTTGGTAAGTATTGTGTTCTTGTGGTATTCTTTACTATTAAGTTATTAACATTTTTAAAAGAGCATTACCCTCTTATACTTCATTCCTTCTCTAAAATTCTATCTCATGTTTTGTAAATGCATTGACTATAATATCATTGTTTAGTTTAGTAGGAGAAAGATATGTAAGTTTTATTCCTTTTACTCTATGTATAGGGCCTTTTCTTTGTTAGTTTAGTATTTTGACCATTTTTATCATGAAGTGTCATTCTAAGCATTGATGAAGAAGAACTTTTCACAATTTAATCCAAAAATCTGGAAGCTAACAAGAAATGAACCTGAAGCCATTAACAGTTGCAAGAGAAGAAGCTCCCCAGTTGAGAAGGGGGAAGCCATGAGATGGGCTTTATTGTAGTGACTTAAACTGGTGGTGGGGTGTATTTGGATTAGTAGGGAAAAATTCCAATGAATGTGAGGTGGGCATGATAAAAAATTCTAGATTTTGCACTTGCATTACATTTTTATCTTGTTTCACCTTCTAGCTTTCTACTCTGTCTTTCCATGCAATGCGTCCAGCTCGATAGGTATTTGAGTCTTTTGTGTGGTCCACAACCCTCATTTGAACTATTAAAAGCAACATTAAATCTACTTTTAGCAATTGTAGCCCAAAAAAAATGTAAAAGAAAAAACACATCATTAGAAAACTGAAAGATCTACCAAGAATTCATTTAAGTACCAGTGTGAAAAGAATCAACAAAATTTAGTGGATGCACATGATTTCCATTTCCATTTCCAATGGGTGGAGTAGTCATTGTATTGTGTTGTGGAGCTACTGTAGGTAATTCACTCGAAACCTGCCCAGAATCAATATATGTAGAGTTGATTGGAAAGACAGAGATAATGTCAACTATTAATATATTCCCATTCATTATAATTTAGAAGAGTACTTCCCTACCTTTTTTCCACTAGTAAAAGGAGCCTAAGAAAGTTTCTCACTTGAAGAATCAAATAGGCCAACATCTTCCCCACGCCCATAGGCCATTTGCCAATGCAACATTGCCTCTGCAATATGTTGTTTCTCATTCCTATTAGAGTGAGTGTGGTTGAACTGATCATCCAAATCATCTACACCCTCTTCTTCATCATCACTAGCCACTCGGGGACTACCTGGAAAGCCAATACAAGAAAAGATTATTGTGAACTTCTAGTTTAATTCCAAAAGAAGCAGAAAGAATATTCTTAAATTTCCAATAAGATTCCTGTAAGAAAAATACCGAATATCTTGTAGTAGAAGATTTAGCTAGTTTTCTAAACAATAAGTCCAAGTTAAATTGTTGTTCTCCTATTCAATTTACAAAGACTATCTCGTCTTTGGTCCTTTTAGCTAACAATCTTGCAAGGAAAAATATGATCTTATTAAATTTTCAATGTATTTACCAATAAACCCTAAACCCTAAACCCTAAAACTATAGAAATATGGTTAAAAAATTACAAAGAATTAGATTCACCTCTAAAACTGTAAAAACACATGATTTGCACAACTACTATGTAGTAGAAAAGAACAAAAGCATAAGAAAAAGCTAATAAAAAATGGAAAATCACTCTACTTGTGTCAGATATAGAAATTTAATAGTACAAATTAATATCCCACTATTACATGAAATGCCTTCAGCTGTTGTAAGAACTAATGAGGCAAGTTGGAGATTTGCAAGATCAATAAGCTTCTAGAACAGAGGAATTTTTTCATCAATGCATGAATTGAAATGTTTATGAAGCTAATTCCAAATAATCTCAAATTTTCCATATCTATTTATAACTTCACACAACAAGAAAACCTCTCTAGGATTGTCCAAAAGCAGTCAGTGGGTTCAAGGGGAGAATTGTTTTGCTAAAACTTCGGGGTTAAAAAATGTTTGCAAATGTTATGAAAAAGTTGTACTTGTAACTATGGTACGTATTACTATGTACTGAGCATCAACAAGAAATTACTATTAGTCATTATAAAAAACCCAAAATATGAGCAGGAAATCAGTCACTGGGAAAAATGTGAGTAGAGTTATCAAGTAGCAGAACTTGGAAATATACCAGATTTAATGAGAAAAAAATACCTTTAAAGTCTAAACTAAAAAGTAATAGATTAAAAAGCATAGTACTCCAATAACTCCCATTTAATGTTTCATTAAAAATTTCCTAAAGGGAACCACACCAGAAACCCTGCATATTCAATAATTTCAATTTGTTTATTGATATTCATTATTCATTCTAGCGGTGTACTTGGCTGAGAAGCCATTTTATTTTATACTGAAACAATGAACTTTTGAAATCATAAAACAAAAACAAACAATATAAACATACCATATAACAAAGAACAATAGTTGTAGTGTGACCTCGCCAAACTTTACAATAGACATAAGTTGTTTTCCCCATTATCACATGCTCTGGGAAAAAAAAACTAATGAGAAGATAGGCTAGAACTCTAAACTTGCAATAAATGGTAAATTCTTATAGTAAAAGGAAATCACAACAGCATCAAATCATAGACTAGTAAAGAACAATATAATCATCAAAAGGTCAATGCTTATAAGATGTTATATAGAGAGAAAATGTACATAACACAAAAGTCATAATCCTAGTTTTGTTTCAACTTCAACAAATCAAAATAAAAAAAAGAAAACTAAAAATCCACTGCTTCACAATTGCTAGTTGTAACATTAAATTAACATAAATCATTAAGGAATGGCTTCCAACAATTAATAATATTAGAATAGACATATCAACCATAAACACCTATTGTGAATGATCCATGCAAAACGACAATATTCAGTTTAAATTCCCTCAAAGATTGGCTTAACCCATATGGTGAATCTTGAATAGAGGCACCTATGCGATGTGTGACAAAGATATAATTAACAATAAAAACCTTGACTAGACTTTTCCTTTAGAAAAAATAACCATTAAAGTAGGTTTCCATTCACAATACTGTAGTTTCAAGTCAAACATCAAGCCTTCCCATTTTAGACCTAAAGTACAGGAGTTCACAAATACTTCAAACAGGATACCTATAGATCACATCAATTCATAAAAATGGTTTACACTTGGACACCTTAAATATCATTTGTCAACTCAAATATTATTGGCATATAAAAAAAATTGTACTACTTGATTTGAATGCAGTAAATGCCTGAGAATATTGTGTGTGTTTTAGGAGGAAAATTACCCCAGAAGAAATTTGTGAAATCCTCCAAAATGCTAAGAACAACTTAGCATCTCAACAGTTGTTTAAAAAAAAGCATACTTCTGACCAACAATGAGCACAATTGCCAAGTTATTGGTTCCAAGGTGAGTATAACATAAACTGATTCTTTTGTTTTGGCATAACAATAGCCTTAAAGTTCTTAGAGAACTAGGTAAGGAATACAAGTTGTTGACATTATATAATGTTTGTATATACAATTTGATTTAGGAATAGGAAAACAACACTTACTACCTAGAATTTTCTGACATACAAGCATAACAACTAGTAACTATAGAGGGTGGATTATGAGGCTGCAAGGAAGCCCTAACAATTCAAATTAAATCACAGAGACTGTTGTGTAATTGGTGTAAGAAAAAATACACAAGATACAGAAAAACCAATTCCCATTTTATGATTCTTTTTGTAGTTTCCCTTCATTTTGGCCATCCCTGGATCTTGAGGGAGTTGATTATTTATGTCTTGTGATGTCATGTTGAGCTTGTTATTTAACATTTAATTTAATGGATCACATTTATTAGCTTTACTCTCTCACTTTTGAGAAAATAAATTATATAGTAGGGATAAATTATTGTTTTATTTAATCTCTATCATTTAGATTGTATCTTCTTATAAATTAAAAACAAATGTTATTCAATTTAGAAGAAAACATAGATTACGCTATTTTATTATGTTTTCTTTAAAAGAAAAAGATAATAAAAGGTTTGATTTAGAGTTTAAATTTGCAAATTTTATTTAAATAGGAAAGTATTTGTATATATATATATATATATATATAATATTTATTTGTACATAATAAATCATAAAATAAATAAATAAATTATAAGAACAATATAAGTCCTTTTTTCATCTAGAGATTTTTTAATATAGTTAATATTATTAAATTATAGCATTAAATATGTTTATGCATATAAAATTTAATAATATTCAAATAATAAATAAATAAATAAAAGAAGTAACAAAATAGCTTAGATGATCTTATTTCTGAATTATTCAAAAGACATTTAAAAGAATAAAATAAAGGTAAATAATGGAAAGGCCAAACTTTCCACGTGCCTTGCGAATGTTTCAAAATTTGCATGTATCTGAGTTGTGGCATAAAGATAACGGAAGTGGTGAAACCTGGCAGATGGCGGGACTTTTTAGTTATTCTGATGACAAATGTATAGATAAAAAAAAAAAACATATAGGGGATGGAGGAGTTTTGGGAGGGGGGAATACATTTTTTTTGGGTACCGAACACAGACTCTGCTGGAGGACACTGTTCTGTTATTGTGAAGGAAGGCAAGCCTACCATCTGAATTTGCTTGAAAATTCGAAGCTGTCAAAGGTGCTGGAAAAAGGGTATGAAATTTTCTCTCTATACCTGGCAATTGCATTGGCTTGAAATCTTTTATTTTAAAAGCCTTTAAAACAAATCCAATTGTGCATACCCTACAATTCGCCCATGTCATGAGATCCATTTTATGTTCTTTTTGTTGTTTGCCCCAAAACTCTTCCTCCCAGGTATTGGTCTTTCGCTTCTCCTCTTGGCAAGCCGTAGCCTGAAAATAAGGCACATACAAAGGTTTTATAGTATGTTCATTAAAATGAAATTTTTGATTATGAGCACATTTAGGTTGTAATATTACGACATCCTCTAACCTGCATAGTTAAGTATATATCAGCATTTTGATTAATTCTGTGAAAAAATCTTGGCATTCACTGTTACATTTAATTCTCATTATATTGTTGTAAACTATTGGTATTCGGATTGACCAGTATAACGGTCGAAGCTATAACCTGATTTTTTTTATCGAACAACTCTCCCCGCATAGGCATTTATATTCTAATCTTCAAAGCAACCTCTCATTGTGTTGTGTTAAATATTTGGAAATATTAACCCTATTTAATATATCACCATAGAAATCTCCAAACCAAATTGGGTCCGGGAAATTATCTTGCCATGTTGACAGTACTGAGTTTTTATTGATTGTCTGCATTCAGAAGCTTGTCCCTTCTTCAAAGATTTTGAGAGTTTCCTTACAAATCCATTCTGTGCACATTCTGCAATTTTTGTTTTCCTTGAGCCGGCTGATTCTCCTCCACCTATTTTGGCCTTGGTTTCCTTTTTGTTTCATTTCCCCATTTCCATCATCATCATTAAATGAGTATGCAACATCAGCGTATACTTTGGAGCCAACCCCAGTTGCATTTTCAAACCCTCTATTCTTAACAACCACTGTGCCAGCAAAGAACGATGAATAATTCTATGTTTTGGAATTACCAGTCTGCAACTGCAAATTCTGAAACCCAAGTGGTAAATTAAAAATAATCCATTCCAGCCTTCACGATTTTGTCAACCTGTCATAGCCACAACACTGGAGCATAGAATGCTGTAGAAATTCAAATGACCTTCCTGATTCTGTTGGCAATTTGTCACAGCAGCCACACTTGAACATAGAAGACTGTAGGGGCGTTAATAGCCTTCCTGAATCCATCCGCAACCTGTCATATCTGCAGTGCTTGAAATTTCACTGAGTCTAATATTATTAATAACCAATCATTGCTTTTTTTATCTTATTTTATTTTATTTTATTTTTTTTATTTTCTCAATTGTTGGGAGCGCAACACTTCATAGCCAATTTCGATTTACTAATTCCATGTTTTCTTTTCCAATGGAAAGATCAATAATTATTTACCCTCATATATTTCTTTAGAAGTGTTGATACATATTAAGGGTAAAACTAAAGCATAGTGCTTATTGATTGAATAGACTCGGTAGTTATCCGGAAAAGTATAAATAGTAATTGTGAGTTACTTGTTAAGTAAATAATAGCATTCTTATTTGGAAGTAGTAATCTACAGTAATCTTCATGAGGAATATATGATGGTAGGTAAATGTAATAAAGAATTTTAAATCTATGACTGCATGGCTGGAAATTAATAATCTACTGTAATTTTTGTCATATTTGATAGTAGCCAAGATTTCCAAGTATGAATATTGCCCTTTCATGTGCCGGTTAAAAATATTTATCATGAGTAAATATTGATGATTAAAAGATTTAATTAAGTTGAGTGAATCAAATGTTATAGAATAGAATTTTAAAATTTATAAGTGATCCTAAATTATATTATTATGAAAGAAAGGAATTTTGTAGATTAAATTAAAGAGTTATATTTTTTAGAAAATATGAGTAAATTTAGTCCTTTATATAACATTAATTAATTAAGTAATTACCCTTTATGGGAATTAGTTAATTAAGTTAAGTTTAAAAGAAGATATAGAATTTTATGTTTATATGATAATGGGAATTTTGAAATCTCATTATTTACTGAATTTTGTACAGCTAATTGTGTTCTTTCTACAGAGTATTTTAATTATGATGTGTGGTATTTTGTAAATATAGTATTGTATCTTGAAGATTAGTATTTTTCAAAAAATCTAATTCGAGATAAAGATATTCATTTAGTGGAATTATTATTTATTAGAAAGTAGTTTTAGGGTTAAAGATTTAAGCGATAATGCTTTAATATTACTAGAAGCAAATCTAGAATTCGGTTAATTTAGTAAAAGAGTAAATGTATGTTGGTTGGGTAATCTTCATGGATAAATAATATTGACATAGGGTTACTGATAAAGTTAAGTAATTATAATCATAGCCTTTGACTTATGGAATTTAACATTTAAAAATAAAAGATTATAGATAGAAAGTGCAATATTAAAGTGAATCCTCACTAAAATAAATGCAAGCTAATATTAATTTGTTAAGGGAAATTTACAGTGGTAATAGACAATTTATATTATTTCTTGGAAGTAGAATTTAAATAGAAATCAATTTGAAGAAGTCATCTAGATGAGATAGGGTGCTTTATGGCCTTGTTTATATAAGTGAATAAAAATGTGTTTATACCATGAGTTAAAATAAAAAGCAAATTCGTTGGTGAAAATAGAGATAATTCTATATTTTATCTATGTAATTCTTTAAGTAATAAATGATTTCATGATGGTCAAATAAAATATAGTGAAATGGTATAGGATGTTTATTACATATAATGAATGATTATGAAAATGTAAGTAGTTATAGGAAAGTTAAATTAATCTTGTGTTAGATGCTTAGCGAGATAGTTGTTAAAATACATTTCTATAATTCCCTTAACTGTTTCAAATGATTTCTCGATGAGTGAAAGAGTAACATAGTAGGCTCCTATTCATTTTGTCTTAAATTGCTCCTCATAGTATTAATCATTGTAGACTTTAAAAGATTAGGATTGAGTGTGTATGTTGATATAATATATATATAGGTGTGATTTTCATATGGTTTTGTTCATTACATAGAATTAGGGAATAATGAAGAGATTTAAGGAAATTTAATTTAAATAATGAAGTATCCAAGTTGTGATGGATAAATTAATTAGATAATTGTAGTACTGTAATGATAAGTTGTAAGTTAGCATGAAGGTTCGTACTAACTAGTTAATAGTGAAGATTGTCTTGTGTAATCCATAGGATGATTATTAGGAGCATTGCATGTTTGAGTAGTAGTTTGAGTTAGCATATAGCAGTGTTATGGTGTAAGTTCGTGTCTGAGGTAGTCACCTTTGAAAAAAAACCTAGAGGTTATACTCTATGAGGGTGAGTCAATGAGTTGGGAGAACTCAAGTTGGGCGAACTACGGTGCCTCTGCGAAATATATACGTAGGCAAGGCCATCAAGTGATGAGCCCCCGAGGCATTAGGTCGGGCCCCTAGGACTGTTCTTCTGAGTCTTGTTTGAGACTTGTCGTTTATTCCTCGATAACGTAAAAACTACCATTGATTTATATAGCTTGTCTTAGTAATCATGTGCTAACTATCTTTGATCTTATGTGTGTGCCAAGTCATGTAGACCTTGCAGGTATAGGCATTGGGAGCAAGGACTTGTTGATAAAATAGAATGTAAGAGGTATGTTAAGCTGACCTAAGTAAGTAGACTCTATTGCCAAAGTTAGTAAATCACTTCTATCTTTTCTTGTAACTTGTGTGATCATTGAATATAGCTATAAGTAGTGAATTGTGTTGTTGTTGTCTTATAAGTAAACAAAAATAAAATAAAATAAAATAAAATAAAAATTATTGCAAAATTAGGAAAGATGATACAGTTTTGCCTGGTTGTTTAGTGTGTAAAATGTGGGCATGAGATTGGTCACTTTGTACCTTATTTTTCATTAATTTCTCATTCTTGTACTCAATGTACTTTTCCCATTGATATTAGGAAAAAAATTATGTGATGAACTATTGTATCTTTGATATGTTGTATCTGTGGAAATATGCTCTGCAGTTGTATTATGGAACTGGGATTTGAATTGCAATGAAATGATGTATCGTTTTCCATGCTTGTGATCATTAATAGTAGTGTGTCATCACTATGTGTTCTTGGTTGTTTAGTCTCTTCCATTTGATAAAATTTTATGGTTTGTAATGACCGTTTCGTGTACCACAGAGGACATGAAAGATTTAGTAAATGCATAATTTCTTTTTGTGTAATGTGTGCACACATTCATCATATGCAATGTTCCGCAATGTCTCTCATTAAAAAAAAAAAAATTGTTCAGTGTTTGTTGTCCTTTGGGGTTCACACGGCGGGGAATTACACTTTTACCTTGGGTACAACCCTATACCAGGTATAATGCACCCATATAGATCCCTACCATCTAGAAAGCAAGAGAGGGAAAAACATAGATTAGACTTCAGGTCATTTATTGAATCACTTCACAACTACACTTTTATCTCAGCTATAGTGTTTCAAACAGGCATAAAATAGAAGCTCCCAATGAAGTTAGCCTCTTTGATTATTACATTTGTTAATTGAAAAAGATAACCTATCCTCCAAACTTAAGGAATAAGGAGGACTTCTATTAATTGTCTGCTACAATAAACAAATGAATACTATTTTCCAGTAATCAAATAAAATAGTAACTTCTTTGCAAATGGAATAGAGATATTACTTACCATGAATAAATTCTACAGCTTGATAAATACCATCAAATGATGGAGAAAAAAGATAATCTCTTGTGGGGATTTCTAGGTGTGTGATACCTTCGTCCTCAATAAATGGAGAAATAAAATAGAAAAATAAGAATTGTACTAACAAGCAATTATATAATTGCAAAGCAAAGAAATATTACAATAGAATTTTTATATGTATGATAATAGACACGCCTATAAATATTATTAGATCATAAGAATAATTCTCTAAAACAATGTCTTAATATATTTTTACACAACATTCTTGGAATTTTTTGCAAAAAAGTCAAATTAGAACTAACTTAAGTAAAAAAAAATGCTTATATTTTAGATATGTTTCCAATAGGTGAATTTATCTCTTAAGAAATTACTAAAAAGTTGTTGCTTGACCAAAATGATTATAAATTTCCAATCACATCAACATCAAATCCTTTACCTTAGCATATAAAAATTATAATCCACATGACAATCAAACACATAATCTTTGCCATAATCCATATAGTGATGTAAACACGAGAACTATCACATCAGACAAAGTAATGGATTATGTAGTCATGTAATGTGAAAAGATTTAGAAACAAGACATAAGCAGAAAACGTGGGAATAGAAAAGAACTAAATGATGGAAATACAAGGCCAAAAAAGAAACAATGTCATTACATGATCAAATTTCATCAAAAATTTCAAAATTTACATTATAGAGTCTCAAGAGCAGACAAAAGAATTTTTGTAGAGACAGGAAAATAAATGGAAAGAGCTCTATTTTATTTTTCTTAAACTTAAGATATTAATAAACTTTGGAAAATATTTATAGCATGAATGCCCCATGCAGATTCCTTTGACAGAGCCAAGATAGAAGGATATCTTTTACTTTCCTTAGAATATCTTTTATAGCCTGCTGTGTTGTAGCTATGACAGGTTGCTAATGAAATCAAGGAGGTTATTTAAACTATGACAATATTTTATTTTTAAGTGTTGTAGTTGTGATAGATTGTCAATAGAATCAAGGAGGTTATTTAAACCTTTAAAATTTCCTATTATATTCAAGTGTTGTAGCTGTGACAGGTTGGCAATGGAATTGGGGATGTTATTT
This sequence comes from Sequoia sempervirens, assembly GCA_007258455.2. Lineage (NCBI taxonomy): Eukaryota > Viridiplantae > Streptophyta > Pinopsida > Cupressales > Cupressaceae > Sequoia > Sequoia sempervirens. The sequence goes on from VDFB02373365.1 coordinate 95,258,395, forward strand.
AAACCTCTGCAACTTTTTAGTAATTTTCAATAGATAATGATACTGATATCTGATGGGGACTTAGAATCTCAATTAATGTCATGAATAAAAGCAATTTACTATTTAGTAATGTAAGGATTGAAGATTGCAAGCTCTAGTGGATGAAACTAGGTGATTACCTAGTAAACCTGAATTAATAAGCTTCACCCACATCAAAACAAAATGAAAACTAAGAACAAAGAAACACATTGGATTAAGGGCATCTTCTGGGGCACCTCATATGATTCGGCTTGACCATTTTCCACATGATCTTGAATTTGTCATTACATAGGATGCATCCCTCTGCTCCTAACTCTTATATTTCCCCTATCTCCATGGTGAGATTTCCTTTACCCCTCCTATCATATTTCCTACCCCATCCTCTTGGTACTCTTTAGCCCTCCCCCATTATCTTCTATGCCATTTTCTTACCAATCATCCCCCCATCCTACTTTTTTTCCTTATACTATGTTGATTTCCTGTGTCAACTCTCAAACAGCATATGTTGTTCAAGACACTCATGATACATAACCTCTTTTCCAAGATTTTGTGACTTCTATAATCCAGGTGGCATACCACCTAATTCAATGTCACAAAGGGTGTTTTTTTTTTATTTGATGCAGAAAATTAAGGAAAATTGATAATTGCTTGGGAAGGCACATGTGACAGTAGTGAACCTTGTTAAGAAAAAGGAATTACAAGCATGTGAATGGGGGAAGTGCATGGTGAATTGGCAACATTAAATTTTTCTCTCTAAAGTCTCTAACTCCTAGTACTCACTTTCCTCCTGCCCCATTTTTTTCATCATTCTGAATCTGGGATTAATGAATTTCTGACGCACCCACCTGTAGTCTTCAACTTTATTTTCTATAGGCTTACAATACTAAGAGAAATTTTCTCACCTAGGGTATTGGATGGAAACTAAGGCCTCCTCTACAAGGAAATATAAGCTTTAGAGGAAAAGAGATGAAAAGTAAATGTTGCATATGTACAGGCTTCCTTTGTTCTGTGTGAGAAAAGAGATTAGAAACAATTAGATGTGAATGTGGATTCAAGTTTTGAATGAATGTGTAAGGACCCTATAGAAATTGATGATTTAGGGTACCTAGTATAGAAAATTTGATGAAAGAAATGTTGGACACAAGACAATCAATTAGACATAGAAATGCCTTCAACCTGCCTCAGAGCCTCACTTGTGCCAACAAGCTATCAAACATGGTTAGTTCCTGTCTACTTCATGAAGATCACAACTTTGTTGAGATGGTAGTGGAATACTTAGGCAGAAAGTCCAGTTATTATAAGCACCTTATCATTAATGGGTTATGTGCAGTAATGCAAGGTAACAAGGAAATCAATGCTAGAATATACATCTCATTTTCCACTTATGTCATGGTGTCATTTCCAAGTTACTGTGTCCCTTCCTCAAGCAAAGATTATGAAAAACAAGCTGATGAATTTAATGACAAGATAGAGATACTTGACAAAATGGAGTAAAAAGGGGTGTGTCTATCAATCTAATTCCTTGTGTAGGAATGAATATTAGGGCTAGAGCTACTTTACCTATTAAAATGAAAATTATGGCCAAGATCCTAATACTGAGCACATTTAGTTTTTAATATTAGGGCATCCTTTACCATTTTTATGCTTTCCCTACCACTATTGGTTTCGGCTCCTCCAAACTCTTCCTCCCTGGTTTTGAGCTTTCAATTCTCCGATTTGGTGAGCTACAACCTGAAAATAAGGTTTTGACCAGAGGTTTAGAGTATGTTTATTAAAAAAAATGACTAGCAGGAAATATGGCACCCATTATGCAAAAAAAATTCAATTTGGAATATTAATAATATAATATTATATTATAATATAATATAAATACTAGAAATTGCACCTTGGTGTGCAATGGGTACATGGAAGAGGTATGGAAGGTCATTAACAGAAAATTTGGGTCTTTTTTTTGAATTCATCAAATGGTAGGGTCTTTATCAAATGATATTGTTTGTGTGAAAAGGGTCTCAATGTATTGTGAAGATTTCAATTTTTGTTTTTGCAAGTTTGTATAAATGTTTGAAAGGATATTTTCTTTTTTTGGTACAAATAAGGACCAAAAAAAGTAGAACATTTTGAAACATTCTAGATCATTGAAGAAACCCACAATATTCAAAAAGCAAATGCACCCCATGATGGATGTTAAAGGTGCAGTAAAGCCACCTAGAAAATTGCCTTCGAAGGTGGGAACACAAACAAAAAAACCAAGTGCAAAGCCAATACAATTCTCTAATCCAAGAAAGGAAATGAGTAAGATATGATTTGGATTTGATAGGCTTGTTATTTGGTTCTTTACAACACATTATGGACAATGCAGTAATGACAAATGGTGTGCAAAGTAATAAGAAAAAGGCTCCTTCGATAATTTCTAGTGAAATTAGAAATGATGAGCTTCAAAAGTGAATAATGCCATGTCCTACAAGTGTGCAGAAACCACTTAATTCAAAGACTCCAATGCAAAAGCCTCGCTATATCAAAGAAAGCTTTCAATGTTTGTAAAGCCAATACCAAGACTTGTAAACAAATTTGAAGCAAGGTCAGTACTGAGGCTAGTGCCAAAACCCAGACTTGTAAAAGTACTAGATAAAATTCACTTGTCCCCTATTTAAAGGTACACAACCAAAACAAACTCACTTCTATTAACTCATGTATAATTTTAGTCTCTGCTATCTTATTTTAGTTAATTTACATACTCAACTTTTATATTAAAAATGTCACCTACATTTATTTCATTTTAGTCATTCAACTCACATTAGATATTTTAAAGGAGATGATTTTTTAGATTTGGAAGTGTATTCTTGAAAATGATTTTATGTAAGAAATATATTGTAATATGGGTAAAAAATCATTTTAAAAAAATGTACATTCATAATTAAACATACTTATTCAAATTATACAACATATTTGCACGATATAGACTATTAAATCTTACAAATTTATATTTTAAAAAATTAATTTAAATTTACAAATTATGGATAACTCATTTTCCAATAAGTATTAAGTTAGGTAGAATATAAATGGACTAGAAGACCCAATTTGTATATATTAAAATGCTAATATTAAAATTTATGATAAGATTTTAAGAAATCAAAAGTTTTTATCATTACAAATATACATGAAAACAATTCATATATATTTATTCAAATTTACTATGTATATAATTTACTTTTATATTTATTTTTAATTATTATTTATTTGTATATAAACTTGTTTTACACAAATTAAACAATTACAATTATATTTTAGAAATAGGTATTAATCACTGTACAACGCTTGTTATGTAATAAAAATTAACTTTTTTATGTATTAATCTTGATATTTGGAAAAAAAAATTAAATAAATATAAATATAATGACAATTTCTTGTACAAAATTTTCCATATAAAATATAAAATCATTTTAAATATATTTATGTTAAAATCATATTTTTAAAATATTGAAAATCTATTATTTAAATATTTATATATATGTCTTTAAAAATAAATTGAACATTAATATATAACTCATAAACCAAAAAATATAGAAAAGAAAATAAAAAATTAATAATAATGAACATAATACTATATATTCATTTGAATATTGTAAAATGGCCACTCTAAAATGTTTACACCATTGTAATATTGCAATGTCTCTTCAAGAGAAAATAAAATATTGCAATGAAACTAGCAAAGCGAATGACATTATCTAGCCATATATAGATAAATACAATATTGCTTTAATTAGCTTTTCTTTTATTCTATCAACGATGATAGGATGCACATGTACAGATGGACATCATCTTCATTTACTAAGTGACACTTTTCATAAAACCTGGGAAATACCATCCTCACTCTTCCCTTGCTTTAAAAATTGTTCCTCACGAAAATGTTAAACGGCGATGGGGAAAACGACAGAGTGATGGACAATGAAGATTTATTTAACCATATTGCATCCATTTTTTAGGAGTTTTAATCGTTGATAGTAATAATTAGCTTGGCTATTTTCAAATAAGACACACCTTCAGCGTAATTATTAATATTATATTATATTATATTATTATATAATATAAATAATATAATATAATATAGTACAATATAATATAGTATTATATAATATTATTAATATAATAATATTATATATATGACATAATAGAAGCTATATATATAGATTCTATTAAATAAAGGACCTAATGTTATATAGATGATAGATAATTTGTGAATCAACTTCATCCACGAAGAAGGGAGCTATAAGTAATAAGTAATGAAACTCTAAATTTCATTGAGAGTTTGATCCTAGCTCAGGATGAACGCTGGTGGCATGCTTAACACATGCAAGTCAGATAGGAAGTGGTGTTTCCAGTGGCAAATGGGTGAGTAATGCGTAAGAACCTAACCTTGGGAGGGGAACAAGCTTAAGTAGGGGTCCCATGAGGGGGGCTTAAACTCTATGGATTATGATCAAATTCGAAAGAAAAAATAATAGAGGAGTAATAGTCATTTATTTAGTCATTTATTTATTTGTCTGATATTAGTCATTTAGTTGTGATTTCACCAGATGACCAAATTAGTCACTTATAGATGACCAAATTAGTCATTTATTTGCAATATTCTACTAGTGTTAGTCACATGACTAAAATTTTTAGTCATGTGACTAAAATTTTTAGTCACGTAGTCATTTATTTTCCAAATTCTACTAGTGATAGTTTCATGGTAAGTGGAGTGGATGATATCAGCCATGGTGATACTTGTTGCTCAGAAATGCACAATACAGATGTTGATCCTTTGATATCAGATCAGGAGAAGATATTTGACAGAGGAAAAAATTATTTCTAAGATTTGGGAGGCCATTGGACCTCCAAGTTGGAGAATGAAGTCAATGAAAATGGGTGAGAAGGTTTATGGGACGGGAAAAGAAGGTTATATCCTATCTCCCTATAACCATGCTCATTTTTCCTACTATTTTGCTTCAATCAAAGATCTGGATTCTTGCTATGCCTACAAGAGGCATACATCCCTAGTTGGAGCCACTGGTGGAACCCTAAAATTTCATCATTCCACTGGTTCCATGGCCAAGCCTATGATCTTTTATTCCCCCATTTGTCAATAGGGTTTAGGGTTTTATCACTCCATTCATTTATACCCAAAATCCATTTTGATGGTTGTGTTTGCTCGTTGATCAGCTTCACTAGGTCACCGTCTAATCAAATGGCATTTTATAGCCTTCTCTATCATCATTTAAACTAGCCCCATTGTCCAAGTTACCCACTATGCCTAGGAGGATCCTCTTTTAAGAAAAAACTTCAATCAAGTGCTTTTAAGCACCTTTAAGTTAATCTCTAACAGTTCATCACCCATCACACATTCTTTTTAAATTTCCTATGGTCATCCCGTGATGAGTGATACATTGCTTTTCGAACCTCCCATGTTCATTGCCTATCGCTCATTATGTTTTCAGCACTAGAGGGTAACTAGTGGGGAGCAATGCTTCATATTTTTTACCGGCTCAGGGTCCATTGCCAATTGCAGGTCTCAATCTTGCCACCAAAAGACAACCCATGATGGGCAATGTGGTTAATTCCTTGACCCATTATTGGACCTTGCACTATCACTGAATGTCTCATGTCATCCAAAAGAGAACCCATGACCATTGTGTTGTAGATATGGACAGACACTGAGAGGGGGGGTGAATTAGTGTAAATTTTTTTTCAACATCGACCAATATTTTTAATTTTGATTTCCTTTTCTTTCAAACGATAGGTAGGTAATCACTTTTTGAAAGCACAAAGATGACAACATTAACTGGTCTATTCGTGAACTTATGAAAATATGATTTGAGTGAGATATCTTTCATTTTCCAAAACAATTATGGCTGAAATTGATTAACAATCAAGGCATGATGATAGTGCAATTGCAACTCATGAGACTATGTAAATGATAATCAACATCATTGACCCACTTCTTAAACAATTGATTTGAATGCATCTATAAAGACAAGAAAGGTATTAAGACAACAAATACCTTTAGCACATTATAACTATTCTTGAGCAATGAATCAAATGAGAAATTTTAAGCTTCCTTTTGAATTAGACTCTTCAACAAAGACTTGTGCAAGATATTTAACCTAAATATTTGTAGATATGAAGAAACTATCATTCAATAATGTTTAGACTGATAAAAATTATCACAATCAAGAAACATTAAGACATCAAAACAAAGAGACCATAAGACAAAGGATTTGCCGAGTGGAAAACCCTCCCGGGGTAGAAAAACCACTCCTAAACTGCCTTATTGGCTTAATCTTCAAAAACCACTATTAACAATGCCTTATAGGCTAATTTTTGAGCACCAACTCAAGGAGCACCAACCCCTAAAATTATTTTTAGAACAATAATAATATCAGAGGATTTCTCTATTTTCTAGTAAGCTCAATAAACTCAAAACTCTTATCTACCTAATACCCTAATAATCTAACTCTTTGAATCCTTAAAATATTAAATAGAAAAGAATTACAACTCTGTTATGCATCATGTTTTCCAACTTTTTTATTACAGAGTTTTCCAATACATCTCTTGATACGGCCAAAATAACTATGTCTCAAAATTACAACCAAAACAACTACACTGGTTTTTATATACATTTCAAGTATGTCTATCATGAAGAAATCTTCAAAAAGTGATTTTAACAAGATTCTAAAACTCTCTTGCTAATTTTAGAATATGAAGTTGAATCATGATAATCTATAGATGATGGTAAAAATCAGAGTAACGCCTATCCAGAGAGCTTTAATTTTTGCACTGAATCAAGAGATTTGAATTGTAACTGATAGATTTTCATCAAAACC
>VDFB02373365.1:95265372-95353910 GCA_007258455.2 Sequoia sempervirens
TGGACACCATGATGCTTAGAAAATTCTCATCTAGTTAAATGGGATCATGTTGGGCCCCTCTACAATAACCTCTCTTGGTTTTTTTTATCTTGGAGTAGTTTTCTTGTGGTGTCCAGTTTTCAGTTGATGAAGAAAGTGTCAAATGGAAGCAGTGAAAAGTTACAAAGTGGTGCAACTTTAGTTCTGCAACTCATGTGATCAAACAAACTATTCCAACGCATCCGAATAGGAATTTTTATGCTAGGCATGGTCCTCTTTTGCACCCAAACACGTAGAATCACTTTGAACTACGTTCAACCAGATCGATCCCTTAAGGGTCGAAAGGGAAAAATGGCTACAAACTTTAGCATGAGGTTACTCAAACACCGTGATGCTTGGAAACTTCACATCTTATCCGATGGGATCACCTTGGGCTCCTATACAATAGAATCTCTCGGTTTTAATTATCTTGGAGTGGTTTCCTGTGGTGTCAAGTTTTTAGTTGATGAAAAAAGTGTCAAATGGAAGTAGTGGAAAGTTGCAAATTGGTGTAACTTTCGGTCTGCAACTTGTATGACAAAATAAAATATTCCAACACATCCAAATATGCATGTTTACACTAGGCATGGTCCTCTTTCACAACCAAACATGAGGAATCACTCTGAGCTATGTTCAACCAGATCGATCCCTCAAGGGTCTAAAGGGAAAAATGGCTTCAAACTTCAGCATGAGGTTACTTAGACACCTTGATGCTTAGAAACTTCTTGGCTAGTCTGATGGGATTAAGTTGGTCCCCTCTATAATAACCTATCTTGGTTTTTCTTATCTCGGAGTGGTTTTCCCATGGTGTGCAGATTTTAGTTGATGGAAAAAGTGTCAAATGGAAGCAGCGGAAAGTTGCAAAGTGGTACAACTTTCGTTCTGCAACTCATGTGACCAAATGGAATGTTCCAACATTTTTGAATAAGCATTTTCATGCTAGCAATGGTCCTCTTTCTGACCCAAACATGCGGAATCGCTCTGAGCTATGTTCAACCGAATCTATCCCATAAGGGTTTGAGTGTAGTATGTTGAAATAGGCCATTACACCTATTGTTTAGGCTGTGTCTTGGTGATATGGGCCTTATGTAAGTAGGATAGGGAGTAGGAATAATAAAATAGCATTAGTAAGGGCATTGGAAGAGATTACTAATGCTGCTCCTATTGAAAATTCAAATTTAAGGCCCCTTAAAAGCAAGGCTAGAAGAGGTGAAAAGAAGAAATTGCTTGAAAATAAGGTAGAATAGGTTGGAAATAGGGTGACATTGTGGATTTTGATGTGTTCAAAATGTCTGCAAGGACAGGGGAGGTCAAAAGTATGTTATGGCATGACATGCCCTAGTTGCAAAAATAAGAGTTTTAAATGAAAAAGAGAGGTTTGAGGGACTAAACGTGGGTAAAGTCAAGGGGCAACATAATTTGGTGGTCAATTAAGTTTGTGGATGAAAAATAAAGAGTGTTGGAATAGGTTTTGACGATCAGGTTTTGGGGTTCAGTTTACCAGTTTGGCCAAAAGTTTTGGAGGGGGGTTCAGTTTGTTTTGGGTTCGTTGGTACAAAAAACATGTAATATATATATATATATATATATATATATATATATATATATATATATATATATATATATATATATATATATATATGCAACCTAGAAGCATGAATTAGAATAAGAATATCACATATCATCATATAAACAACAAAACCACCATAAAATTGAATGTCATTTAAAACAACAAAATTGTGGAAAAAAAAAGTGTTTATAACTTGCAAAAAAATGTGAATGAAATCACATTGATTTTTGTGTGAAAAAAAACCATGAGACCATAGCTTGTTGCTTACTATTATGCTTTGATATATTGTTTCCAAGCATCCATAGCTTGTTCAAAAGTACTTTTTTTAGGATTTTAGCCATAGCAACAAGGCAGTGAATTGTTTGATAAAATGCCTTGGTAGACATGTATGAAAAATGTGGTAGCGTAGACAAGGTAGTTAACTATTTGAAAAAATTCCTCAAAGAAATGTGGTTTCATGGTGATGGAATGGCATGATGAATTCCATGACAAGAAAATTGCTATGGATTGTCATGGCATTCCGCCACCATTGACACCAGATTTTTTTGAAGCTTTTTTTCAAACAATTCATTGCCTTGTCTATGCTATTGCTTATTATTATGCTTTGATAGATTTTTTCCAAGCATCCATAGCTTAATTGGAAGCACCTATTTTAGGATTTTAACCATAGCAACAAGGAGGTGAACTATTTGATAAAATTCTTTAGTAAACATGTATGAAAAATGTTGTAGCATAGACAAGGTAGTGAACTGTTTGAAAAAATGCCTCAAAGAAATGTGGTCTCATGGTGATGGAATGGCATGACGAATTCCATGAGAAGAAAATTGCTATGGATTGTCATGGCATTCCACCACCACTGAAACCACATTTCTTTGAGGCTTTTATTCAAAAATTCCACTGCCTTGTCTATGATATTGCTTATTATTATGCTTTGATAGATTTTTTCCAAGCATCCATAGCTTGTTTGGAATCACCTATTTTAGGCTTTTAGCCATAACAGCAAGGAGGTGAACTGTTTGATAAAATGCTTTGGTAAACATGTATGAAAAATGTTGTAGCATAGACAAGGCAGTGAACTGTTTGAAAAAATGCCTCAAAGAAATGTGGTCTCATGGTGATGGAATGCCATGACAATCCATAGCTTTTTTGAAAACACCTGTTTTAGGCTTTTAGCCATAGCAGCAAGGCAATGAACTGTTTGATAAAATTCTTTGATAGACATGTATGAAAAATGTGTTAGCATAGACAAGGCAGTGAACTCTTTGCAAAAATGCCTCAAAGAAATGAGGTCTCATGGTGATGAAATGCCATGAAAATCAAATGCTTTTGATTTTCATGGAATTCCGTCACCATGAGACCTCATTTCTTTGAGGCATTTTTTCAAAGAGTTCACTTCCTTGTCTATGATATTGCTTACTATTATGCTTTTGATAGATTGTTTCCAAGCATCCATAGCTTGTTCAAAAGCACTTGTTTTAGGCTTTCAGCCATAGCAACAAGGTGGTGAACTATTTGACAAAATGCTTTGGTAGACATGTATCAAAAATATTGTAGTATATACAATTCATAACTTCTTAGGTTGACTTTGTAAAAACTATATTGTAATTGAAATTATGTCATCTATCAACATCTAGTTATTTGTTATGCAATGTGAAGCAATGCTTTGAGTTTGAAATATGTGCAATGCAATCTAATTAACAATATGAATATAAACTACAAAATCTATTTTTTACAATTTATTAGGTAAACAATTTATTTTATTTGCTCTCTATATCTCTATGCTAGGGTATGTGCAGGATCATGATGGGCCAAAAAGTGGCGATATGATGGGTATGTGTAGTGTATGTGGCTGACGACTTTTTTTTACCCAAAATTGATGAAATGAAAAAGGTTTTTAAAAGGGATTCTCATCTTTCCACCAATATAAATTATGCTTTAATTTGAATTTAATAAATAATTATTATTCATTTTCTCTTTGAATTACAACTAAAGTCTTGATTGATATGCTGTTTGAAAAACATCTATAGCTATCAAACGGTATCACATTTTTTGAATCTAAAAGATGTGTCACATTTTATGCTTCACATACTATAGGATTAAAAAAATAAAAATTGGATTTCATGAAGTTTTGACCAAGTTAAGGTGGTTAGACATACAAGTTTTTATATTTTTAAAAAGTTGTAATAAAAAAATCATAATTAATTATTTACTTGGAAAAAAATTACAAAAAAATATCCATCACACAGGGACATGAGTTCTCTACTTATATCTAGAATCTTATAAAAAATAATTATCATTTTATTGTGGTTAGGGTGGTTAGAAAAATTCCTACTTATTTTTTCCCTAAAATTTAAGTACTGCTACATTGAAATTTCAAATTTTCACCAAATAGATTTTTTATTTTTGTAAATAAACCTTGCAGTTTAGAAACTACATTCATTTTTCTATAGATTCTATTCTTACATATTTTTGAAATAATATAGATAACTTATTCAAATTTTTATGGCAAGTTGCCTAACTCTTTTTTTTTCTAAATTTTTCACCACTTAAGGCCTATTTTTTCCATGATGATCCGACACATACCTGCTATGGAAATGCCTTTAATTTTAAATTTTTTTAAAATTATCTCTTGTTTTATTTATTTTTTACTTTTTTTTTTTAATCTGATTTTTTTCTGATTTTTTCTAGACTTGTTCCGAATTTTTTCAAAAAATATTATACTTTTGGTTTGCCAGATTTTTTCCCCAAAATATTTTTGCTGCTATGGTATAAACACATATATTTTTGTAATATCAAGGATACTTTTTGAAACTTCCATGCATTGCTAATCTAAAAGGAAAATTATTTTTCCTAATTTGTATGCAACCATGCTTTTGACATTGTCAAAAAGAGCAAATATGGACACCATTGATAATAAAGATTTGTATTAACCAAATAGCCATGTACACATACATCAATATATGTTGATATAAGTATAAAATATAGTTACAAAATAGCCATATAGGCATATAATGTCAAATATATCCAGTACAAGATATGTACAAAATTGCCATGTCTAGGCATACAACAAAGGGCTCTGGAATCAAAATCCATTTCTCTCGATGCTCTGGAAATAAATTATTACCCTTTTTTGGTGATTCAATGGCGATAAGTATGTCACTCATTTTTGCTGTGCTCGAGGAGTGCTCCTACTGCTCCTATAGTTTAGCCCCTGGTGAAGTTTTAACTATTACAATAAGAAGTAAAGACATTAATATATATAGAAATTATATTAAAAGAAATGATATATTTAACAAAATAATCACTTACGGCCATCTCATGATCACTCTCTATTATGAAAATATTTGCATGTCGATGCCCAGGAGTGCTCAATCCTTGTATAAACCATCCAAATATAAATTAAACTGGGAATCAATAATGGTTTGATTTTTCACTAGAACTAACATCTATAACAACGAATCTAAATTGAAATTTAGTAATTTTCCTTATACCTCCTCTATCAGAGCTATGGAGGGTTGTATAGCAGATGAAACATTGATATCCAGTGCCTTTGTAACATTTGGAGGTGTTTCCACAACCAACATCTGAAAATAAAACAATAAATTATTCAATCACAAAAAATTTACAATAGCAATCCACATCATGACTTATAATGTGGGAATGTGTACGATCCTCATGGAAAAAACATGCCCTTAAGTAGCAAAAAATTCAAAAAATAAGAATTAGGCAACTTGACATAAAAATTTGAATAAGTTATCTATATTATTTCAAAAATATGTAAGAATAGAATCTATAGAAAATTGAATGTAGTTTCTAAACTACTAGGTTTATTTAAAAAAAAAAAATTGTTTGGTAAAAATTTTAAATTTCAATACAGTAGTACTTAAATTTGAAGGAAGAAATAAGAAGTAGGTGTCTCTCTAACCACCCTAACCACAATAAAATGATAATATTTTAGATATATAGGTAGAGGACTCATGTCTTGATGTGTTGCATATTTTTTGTAATTTTTTTCCAATTAAATAATTAATTATGAATTTTTATTACAACTTTTAAAAAATATAAAAACTCGTATGTCTGACCACCTTAACTTGGTCAAAACTTCATGAAATTCAATTTTTATTTTTTTAATCCTATATTATGTGAAGCATAGAATGTGATGCATGTTTTGGATTGAAAAAATGTGACACCATTTGAAAGCTATAGATATTTTTCAATCAACCTATCAATTAGGACTTTAGTCATAATTCAAATAGAAAAATAAATAATAATTGCTTATTAAATTCAAAATAAAAACATAATTTATATTGGTGGAAAGCTAAGAATCTTCTTTAAAACCTTTTATTTCATCAATTTTGGGTAAAAAAAAAGTTGTCAGCCACATACCCTTATATATACCCATCATATCGCCACTTTTTGGCCCATCATGATCTTGCACATACCCATGTATGAAATCTAATGAAGAAAATTTTGAGTAAAAGTATTAAACTATATATTTCTAGTAGGCCCTTGCAGTTTGATAGGAAGACCAAGCATGATGAGGATAAGAACACATACTCCATTGTGAAGGATGGGAAGACTTATAACATTTCACCTCTCCTAGAAGAAGACAAGGAAAAGCATGAAGGGCTTAGTGTTTTGATGGTGGGTGAGAAGGAGTTCATGAAGACCTTGAAGGAAGGAGGAGGAAGAGGATTCTTCCTGATTATGAGGCCAAAAAGTGAAGTAGATCTGCCCACAAAGAAGAAGGAAGATGCACCAAAGGAAGCCCAAGAGTTGTTGGAAAGTTACAAAGACATAATGGTGAATGAATTACCTAGTTCCATACCTGCGATTATGGATATAAGACACCATATTGATCTAATTCCATGGGCTACATTTCCCAATATGGCTACATACAAGATGACACCTTCTTAAAATGAGGAGATTGAAAGACAAGTGCAAGAGTTGATGGATAAAGGGCTAGTGAGGAAAATTTTGAGACCATGTTTTGTTGCTAATGTCCTAGCACCAAGGAAGGATGGGAATTGGAGGCTTTGCATTGATTCAAGAGCCATTAATAGGATCACAATCAGATATAGGTTCCCGATGCCAAGAATGGAGGACCTCATGGATTGTCTATTAGGAGCATCTTACTTTTCAAAGATTGATCTAAAGAGATGGTACCATCAGATAAGGATTAGAGAGGGAAATGAATGGAAGAAAACTTTTAAGACTAATGAAGGGATCTATGAGTGGTTGGTGATGCCCTTTGGGTTATCAAATGCCCCTAGGACATTTATGTGCCTTATGAATGAGGTATTGAGACCTTTCATTGAAAATTTTGTTCTAGTTTATTTAGATGACATCCTTGTGTTTAGCAGGTCTAAAGAAGAACATTTGAAGCACCTTGACATAGTACTAAGGAGGTTACAAGAGGAGAAGTTGTTGATCACATGGAAAAGTGTGAATTCATGAAGGAAGAACTAGTCTACCTTGGTTTTTTCATCTCCAAGGGAAGTTTGAAGATGGATCCTTCAAAGGTGGATGTTATTCTTACTTGGCCAACACCAAAATCCATGGGAGATGTGAGAAGCTTCCATGGACTTGCAAGCTTTTATAGAAAGTTCATCAAGAACTTTAGCCAAATTTGTGCACCAACCTTTGACACCATCAAAGGAGGTAACAAAGGTAAGTTTCCTTCGACCAATGAGGCTAATAAAGGGTTTGAATATCTGAAAATGAGAGTAACACAATAGCCTATACTTGTGCTCCCTGATTTTGATAAAGTTTTTACCATTGAGTGAGATGCTAGCAATCAAGCTATAGGGGTTGTTTTGAGCCAAGAAAGAAAACCGGTTGCATTTTATAGTGAGAGGCTAAATGAAGCAAAGAGGAAGTATTCTTACTATGATTTGGAATTGTATGCTATGGTCCAAGCCCTAAAAAAATGGAGGCACTATTTGATACCTAAAGAATTTGTTGTTTATACTGATAATCATGCCTTGAGTTTTTTGAATGCATAGGACAAACTCAGTCATAGGTACATGAAGTGGGTAGAGTCTTTGCAAGCCTATACTTTTAGAATAAAGAATAAGAAGGGCCAAGAAAATAAGGTGGCAGATGCTCTCAGTAGAAGGGAACTTGTAGTGCAAGAGATCCAACTCCAAAGATGGGGGTTGAAGCATTGAAGGATATGTATCATGAAGATTAAGAATTCAAGGAGGTATACAATGTTTGTGAGCAACATTTGAGTTCTTTTGATGGTGAATTCTCTGACTTTTTATTGTAGAATGGTTTTCTCTTCAAAGGAAGCCAATTGTGTGTGCATAAATGCTCAATGAGGGAGCATATCATAAAGGAGAAACATAGTGGGAGTCTTGGAGGTCACTTTGGCCTTGACAAGACCTTGGAACAAGTTAGTAGATTTTACTATTGGCCAAAGTTGCATGTGAATGTGAGAAGGTATGTGGAAGGATGCATAATATGTCAAAGGGAAAAGGGAACTTCATCAAATGCAAGACTCTATCAGCCACTGCCCATTCCCAATAGGCCTTGGGAGAGTGTAAGTATAGACTTTGTCTTGGGGTTGCCTAGAACCCAAAGAGGTTTTCATAGTATCTTTGTGGTAGTTGATAGATTTAGTAACATGGCGCATTTTCTTCCTTTTAAATGCACCAATGATGCATCTCATATAGCAGGTATCTTCTTTAAGGAGGTTGTTAGGATACATGGATTGCCTTTAAGCATTGTTTCTGACAGGGATTCTAAATTCATTGGTCACTTTTGGAGGACCTTGTGGAAGAAAATCAAGGAAAAAATATGTCCTTTAGTTCAGTATACCATCCAAAAATGGATGGACAAACTAAAGTGGTGAATAGATCATTGGGAAACCTCTTAAGATGTCTTACCAAGGAGCATGGACAAGCTTGGGATCTGATTTTACCTCAGGCTGAATTTGCATATAATGACTCCATGAATATGAGTATTGGTAGAATCCCTTTTGATGTAGTCTATGGCATGCACCATAGAGGGGTCTATGAACTAAGAGATCTATGAGGAGTTGCTAAGAGAAGTGCTCAAGGTGAGGAATTTGTTGTTACAATTAGGGATATTCATGAATAAGTGAAGGAAACCCTTCAAAAGAATGTTGAGAAGTATAAGGAAAAGGCATATTTAAAGAAGAGGAATGTCCAATTCAAGGTTGGAGACTTGGTGATGGCACACTTGAAGAAGGAGAGACTTCCAAAAGGAAAGTATACCAAACTCATGATGAAGAAGATAGGACCTTGCAAGGTGGTCCACAAGTTTGGCCAAAATGCTTATGAAATAGAGCTACCTCCTGGGGTTGCAATCTCTCCTATCTTCAACATTTCTGAATTGTATCCTTTCAAAGCTTTTGTGAATGTAGGTGATGGAGCAGGTACAACAACAATGGAGGATGAATATTTGGTGAAGGAACTACCCCCCAACCAACCTATGACTCTTGAATGCATCCTAGACACCAAGGAGACAAAGAAGACTAGAAGGAAGGTTTATAAGGAATACTTGGTCAAATGGCAAGGTATACCTGAAGAGGATGCAACATGGATGTTAGAAAATGATATTAAACATCATGGAACTACTGTAGAAGACCTTATCTCAAAGAGGACTTGAGATCTTTTTCTTCCTTGGGAGTATGGTGCAGGAGCACCCATGGGTCTAAGGGACCTAGAATAATTTTTCATGTTTTGTTTCTTGGTTTATGGATGGAATAAGGTCTTATGGACCATTTCAATGCTTTGTAGTAGGTCTTCTAGGTTTTTGGTCAAGTTTTTGGTCTTGGTGACCAACTTCTTTGTACAAGGTCTCCATCCTCCTTTGTCAGTCTAGTGCATCTTGGAAAAACAAGGAAACTGATACATTGCTGTATCTAGACACCTGAGGGGAGTCACCTTACTTTTTGAAAAGGTTTTAAATATCTTTGACACATTTTGGAAGGCTCTTTGGGGTCGATTTGGTAGAAGTTGCTCACATTGCCTTAACTAGGCAATTAGAAGTCAAAGCATGAGATTAGTTGTTTTCCAACATTTCTCTTTTCAAAATACAGTTGAAAGAAGTCTGAGGGAGCTTTTAAGACTTTAAATATGCCTCTCTTAGTTGAGGAAAGGTTGATGTTGATGTTTTAAAGAAGTTTCAATAAGAAGTTTGTTGTTTTTCCTATGTTTTTGTGAAGAATTTGTTGATCCTGTACTTGGTATGGACTGTATGTTCACTTTCATGCTCCAAGCTTAGAATGGTTGGATAGGTAATTGAATTAGATTTCCTTTGGTATTGGAGTGGCTAGATTTCATTTAGTATCAAGGGAAATATTCCAATTTCTCTATCGGGTGGTCTGAAAACCCTTAAAATCAGGGTTTTGGGTGAAAAATGTATATTTCTTCCATTCCCACATTGTAAAATTGCTAAATCTCAGTGGGATGGAAGATATAAGGCTGTACTATCATTTAATCAATGTTTTGGAGAATGGAACGCTCACTTTTGGAAGTTGTGTATGAATTTTGGCTTGACATCTCTATGTGGCAAGCATAATTGACAAGCAAAAAAATGAGTTTTTTTATTGATTTTGTAGAATCTATTTAAGACACACTTAGGAATGGTGGAAATAGGTGTGGAGAACCTATAGGAGTCTAAATTTTGGCTTTGGAGTAAAGGGGAGAGCCTAGATAGTCAATACCTAGGTGTAGGTCTGTGAATTAGACCTTTTGTAGCAACAGTAGAAAGGGTCATTATGTGTGATGTTTTGACAGTCAAGAGGAAGGGTTTTGGAACCTTGTAGCTTGGATCCATCTTAGGGTTTTGAATCCATAATTTTGGTGTCTTAATAGTCTTCCTTGTTTTTTTTATTCTGATTGTCCTACCGAGAAAGGGCTGCAAGCCTTAAGAGAGAGTGAGGTCTAAGTCACCATATTGATGGGTGTTTGTTGAAACCTAAATGCTTGAGGGTTGTTAGACCTTGTTTTTACTTAATGAGACATGATCCAAATGTTTTCAAGATTTTTAAGTGTTCTGAGTTGTGAACACTACGTGTGTGGGGTTGATCTCTTAAAGAATAGTGGAGTTTAGGACTCATGAGAGTATTTGAGAGAAGCATTTAGTGGAGTAACTTTTCCATTTATGATTGTGAGTTTTCCATCCCTACCACTTTGTATCATTTCTAAATTTTATGTAGGCTATTTCTATGTTTTTTGTGGTTGTGGCAGGAGTATTTTAGGTTTGTAACTACCTTATGCAATAAACCCTCCTTTATAGGGCTTGATTTGTGCATAGAATAAGCTTAGTCAATAAACATGATGTGAGTAATGTCTTGGAAGTTAGATGAAATGATTGAGGTGTAAATGGTTGATTGTAGTATCTTGGTCTTGAGGAACTAGTTGGTAAAAGTGAAAATTTGGTGAGTTGTTTAAGGAATTGAAAGATTCAGAGCTCTTTATCAGGTTTTTGCTTTGAATTCATATAAATTGATGATGACAAAGGTGTGTTAGGATCTGATGGATATAGGTTGTAACATGAAAGATTGGTTTTTAGTTATTTTTCCTAGGTAAAGAAAATTGAGTGGAAGGGTGCCTTGGTGAATGATGAAAGAGTGGATTGTTTAGTGACTCTAATTAGGTTTCTTGTGCACAAATAAATCATTTTTGTTGATAAATAAGATGTTTGAAGCTTGAGGATTATAAGAAGTATTGAAATGAGTTGGCTTGTTGTTTCCTTCTAGTTTGCAAATGAAACAATGTGATTTTCGATGAAAAGAGAGAAATTTTAGTTGCTTATTCATTTTGATCTTCTCCTGATTCAATTGGGTCAGATGTTGGTGCAGGATCACCTAGGTCATCAAATACTTTTCAATTTTGTAAAAGGGATGAGTGTTCAAATTTGTATTTAGTCGATCACAAAAGGTCAATGAAAAATGATGTAAAGAATGTTCAAGGTCATATGACGTCTTATTTGAATGTATTTGAGGTTATGGATAAGTTCTAGGTGGTCAAAGTGGGAAAATGCAAACAATGCAATAATGTAATATTGTTAAAAGATGTTAAATTGACAAAAATGAGGAAATCATGCATATTAAGGGTTAAAAGGGGTAGTTTCAACTGATGAAAAGACAGTTATGGAAAAATAAATATATTTAAAAGGAATGTAAAGGTGAGAAAAAGTAGAAGTTTGTGTTCTTGTAATTAGATTTTGAAGTAAAAATTCCTTGTCTCTGAGTTTGCATCATTACTCTGGATTGTTTTGTTTTCTTGAGTTGGTAATTTAGGAACACCCAAAGTTAAATCATAGTGTGAATACATGTAAAGAGGAGTTAGTTTCCAATTTCAAGAGTTGGACTTGGTTAGTTTTAGGAAACAAAAGAATAAGAGGCAGTTTTCAATGCTCGATAGAGTCCTTTTAGAAGCAAGTTTGAGAGTCCAATAGGGTTTTTCTTCACTACTCCACCAATGTAGGTCAAGTAAATTGGTGGAGTAGGTTAATGTTAGGATTTTTTGCATGTTCTTATGATTGTAAGTGTAGGGAAAATCAAGAATACCATTTCAGAGTTGCTGCTACACTGGAAAATAAAGGATTTTCCTACACAAAGTGATGCTACAGTCATGGGTCATGAATAAATAAAGTGTACAGAGGCTTGGAAATTATGTAGAAGGTATTGGAAGACAAAAAATTATGTTCCAGGTGGTGGCTAGAGAAATAGAGGTTTGCAAGAGTATTTTTCACAAAACACTCCTTGATTTGTGCTTTTACACCCTATAAACGAGGGTTTATTCGGTCAGAATATTTTCATGGTTTTCAATCTCTATAAATGGTAAAATATTGAGTTATAAGAGATGCTTGAAGACTATTTTGAGGTTTTGAGTGATTTGGAATGGTTTTGAAGGGGTCTCCTTTGTAAAACATGCCTAATTTACTAGCCTTTCTTCAGAGGACAGTCAGAAATCTGATGATTTTCTTTATATCAAATGTCTAAGAACTTTGATATGTTGTGATGTGTTGGAAAGTGTTTCTAAATGTGCATTGATTTTTTTAATAAGCTTTGAGATAGGAATGTAACTAACTGATTCAATGGTTGATAGACCTACTAGAGGAATATGATATTGTTTGATCAAAACAAAGATGTTTGTTTTAACAACGGAAAGGATGATATTGAGTGCTTTGTTACTATCAACTAATGATATAATTGATGTTACTAAATTTGGTTAAGGTGTATAATACAAATTTGGTGACTTTGATGGTTGGATGGGTGAGTATTATGAAGCCTTTTGAGCAAATTGGTGATTAACCACAAGATGATAATAAAGATTCGCTTGTAGCGTGAGTTTGTAACCTATAAATAGACTACTACAGTCAAAATATGGCGAGTACAGTGCTTGATAATGGACTGATAATAGTGAGGTATGGTTTAGTTGATTTGTTGCCTTGGTGAATAAATGAAAGGATGAATTGTTCAAGTGTCAATAATCAGGTTTATGTTGTTTTTATGGTGGTTGAGAATGATATGAATCTAATTGATTAAGTCTGAGTTTTATTTAATATCCAGTTTTTTCTTTGAATGAGTCCATTGGAATACTGATTAGTGGAATGATGAATGATGGCCTATGGAATGCCTAAGAGAATTTGAGTGGATTTTGGTTGAATGAAAAGTAGATTTCTGATGAAATTATATTTAATATTCTCCTAATTCTATTTGGGATTGAAATCCCTTGAAGAAATGATGTTGATAGTGTTTGTTGAATGATCTACATCAGATGTACCCTGATGATTGAGTGTCTTGATATGATGCTCTGCATCACTAACTACCTTGTCTATGTTATTGCTTACTATTATGGTTTCATAGATTTTTTCCAAGCATCCATAGTTTGTCGTGTTGGTGCACCTTTGCAAGCACATGTCTCCATGTGAAGTAATTGTTCCGTGTTGCTTATGTTGACTTTCTAAACAACTATATTGTACCATTGAAATTTTGTCATCTATCAACATCTAGTTATTAGTTATGGAATTTGAAGTAATGCTTTGAGTTTGAATGATGTGTAATGCAACGTAATCAACAATATGAATATAAACTACACAAATCTATTAAGTAGAATTCATTAGTTCAGTTCTCTTTATTCTATTACCTCTGTGTATGTTTGAGTGAATCCACTGGCACTAGGAGGTGTTTGCTTGAAACTGCCAATATTAGTCTATTTAACATCCAAAATTACATGTATTAAAATACCTTTCGTAAAAAAATGCTATTAACAGTAATAAATTTACAATTGTTTACTAGTGGGTATGTGCAGGATCATGATGGGCCAAAAAGTGGCAATATGATGGGTATGTGGCTGACGACATTTTTTTTACCCAAAATTGATGAAACAAAAAGGGTTTTTCAAGGAAATTCTTAGCTTTCCATCAATATAAATTATGCTTTACTTTGAATTTAATAAGTAATTATTATTCATTTTCTATTCAAATTATGACTAGAGTTCTGATTGATAGGCTGATTAAAAAACATTTATAGCTTTCAAACGATATCACATTTTTTGAATCCAAAACATGCGTCACATTCTATGATTTGCATAATATAGGATTAAAAAAAGAAAAATTGAATTTCATGAAGTTTTGACCAAGTTAAGGTGGTCGACATATGAAGTTTTTTATATTTTTAAAAGGTGTAATTAAAAATTCATAATTTATTATTTACTTAGAAAAAATTACAAAAAATATGCATCACATCGGGACATGAGTCCTCTACTTATATCTAAAATCTTATAAAAAATAATTATCATTTTATTGTGATTAGGGTGGTCGACAAACACCTTCTTTTTTTTTCCCTAAAATTTAAGTACTACCGCATTGAAATTTCAAATTTTCACCAAATAGATTTTTATTTTTTTAAACAAACCTACTAGTTTAGAAACTACATTCAATTTTCTATAGATTCTATTCTTACATATTTTTGAAATAATATAGATAACTTATTCAAATTTTTACTTTAAGTTGCCTAACTCTATGTTTTTTGAATTTTTTGCCACTTAAGGGCCTATTTTTTCCATGATGATCCTGCACATACCCTAGTTAGATACCCCACTAATAGGTGTACTGCAAAAATAAGTAGGTGGAGGACCAGTGTATCCAATCTCAACACTATGACCCTGCAATTTTATTAAAATAATAAAACTAAATTAGTTAATCATGCATTTTAGAATCAAAATTTAATAAATTAAATTCAATGAACTGCTAACTTTTACCCAACTATCAATTCCATATGCACTATGAAAAATTTTAGTTGTCCACTCCATCTCTGTAGTAGCATACACATCATGTGTAGCAGCATACAAATCTTGCATAGCAGCATACGAGACTTGTGTAGCAACCTCCTGAGTGCCGGTGGGGTCATATGAACAAGTTGCCCCACAAGATTGACACATGTGGGTTTGAAGGCCACCACCTGAAGACCCCCATGGATGGCACTGTACAATAGGGCTAGTATGATGGATGACACTCTGGGTCAAAGCATTGATTGCCTACAATGTCTCTACATTGACACTCTCCTTTGCAACGATAGGAATAACAATGCGCTCATGAGGCAACCTAGCGAGAGTTCTTCTCCCTTGCCACGTAGGATCCGACTATGCATCAGGCCTATCCTGAGCCAACCCCCCACCTCTCCCCTAGAACTCCCCCATATCAAAATAAATTGGGATTTGGTTCAATACAAACTCACTGTATAGTTTCCTAAGAAAATATTTTGGGACTTCACAATTGTTGCACGGTGGGTAATCAAAGACCAAGTACCACCTATCATAAAAATGGTTCCTAATCTTTTGGTGGTGGCACCAATGAATAGGAAACCTCTTTGCATTAAGGCTAAGATTTTAATTTTTTCTAGGGTCAGTGAATAAAGAGCACAAATCACCTTTAGTAATTTTTAAAACTTTTACTTGTTTATATGATAGTTTATCTACATAATATGCCCTAGTTGCCTGCCTCCTATCTTGCCATCCTATTATTCGTTGGGTTATTGAATCTACATTTTTTAACATCTCTTTCATTGAATTTTCTAGTGTCATTCTTTCTAAAGTTGAAGCATTTGGATCACTCAACCTACTGATAAGATCCTCAATTTATTTTTTGTTGTTTTCAATTTCACTCAAATTTTGTTGAGTACCAAGAGGGTGTTGAGTGATTGGTGGGGGAGGTTGATTTTGTTGAGGATTTTGTTGAGGAGGATTTTCTTGTTCTTCTTGTTGACGATTTTTAGGATTTGTAGGATTATTTGCATCTCCTACAAATTTTAAAAAAACATTCAAATCTAACCGAAAACAAACAAAATTAACTTGAAACTAAGAAATTCAAAAAAAATCAAACAATACTTACCTCATGCACGTCTTCGTCATCGTGGCGCCATCTTTGCAAATGAAAAGAAAATATGGTTGATGAATTTTGTAGAATGCCTCCTAGAATGCGAGTGAGAAAATGAGGGTTTTTGGTCTCGGGCAGAGAAGAAAAATAGAAAAGAGAAATGAATAGATTTCACCTTTTTTTTGCTTTTAAAATGACATAACACGAGCATGTTATTGTGCGCTCGCGTTATTACGCGCTCACGTTATAACACACTTCTGTTATGTCATTTTCAATCTATTTTTGAAGTTGGCCACAAAAGTGTAACCCAACTTCATGCACCCGCCCAAATAATTAATTATGATTTTTTTATTATAAATTTTAAAAAATATAAACACTCGTATGTCTTACCACCTTAATTGGTCAAAAATTAATGAATTTTTTTTGTAATCCTATAGTATGTCAAGCATAGAATGTGACGCATGTTTAAAATTCAAAACATGTGATACCATTTGAAAGCTATAGATGTTTTTCAATCAGCCTATCAATCATGACTTTAGTCATAATCCAAATAGAAAATGAATAATAATTATTTATTAAATTAAAAATAAAGCATAATTTATATTGGTGGTGTGTGCAACGTGATTTCTAAACCTAAAAAATGAAAAAACAAAGAAATGCAAAGGAGACATAACACAACACCACCTCAAGATTAGCATAAGTTGAACTTAAACAAAGAAAGATGAAACAACAAATATACCTTGTCTAAGTTGATCTTCTTGGTTAAATCTTTGATGAAGATTTTATGTGTGCTCCTTGATGAAAAATATGATGAAAATGAATGCAAAATGATGAGGATGCAATGAGGATTCAAATGATTCAAATGGATATGTGAGTGGATGAACAAAATGAATGCAAATGAGCTTGAAGATTCAACAATGGAGGTGTGTGAGCTTGAATGCAAGTGCTTGAATTTTTTTGAAAGTTAGAGAACTTGAATTGTGAATGCATGTTATGGAAAATGAGAGAAAATATTCCATTTTAAGGGAAGAGTCTCTAGAGAAATGAATGGCCAGGATTTTGCCAACATGGGAAAGATGAAGGGATGTGGTGAGTTGAGGACTCACAAGCCCTCACATCTTGCCATGTGGAAAAGGAGGTGTCAAAAGGACATGTGATGTGGGGAGAGGACATGTGACATGGAGGTACTTGCAAGTACCTTAGGATTAGGGGAAGATTTCCTCAAAAAGGAAGTTCTTGTCCCCATGTCTAGAAGGATGGTGACAAGTGAGGAATTTTAGAATTCCTCACTAATCATCATGGGGAAGAGAGAAGTGGTTGGGGAAACAAATGTTAATTTTAAATTCACATCATTGGAAGTACCTTAAGGATAATACAAGTTCCTCATAAAGGAGGTCCTTGTCCCATGTGACTGATGTGACATGTGAGATAATTTAGAATTTCCCAACAACCTTTATGGGGAAGAGGGTAAATGTAATTTTTTAATTGACATGGGGAAGAGGTCAAGGCTTGAAAAATAAAGTACTTGTGAAAGGTTGACTTGGAGGAAATATCATAAATGGAATGTGATTAAATTAAGGTTGTGCAAACAAGTGATTAAGAAGACTAATGGAGAATTAGAGACAAGTGGCAAAATATGGACGATGTGGCATTAATCCTTATTAAGGGTGTGCACATCCTAATTGTGGATTAATTAAAATAATCTATATTAGAAGAGGGTTATGGAGGATGTGACAAGGAGAGAGAAAAGAGGGAATTTAAAAATTGATTTAAATTCAAAAAAGTTAAATGAGTAAATTAAATAAATTGATATATTTATTTAATTTAGAGAGGAAGGGTTGAAAGGTAAAGTATTTAATTATTAAATTAAATACTTTAGAAACTTTAGGAAAAGGTGAAATATTAATTAAATAAATCATTTAATTAATATTGATGAAATAGATGAATAAAGGAGATGGATTTGACCATATGGGAGTGGTCAAATTTGGATGTCTACATTTTTTTCCTCTTTGAGATGGTGCTACGAAGTAGCATCATTTCAAAGAAGATTAAAAGATAGCACTAGGAAGAAGATGATTAGATTAGGAAAGATGCTCTAGTCATCAAAGGAGTGACTAGGAAGAAGGATGATGAGAGTGAAGATGAAGATTGGGTATTGAGGATGCCCCCTTGAGAGGACATGCGAGTTCGAGAGAACACAGGTGTGCTTTCGAAATGGATGAGACGATGAAAGGGAAGATGAGGAAAATGATGCAAAGTGATGAATAAGAGAGGATGATAAGTGATATGACATTGGGAAGCAAAAATGGATATAAGGACCAAGGTGATGTTGCCCCAATCAAGCTACAAGCCAAAATGGGTTGATGATGGATGGAGTGTTGTCAATGAGGGAATGATATATCCCAAAAAAACACAAGGATAAGGAAGGATACATCCTGATGATCATGATGAAAGTGTTGATGAGGGAAGGATACATCCCGTTGATGATGATGAAAGTGTTGTTGATGAGGGAAAGAGACATCCCAAAACAACACCAAAGGATAGGGAATGATACATGTCCCGATTATGATGATGATGATGATGATGATGATGATGATGATGATGATGATGATGATGATGATTGGAGCAAGGCTAGGAACAAGACCAAGGATGTGTTTAGATGATTTGTATTATATTGAATGGATTAAGATTGGGGAGAGATGTGAGATGGCCTAATGTGAAATGGAATGCAACATGAACATGACTATAAATAAGGGTTGACATAGTGATGAGGGTCGATGGTAGGTGTATCATAATTTCTTTAATTTAGTGACAAGTACTTTCCCTGCAATTATTACAAAATTAAGGGAAGATGGGTGTGAAATTTCTCCTGTCAAGAACCGTAGGTATCTTGAGAAGAAGAGAAGATGAGATGTGAATGTTTGCACAACCAAAATCATAGGTCATGGGTTAGGTATGAATGCAATGCAATCCTAATGCATTTTTCCATTTTTGGAGCATTTATTTTTTCTATAGCATAAGAAACCAAGTGCCAGGGTATGTGTAACCAAGGTGGATTAGTGTCCAATGTGAAAAATTAAAAAAAACAATAGACAAGAAGCTATCTCAACACCCCAAAGTCACGAAGACCTTGGTCAGGATAGGCATTGGGATAAGCACAAGCACAAGAGGATGCCCCTACATAAATCAAGACCATAGGGATCTTGGTGGGTACTATGTAGGACAACCCAGAAGAAAACAACAAACAAAAGATCAAGATATGCCCCTATGTTTACTAGTCAAAATACACCATGATATGATGGATCATGGTGGCCTTGAAAAGTTGTGAGAGGGAGCTCAAATGATAAACAAAATCCAAAAGTATCAAAAGATCACAATAAATTTCAAATGTCCTTTTCCACAAGATCAAGGGGATGGATGTGATTGATGAGGTCAATTAGAAAGGATGCATCCTATTGAGACCATATATGGATACTAAACTAAAAGATCGTTATGACGTAGGATACTCAAAGCTTATTGGATCTCAAGTTACAAGTGGATCTCATTTGTTAAGAACCAACTAGATAAGGGCATAACCTAATGACATGACACAAGAGAGACAAGACATGAGACTAACATAGCCTAAAGACTTAGGGACTTGAGGGCCGCTCAAAGATTAGCCTTTCCTACGTGAAAGCACAGAGCCCTCATAGTTCAATAAAAGACCATGGATAAAAGTGAAAAGAGGAAAATGGAGATGAGTGATGGAAAACAACGATTGGACTAAGGAAAAAAATTCCCATAGGTGGATCAAATGATCGACCTTTCCTACGTGAAAGCGCAAGGGCAACGTAGTTAAAAAAAAAAGACCAACAATCGACCATGGATAAAAGATGATGAGATGACCATGATAAGTGGATAAAAAGATGGAACGAATATGATGAGACAAGATAGACCTAGGGATAAGATAGGATGACGGTGATTACAGGGAGCTCAAGGATGGGATGGTTATCCAAAGCATGAAATGATGAATTGGTAAGATGATATGATGGAGATGTGAGTGATGATAAGTGATAGGAGATTGGAGAGATGTGTGAAATAGGTAGAAGTGATGATAGGGAAATAGATGGCATTGGGTTGCATGGGAGGAATCCTACAACTAGATACCAATGACAAGGGATTATGAGATGGGATGAGGATAGAGATGAATGGATAGGGAAATAAGAATGGGGGATGGATGGGATTCGATGATGGATGGATAGGAAGATAAGGATGGGGAGATGGAAGGAATTGTTGGATGGGTAAGGAGATAAGGATGGGGAGACATGGAAGGGATGCTATGATGGATGGATAGGAAGATAAGGATTGGGAGATGGAAGGGATGCTATGATGGATGGATAGGAAGATAAGGATGGGTAGATGAAAATAATTTTTGGGATGGGTAAGAAGATAAGGATGGGGAGATGGAAAGGATTGGATGGATAAAAAGATAAATATGGGGAGATGGAAGGGATGATAGGATCGATGAATGATGTCTCCAATGACTATGGTACAAGGGAAAAATATATCCCACTCTAGATATGTCATGTATGATGAGGCTAGAGGGATGGAAGATAGAAGGATGGGAAAATAAGGTAGTGAGATGGATATGGATAAGATGCATGGATAAGGAAGGGATGTTGATGGTAACATGACGGGTGGAAAAGGAAGGTAGATTGATGTGGATTTAAGGATTAGGATAGTGTACTGGTGAGGGGAATGTATGGCAAGAGGTGTCCAAATAATGCATAGATGGGTGCCCCTATCTTTATCAAGATCACAAGGAGGGTGGAGGGATTGGGATAAATGGGATATGATAGGTAGGATGTGTACGATAAGTGGGATGGAGGAGATGGGTGAAAGAAATGCAGTTGCCCCCAAGTGTAGATGTAAACTAGATGGGGGATTTACACATGATGCTCATTTTTTGGGTTTTCATCATGGTAATTATGGGTATGTGTAGGATCATGATGGGCCAAAAAGTGGTAATATGATGGGTATTTGTAGGGTATGTGGCTGATGACTTTTTCTTTACCCAAAATTGATGAAATGAAAATGGTTTTAAAGGAGATTCTCAGCTTTCCACCAATATAAATTATGCTTTACTTTGAATTTAATAAATAATTATTATTCATTTTCTATTTGAATTACGACTAAAGTCCTAATTGATAGACTGATTGAAAACATCTATAGCTTTCAAACAAGATCATATTTTTGAATCTGAAACATGTGTCACATTCTATGCTTCACATACTATAGGATTAAAAAAAAAATGAATTTCATGAAGTTTTGACCAAGTTAAGGTGGTTAGACATATAATTTTTTATATTTTTTAAAAGTTGTAATAAAAAAATTATAATTAATTATTTACTTGGGAAAAAATTACAAAAAAAATGCATCACATCCAGACATGATTCCTCTACTTATATGTAAAATCTTATAAAAAAATATTATCATTTTATTGTGGGTAGGGTGGTTAGACATGCACCTACTTCTTATTTTTTCCTTGAAATTTATGTACTACTATTGCATTGAAATTTAAAATTTTCACCAAATAGTTTTTCTTTAAAAAAAATAAACCTAGTAGTTTAGAAACTACATTCAATTTGCTATAGATTCTTTTTTTACATATTTTTGAAATAATATAGATAACTTATTCATTTTTTTACATCAAGTTGCCTAACTTTGATTTTTCTAAATTATTTGCCACTTAATGGCCTAGTTTTTCCATGATGATCCTGCACATACCTTTATCTAAGGCACTTGTTTTCCAAGTTTTCACCATTGGATGAATTATTTCTCTTTACTATTTTTTTTTTTTGACAATTTTTGATTTTTTGGATAGTATACGGATGTAGATGGATAAGGATAGGGACAAGGATAAGTGGATTTAGAAGATAAATGATATGAGAATAGATGGAATGAAGCATCAAGTTCCATACAAGGTATTAAGATCCCATGTGTGAAGTGACTATTGGATGTTGGTAAGACCTTATTAGGATAAATGTATTATGCAAGAGAATAGATTAAAGGGATTGGATGATGGAGATATGTGGGATAATGGATGGGATGTTGGAAAGTGTATGGATGCAATGATGGGGTAGGCGTGTGATGGGGAGATGTTTTCAAGACCAAAATTGGCACATATGGTGGTGAATGTGAAAGGATAGGAGGATTAGTGCATGGATTATGTGGGGATAATGGAGGTGTTGGGGTAGTGAATTTTGGAACATAAGGACCCAAAATAGATTTAGGAGATGGAGGGTGTGTATGATTAGCTTTTGGATTATCAACTTTGGATGTTGTTACAAATTTTTCATTTGAAGGAATTATATATTTTTCCTTTGGGATCCACATGGTTTTTACTTTTTCTTTGGTGGGCCTTTGTGTCATGTGGGTTTCATTTGGATTTTGGATTTGATTTTTCTTTTCTTCAACATGTCTTTTTAAGGAGACATGAGGGGCTTTAGATTCATGTGGATGTTTAGATTTATACATTTTTATTTTGGCATCCAAAGTACTTCTAATAGAAATGGGATGGGTGTAAGGAGATGGATGATGTGGAGGAAACATGAATGGAGTGATGGATGTTGGATTTTGAGGATGATGTGTGGATGGAGTATGTGTAGGTACGTGCCTTTGTTGATCCTGATTAGGGAACATGAGAGTGGGATGTTTATGATGGGTGACATGAATGGTGATGGAGGGATAAAAGGATGAATAGGATGAGATGGAGGAGGTGATTTTGTGACATAAGGGCCCAAAATGGACTTAGTACCTAGAGGATGTGTGATGATGGATGGAGGGACATAAGGACCCAAAATGGATTCGGAAGATGAAGGAGGAATATGGATGTTTTTTTTGAGGTGATACGATGGAGGGGGGGTGGTGATGAATGGTTTACTGGAGTGACGAGAAGAGCCTATTATTCTATTGGAGGAGGCTCATTGAGGATGTATAGATGTATCAAAATTTTTGGATTGTGAGTCTTGAGAGATATATCCAAGACTTTGTGGATGTGAATTTTCTTTGACATGGATGGGCTCTAAAATACCTTTCTCATGAAGGCCTAAACCTTTTCCTTGATAGTTCATGCTCTTGAGAATTTGATCTATGGTAGGATTCTTGTTACTTTGGAAACATGATGCAAGTCCATGATTAGATGGAGGAGGATGGGAAACATATATTCTTGGTTCCTCTTCTGTAAGAAAACCACCATGGAAGAATGTGAGAGTACCAAGGGAATATAAAAGTGATGTGAGGTTAGTAGGGTTAGGCAGTGATGGAGGATCACGAGATGGAGATGATGGGATAGCAACATCTTGATCAGGAGGGGTGAGCGGTAATAGGGCTCATGAGATGGAGTGGTTGGATCTTGAGTGTCAAGGGGATCATGGGATGGAATGGATGAAGGACTATGATCATTAGGTGGACTAGATGGGATGTCAGGATCTTGATGTGGAGAAGGGATATGTTGGTATGCTTTAGATCAAGCTCTTGGCATGACTCATCATGTGTGGGAGGCATGATAATGGAGGCATGTTGGATGGACTCCAAAAGTGGGGGAGATGGAAGGATGGAGGATTCATGAAGTTCACGGGGATGGATTTAGGTGATACTAGGAGTAGGAGGAGTGGATTGGATTGGGTGGATCTAGGAGTAGAAGATGGTGATTGGGTTTGGTTATCTTCGATGGATTTAGTGGCTCTTAGGGTAGGAGATGGGGGTTCAATGGATTCGGTGGGTTTGATGGTTTCAACAGTTTGGGTGGTGCTAGGGGTGGTAATTGTAATGATAGGTGTGAGATGGCGAAGGGTCTCATCACTAGTGACCGTGGATGATGGATTGGGATGGCATGGTTCCACAACTTCAAGATGTGGAGTTGGGGATTTCTTATTTGTCATAAGTCCTTGGAGAACTTCTGGAGTGATAAACTTGCATATTATGGGCTTAGATGGAAAAGTAGGGGTGGATGAAGGATTATGAGTGGGTGGACGACTAGGATTATGGATTGGTGGATGGGGATTAGATGGGGGGATGGGATTGGTTGCAAGGTTGGGAGGAGATGGAGGATTAGGACATAGTGGAGTGGAAGATGGAGTGACATAGGAGGATATGGATGGTGAATTAGAACAATAGGATGTGATTGGTGGATTGTAGTATAGATATTGGGAATGAGGATTTGGTTGGAAAGATTGGGATGGTGGATTAGGATAGGAAAATATGGATGGTGGATTGGGACAAGAGGATGTAGGTGGTGGATTAGAATAAGAATATGTGGGTGGGGGATTGTCATAGAGGTTTTGGGATAATTGATTAGGATAGGTTGATGTAGATGGTGTATTAGGGTAGGAAGATGTGGATTTTGGATTAGGATAGGTTGATGGTGATGTAGGATTTAAATAAGAAGGTGTGAAAGTCGGAGTAGGATGGGCAGAATGGTAAGAAGGATTATGATAGGGGACATGGATGGGTGATTGTAATAGGAGAACTGGGATGGTAGATTAGGATGAGAAAATTGGGATGGTGGATTAGGATAGGAATATTGGGATGATGGATTGGGATAGGAGGATGTGGATTTTGGATAAGAGAAAGATGTTGATGAAAAATATGATGAATATGTGGATGGGGAAGCTATTGGATATCCTTTGTTAGAGGTAACATAAGGAGTTTTATTAGGCATGGATGAAGATGTAACATGATAGTTCAGAGGGGTGATTGGATTCTAGACAACGATTGGGGAAAGCTTACTAGAAATGATAGCATCAAGGGGATCTATGTAATATACCTTTTGATCAACAAGGCTCTTGTTATCATCATCAACATAATTATGATTCCCATTAACTACTATTTTTGGTTACATTGTCGAAGGATCAAGATACATGATGTTAGATTAGATGGATAGGGATTGAAAAGATGGGAACAAACAATTAGAAGGAAAGAAAAGGTGATGAAACGATAAATAGGATGGATTGGAAGAAGATGGAGGAATGGATCTTAAGATTTGTTTTGATATCAAAAGATCTTGGATGTAGATCGAATAAAGATCAGACTCAGATTAGGATTGGAGGATGTGATGGGATTGATTTTAAACCAAGTTCAGGGGTTTAACGAGATGACGTAAGGTGCTGACAATCAAATTTTTCTAGATTTGGCAGTTTTCAAAAATTGTCAAATTTTTCCATTTTAGGAAATTTCACAAGCATACCTTTGAGAGTCTAGTTTTTTCCCAAAAACTTCCTAAAAATAAGGTAGGATGAATTTCCAACTAACATCCTAAATTTGAGACACACATTCTGAGTTATTAACGAGAACAATTTTTCAAAAACTGAACAAAACACTAAATTGCAATTTTGAGGGTCAAGATAAAAGTTTCAAGCTCCGAAAATGTGCCAAATTGGGAACCAACACTAAGGATCAATTGAGAATCCACATGCTAGCTCATAATACAACCACCATAAAATTTTAACCCAAACGGACACTCGAGTCAAAAGTTATGGCCTCTGGAAGTTTCTAAATCAAAATCAAAACCCCTAAAACAAAGTCAAGGTGATTGGGATGGATGATTTGATGATTCATATGGACTCTAATGATGTTATTAGAAGCACCTATGTGATTTGGTCAAAGAAATGATGACTTTTAGGAAGTGTTGATGGACGGGAATGACGATGATGGGAAGATAGATGAAGGTCCGATTTTGGGAAAATTTGCCTATATTGGTAGCAAGGTCACCCAACTAGGGTGCAAGGTCACCCAACTATGGTGCAAGGTCGCCCAACTTGGGGAAAAGGTCACCCAACTAGGGTGCAAGGTCACCTAACTTGGGGGCAAGGTCACCCAACTAGGGTGCAAGATCACCCAACTAAGGGTCAAGGTTGCCCAACTTGGGGGCACGATTGCCTAACTCAGGGTCAAGGTCACCCAACTAAGCTTTTGGACTTGTCCAAATAAAAAAAAGGGTCAAATAGACCTTTAGAATGGGAAAACAGACACTCAGAATGGGAGAATAGACTATCGAAACTAATAAATGGACACTCAGAATGGGGAAATGGACTATCAGAACCAAAAAATAGACACTCGAAATGGGAAAATGGATGCTCGAAATAGGCAAACAAATGCTCAGAATGGGGAATCGAACTAATAATAGAACGACTGAACGGAATGTAGGATCGGCTATTCAAAGTGAAAAATCACCCAAGTATAAGGCAGGGTTGCCCAACTCAGAGACAAAATTGCCCCATTTGCTAAAACAGGGGGATGTGCTAGGCTACCTGCCTGACAAAATGACTTAGACAAAGGGAAGAATCCCCCCTCTAGAGGTCAGGGTTGCCTATCTTATGGATAGAATCACCCCTATTGAGGAAAAGGTCACCTATTTAGTGAAGGATGGGTGATTTTGACAGGAATAGAATGTGAAATGACTCAAATAGAAGGCAAGGTCACCCCTGTTAGAGGTAGAATCACCACTATTAATGGAAAGGTCACCCCTGCTAGTTGTCATAGACCTAACTTGGATAAAAATGGCTATGGAAAAGGACAAAAAAATAGCAAACAACAAGAAAAAGGAAAAGGTTGACCTGACTAATAAGACACACACTAATTTTGAACAAAAAAGATAGTTTAAGCAGCACAATCCTAAGATTAGTAAGATGGGTATGGCCAACACGTTCCTCTAACTAGGTTGAACAAGAAAAACTAGGGAGTGCTCGATATATGCATGGTATGTGAGGAACAACCATGAACACTAGCCTATCACAAGCGTGAGTTAGAAGCCCTAGCGAGGTACTAGAAACTTGGATGAACTCTTTATGTCTTATCTAGGTATCACCCTAGCTTAGACGCATTTCCAGACACGACGTGACTGGATTGGGGTACAACTTTGGCTCTCCCTCCTTTATATACCCCGCTGGTACACATGGTTGGGATCGTCCCTTGGGGTGATGAAATCCCCAAGTGGGTCCTGCTAAAAAAAGAAACTAAACATTTTCAGCTAGTCCATAGGCTCACATGAAGTGCAAGGGGAAAGCTTGAACGATCTAGTTCCTCCTAGGAAACACAAAGGACTAAGTGAGCTATGATTTCTCTTCACCCAGGATCACCAAATGGCACAAAGAGATTGGAAATGTCAATAGCCCACTTTCAAGCACAATTTTTTTTTTTAACTCCCCCTACTTAGATCTATGTGCCTAACTAGTATGCAAAAGACAACAAACAAAGGCTAACTAAGAAACTTGGTCCATTCATCTTGTAGCAAATATGTTAGTTTGTTGACCTCTAGCCTTTGACCAGCAAGAAAAAACTAAACAAATGTTAGTAAAAAGGAAGACACACTCACCAACAGATGATGTTAGGGGATTAGTACTAGAAAATGATAAGAAACAAATTCTGAAAATTGAAATTTTATGCCACTATTTACCTCAGAATCACCTCTTTCTAGGGTAGAATCACCCCTGTTAAGGCCAAGGTCGCCCCTCTCAATGGCAGGGTAACCCCTGTCAGTAGCATGGTCGCTTGTTCAGAAAATAGAGGGTAGATTTTTTGTTGTTTCATAGATGCGTGATTCTACAAGGGAAAAATCGCCTCTATTTAGGGCAAGGTCACCCCTGTAAGATCAAGGTCAACCCTGCTGAGGGAAATGTCACCCCTATTGAGGGAAAGGTTGCCCCTGTCAGTTGCAGAGTTGCCTTTGTATAACCTGAATCTACAAATTATGACAGAACAGAAAATGTGAAAGTAACAAACCCATTTGCGGGACCCACTAGGCATCCCAGAAATGTGTCCAATGTGATTTCTAAACCTAAAAGATGCAAAAACAAAGAAATGCAACAAGGAGAAATACACAATACAACATTTCAAGATTAGCCTAAGTTGAACATAAACAAAGATGAAACAACAAATATACCTTGTCTAAGTTGATCTTCTTGGTTGTGCCTTTGATGAAGATTTGATTTCTGCTCCTTGATGGAAAATTTGGTGAAAATGGATGCAAAATAATGAGGGTGAAATGAGGATTCAAATGATTCAAATGGATATGCGAGTGGATGAGAAAAATGGATGCAAATGAGCTTGAAGATTCAACAATGGAGGTCTATGAACTTGAATGCAAGTGCTTGAAAGTTTTTGAAAGTTGGAGAGCTTGAATTGTGAACGCATGTTATGGAAAAAGAGAGAAAATCTTCCATTTTAACAGAGTAATCTCTACAGAAATGAATGGCCAGGATTTTTCCAACATGGGCAAGATGAAGGATTGTGGTGAGTTGAGGACTCACAAGCCCTCACATCTTGCCATGTGGAAAAGGAGGTGTCAAAAGGATAGGTGATGTGGAGAAAAGACATGTGAGGTGGAGGTACTTGCAAGTACCTTGGGATTTAGGGAAGATTTCTTCAAAAAAGAAGTTATTGCCCCCATGTGGAAGGATGGTGACAAGTGAGGAATTTCAGAATTCCTCACTAATCATCATGGGGAAGAGAGAAGTAGTTGGTGAAATAAATGTGAATTTTAAATTCACATGATTGGGAGTACCTTAAGGATAAGACAAGGTCCTCATCAAGGAGGTCCTTGTCCCATGTGACTGATGTAACATGTGAGAGAATTTAGAATTTTCCAACAACCTTTATGGGGAAGAGGGGAAATGTGAATTTTTAATTTGCATGGGGAAGAGGTCAAGGATTAAAAAAGAAAGTACTTATGAAAGGTTGACTTGGAGGCCATACCAGAAATGGCATGTGATTAAATTAAGGTTGTGTAAACAAGTGATTAAGAAGACTAATGGAGAATTAGAGACAAGTGGCCAAATATGGAGGATGTGACATTAATCCTAATTAAGGGTGTGCACATCCTAATCATGGATTAATGAAACTAATCCAGATTAGAAAAGGGTTATGGAGGATATGACAAGGAGAGAGAAAAGAGGGGATTTAAAAATTGATTTAAATTCAAAAAGGTTAAATGAGTAAATTAAATAAATTGAGATATTTATTTAATTTATAGAGGAAGGGTTGAAAGGTAAAGTATTTAATTATTAAATTAAATACTTTAGAAACTTTAGGAAAAGGTGAAATATTAATTAAATAAATCATTTAATTAATATCGATGAAATAAATGAATAAGGGAGATGGATTTGACCATATGAGAGTGGTCAAATTTGGATATCTACATTTGGAAAGCTGAGAATCTCCTTTACAAATTTTTTTCATTTCATCAATTTTGGGTACAAAAAAAGTCATTAGCCACATACCCTACACATACCCATCATATTTCCACTTTTTGGCCCATCACAATCCTACACATACCCTTTTAATGTGTAGGACATAGAATTTCTAGGCTTTGCTATTGTGCAATGTTGCTAGCTGAAGCCAAAGATAGCTATCCTACTCACACATGACCAATAGTTTGGCTTAATCCCCAAGCACCGCAATCACCTTCTGGTGCTTTAGGGGTTGATTCCTCTCTTGATGGGTTAGGCTCTTTATTTTGCTAGAATCCTATCTTTCACAGGTTGATTCCTTCCTCTAGGGGTTGGTCTTTTACTTGCACTAGCGATCTATCATTTGTAGAGATCCATTTTTTCTCAAGATTAGGAATTTACCACCACCCTGAAGCATACCATCACATTTTTCACAGAGCTATGCCTTCCTCTTAAGCTTCATAGTTTTCAACCACTCTTAAAATGTGTTGATCATGAGCTTTTGAGTTTCGCCTACAATGCATATCTTCAAATCTAAATGTGGACTCTAGACTAGTCATTTTCTTGTACCCACAAACCGTGGTTGGCTCAATTCACCCTAGATAAAGTTTAACAACTCATACTGAGCTCAGTGACTTTATCCCAAATTGTAATGCATTGTTGGGACATGTTGTGTCTCTTAGGTGTTGGACATCATTGTAATATTCCAAAAACCCATTCCCTTTCAGAAATGTCAAGTTTGATACTAGTACAACTTAGCAAATGTTGCAAGTATCACAAACAAGCATAGGTGTGTGATTGGATGGTTTCGTTAAGAATTTCACTCCCACATGGGAACTATTTTTCATGCCACATAGCAACCTTGCACACCTCCAAAAAAAAGGTTAGAATTGTCTCCTTTCTTTAATTGATCACCTCTGCAACATGTCGTGTGCTGCATTTTTGCAGGTTGAGAAAGTTGTTACATCCTATTAAGTACTACTACTATGCGATTGGTTGGGCTTCTTGGTGGGTCCTCTAAGTGATAAAAATGTAAAAAAATTGATGGTTGCATGCTGAACTCGTGTATTTTTTGTTGGTGAAAGGACCATTTCATGAAACCATGACCACCTGCTCATAAGCACCAAATATTTATTAAAAGTTGTTGCTTATCTTAACCTAATTTATTCCCTCACTATCCTAGGCCATAAACATGTGGTTACACCATGCCATTTTGAGTGCCCTTTCATACCATGAACCACTTCAAACTGCACATACCATGTGGTAGTATTACATTTGGTTTTTGTGCTTTCTAACTTTCCAACAAGAAGTCATCAAATATTTCACAAAAAGGACTGATGGGACATGCATTTAATAATGTTTATCAATTTGATGTCATAAACTACCTATCAATTTCCAATACGGTCACTCATTTGGAAGCACTTTCGCTCATGTCCTTTCTAATTGCTAGATGCTTAAGATATTTGTTATTTATGACTAATTGATGGCATAGTACTCTATTGGCAAGTTGGCTTGTGCTAAATTCAGAATAAAGCACTTTATAGTCATTTCAATATCTCTTCTATAGGGAAGATAATCTACAAAAAACTTCCACTAGGTGGCTACTTTGTACTTCTAAGGAAAGTTGTAATTTCTGCCAAATTGCTACTTTGTACATCTGTAATGAGTTGGCATGCATCAAAATGGTAATTAAATGCATTGAAGTTGTGTCAACATTTCTTCTCATGCAAATTAAATGTGGAAAAAAATTAAAAGTGGTAGGGTGATACCCTTGCCACTCTTCTTGCATCATAGTTGGCTAGTATCAGGTTGAGAATGGACACCTTGATATTTCTCACATGTTCAAGGTGCCAGATAGCTTTCATTGGTGCTATCACAGACCAACATTTGGAGTTGATTATGAAACACCCCATAAGAAGGGATATAAAAGAAATAAAGATGATAATTAGTGCTAATTTACTAAGGGAAGTAGAGAACTATAGGGTAAACTTGGATACCATGTCATGATTTATGGCTTCCCTCGTAGACCTAGGTGAACCAAAGGAGCTAGTGGGGGTTCTGACAACAAAATTGTTCAAAAAACACAATCTAAGTGGGCTTGAGGCTACTTTGGAAGTAGAATTCTTGGGTTTTTACATTTTGAGGTCATGGGACATCCAACGTGTGCAAGAGGAGGGTATTGTTTTGGAATGGTTTCCATTCCTCATAAACTTCTCCATAGTGTCATTAGCTCATCATCAAGCTCTAGTGAGTATGAGAAGTTGCTTCCTAAAAAGGTAAATAATTTCGAGCCTATGATAGATCTATAATATATTGTGGACTTCAATGCCACCCTTCTGGTGGTATGCACAATTTCAACCTACCCCCTATTTAAAAATATCCTCTCTTTGGTTTACTCACACTCTCTAGCTCAATGCTTACATTTAATTTTGGCCTCCTCTCATCTAAACTTCTTGTATTTGAGGTATTTTGTTCTATTTTGGCCCCCTATTTGCACACATATTTTGTAAAAAATATTTGTAGACATTTTGTAAAGTGTTGTTGCTTTATACATGTAATTTTGTACTATTTATAATAATAATATTCAACCTTTTTCCTTTTATCTAAAAAAATAATCACACAAATTACATAAGTTATAATCTCCATAAATTTATTGTAAAATTTTATATTTAATGAACTAAATGTAAATTTTAATAAATATTATCATATTTCCACATTTATTGAAAATGAATATTTATATTTTAGATGAAGTGTTAAAGGTCAATTGTTTTAAATTACATGTTTTTATATTGATAGCTATTCTTATAGTGGAATGCAAAGAGATAGGTATATTTGTAGTTGTGTTTGAATGGATAATGTTGCAAGAACTACCACTGAATCAATCTTCTCTATAGATTATATTATAAAATAATTTAATTCATTGGATATTGATTTTGACACATGTTATCTAGCATAAGTATCTTTTCTCAATGAATTTTGGTAACTATATCTCTTCAATATTTAACATTTACTTTTTTAAATCAATTTTGAAAAGGTGGTGATATTAGTAACAAAATTTGATATTGTACAAGTGAATAAAATTGTGAAATCTTGATCATTAAAAAAATATTTCT
The DNA here is from genome assembly GCA_007258455.2 of Sequoia sempervirens. NCBI lineage: Eukaryota > Viridiplantae > Streptophyta > Pinopsida > Cupressales > Cupressaceae > Sequoia > Sequoia sempervirens. The sequence goes on from VDFB02373365.1 coordinate 95,297,637, forward strand.
CTTTCTTTTGTGCATTCATGAAATTAGTTCATTTTGTAGAAAGGAAAAGATGATTGAGAGATAACACAACCCAATACCCTTCGTTTGTAGTCTCATGCATTAGTGGCATGGCTAAATCTAAAAGGGGGATATTAGGAAGGCAACTATAAACTTAGATAATGTTTATCATTTTTTTCATACTCTACTTTGCATACACTAAAAAATCTTAAAAAATAATTCACAACCCTATTTCACCCTTGTACAATTTATTCTCAAACCAATCATTAGCTATTCTTAAATATTTTCCAATTCAATAATGAAAAGTAAAATTTGACTAATATAAATAATGAAATTATTTATCACTTTTTATTGTGAGTGATGTAAAAGTAATATATTTAATCATCTTTGAATAAAAACATAATTTTTAAATAAATTGTTTATGAACATGCCAATATCTGAATACAATGTTTTGTGCATTAGTGGTATGGTTAAATCTAAAAAGGAGAATATTAGGAAGGCAGCTTTAAATATAGATAATATTCACCATTTTTTTTCAATATTCTACTTTGCATGCACTAAAATATCTAATAAAAACTTTCACGATCCTACTCTATCCTTTTATATTTTTTTTCTCATACCAATCAACAAAATTATTCTTAAATATTTTCCAGTTCAAAAGTAAATTTTGATCAATATAAATAGAATAATTATTTATCACTTTTATTGTGAGTGAGATCTAAAATTATTATAGGCTATCTCTAAATAAAAAATATAATATTTAGATAAAGTGCTTATAAAGTACATCATCACATGGGTGTATAGTACATAGTGTTCGTAAATAATCATTTATATTTGTAAATATCGACTTCACGAGAGAGAGTGTGTGCATAATACGAATATAGGGCAATTTAGGTATTCATAGTTGTCATTTATTAATATGTTTTTTTTAATTCAAATGAAATAATTAAATTAAATAGAATCAGAAATTACATGAGAATATAACAGATAGCTGCTAGTAAACTATAAGACAGCAGCAATAACAACTTTCTTGTTCTGTCATCATGCTCAACATCTTTGGAATTCCCTGTTCATTTGTTAATATGATTTACAGCATGGAAAGCAAAGAAAGTGAAGGATACTCTAGAGTATATGACTTTAGGAAAATTCACTGCCAGCAATTCACTGCTGGAAAATTCGCAACCAACAATTCACCGCGAGAAAATTCACTGGCATGACAAATTCATCTCATGTAAAATCCACCACCAATAATTCACCACGCGGAAAATTTCCTGCCATGAAATATTGGCGGTGAATTTTCCAACAATAAATTGCTGACGGTGCGAAGGTAAGCTGAGCATTGAAGAGACGTGACGTCCATGTTACGGAAATGATCGAGACAACGTTGTTAATCTAAATTAGATCCGAATTTTACGTATCTCTTGGATAGGAAGTCCTGTTGCCTAGCAAAATGTCTGTAAATGCTTAAGACTCTATATTCTCTTGGTACGTGTGTGAATATTCATGTTGGCAGGAGATACCTACTCTTTTTTCTGTATTGATGTAGCTAATGTTCAACGCCTTGTTTTACAATTAAAATCATCTAAAGACTACTATACTTGGATACAAAAGACCCAAACTTAGAAAACCAACTACTTTTGTAGCCATAAATATAAATGAAAGGTAGAAATCATAGAGGAAAGTTAAAAGAGGACGACCACCGAAAGGAGGTCAATCATCAAACATAATTTTATTAAAATAGTCATGTTTTAGGATTACAATTAAATAAAGTAAGAATGTCAGTTTTTCAATTCTATTATTGGTGATGAGATTGACTATTTTGTTCCTTTTTTTTAGGAATGAAGAAAGGATATGCTAGAAAATATATTACACATAGTCTCTTTGAAGTTTTCAGTTTTGAAATAAATTTATTTTTTGAAGTTCATTAATCACATGTAGCAAGTTGTCTTTCACAATAATATGTTTGTATCTGAAGTCTAATCGATATTAATTGTATCACAACGTTCACCCTTTCAACTTGACTCTTAGTTAAATTATGTCTTATAAATATAGATCTTCTTGAATGGAAACACCTGAAAAATCTTAAAGGATAACCCAAACCTCTAGCTAGGCTAGAGTTCCCTTAGACAATGTTCTAGAAGTTGATTAATTTCAATACTCAAAGGAGTCACATCCATTAAGGTTGAGTGGACGTTTTCTTAACATGATCACATTATTTACTAGCATGATCTTGATTCTTCTTAAAAGAAATTAAAATTCTCTAACCACTTCTGATTGACCAATTGCATACACATACCTTATAACATATTTTTCTGAAGTATTACAACATACAACAATTTGATTAAAAAAAAAATCTTACAACTAGAAATTAGTTACCAATTAAATAAATCATAATCAACTATTAATCTTAGATAATTCTTTCTAAAATTCATTAAATTTAAATATAAACTTTAGATTATACAACTAAAACATATTTTACGAATAAAAAAAAAAGAATTAAGATTTGACAAGAGCAAAAAAATAAATAATAAGATTCATAAAAATATACATAAATGATACCATTTTGATCCTATCATAAAAAAATTAAAAAAATTAGACATTAAAATATGAGAACTCTTTATAAACACTCATAAAAAAGATAATTACAGTTTGTATTTTGGTATGGCTGGACTGTAGCTCCTTTTGTTCAGCCCTTATGCCTACCGTAGCTGTTTTGTTTCATAGTTGTGCCTTGTATCATTGTTTTTTAGTTAATTCAATAAAAAATAACATTCTAATCACACAAGTGATAGAAGTTAAAATGTCCATCTAAACTTTTATTTTTTATCAATTAAAAATAGAATTTAAATAATTATTTATATGTTAGACTTTTTTCATTATATTAAGAAACAAAATATAACATCTGTAATAACAGCAAACATCAAGCATCAAAGAAACAAAGCTGAAAGGGAAAATCAGAACAAAGTCAAAGGCCAAACAACCCACAATGAAGACTGAGGACAAAGGACACCAAAAATAGAGAGGAGTTGACTCATGAAGGCTCAAGATTATTTGTTCACAAAACGCTAAACATCAATTGTCTTAAATTATGTGTTTTATGTTGATAGGCATTCCTATAATAGAATGTACATAGAGAAATACTTTCAGAGTTTTGTTAAATGAATGAATGAAAGATTTTAATGATATCCACGAGACTAAACAGTCTATGGGACGGGGACAGACAAACTTAATTTGTCTTCATGTTCTTTTCGAAGTCGGATCTTCTACTATTAATTTTGACTAAAAGACTAGCCGTCTGATTGATCTTGTTCTCCTCAAATAACTGTTGCATATTATCCACACCCAAAAATATTTCGTGCTAAGTACGAATATCTTAATAGACCGTGCATTCCATGTTTGAAACAACTACCATCAAATCAACCTTCTTTATACATGTCATTGCTTAGAATAAGAGCATATAATATTCTTCGGGTACCCATGTGAATTTACGTGGTAGTAAGTATGGCTAGCTGGTTTCAATTTCAAGCGCAAACGTGAAAGACATTTAAGGACTGCCATGCACATGGTGTGCAGAGTTAGTACGTATCGAGAATTCCCGATTTAAACACGCTTTTGTTAATGTTTACTGACATATGAAAAGTAGAGCCGTGAGGTGATTGATGTGCGTTCAGGGAGGGAGATGACCATGGCCTTGCGTGTGTCCTTTTCTTTGTCTTGGAGGGATCTCACTGCTCGCTCAGATGGCATTTTCCAAATGTGGCGACGATGACTTGCAACAGTCATGTAATGGCAATCCAGTCACCCTGAAAATGGCGAGACTCCAAATCACATTCTTTGACTGCCATGAGGATAGAGAGGTTCATGCAAAAGTAATACCAGTTGAAAAACTCCATAGTTGTTTTCGCAGCTTGGGGTCCTCGTCGAATTGTTCCGGCCCAAAAGCCACCACACACGTCCGAATTCCACCTGACTCCAGGACAGTTAACAAGAGTGTCAAATAACCATTTTGATTAGGGGTTCTATAATGAATAGTTTATAAGAGATAACATTTGTTGAAGGTTTTACAAGTTAAGGTGGACTTAATTTTGGGAAAACTCTATGATTAAGGGCACTTGAGTTGGAATAGTATTGAGATGGGTGACCTCCCAAAAAGACCCAATACTTCATCTTGTGAACATCATCGATACATGAGTACTAAATAAACCATTCATAATCATGAAAGATGGATTCTTGTGAATCACTACTCATGAAACATGAATCAATAAAATTGACTCAATAAACTACTCCATTGAATCTTGATAACAATATCATAACACTATAAATTATAAAAAAGCATAAACCTATACCAACTTTTGGGAGAACGCTTCCTTGCACAGAGAGGCGTCAAGCTGGTCGTGTGTACAAAACTAGTTAGCTTTACTAGAGGTAAGATTTTCTGTCAAATAGGACACCATGTTTGCCGATAACCCCATCGTTGCCAGCTTCTCACACAGCTTGTTTGCCGGTCAAAAACAAAAAACAATGTAAGTCACTTCGTGCTCATAACTTCCGTCTCTCATCGAATGCCCCCAACGACAGTAATCATATTCATGAGAGTACATACATGCCCACGACCACTGTCCCCCATCAAATGCTACTTTCTCATTATCTTCGAATGTATACATAACCATGTCCATCAGAGTACATCACCATACGCGTGAAAATGTGGTCGATAGGTGGACAGCTGTTCATGAAAATTAAAGCAACACGTAGAAAGAGAAGTCCAGTCAATACAGTATATGAAATGTACAAATAAATCCCATCGTCGTGGAGCCTATCAAAAGTGAAAGTTCAATAAGAGGACTATGAAGGAAAAGAAAGATTACAGTCAGTCAACAGTAACTCACAAAAATAATCAACTTACAAACTCAGTCATGACCTTGCCATATCAAGAAGGGCTAATGCAGCCAGCAATACAAATAGCAAACTCAAGAAATATAGTAGCAGCATACAATTACAGTTTAAATTTAAAAGAGTGTTACATTTGTGTGACACAATAAAATTCTCCTTCATGGAGCTGTAAAAATTGATGTTTAATCTTTTCTAAGATGTTTGCTGCAATTAACTAATTGGTTCTTGGTTTATTGGTAAGTTGAGTAATTTTGATTGTGTTGGTGAAATGGATATCACTCAATGTTTGACTCTCAACTGAAAGATTTAATCTAAATGATTTTGTGGGTTTGATATATAACATTAATTAAAAAAAAAATAGAACCATATTTAATTAATAAATTTTATTAATAGTTTTTTTAATTTGTAGAATGAAAACATATTGGAAATCTATCATATTTATGAATGAGACTGGAGAAAAAATATTGCCACTATCGTAGTTTAGGAATAGCAGAAAAAAAAAATCATTAAATTTAATTTAAAATACTTTTATTATAAGATATCAAACTCTCAAATCATTTCACATATGATAAATTATTATTATTGTAATTTCTAATATATTTTTGAAAATTTGAATGAAGATATATAAAATCTATACATTATTTAATTGAACAAATTTGTTTACAAAATAATAAGCAGTCACAAAATGGTATTGAAAAATGTTTTTTTTTAATAATATAATAACCAAACAATTAAATGAGAGCTAGCTAACTACTAGAAAAAAAACACCTATGTATATATAAAAACACATGAAAACATACATAACGACATACATGGTAACATACATAATATGAAGAGACGGTGTAGTGCGGAGCATGCCAGACGGATTATAGAAGTGATGAAACCAACAATGAAAGAAAATGACACAAGAAGCAAGGATGTGTCCCATCACCGAATTATGCTGGCATTTTTTTGCCTTGTGCAAGAAGCTAACCGTTAAGCGTGGGAAGGGCGGTGATGTGATTAAGACATGCGGTTTAAATTGTAACAAGTACTGTTCTTGGAAGACACTTGGAAAACACGTTGTGCTTTGCATTTTCTCATTTTGTAGGTTGAAATCAAAATGTTGGAGGGCAAGGGCACACTGTAGGTACGGGAGAGGGCCAACCGACTTGAGGTGAGGTGTTTCTAACCAACTGTATGCAATGTTGAAAGTTTTTATGTATTGTTTCATGCATTTTTGTATGTATATAGTTGCATTGTTGTTAACCGTAGGAATGTAATGAAATGCAGATTTATAGCTATGTTGTTAAAACCGTAGGAATCTTAGAAAGCATATCCATGTCTTCAAAAGCTTTTGTTATTAAAACCATAGGAATGTAATGAAACACAAATTTAGAAAAACCCATTGTTCCCAACAACCTTTGACACTGTGTATTCTTCTCTTTTATTCTGTAGGTTGAAAGTGAAAGGTTGGAGAGTGGAGTAGTAAGTGAAAGGTTGGAGAGCAAGGGGAGACTAAAAAAAGTGAGTTGAGGGGTTTCTAATCATTTGGGTTGTTAGATGTAAAGGGGTTTAAAATTTTATGAGGGTTTTTGTTTGAATTTTTTTTCAAAGTTTAAGTGGGTTTAGGGTTTTGTAAAACCTAGTGTTTTGCATCTTAGAATTTTAAAAAAGAAAATGAATGTCTTTACAAGCTTTTGTTATTTAGACCTTAGGAATGTAATGAAAGGAACTGTTTTATAAACACCCATTGTTTCCCAAGAAGCATTAACACCGTGTTTCACCACTTTGAACAAGTTTACTCATTATCGGTAGTTGATCCCACAATGTTGGTTTACAATTTATGGGAGATTATGATTTTTGCTAAAATCACATATTTTTAGAAAATATAATGATTTAAGCCTTTAAAAGTTTCATTTAAAGAATTGCAATTGAAGAGGGTTGTATAGAGCTATATTAGATCAAATCCCCTTGGATAGAACTCCACTAGTTTTAAACCATACCTATAACAGAGTCTCCTTTACACCTATCAAAATGCTGATAAAAAATAACTTTTGATTTACCTTTTGGGGTATCAAATGAATTCATTTAAAATTTATTTTTTGTAAGTATGTAGTCCTTATTATAAGCTTCCCAAAAAGTATAATTTTAAATAAATTTAATTTAATCATTATATTTACTTTTTATTTACTGTGAATGTAGGTTTTTCACGAAAAATAAAACTCTCTATTCTGCATGTGGAAAAATAGAAGATTGTCAATTTTTTTGTTTGAAAAATATGAGTGCACCAGATATTGAAGTCCTTGATCCAACCAATTTTTTTTTTTTGAATTTCGATACATACAAAAAAGTTACGCATTATACAGTCGTGCTAATTAGTTTGACTTCAAAACTTGATTAAAGAAAAACTCTTCAATAAAAAATTATCTAACCAAGTGGAAGGACTAGATATTGGAGTTGAAAATATAAATTCGAAAGAATTAGATTTTATCCTTCATGGAAAAAAAATTATGTGCTATACGATGAGCGTCACTTTTTAAAAATATTTTTTTTGAAAAAAACTAGTTTTGGAGGGAGATGGAAAAAAAAGTGCAATCTGATTCCAAATTTTTTGAAAAATATATATTTAGAATCTACACACAAAATTTAATGAAACTCTAGTTTGCATCATCTTCAAATTTCTCACGGTTTAGCCGCTATAGGTGCCCAAAAGTGAAGATTTAGTTAAATTTTTTTATTTTAGTGTCTAGTTTAGCCAAAAACTATAAACCACTATTGTGGGATCACCCCAATGATAATGTCAAGAAATTGGTGTTCTTGCTATTTGTAATGCACACATACATATACAGGCTTGAAAATCACAAGTTTTTGGGTATCTTGTGATGTAGATTGTAGTTTTATAAACACCATGTGTTTTCCATTTCATTGAATTGCACATCTTTCAAACCAAAAGCATTACTTCACATTGGATAACTAATAAGTAGATGCTCATAGATAGATGGGAAAATTTAAATTACAATATAGGTTTTTTACATAGTCAACCTAAAAGAGTTATGTAGTTAGTTCACATTGCATAGGTAATAACTATATCCACAACTATAGGGAACTCCACCTGCACAACCAAGTACTATTTTGAAATATATTAGTTTCTTCATTCTAGAGTGATAATTGCAGCTTCCAATTATATGTTTTTGTCATGGCATTCCATGAGAGAACATTTATTTGACGTATTTTTTGAAATAGTTCACTACCTTATGTATGAAAGCATAATAGTAAGCAACAACATAGACAAGACAGTGAACTGTTTAGAAAATGGTTGAAAGAAATGTGGTCTCATGGTCAATGGAATTCCATGCCAAGCCATAGACAAGGAAATGAACTATTTCTATGTGGGATTAGTTATCTATGGCTTGCCACTATGTTTTCGTAGACATTCTCATCTCGCACTATTTTTACAAAATAATTGTAGATAGTTAGAGTGATAATTGTGGATATATAATGATAATTAGAGTGATATTTGAAGATGGAGACAACCTAACCAATTTCTTTTAGAAAGTGGGAAACACCTTATTTAACAAGCAATGCAGTTTTTCTTGCAGATATATATTATCATCTTTAGTAGAGGTATCAATAATATATTGTGGAACTATACCCACAACTATAGGGAACTCCACCTATGCAACCAAATACTATTGTCAAAGATATTAATTCATTCATACTAGAGTGATAATTGCAACTGCAAATTGCATTTGCTTGAGGATTTTTTTTCAAACAGCTCACTGCCTTTCTATGAAAGCATATTAGGAAGCATAATAGTAAGCAATAATAGAGACAAGGTAGTGAATAGTTTGAAAATTGCCTCAAAGAAATGTGGTTTCATTGTGATTGGAATTTTGTGACAAGCCATTGATAAGGAAATGAATTGTTTGTGATTCAGGAGCATCTAGTGGTGTAAGGGCAATCTTGCATCACCAAAAAATAGTTAAATTTCAAGTTTCTCAATTTTTAGATGTTTTTACATTTTTGGATACCCTTTTTGTCATAATGAAATTTCCAATTTATGGTTTTTATTTTCTATTCCTGGGTTGAAAGATATTGCAGTTTTAGTTTCCCATATTTGCACCTGAAAAATCTTTCGAGTTAGATTTGAGGCACTTAGAGTTCTCGGATCAGCCTCGAAACTTGCTGAAATCGACGTAGAAAACTTTGAGCACTTTATTGACTTCGTGACCTTTCCAACAGTTCAAACGGTTCGCGAATCAGAGTCCCAGATCAAAAGTTATGGCCCCAGGAAGTTAGCGCACTTTCTAGAAGATACAATTGCAAATGCTCTTTTGAAATTTGAACTTCATGTTGTAAATTTTTGATGCCAAACCGCCTAAACTTAAATTTGAATGTTGTTTTGGCTCCAAATAATGAGGAGCTCCATTTATGGGCGGGTTTCTAATTTTTGTGGAACTTTTTGGGGGACAAGCTTGCATATTGCGAAAGGGTGATTTTGTAGCTTTCTGTAACTTGCATATGTTGTAGAACTTGGGGATTTGAGATCCTCTGCATGTAAGAAGCTCCATTTTCTGAATAATAAAATTATTCTCTTGTTTGTGGGTTATTTCCTAAGTCCTCGCCATGCCTCATCAAGTGGTATTAGAGCGGGTTTTCTTGAGCGTGTGGATAGATCGCGTCTTGAGGCAGTTCACACCAGGACCGTGGTTGTGGGTCAAGGTCAAGAAAGATGCCTCCAAGAGTGATGCCTGGTAGGCATGGTGTGCCAAAGGTGGTCAAGGCAGTAGAAATGTTGGTGGAAGAGATGCACTGGCAGCCCTCCAAAGACAGATTGACGTGTTACAAGAGAAGTGAGAAGAGGTTAAACCCGGGGAGGAAAGTGAGGATGAAAGGAGAGGAAGAAGGTTCAAATGTAGAAGAGGAAGAAGAAGCAATTGATCAAGACCAAATGTGGCTAATAAGGGCCATTTCGAAGATCGGGAAAAGACCCAAAGTAGAAGTCCCCAGTATTCTAGAACTTTGAACCTGGAAGAGTTGATCGACTGGATCAACGAGCTAGAAGAATATTTTGAGTATGAAGAAATAGAGGACCCAAATTGGGTTAAGTTTTCCAAAATGAAGCTGAAGGGCCATGCCAGTATTTGGTGAAAAGGTCCAGTTGGAAAGAAATCAAAGAGGAAAATAAAATATCACCAGATGGGATCGCATGGTAGAGAAATTGAAGAAGCAATTCATACCAGTGGACTACGAGTTAGATTTTTTGAAGAAATTACAAGGGTTGAAGCAAGGAAGCAGATCTGTGAAAGAATATACGAAAGATTTTCACAAGATAATCATCAGAACGAGTCACACAGAGGCCAATAAGGAGAAGGTAGCCTAATATCTTAATGGGTTATGACCGAGCATTCAGGAGGAGTTAAGCCTAGTCAAATGACCACCATTGAGGATGTGTATCAGTTTGCTCTGAAGGTGGAAGAGAAGCTGAACAAATGATTTGATGGCAAGAAAAAAGGATGAGGAGGTCAAAGTGGAAGGGGTAGTGGAAGACCTTCAAGAAGCCAAAATGATGATGCAAAGAAAAGTGAAGATGTGGGTATCAGCCAAAGCCAAAGGAATGACAATTTCTATCGCCCTCATGATCAAAACAGTGGTGATCAAAGAGGTAGAGGACAAGGGAGATATGGACAAGGATCTGAAGAGGTGGTTTCAAAGGAACATGTTTCTAGTGTGGTGAAGAAGGGCATCGAGCCTATGAATGTCCACAACACCAAGGAAGGGCAGACAAAAGGCCAAAAGGTCATAGAAGGGTTGTGCATGCAGATGCGGAGGCCTAGTCTAAACATTAAGATGATACTGAAAGGGGAGAAGACCTAGTGATTAGGAGAGCCCTGTTGACTGAGGAAGAGGAACTAGAATAGAGGAAGAATCTATTTCGCACAAGGTGCAAGTGTGAAGGAAAATGTTGTGATGTCATTATTGATGGTGGGAGCACCGATAATCTGGTGTCAGAAGAGATGGTCACAAAGTTGAAGCTGAAGAGGGAAAGGCACCCGCATCCGTATTGGATTGCCTAGTTGCAGAAAGACCACAAAGTTTTGGTCAATGAGCAGTGCCTAGTAAAGTTCAAGATCGGGAGCTACCATGATGATGTACTCTGTGATATCATCCCCATGGATGCATGTCACATGTTGTTGGGGAGGCTGTGGCAGTTCTATAGGTGAGCTATACATGATGGCCATGGAAACACTTATTCCTTGACAAAGGATGGGGTTCGTCACAAGTTGAAACCCTTGAAGGAGACTGGAGAAAAGGTATGCAATAGTGCTAAAATTTGTTATGTAGATGGAAGAAATTTTTTAGAAGGTATGAAGCATGAGCATGTGTGTTATGCATTGATTCCTAGAGTGAGTAAGGAGGATAGTGAGAAGGTTCCAGAAGAAGTTTCTAGGATGTTGGATGAGTTTCAGGATATTGTTTCTGATAATGTACCTAAGGGTTTACCACCAATAAAGAAGATCAGTCATCAAATTGACTTGATTCCTGGAGCCAGTTTGCCAAATAAGGCAGCTCATAGAATGACTCCAACAAAAAATGAGGAGCTGAACAGACAAGTTCAAGAGTTGTTGAAAAAGGGTTTGATATGGGAGAGTTTCAGTCCTTGTGCAGTACCTGCAGTACTAGCACCAAAGAAGGATGGAGAGTGGAGGATGTGTACAGATTCTTGAGCCATAAACAAGATAACAATCAAGTACAAATTTCCTCTGCCAATGATGGATGACTTGATGGACTGTTTGAGTGGAGCTCAGTACTTCACAAAGATTGATTTGAAGAGTGGATATCACTAGATCCGGATTCAAAAGAGAGATGAATGGAAGACTACCTTCAAGACAAAAGAGGGCTTGTATGAGTGGTTAGTCATGCCTTTTGGGCTAACCAATGCACTGAGCACATTCATGCGGCTCATGAATGAGGTACTAAAAGAATTTTTGGGATGTTTTGTTATTGTGTATTTAGATGACTTTTTGATTTTTAGTAAGACATTGCATGAGCATCTGATGAATATTCAGAGAGCCTTTGAGAAGTTAAGAGAAGAGAAATTGTTGATTAATCTGAAGAAGTGCAGTTTTGTGAAGAGGGAGTTAGTGTACTTGGGGTTTGTTGTCTCAGCAGAAGGTCTCAAGATGGACCCAGAGAAGGTGAAGGCTATTCTACAATGGCCTACCCCAAGAACTGCTACTGAGGTGAGATCTTTCCATGGTTTGGCTAGTTTTTATAGAAATTTCATTAGAAACTTTTGTAGTATATGTGGACCTCTAACTGAAACAATGAGAGGGGATAGAAAAGAATTCAAGTGGAGCAGTGGAGTAGCAAAAATTTTTGAACTGTTGAAGCAGAAGGTGACAGAGCAACCTGTTCTAGCCCTCCCAGATTTCAACAAGGTGTTTCAAGTGGATTGTGATGCCAGTGGTTGTGCCATTGGAGTAGTGTTGAGCCAAGAAGGTAAGCCTATTGCCTATTTCAGTGAAAAGTTAAATGATGCCAAGAGAAAGTATTCTATATATGATCAAGAATTTTATGCAATAGCTCAATCATTAAAGAAATGGAGACATTATTTGTTGCTGAATGAATTTGTTCTATATATTGATCATCAGGCCTTGCAGTACCTAAATAGTCAGGGAAAATTAAATCAAAGGCATATGAAATGGGTAGAGTTTTTGTAGAGTTATTCCTTTGTTTTGAAACATAGGAGTGGGAATTCAAATAGGGTTGCAGATGCCTTAAGTAGGAGGCATACATTGATGACAAAGATGCAGATTGAAGTGGTTGGGTTCGGTGAACGCAAGACACTGTATGTAGAAGATCCTGATTTTGTAGAGGCTTGGAAAACTTGCAAGGAACCTGTTACAGTGGACATGACAAGGTGGTTGGATTTCATAATCTAGTATGGCATGTTATTTAAGGGAAGTCAATTATGTATCCTAAGGAGTTCCATGAGGGAGAACGTGATAAAGGAGAAGCATAGTGGATGAATGACAGGACATTTTGGTCGGGATAAGACCATTGTCATTATCGATGAGCATTATTATTGGCCTCAGTTGTCACAGGATGTGAAGAAGTTTGTACAAATTTTTAGGGTATGTCAGATGGTTAAAGGAGTGAGTCAAAATACAGGCTTATATCAGCCCTTACCTGTACCAGAGAGGTCATGGGAGGATATAAGTATGGACTTTGTTCTTGGTTTGCCAAAGACACAATGAGGGAATGATTTAGTCTTTATGGTGGTTGATAGGTTTTCGAAGATGGCACATTTCATTCCATGTCAAAAGACCCATGATGCAGTCCACATTGTTGACTTGTTCTTCAAAGAGGTGGTGAAGCTACATGGTTTTCCAAAGAGTATTGTTTTAGATCGTGACACCAAATTTGTGGGGTACTTTTGGAGGACCTTGTGGAAGAAGCTGAAGACAGAGTTAAAGTTCAATTCTGCACACCATCCACAAACAAATGGGCAGACAGAGGTTGTTAATAGGAGTCTGCGTAACCTACTGAGATGGTTGGTAGGAGATAAACCTAAGCGATGGGACTTGATCTTACCCCAGATATAATTTTCTTAACAATTATGTCAATAGAAGCACTGGTAGATCACCATTCCATATTGTGTATGGAGGTAGCCCTAGAACAGCTCCAGAATTGAGGAAGATGGACCAAGAGAAGAAAATAAGTGCTGAAGCTGAAGATTTTGTAGAACACATCAAGGATATACATGAGAAGGTAAGAGAACATATTAACAAGATGAATATGCAGTATAAGGCTAAGGCAGATCAGAAGAGGAGGTATAAGGAGTTTCAGATTGGTGATGAAGTGATGGTCCACTTGAGGAAAGAAAAGTTTCTAGTGGGAACATATAACAAATTGAAGATGAAGAAGTTCAGTCCTTATAAAATTTTGAAGAGGCATGATTCAGGGAATGCATATGAGGTAGAGTTGCCAGATAGATTCAACATTTCCCCTGTGTTCAACATTTCAGATTTGACAGAGTATCATGAAGGTAGCGTAGAGGAAGTACAAATGATGGAACAGTGTGGGATTCCAGCACCTACTTTAGAAAAGGAGGAGATTGAAGAAATATTGGATAGTCATGTGGGAAGGAGTACCAGGAATAGGCAGTATGAAGAATATATTGTGAAATGGAAAGGAAGGCCTGTTGAAGATTCATCATGGTTTCCTAAGGTAGAGGTTGACCATTTGGGTTTTTCCTCCACCATCTGAGATGTGACGGGGTCACTTCTCAAATTACCTTGGGTGTCTGATGTAGGTGCATCTAGTGGTGTAAGGGCAATCTTGCATCACCCAAAAATAGTTAAATTTCAAGTTTCTCAGTTTTTAGATGTTTTTACATTTTTGGATACCCTTTTTGTCATAATGAAATTCCCAATGTACAATTTTTATTTTCTATTCCTGGGTTGAAAGATATCGCAGTTTTAGTTTCCTAGATTTGTACCTAAAAAATCTTCTGAGTTAGATTTGAGGCACTTAGATTTCCCATATCAGCCTCAAAACTTTCCAAAATTAGCGTAGCAGATTTCAAGCACATTATTGACTTCGTGACCTTTCCAACGGTTCAAATGGTTCTCAAATCGGAGTCCCGGATCAAAAGTTATGGCCCCAGGAAGTTGGTGCACTTTCTAGAAGATACAATTGCAAATGCTCTTTTGAAATTTGAACTTCATGTTGTAAATTTTTGGCGCCAAACCGCCTAAACTCAAATTTGAATGTTGTTTTGGCTCCAAACTAATGAGGATCTCCATTTATGGGCGGGTTTCTAATTTTTGGGGAACTTTTTGGGGGACAAGCTTTCTGTAGCTTGCATGTGTTGTAGAACTTCGGGATTTGAGATCCTCTACACGTAAGAAGCTCCATTTTCTAAATAATAAAATTATTCTCTTGTTTGTGGATTATTTCCTAAGTCTTGGGCTATGCCCCCATTATTTTGTAAGTATGTTTTCTTATCTATGGCTTGTTATTGTGTTTTGGCAGACATATACTCACCTCACACTGTGTTTTCCAACTTGCAATTATCGAATGCATGTATATGGTTGTTGGAAAACATTGTGTGTTTACTATCAAAGCATAATAGTAGATCTGGATTGTCATGGCATTCCAACACCACGGTGATTGGAATGACATGACAAGCCATAGACAAGGAAATGAATTGTTTCTATGTATGATTGCTTATCTATGGCATACCATTGTGTTTTGGCAGACATGTACTCACCACACACTGTTTTTTCCAACTTGCAATCACATTATGCATGTATATGGTTGTTGGAAAACATTGTGTGTTTACTATGAAATCATAATAGTAGATTTGGAGTGTCATGGCATTCCAACACCATGGTGATTGGGATGATATGACAAGCCATAAACAAGGAAATGAACTATTTCTATGTATGATTGCTTATCTATGGCATTCCATTGTGTTTTGGGAGACATATACTCACCTCACACTATGTTTTCCAACTTCCAATCAATCTGCACATATATATGGTTATTGGAAAACATTGTGTGTTTACTATCAAAGCATAATAGTAGATTTGGATTGTCATGGCATTCCAACACCATGGTGATTGGAATGGCATGACAAGCCATAGACAAGGAAATGAACTGTTTGTATGTATGATTGCTTATCTATGGCATGCCATTGTGTTTTGGAAGACATACTCACCTCACACTATGTTTTCCAACTTGCAATTACACTATCCATTATCTTATATGTATTTTACCATTTACTTTAGAGTGTTGTTTATATTTATGCTCTATGGTTTCATTTAAGCTAACAACGAGAATCCATTGCACATTGTGCTATGTAAGCTTCCATGCATCATACCATAATTATTGTTAGAAGTGTATTCTTTGTTGTACATTTCAATGTTTTTGTTCTATTGCATTTTTATTCTTTTTTGGGGGTTGCAGAATACAAGGTAACCCATAGTGATTAGATAAGATTGAAAGACCATTTTCATTGTTTGTTTTATTGCTTGTATTATAATGACAAGATTAGTATTACTATTAGTTTTTTGTGATAACTCTAGAACTTTATGGGTTGAGGATTGGGAAGAAACCCATATCCTCCTAGGTAAGATTCAAAGATTGTGTTTAGTAGTTTGATTCATTTATTTCATTATAATGAAATGATTACTCTTTTGAAATAAATCTTCTGCTTTATGGGGTTAGTTTACATTGTTTTTTATTGATATTGGGTGATCCCACAATAGTGGTTTACAATTTTTGGCCAAATTGAACATTGAAATTATTATTTTTAACTAAATCTTTATTTTCGGGCACCTATAGCGGCTAAACTATGAGGAATTTGAAGATGATGCAAACTAGAGTTTCATGAAATTTTGTTTATAGATTCTAAATATATTATTTTGAATTTTTTTGGAATCAGATTGCACTTCTTTTTTCGTCTTCCTCAAAAACTAGTTTTTTTTCATAAAACAACATTTTAAAAAAGTGACGCTCACCGTATAATGCATAATTTTTTTTCCATGTAGGATAAAATTCTAATTCTCTCAAATTTATATTTGTAACTCTGATGTCTAGTGCTTCCACTTGGTTAGATATTTTTTCTTTAATCAAGTTTTGAAGTTAAACGAATTACAATTTAGACATAGCGCGACCGTATAACGCGCAAGTTTATTTGTATGTATCTAAATTCAATTTTTTTTTTGTTGGATCAAGGTCTTCAATATTTGGTGCACTCATATTTTTCATTTTTTTTTTAAATCTGCTATTTTTTCACATGCATAGAACAAAGAGCTTTATTTTTCGTGAAAAACCTACATGCACAAGAAATAAAAAAATATAATAATAAAATTAAATTTATTTAAAATTATACTTTTTGGGAAGCTCATAATAAGGAATACATACTTACAAAAAATAAATTTTAAATGAATTTATTTGATCCCCCAAAAGGTAAATTAAAAGTGGGTTTTTATCAACATTTTGATAGGTATAAAGGAGACTCTGTTATAGGTATAGTTTAAAACTAGTGGGGTTCTATCTAAGGGGGTTTGATCTAAGGTAGTTTGATCAAACCATCTTCAATTGGAATGATTTAAATAAAACATTTTAAGGCTTAAATCATTATATTTTCTAAAAATATGTGATTTCAACAAAAATCACAATCTCCTAGAAATTGTAAACCAGCTTTGTGGGACACCCTATTGTTATTTCCTCTTTGTGCCATGCATGCAAAATGATCGCATGAACTTGTCTTAGGTGCATTTATAAACTAATTTAAATAATTTTATCCCCTCTCTTTTCCAAATAATGCACCATTTGTTGCATATTTCTTGTTTCGATTACTAGAAGAAATTTGTAAATCTAGAATACAAATATGCAAGCTAGACATCAAAGCTTATAATATACTTTATTTGTTGTATCAATATGGAGTTTGAATTCAAAGGCATGCTAATCTCAAACTAGGATAATCTATAGGTATTTCTAATCTTCAACTTAATACACATATCCAATATGTCCATGCATGAGGGTATACACTAGAATAAATATGGAATATTTAATACTACTACATGTTACTGATTCCCAATTATGACCTTGTTTTACATGCCACCAAAAGTAGCTTTCAACATCCTAACAGCTGAAATATAAGTGTCATTTTTCTTTGTGACATATGATAACCTTGTTCTATCCTTTTGCATAGAAATGAGTTTCTTGTGATATGGATGGTATAACAAGGTTGTAGAGTATAATTATAGTTATATGATTAAGGACATAACTTCTTAGGAAATTCTCTAATGGAAGGTTAGCTTGATATTAGGTTTGGGCTGCTACAGTACTAACTTAATGGATTTATGTTGTAGAATTGTCATAATACATACTACTACATTTTTTAATTTTGTGTGTTTGATTCTAAAGTTACATAATTTTTGTTGGAAAAAGTTGTCTATTTGAACAATTGCATAGCAATTTTTTTTTTTTTATTGAATTAAAGTTGTTTAGAAAAATATAGAGAACCATGGCTATAAGAAAACAATAGCCATAACTAGTACAACTACATAGCAACCATCTAATTAAGATACATATTAGCCCTCCAAAGAAGGGAAAAATGAAAATAGAAACGACAATAAATATGTCACATACCAAATAGGATTGAAGGAAGAGAAAATTGTAAACTAAAATAGTCCCAATTGAACAATACCCAATTGAAGCATTCAACCGCGTAGGTTCTAGTATTGAATTTGATATCCAATTGATCAGCCATGTGGTTTATAATATGATGTATGTCCTTGAAGCATTGATAATTGGATTTTTTCAAACATCCCTGAATACAACGAAGAAATATCCAAGGAAGTTCAGTCTAAGCCAACTTGCGGTTCTAAACAAGAGTCATGGAGGCTTAGTGTACGACATCTCCAACCTAAGGAATAGCACAAAGTTAAATGATTTTTTTTTGCCTAGTATCATAAGGGTATTATTTCAGGTCGTAGGAGGTCAAATTTTCTACTTTGTACATTGTAACATTTTTAACTTACGATGAATTAGGACAATCGTAGATGCCATGAACATATCTTAGTCAACTTGATTGGATGATTGCATATTGCTCAACATTTCTTGGACAATACTATATAAAGGTTGATTTACGTAGACAAGGCAATGGGTTTTTTTTGTGTATGATTTCTTATCTATGGGTTTCCACTGTGTTTTGATAGACATATACTCAGCTAACATTATGTTTTCCAACTTGCAATCGTATTGTGCATGTATATGCTTGTTGGAAAACATCAATTGTTTACTATCAAAGCATAATAGTAAATATGGATTGTCATGGAATTGTAACGCCATGGTGATTGGAATGCCATGACAATCCATAGACAAGGAAATGAATTTTTTTGTGTGTATGATTTCTTATCTATGGGTTGCCAATGTGTTTTGGTAGAAATATACTCAGCTCAGACTATGTTTTCCAACTTGCAATCATATTGTTGATGCATATGCTTGTTGGAAAACATTAGGTTTTTACTATCAAAGCATAATAGTAAATATGGATTGTGATGGCATTACAACACCATGGTGATTGAAATACCATGACAAGCCATAAACTAGCAAATGAACTATTTTTGTGTATGATTGCTTATCTATGGGTTGCCACTTTGTTTTCGCAGACATATACTCACCTCACACTGTGTTTTCCAACTTGCGATCCTATTGCACATGTATATGCTTGTTGGAAAACATTGGGATTTTACTATCAAAGCATAATAGTAAATATGGATTGTCATGGCATTGCAACACCATGGTGATTGGAATGCCATGACAAGTTGTAGACTAGGAAATGAACTATTTATGCGTATGATTTCTTATCCATAGGTTTCCACCATTTTGTTTTGGCAGACATATACTCACCTCACATTGTGTTTTCCAGCTTGGAATCCTATTGTGTATGTATATGCTTGTTGGAAAACATCAGTTGTTTACTATATAAGCACAATTGTAAATATGGATTGTCATGGACTTGTAACTCCATGGTGATTGGAATGCCATGGCAAGTTGTAGACTAGGAAATAAATTTTTTGTATGTACGATTTCTTATCTATGGGTTGCCACTATGTTTTGGCAGACATACTCAACTCACAATATGTTTTCCAACTTGCAATTGTATTATGCATGTATATGCTTGTTGGAAAACATCAAGTGTTTACTATCAAAACATAATAGTAAATATGGATTCTCTTGGCATTGCAACACCATGGTGATTGGAATGCCATGACAAGCCATATTCTAGGCAATTAATTGTTCCTATTGTTTTTCTATGGCTTGTCATGGTATTCCAAGATGATGGTGCTAGAATGCAATGAAAATCCATATTTAGAATTATGCTTTGATACATCTTTTCAAAAATCCATATTTACTATTTAGCCATGGTGTTTGAAGCCATGAGAATCCATATTGACTATTATGCTTTGATAATTTTTTTGCAAGCATGGATAGCTTGTTCAAAAGAACCTGTTTTAGGCTTTTAGCCATAGCAGCAAGGCAGTGAACAATTTGATAGAAATCTTTGGTAGAAATGTATGAAAAATGTGGTAGCATAGCAAACTATTTCATATAATGCCTCAAAGAAATGTGGTCCCGTGGTGAAGGACTCCAATATGGATTGTAATGGTAGTCCTTCACCACAAGACCACATTTCTTTGAGACATTATATGAAATAGGTCGCTATGAGCTACCACATTTTTCATAGATTCCTACTGATGACAATCAAGGGAGGTCTAGACACCAAACAACACAATCTCAAATAGAACAACCACTCTCCAAGTCATAAACCATCAACTTCTTCTTATCATCTCAAACCTTCACTATTTCCTAGTATATTCTTAAGAGAAGGTTCTCTTAGATCAGGACCAGTACCTTTTCAAATACCCATTTGGGTACACAACAACATATCACAAATCTTCAAAAGTTTTCTTTAGAACAACACAAATTGAGGCCATCTACACTGACCTAGACCTTAAATTAGGTCCCTTTTACAAAGAAACTTGTTTCAAAACTTCTTGTCAACCTCTAAAACCACTTGGGTAGAAATCCACAAGCTACAAAACCAAATATTTCACAACTTGTTTTCAGTAACACCCTTTCTAAGGTGCCTATACTAGAAACCCTCCTTTTTTGCAGTTTTCCTAGGGTTTTATTGAAAAAAATTTATAGGCTTGCTCTAGCTCTGAAACCACTTCAAACACCTTCAAAAACCTCTGCACAAACACACAAAATAAAAAAAACATGCTGCCCCAACATATTTCATGGATTACCATCTCAAAACCTCCCAAATTCACAAGGAAAACTCACTTTTCTCTTATAGGGCTTCATGCCCAACACCTCTTTTGACCTCCCCTACACTCATAAACCTTCCCAACATCTAGCACTATTAAATACTACCCATTCCACTAAGATAGAGTTACTACAAAAGGTGGAATGGGTCCATTTTCTTATTTAAAGCAGCAAAACCCTTAACTTTGCAGTCACAAACCTGATTTCAGTAAATCAACAAGAAAATCCACTAAACACAATGAAACTCCTCAAAATTGGATTCAATACAAAGCTAAAATAGTATCCTATTCCATCCAATTCAATTTCAGTCAATAAGGCACTATGTAGGCTATACAGTAACTCTACAATAACTCAGTACAAAAATAAAAGTTTAGAAATTAAGGAAAACAATGATTGTATTGATCAAAATCTTCTTCAAAACTCACAACCAAACCATACAATAAGTCTCCCATATATTTTATCCCTTTTCCCTCCTAAAACAACTTCTATAACTGACTCAAATGGCCATTCAAATCCATGTGACCGTTGAACTTCAAATTCAGCCCTTATACAACTTTTTGCAAATTTACATTTTTTTCACAAATGACAACTTTTCATTATTGTGCAATTTTATCAACTTAGACCTTCTATACACCTAATGACCACTCAAACATGACTCATTACAATATTAAATGGTCTTAATGACCTTATTTAACCCAAAAGACTCAAAATCCTAAAGCCTACTAATCAACATCTTTGATTGACAAAATTTACCCAAAGGTGCCCCTGCATCACCTACCAAAGCATTCTATCAAACTATTCACTGCCTTGCTACTATGGCTAAAATCCTAAAATAGGTTCTTTTGAACAAGCTACACATGCTTGTAAAAAATCTATCAAAGCATAATAGTAAGCAACAACATAGACAAGGCAGTGAAGTGCTTGATAAAATGCCTGAAATAAATGTGGTCACATGGCGATGAAATGCCATGACAATCCATACTGTTGCATTGCTACTATATGTATTTTCATGGAATTCCATTAACATGAGACTAGATTTCTTTGAGGCATTTTATGAAACAATTCACTACCTTTTCTATGCTTCCACATTTTTCATACATGTTTGTACCAAAGCATTTAATCAAATAGTTGAATACCTTGCTACTATGGCTAAAATCCTATAACAAGTGTTTTTGAACAAGCTATGCATGCATGCAAAAAACTATATCAAAGAAAAATAGTAAATCATTGAACATAGTAAACCTATCAATGACAACCCAAAAAATTCAATCACATGAACTCAATCAAGTACCCCTTAAAAGACATTTTAATTACATTCAAGCATAATGAACCTTTGCAGACGAGAGTAAACCTATTATAAACTTTGCATAATGAACCTCATATACGGTTTAAGAAAAAACTTGCAAACAATGAAAGAAAACAAAACAACCTCAAACAAACTTCATGGGCTTCAAAACATGTAATTAATCTATAACCTTTCATTGTGACCATATACCTTTGAAGAAAAATATTATGCTTTTGACATTGGTTTAGATCCTTGTAGAAACATCAAGATCTCATCAACAAACACCAATCATGTCTTTATGCCCAAAAACCTATCCACCAAATACCTTAGAGTCACAACATTAAAGTGTATTAGCCATAAAGAATAAAATGTGAATGAGGAATGTGTAATGAATACTTATTCAATACCTTTGACTTTGTCATGAAACAACTCTATCAAACTTTTGCAAAAACTATCAATACCTTTTGCACCAACACCATGTGAACAAGTAATGAGTGAACAACGAGGACTTTGACATGAATATCAACAACCACTTTGGTTGTAGATCACCAAATGAATGAATAATCTCTTTTAAATCAATCCATGAGCACAATGAAGCAACTCACTCTGCATGTAGTTGGCATCAAACACTTTTTGACATCTATGACAAACAACATCAGCATAGACATGTCTAAAAAATGTTGATGTATACAAAAGGCATGTGGTTTGTTTCAAGTATAGAAGTAGAACACAACATTGTAACTCATGCATTTGTCAATCACAATAACTAAGAACACTTTTGTAACACTTTTCAAGCAAGAAGATACATCTTTCAAACTTCTATGTGAACATGTGAACACTTGAGATTTGTAAACACCAACTATAAACCTTAATTGTGTCTAAGAGCTAGGAGATAATGCATGCATGAAATGAAACAAACTCACATTGAACATGGACTCTTGATATGGTTCTTTCCATTAGTCTTTGTCTGTATAACCTTTATATTTCCTACATATTGTTCTTTGTATGGTATGGTGTGAATCTTGTTATGATAGATGAAGGTATGTTTGAGTTGTAGATAGATAATGATATGTGAGATTTAGAAATATGAATGACCTAGGTGGGTGCAATGAAGAAAGGATTGTGACACATTGATTAGATGCAAGCAAAGCATATAAATGGCTTATGAAAAGTATTCAATATGGGAGGAAAGGATATGAAAGGCTAGATATGAAAATGAATGGAATGGAATGGAAATGCTATCCATTCATCATTTCTCAGTTGTAGATAGAAAATGATATGTAATATTTGGGTAAGTGCACCAATCTGTGACACAATTTAGGTGCCAAATTGTAAAAATTCACAAAAAAGGCCAAAATTTCCATTTGGATGCCAAATGCAAAAGATGAATAGAAGTCAAAAACACATGGGTATGTGTAGGATCATCGTGGAAAAAAAATCCCTTAAGTGGCAAAAAGTTCTGAAAAATCAGAGTTAGGTAACTTGATGTAAAAATTTGAATAAGTTATCTATATTATTTCAAAAATATGTAAGAATAGAATTTGTAGAAAATTTAATGTAGTTTCTTAACTACTAGGTTTGTTTAAATATATATATGTGAAAATTTGAAATTTCAATGCAGTGGTACATATATTTCAAGGAAAAAATAAGAAGTAGGTGTTTGTCTAACCACCCTAACCACAATAATTTAATGATAATATTTTTTTATAAGATTTTAGATATAAGTAGAGGACTCATGTCCCTATGTGATGCATATTTTTTTGTACTCTTTTTCCAAGTAAATAATTAAATATGGGTATGTGCAGGATCATTATGGGCCAAAAAGTGGCAATATGATGGGTATATATAGGGTACGTGGCTGATGACTTTTTTTTAACCTAGAATTGATGAAACAAAAAGAGTTTTTAAAGAAAATTCTTTGTTTTCCACCAATATAAACTATGCTTTATTTTGAATTTAATAAATAATTATTATTTATTTTCTATTTGAATTATGACTAAAGTCTTGATTGATAGGTTGATTGAAAAACATCTATAGATTTTAAATGGTATCACACTTTTTGAATCTAAAATATGTGTCACATTCTATGCTTCACATAATATAGGATTAAAAAATGCAAAATTGAATTTCATGAAGTTCTGACCAAGTTAAGGTGGTCAAACATATGAGTTTTTATATTTTTTAAAAGTTGTAATAAAAAACTCATAATTAATTATTTATTTGGAAACAAATTACAAAAAAAAATGCATCACATCAGGACATGAGTCATCTACCTATATGTAAAATATTATATAAAAATATTATCATTTTATTGTGGTTAGGGTGGTCAGACCGACACCTACTTATTTTTTCCCTAAAATTTAAGTAATACTGCATTGAAGTTTCAAATTTTCACCAAATAGATTTTCTTTAAAAAAAAAAAAAACCTAGTACTTTAGAACTAAATTGAATTTTCTATAGATTCTATTGTTACACATTTTTGAAATAATATAGATAACTTATTCAAAATTTTATGTTAAGTTGCCTAACTCTGATTTTTTAAAAAAATTTGTCACTTAAGGGCGTGTTTTTTCCATGATGATCCTACACATGCCCTTATGAATTTTTTATTACAACTTTTAAAAAATATAAAAACTTGTATGTCTGACCACCTGAACTTGGTCAAAACTTAATGAAATTCATTTTTTCTTTTTTTAATCCTATAGTATGCAAAGCATAGAATGTGGTGCATGTTTTAGATTTAAAAAATGTGATACCATTTGAAAGCTATGGTTGTTTTTTAATCAGCCTAACAATGGGACTTTAGTTGTAATTCAAATAGAAAATGAATAATAATTGTAATCAAGGGAAAATCATATTTGTTACAGGGGTTAGCACAATAACATTAAAATCCATTGAAGTAACAAAGCACAAAGGAAATAAACATGAAAACAAAAGGAACAATGTTACCCTAAGTCTTCATCTTCCATGCTTCACCTTTGTTACACCTCCTAGCTTGCAGTAAATAGAGATGCCCTCAGATTTTGTATGAGCAACTATGACACATGGCAAAGCCCTATGCAAGTGTTGAAGGATTTGTATAAAAGAAATGACCTCACAATAGACTAAAAATGACAATGACTGCAAATGAAAAAATAACCTAAGTTGACAGAATGAGCATGAGAGATATGGAGAGAGAGAGAGAGAGATCCTGGAATAAGAACAAAATGTCCATTTTATAAAAACTGCAATTTTGAATGTGTGGCCAGGATGAGAAGATGACAAATACCCTAGAAACAATGGTCAGGATTGAATGTTGTACTACGAATTAGGGTTAGGTCAAAATTAGGGCAATGATAAAGATGAAGGGTTGAGATTAAATTATAAGATAATTCAATCAAGGGCTGAAATTAAATGAGATGTCAGAAGATAAGATTTGATTTGGAAGATAAGACGACACAGATAAAGAGGCTGCTGGAGAAATTAAATAATAAAATTATTTAACCTAGGTGACCAATGAATAATTAAATAATAAAGATATTATTTAATTATAGAGGAATGTGACAAAAGTAATTATTTTAAATTAAATAATGATTTAATTCAAAATTCCAAAGAGTGGACCAAATGAATTAAATTACATTTATTTAATTTAATGAGAGAAGAGGCTAAGGAATAATTAGATAATTAAAATAATTATTTAATTATAGTGGAAAGTGGACAAAAATTAAATAAATAAGAATTTATTTAATTTTAGAAAGAAGGGGACTTAATTAGTGACGTAATTAAATAAATAAAATTTATTTAATTAATCAAGGAGAAATAAATGACAAAGGGGAATTAAATAAATTAAGAAATTTATTTAATTAAAGGAAGACTTATATAATTAATGACGTATTTAGATAAATAAATAAAATTTATTTATTTAATAATCATGAGGAATAAATGACATGAATTAATTAAATAATTATGAATTATTCAATCAATAGTCGAATGTGGACCAAGGACATAATTAAATGACTTAATTATGCTAAGACAAAAGTGGTAAAAATGAAGCTTGCAGGCCTAGGTCATTTTTAGGTGTCTACATTTTTCCCCTCTTTGTCATAATGTTGCTTGTCGCGTTGTGACAAAGAAAATAAGTCAGAAATATGCCCCAGTGAGGGTACGGAGTATCATTGCCCCCTCGGAAACTTTTCAAATTTTGGGTCGGCGCCAGAAAAAATTGCAAAGGGTCCCGCTAAATCAATTTGATAACTAGAAAACAACGGCGCAGTCGGTTGTAGATTCTGACATGTTTAAAGCAACTTATGGCAGAGTCGAAGGTGTGGAAATGAGCCTCTAATATTGACCCTGTTTGAAAAAATGTCATTTTGACCTTATAAATAGGTTGACAAAGGGGTAAAAGTCAATTCATTTTCACTATTTACCCTGTGAAACTTGAGAGCTCAGAGCGAAAGGCGCAGCAGCAAGGATGGTTATTCTAGTGTCAAAGCACCGCAGGGAGATCGTGAGGACCTTCAGATGGCCAGAGGGCTCAAAGCCGGCGGTATGTACCCTAAACGTACTTTGTCATTTTATTGTTTTACGTGCTTTTTTATGCTTTCTAGGGTAGTTAATGAATGTGCCGCGACACATATGCGTTCGCGTAAGCCGCAATTGCTTTCAAGTTCGACGCATTTGGTGCATCGTGACGCAAGGGCGAGGAATAAACGAGCCGCACCGGCGATTCGCACCGCATTTGATAATTTGTGCGATGCAATTGACTTACCGAGTCACATTTGACTGCTAAAGTGCCGCAATCGTTATTACACAATGCAACTTCCTATTTGAATGTCGCAATTGGAATTTCGTGCCGCATTCGCAATGTTGCGACGCAACTGCAATTTTGTGACGCAAATGTCATATAGCGACACAATTGACATGTCCAGATGCATTTGATGTTTTGAATGACGCAGTTGTATTTTCGCAACGCAATTGCTTATTTGTGACGCACTTGCATGTTTTCTTAATAAAACTTGCTTTGATGTTTTCATGCCCTTAGTTGCTTTCCATGATGTTGTCAGTTGTTCAAAAGTGCTGATGCGGTGTTCATCTTTTTGCAGAGGCAGCTTGCCCCTATCTACATGAGGGAGAGCAGACCGACTACCTTTTGGTTTGCTGATCAGCTGGGCCTGCGAGAGCGGCGGCGATTGATGCGACTGGGTCTATTTTATGCTACGTTCATGCCCACCATTCAGGTGAACAGGGGACTGTTGACTGCCTTGTGCGAGCGGTGGCATTCTGAGACCTGTTCCTTCCACCTGCCGACAGGTGAGGTGACTATTACCTTGGAGGATGTCTACCATATTCTCCGGATTCCTATTCGATGGGAGCAGATTGTGTACGATCCATGTCATGGCGGTCGGACCTTTCATGCATATTACCAGGATCAGGGTGCTGGACTCGGCATTCAGGGTTATGAGATCCATTGGGATTTCCTAGCAGAGCACTATGGGCGCTTCAATGCATTCTTAACGACGATGATTGTGGGTATCCTGGTTCCTGACTGACGAGGTCATGGATTTCTGATAGGTTGGGGGGATGTCCTGGTCAACATGAGATGGGATAGGAGAGTTTATGCGTGGGGTCCTTGCCTTCTAGGGATGCTATATCACCAGCTTCACGATGTGGTGTACAGGAGAGGAGAGAGTATCTCCTGCGGGACCACCCTTATGATGATCTGGGCATGGGAGCACATTGCGATATTCTGCCCTCCTATTGATATACCACAGCTAGCCGAGGGGATGCCCTACTCCTACTACTATGCCGGCGCATTACAGCAGACCCACATGGGTGAGATAGGGTGGTGGCGGCATCGGATTGATACCATGGTGACATTCATCTAGAGGCCATTTAGGGATTGTGAGGCATGGGACGATGAGGATGATCATCTGAGCTTCTGCAGACAGTACGATACCGTATTGGTAGGACAGTGTAGACATCCCTGATCATTGAGATGTACCTACCGCAGCACGTATTGAGACAGTTCAGCGAGCAGCAGGATTTGCCCATGGGGACGACAGAGTATGCCAGGTCGTCCAGAGAGTATGCATGGGGGCCGGCCATCCCAGTGGCTTTCACGACACAACAGATAGACGGGCTAGTAGCCCAGGCCTGGGGTTGGAGAGGAGGAGTGGCAGATCCTGGTACTACACCAGCTTATCATCTATGGTGGCAGGCATGCCGACCAGTGCCCTTGACAGATCATGACGGTCCGGCACCAGTTGACAGGTGGTCTATTATTCCACGGGTGCCATGAGTCAGACGAGGTGGCAAAGGCAGGGGTAGGGATGGAGATGGAGGGAGGGGTGGGGATGATGGGGTGGAGATGACCAAGGCGGGGTGGATGGAGGCTGGTGGAGATGGTGGAGGCGGATGGAAGGAATGGAATGGATGGAGGGTGGAGGAGGAAGGAAGGAGGATGGAGGGGAGGAGGTGGAGGATGTGAGAGGATAGGAGGAGGAGGCGGAGGCAGAGAGGCATGAGGATATGCCAGAGATAGAGGTGGAGGTGGCAGGGTAGGAGGATGATGATGACGAGGAGGATGATGCCATAGGTGAGGCTGAGAGACTTCTCAGATGGTAGATGGTGGAGGGGGAGGAGGAGATACCGTCCTCTTCAGGGTTGTCGTCAGATGCCATAATAGATCAGAGAGTGGCAGACCTCCAGTAGAGATTGGACGCTAGCTTGGCACAGGTCAGGTCTTTACAGTCAGCTCTGGAGGTAGCCTGTGTAGAGTGGGATCAGGAAGTTATTTAGTAGCAGGATGCGGCCCAGTGGTGCACAGAGTTTGC
The DNA here is from genome assembly GCA_007258455.2 of Sequoia sempervirens. Classification (NCBI taxonomy): domain Eukaryota; kingdom Viridiplantae; phylum Streptophyta; class Pinopsida; order Cupressales; family Cupressaceae; genus Sequoia; species Sequoia sempervirens. Next base: position 95,326,458 of record VDFB02373365.1, read on the forward strand.
GGCCCTATGTACAGGACCGATGGGAGACATGGCTCGAGAGCTCACCAGGGTCAGCACTAGATTGGGGCAGTACAGAACATTTTATGAGCAGGCAGTGCCGCCAGAGCGACGGGATCCTACCTTGTCCCGGTCACAGACGAGGTCAGGCAGTGAGCATAGGTCAGGTAGTGGCAGTGGTACTAGGAGCCATACCAGTGTCGAAGGGTCTACTTCCACAGGACACACCTCGGGTCATAGGTCACACCATTCTCGCAGGCATACTCCGAGTCACCATTCAGGGCATAGTCATGGTTCCATTGGTTCAGTGCAGAGGTCAGGACAGGTACAACCACCAGTTACAGATCCTTCTATCTCTCAGAGTCCAGCCGCAGTGACCTCACAGGTGCTCTATACTGTTGAGATGATGCCTTCACTTGCAGTTCCATCATCTTCATAGACTCAGGCCACTACAGGACCACCTATTGTTTCAGCGCCCATGACCGAGTTGCCTCCGCCACATTCTTTGCCTCGAGGGGATGATGAGGGCCTACCCTAGGGGCATTTTGTATTATGACACACTATATATATTATTGAGCCTATGAGCTCCATTTTTTTGGGATATCCGTTGACTCTATCCTGTGACATTGTACCTTTTTGAAATGATTCTATATGATGATACAGTTTTGATGCGGCCTATATGTGTTATGTGATGTTCTTTGCTTTATGTATTATGACATGTATTATGCTTAATTTATGATGCCATGTATGTACCATGATGCCTATTTGTGATTTTGATGCCATGATGATGCAATATTTATGTGATTATGTTAATGATGTGCATGATGTATTTATGTGATTATGTTAATGATGTACAGGATATCATCGTGGGATGGACAAGAGAAGATGACCAGATCGAAGAAGAGAAGACATGAGCCCCATGAAAATGCATGTGAATTGATTATGTTAATGATGTAGAGGATATCATCATGGGATGGACAAGAGAAGATGACCAGATCGAAGAAGAGAAGACATGAGCCCCATGAAAATGCATGTGAATTCCTAGACCAAATCCTTCAAAACTTTACTGTAGGACTTTTAATATTTATTGCTCTTAATCATCATTGGGAAAACTGTTGTAATGGCCAACAAACACCATGATATGACATAGATCAAGGTGTGCAAGGTCATACCATTACGTCAGAAAAACAGCCACAGACAAGGATGATCATGACTCATACTACGAGTGTGGTTGCCCCAGTCTTGTTGTCATAATCAACCACAAGCAGAAAAAGACAAGGACAGATCATGAAATGTCATTGCTTCTCTAAATCTTGTTTCCAGGACATCCTTGAGAAACTAGTGACATGATTGCCAAAATACAAAAATAAAATCCCTATCATGATATGTCGTTGCTTTTCTAAATCCCCGAATTAGGACTTCGCTGAGAAGCTAGTAGTCATGCGTGTCAATTGTCATGCTACGTCGCTGCTTCTCTAAATCCTGCTTAGTGGGATCTCGCTGAAAAACTAATAACATGATAAAAGATCAAAAGCCAATTGTCAAGTGTTTGCTAAGTGCGTCTGGATATCCATTGTTCTGATGTTAAGATGCCATGTTTGATGATGTCGAGATGTCAAGATGTTTAAAGTTTTGATTGATCTTGGAAAATGTCGAGACTTGGTGAATTCAAGAAGGACACATCCTGAATGATGCCAATGACGAGAGGATTCGATCCCTAATGGTCGTAAGGGGTCCCTCAGAATAATGACGATGCCTAGGAAGGACACATCCTAAGGCATAAATGACCTAGTTGGTTCTTCAGAAGGACACATCTGAAGAATACTGATGTCACAAAGAGCGATCTTTTAGGTGTCAGGAGGATCACTCAAAATGTCGAATGATGATGACAACGCCTAGGAAGGACACATCCTAAAGCGTAAATGACAGAGGTTATCATTCAGAAGGACTCATCTGAAGATTAACCAAAATTTGACAGTTTGACTGGTTTATGATGATTTGACTTGTTTTGACCGAATTTGACTTGTGTTTGATCGTATGCCGATATTGTCACGATGATATGAGTGACATGTTGATGAGATTAGCCATGTTTGAACAAATGATTGCTTTACTTTGGTTTAGGGGGTTTTACCATATCAAAATTGATTGAAGACTTTTTGACGTGTGTGCTAGTGTAGTGCCATGAACCCTAATGGACTGACCTAGTGTGGCCTCGGGGGCTCATCGATAGATGGCCTTGCCTACGTCATACACTCAGAGACCTCATAGTTCAACATGACCAATGACTTTGTCTTGATGACCAAAGATTGCGCCATGATTTATTTTGACAAACCTAATAGGACTGACCTAATGTCTCGGGGGCTCGAAGATGAGCCTTGCCTACGTAGCAACTGTGCAGAGACAACGTAGTTCAAAAATTACAAAGACTGATTTGAGATGCTTGACTTTAACTAGAAAGGACATTTCATGATGTTTTTGTCTTTTTTCAGGACTTTTTACGATCTTTTTGGCTGGACTTTTTATGATGTTTTTGGCTTTTTTCAGGACTTTTTATGATGTTTTTGTGATCATATGTGACATCCACTATAGTTGCATGATAAACATTTTTCCCCCAGTCAAGTTTAAGACTTAGCCATTTGCAAGGAATACAGACGGGATGCTGCTGACTTGCTGGATGGATAGTCGTCAGGACTTGATGTCAATCCACTATGACAGGCAGAGTAGGATGTGATGACGATTTGCAAAATATTGGCAAAGATTCCTTTCATCCTAGGCCAAGTTAGACAAAATGACAATAGATGGCAAAGCAATGATTGATTATGCATGGCGCCTGTTTGCCAGGTCTTCGCCATGGTACTTGTCCAAAGCGCCTGTTTGCCAGGTTTTCACTATTGAACTAATCTTTTTTGTCTTTATTATTTTCTTGACTTTTTGATTTTTTTGGTGTCACCAAGACGCCTGTTTGTCAGATTTTCATCAAGGTGACTATTTTTATCATTTTTCAATTTTTTTGTATTTTATGATTTTCAGCCCCATCCTCTGATGCTATGCGTAGAACTTTTAGAGATGTAAACTGTTGATGGGTTCTGTCAACTATTCCCCATCTGGAGTTGCCAATTGATAAGCTCTGGAACCAAAAGAAGATATGATAATATAGGGACCTAGCCAGTTTGGTTCAAATTTTCCTGGCTTTTCTCTATCTGCTTGGTTCTTAGGGTTCTGCATGAGAACTAGGTCTCCAATGTCAAACTTTCTAACCATAACCTTTTTATTGTAGCTGCAACAAAGGCGGTTTTGATATGCTTGGAGGTGATTCAGTGAGTTTTGTCTTCTTTCGTCCAGCATTTCCAGCTCGTGCAAGCGTGATTGTCAGTACTCCTCTTCATTAGTTAGACCCTTCAAGGAGACCCATAGTGAAGGAATTTTGACCTCAATGGGTAAGATGACTTCAGTGCCAAAGACTAGGGCGAATGGGGTCGCCCCTATAGGCATACGAATGCTAGTTCGGTAAGCCCACAGAGTAGGGTTAAGTTGTATGTGCCAATCGCAGCCAGTGTCATTGACAGTCTTTTTGAGAATCTTGACAATGGTTTTATTCGACGCCTCAGCTTGGCTATTTCCTTGGGGATAGTATGGGGATGAAAAGTGGTGTTGGATATGGAATCGCTCACATAACTCATGGACATCTTGGTTTTTGAATGGACGTCCGTTGTTAGTGATGATGGACTATGGGAGGCCATATCGGCAAATGATGTAGTTGAGGATAAACTTTGATATTTGTTTGTCAGTAATGTATGTCAATGGAATGGCTTTGATCCACTTTGTGAAATACTTAGTGGCAGTGATAATGAATTTATGGTCGTTGGATGAGGTTGGATGAATCTTACCCACGAGGTCGAGTCCCCAGTGAGCGAAGGGCCACGGAGAAGTGATGGGCCAGAGTTCTTGTGCTGGAGCATGGACCAAGTCACTATGTATTTGAAATTTGCAACAAGTCCAGACATATTCAATTGCATCTTTTTCCATTGTCGGCCAATAATACCCAAGTCTCGTCAGTTTCTTAGCTAGTGTAGGACCACTTGAATGAGATCCGCATATACCCTCGTGTACTTCTCTTAAGGTCATACATGCTTCGTCGGTGTTGAGACATCTAAGGAGGGTATCATCGAAACTACGACGGTAGAGGGTGTCACTGACAATGGCATACCTTGCAGATTTCCTAATGAAGGACTTCCTTTGGTTATTGGATAGGTTCGGTGGAAGGGTGTGAGACTTTAGGTAATCGTAAATGTCTTGATACCACGAAGAGTTGGGACCAACAAGTTCACAAACCATTTCTGATTCTGGGATATCATATGCTGGTATCAAAAGCTGCTCTACTAAGAACTCAAATTGTGACACATTTTTAGGGATGTCCAAGAGAGAACTAATAGTATCCATTGTGTCAGCTGCCTTATTCTGTGCCCTGGGGATTTGTTCAAAAGACACTAATTGGAAGTATGTTAGGAAACTGTCCACCATCCTCTTGTAAGGAAGCAACTTCTCATCATTTGTTTCATAGTCCCCATTCACTTGGTTGATTACTAGCTGGGAATCCCCGAATACAAGCAATGTCTGAATTTTCCATTTGATTGCCAACTTGAGACCTGTCACTAGTGCTTCGTATTTGGAGATGTTATTTGTACAAGGGAAAGTGATTCGAAATGACTTAGGAATTGAATCCCCTTGTGGTGTGATGAACAAGATTCCAGTGCCTGAGCCATGACCAGTGTGAGACCCATCAAAATACAGCTTCCATGTTGTTGCTGGTTCCGCATGAAAAATGGACTCGTCAAGAAAATCGGTTACCAATGGATGAGAGACTTGGATTGGTGCATCCACCAGTTGATCTGCTATTACTTGCCCTTTGATTGCCTTGCACTCAACATACTGTATGTCATACTCGCTTAGGATCATGACCCATTTTGCCAACCGGCCTGTTAATGCTGTCCAACTTAGTAGATATTTCAATGGATCAATCTTGGCAACCAGTTGTGTCTGATGACTGAGCATATAGTGTCTTAGTTTTTGGTACGCAAAGACAACAGCGAGGCATGCACATTCAATGTATGTGTAGTTCAACTCATAGCCTATCAATGTACGGCTGATGTAATAAATTGCTCTTTCTTTTCCTTCGTGATCATTTTGTTCCAATAATGCCCCCAGTGCTGAACTAGTAGTTGAGATGTATAGAATCAATGGCTTTCCCTGGATGGGTGGCATGAGTACTGGTGTTGACAACAGGTAATTTTTGATTTGCTGGAAGGCCTCTTGACACTTATCTGTCCATACAAAGGGGACACTTTTGCGCAACAGGTATTGGATCAGGTGGCACTTGTTTGCCAATTGGGCTATGAAACAGCGAATAGATTGTACTCTACCCTGCAAAGTTCTAAGTTCACTGATCCCTCTAGGCGGAGGCATGTCTATGATTACTTTGACCTTTGCTGGATCGACCTCTATGCCTCTTCGGGAAACTATGTATCCCAATAGTTTTCCTGATGTGACCCCAAAAACACACTTCTTAGGGCTCAGCTGAACTTTGTACTCTTCAAGTCTCTTGAAAATTATGTCGAGTACCCTCAAATGATCTTTCCTAGTTGTTGATTTGGCCAACAGGTTGTCCACATAATCCTCCATTATATTGTGCATCGTGTCATGGAAGATCGTGGTCATAGCCCTTTGATATGTGGCACCTACATTTTTGAGACTGAAGGGCATGACGTTCCAACAGTATGTACCCCATGGGCAAGTAAATGTTTTTTTGTGTTGATCCTCAGGAGCAATGTGGATTTGATTATACCAAGAGAAACCATCCATGAGGGATAGCATCTCATGTCCTGTAGTTAGGTCGACTATGATGTCAATGTTGGGCAAAGGAAAGTCATCCTTTGGACATGCTTTATTTAGGTATCAAAAATCTGTACATACCCGAATCAGCCCATTTGGCTGTCACCGGTACTAGGTTGGAGATCCATTCAGCATAATCTATAGACCTTATGAATCCGACATCCAGTAATTTCTTTAGCTCGGCCTTAACCAATAGAGCAACTTGAGGGTGCATTTTGCGCAACTTCTGCTTGACTGGTTTAGCATTGGGTAATAGTGGCAGATGATGTAGAACTAGTTCTGGGTCTAATCCTGGCATATCCGCATAAGACCATGAAAAGTTGATTTTCTGTTCTGTAAAGAATTTATGAAATTCTTGTTTCTCTTCCTCAGTCAATGATGCGGCAAATAGGACCATCTTGGGGTCTTCTGCAGTTGAAATGTTATCTTCTATTGTGTCCTCAATAAGCATAGCCAATTTTTCATGTTGTACAGGGAGAAAGTCCAGTCCTCCATCTTTGGGTGCCTCAGAAAGGTTTTCACCTGCAGATATGCCCTTTATTTTTACTATTTTATCGTCCAGAGGTGCCTTTCGGTTTTCACCTAGAAACATTTCATTTTTACCTTATTTTTACTTTTGCGACTAGAGGACTGAACAGTCTCGCCGAAGTATGCAGTGCCGTCAAAATTAATGGAAAATCCAGATTTGTGGTCCCCACTTGGTATGCCTTCTCGTAATCCCATGAATTCAGCAATTGCCTCATCATTCTGAAATGTGTCCAGAATTGGCGGTTCTTGTTGGTCCCAATCGACTAGTTCAGGGTAAACTAATGAAGTGCCATCGTCAAGGCTAGTGAATTCAGGTGAGGATGCAGACAGCATGTAGATGGATTTGGTAATGTTGTAAATAAGGTTATCATCATCCAACTCGACATCAGACTCTATCCAGTATTCTCCTTTGAAACTAGTGTCATATTCGTTGTCATAATAAGGAGTGAAGGTTTTAGAGTCTTGGCTATCAATATCATTTGACACTTCAGATAGATTAGATTGAGGGGGTTCCGAGGATGGTTGTTGTGTGTCATGGGAAGTGGTAGTAGGATTTTGACTATTTGGTGCCTGTTCAATTTTGAATATTTGCCAAAATCATTGTTCAGAGGTCAATTCCCCTAGTTCGACAAACAAATCATCAAGACAATAGTCACTTAGGGATCGTTCGGAGCCAAATTCCCACTCGTGGGAGTCAGTTTCAGTGAGGGGATCTCTAGTAGTCTCGACACTGTCAGAAGCATGGACTCGCTCATTTGAAAGTATAGAGGTACATCGATCATCATTGTTGAGTGATCCAAACCCTAAACCAAGATACTTTGAAATTTGAAAAGCTTGTATGGGTTCCCTTCGACCAGATTTATTTTTTCCAAGGCCACTAGTACCATCGTAGCCTTTAGCCTTCATGAAGTCATAACCTTTGCCATATATTTGAACTAGTAATGGGGGTAATGTGACAGTATCCTTATAGATCCATCCTGTGATGTCAGCAAGGTCTTCCTCACTTATATCTCCCCACTTGATAAAAACTGTATTCGGTGGAACTTTGAAGGTTTCCCGAGGTTCCATTCTGAAGCATGGCTGACCATAGTCCTTGGGAGATCTAGGCATTGTTGTTATGTTGTATGCTGTGTTCAGTTTGAATTCTCCGCAACCAAGGTCCTAGATTTTGACAGTTGATTCAGCCTTAGGGTTGGTGGAAGGTGGTGGTATGTCAGAAGATGTGGATGGAGTGGATGTGGAAGATGGCGTGAGTGTGGAAGGGTCGATGTACTTGGATGACGAGGAGCTAGGTGCTTCTTGATTAATAGGTACTCAGTTTTTGGAGATACCCCTTAAATTGGTACAATATTGGAAAGGGTCGGGGTCTCCGTATATGGTTACTTCTGTGCCGTCAAAAGGAAACTTGAGGCATTGGTGGTATGTCGATGGAACAAATTTTAATGCGTGGATCCACGGATGGCCGAGTAAGATGTTATATGGTAGTTCCAAATCCAGGACCTAGCAGGTTGTGTCTACAATGACCGGTCCCACTCTGATAGGGAGAGAGATAACACCTCGTGAAGAGCGTTCCTCGTCATCATATGCTTTGATCACTATACTTTTCATTGGGTCTATGCATGCATCAGAGAATCCGAGAGCCTTAATCAATTTGAGAGAGCATATATTCAACCCTGCTCCACCATCTATTAAAACCCGTCTAACTTTGTGCTTGTGGACAAAAACTTCTATGTGTAATGCGTCATTGTGGTTGGTTTTAGATGATGAGTAATCTTGATCCGAGAAGGTGACATGGTGCGGTGTGGTGAGATATCCCACCATAGTTTCAAACTGATTGACATCAATGTCCTTCGGGACCAACGACTCTAGGAGAGTTATATCTAGGATTTCTTTGTGCCCAGGAGAGATACGAAGCAGCTCAAGGATAGATATTTGCGCAGGAGTCCTTCCTAGTTGGTCAATGAGGTTGAACTGACTCTTGGGTTTCCACTGTTGTGGGGTTGAGACAGGTTTTGGCTATTTAGTCGATGCAGCAGGTTGTGATTGTTTAGCCGATGGGCCTGGTATTGTGATTTTGGCTTGTCTAGGAGGAGGCGGACCAGCTATAGTGACCTTGCCACTGCGAGTAGTAGCATTACACTGGGGTGCTCTCTTGACCATAATGGTATTGATGTACCCATCTTCAGTTCGGACATTGTTTATAATTGGTCCACTAGAATAATCGTACTTGACTCGAGCGTAGTTAGCTTGGTTCTGTGAACCTGAAGTGGAAGCATTATGAGAACCATGATCCTGCAGTGGATTCTTGTGGATAGTATGATCTCAGTTGGAGGTGAATTGCGATCCGCCTACCTCGATGGTGCGATTTTCAATGAGGTCTTGGATTATGTTTTTTAGTTGTTGACAGCTGGAGGTTGTATGCCCTTTGACTCGATGGTATTCGCAAAGTGCATTGTCATTCCACCATGCTGGTTTGAACTGTCCTGGGTCATATAGTTTTATTTTCAGAAGTGTGATGACCCCATGTTGGATGCATTTCTTAAGGACTTCTTCAATGGGTTCACCCAAATGAGTATATGTGCGACCCCTAGGGAATTGTCTCATCTGACGATATTGGCCCTGACTGTTTTGACCATTTTGACTATTTGAAGAAGTGTTGGGAGGAGGTGTCAATGTTGTTGTTGGTTTGTTTTGTTGTTGAACCCCTTTCAGGGCCAATACAGGACCTACAGTGTTTGCAGTCTTGGCATCAACGACACCGTCATTTGTGACATGCTTATTCTTAACCCAATATTTGTTTTTGTCGGTGGGTGGATTGACGCTCATGTTTTTGGAACCATATCTCAGTTCTCCCTTTGAGATAAGAGCTTTCTCAATCTGGACTCCCTTTTCGACCAATTCTGATAAGTTTGTGCAACAATGTATTTGCAATGCGAATTTGAGGGGTCCTAGAAGTGTTTGGACAAACATGTCAACTTTTTCCCTTTTGGGGATGTCAATGTGACATCGACTAGCGAGGCTTCTCCATTTTTGAAAGAACGGGATAAATGTCTCACCCGAATCTTCTTGTGTGAGATTGCACAAGCTAGTGATAGAGGTGTCCATGTCAATGTTGTACACGTAATTTCTTATGAATTTTTTTTTAAGCTCATCCCATGTCTGGATATCTTTTTGAGTTGAAAACCTTTGAAGGGCTTGACCCTCCAGACTTTTGGAAAAAAGTCTCATCAAGTATGTGGGTTCGTAGGCGATATCCATACAGTTAGATGCAAATTAGCGAACATGTTCAATGGGATTTGTCTTGCCTCTATATTTTGTGAAGTTTGGTGACACGTATCCTGGTGGGAATGCAGGCATATATAGGTTTGTGTCAAATGGGTATACATCCAGGTCGTATGATATTTTTGATTTTTTGCCTGAAATGTGCATATTTTAGATAGTTTTCTCCATATCCCTCATTCTTGCTTTAAGTTCATCTATGGTAGGGTCGTTTATGTTTCCTGGCGTTGGATTGCCTGGTACACCATGTGTTCCTGTCTAGTGTGCATGAATGTTGGAGTGTTGTGGTACATATGACGTGTGTTGTTGGTATTGGGAGTTGTGATTAGGTGCATGTTGATGAGTATGAACGTTGGATGAGTATGTTGGGATGTGTCCCCCACCCATGTGTGTCGTTATTTGAGGGATGTGGTGACCATGACCGATATAGTGTGTCAATAATGTCATGGGTTGTGTTATTAGGCCACCTTGTGTAAATTGCTGGTTTTGAATGAGGGGGACGTTTGTGTTGGTGCCTTGGGAGGTAATGACATTTGACTGTGTTGTCGTGTTGACATTTTGTTGTTGTCCTTGGATAAAGATACGTCCTATGGCTCCTCTCGGAGGATTTTGTGAAGTACTACTAAATGGATTTGCCGAAGTTGTGTTCATGGTGGTAGATGTAGTTGTCAAGGGGGGATTGTGGTGACTTGATGATGCCCCTGTGGTATTTATTGTTGCAGTAAAAAGAGGATTGGAATAATTTTCCCATGTTGTTGAGGAGCCAAGAGTGGTTCCATCCGATTGGGGTAGTGTTGTGGATGTTGTGGATGATTGTGATCCCCCAATAGATGTAGCGTTTATTGTATTGGAGTTGTTTGGGATGTTGGATGTGGTATGCGATGTCATTGTGGTGTGAAAAGGGGTATTGTTTGTAGTATTTAGAAATTGACCACTATGTGAAATGTTATGTGTGTTGTTGGCATTAGGGTCATTTAGTGTGTTAATGTCAAATCCTTGTGGTAGCTTAGCTCCTTCACTCAAGAGCATGGCTACGAATCTGTCTCTGTCTTATCGTGCTATTGTTTCAGCAAGCTGATAGACCTCTGGGTCTTGTGTCAATTCCTCTATGTTTTCCTGAAGTAGTTGACCATTTTCATCTCTTTGCAAGTAGAGTTTGAATGTATTGTTTGACGAGGATTGTGTTGTTGTTGGAGGTTGATTGTCTAGGTTGGTAAATGGATCGTACAAGGTCTAGTTTGAGTCATATGGAGGATTGTTGACAGTAAATGGGGGGTCTTGTCTAAAGTTTTCCATTTGTCTCCTTTGTTTTTGAAGTCTAGTTTAGACCATAAATGAGATTGCTCAAATGGAAATGATGACTAAATGCAAGTATGACACTATGTGAAGTCTAAGTTCAAAATGACGCCTAGAATGACTAATGTTTTTTTTTTTTGGATTTTTGTGAATAAGGTATGCAATGTGTATGCAATGCAAGATAAGGTTATCTAAGCACTTCTAGGCTTGAGCTTTGTTTTCGATTTGGACTGCTAAAGGACTTTGTTGTAAATGACAAGTTGACAAGATCTAAGTGACTAGTGAGCCTTCCTAACTAGACTTTTGAGTTGGAAGAAATCTCACAAAAGAGGACAATGACTAAAAGGGTGATTTGATAACTTGGTCCAAGAGGGTCCAATCTCAAAAACAATGACTTTGCAAAGTGTGCCTAAGAGTTTCCTAATCCTAAGTATGCAAAATATGAACCTAGGGACAACATAATGTTGAATGTATGCAACTAGAAGGGATGATGTCTGAAGCCTAAGGTGACTAATGTAAGCTAAGAGACAAAACTTTGAGCAATTTCAAATGAGGTTTCTGACAGAATCTTCTTGATGATAGAGTTTGACAAATGGTTGACAGTTTGAAGACCTCTAGTTTTGACTGTGAAGTTTTAAAATCTTGATAGGCAAATGCGTCTCAGTTTGGCAATTACGTCACAATTTAGTATATGCAGTTCAGTTTTTCACTTGTGGCTTTCTGACTGTCAAATGCAACTTGATTTAGCATATGCAGCTTTTAAATTGATAGATGCATCGTGACACCTAGAGATGTGGTGTTTTGAGTCTCAAATGTGGTTTATTAGAGCAGTTGCATTGCAGAATATCAGTTGCGGTTCGACAGATATGACAGTTTTGTTTCAAAGTGATTTTCGTGTTGTTTTGATGGAAGTTTTGATCTGTTTGATGAATGTTTGGTTTTGAGCTGTGGTAAAAACTAGAAAACACTTGACAAACACAACATTTTATAAAGTAACCAAACACACATCAGATAAGCACGATCCTAGGTTAGGCCATGACAATATTCGCTAGATTCCATGCGAGTTTCCCCAACCGCATATCTATAGTGTGTGAATTCAGAAGCTTGGCTGCACGGGCTCCCCCTTATAGTGCACTCTCTTCTCAGGCCAACCAAGCTTCCAACCCCCATGAAACTCCCATGGTGAGCTGATCACCTCTACTACAAACTACGAAAGTGTGGATGCCTTCACACCGACCGGTGCTGCGCTAGCAAATAGAAGGATTTTGGCTTACTACACAAGAGTGTTTAGTTCGGGACCCTCGTTCGAGTGGCCATACATGGGGCAAGAGATTAATCACCATTAAGGTGGCACTCCAACCTGAAGAGGTTAAGCTCAACAGGGTTTAAGGGAGTACAACTTCGTCCGTATGACACATCCGCACTCGCAACCTTAGGTTTTCCCTTAAGGTTTACATTTATATACCGGTCGGGGGTAGCTTGGCTTTAGCTCCATTGCTAGTTTGAGTCACGTTGGGGTGATGAAATCCTCAAGCAGGCCTAATTTCTAGAGTTGGTAACCATTTCTCTTACACCCAAGATCGCCCGAAAGCGCAAGGGGAGAGGATACTCCGATGTACCAAGTCAAGGTAAATAGCAGAAAAGAATGGGTTTGGTTTTCTGATCACAAGGTTTTCACCAAGTGAGAGCATACTCACCTACCATTCCACAATCACAATCAAGCATAAAAGACATGATTTCATTTTATAAGCACCAAAAACAAATGTTTTCTAATCTAGAAATAAACAAGCACAATGTTTGTTTCTTCCTTCTTTGACATGCGAATCTGCAAACAATGAATATTAGTAGTCTTGTATGTAATGGTCTTTGACACATGAAAGAGGATCGCCACACGCTACAAAAGAGGATTAGTAACACAAAATCTAATCTAATTAACATGCAAGAATAAAAACATAGAAAAAATAGAAAACCAAAAAACCAGTAAATAGAAAAACCTGAAAATCTAAAAATCAAAATGACAAAACCGAAAGAAAATTTTACCAGACGGATGCGGCTCGGCAGGGCAGATGCGTCGTTCAGGACTTCAAATGCGACTTGGAATGTCAGATGCGTTGTTCTATCTATCATTTGCGGCTTGTCAGAGTGGTTGCGTCACTAGGGTTCTCAGATGCGTCATGATGTTTTAAAAAATAGTTGCGTCAATCCGTACCTGTACCTGCAAAACAACAGAAAACAACAAAAAAACCCTACGACACAGAAAACACACAAATGGGGATCGCCAATCACTACAAAAGAGGATTAGTAACACAAAATCTAATCTTAGCCAACATGCAAGAATAAAAAAGAATACAGGAAAACAGAAAATCAAAAAACCAGAAATCAGAAAATCCCAAAAATCTGAAAATCAAAATGACAAAACCGAAAGAAAAATTTTACCAGACAGATGTGGCGCGGCAGAGCAGATGCGTCACTCAGGTCTTCAAATGAGACTCGGAATGTCAGATGCGTCATTCTGGTCTACGGTTGCGGCTTGTCAAAGTGAATGCGGCACTAGGGTTCTCGGATGTGTCGCGATGCATCGAATGCGTCACAATGTTTTTAAAAAAACACTTGCAGCGATCCGTACCTGTACCTGCAAAACAACAAAAAACAACAAAAAACCGTACGAAAAGCAGAAAAGCGATGTCGAGTTCACTAATGTAATCAAGGGAAAATCATATTTGTTAAAGGGGTTAGCACAATAACATTAAAATCCATTGAAGTAACAAAGCACAAAGGAAATATACATGAAAACAAAAGGAACAATGTTACCCTAAGTCTTCATCTTCCATGCTTCACCTTTGTTACACCTCCTAGCTTGCAGTAAATAGAGATGCCCTCAGATTTTGTATGAGCAACTATGACACATGACAAAGCCCTATGCAAGTGTTGAAGGATTTGTATAAAAGAAATGACCTCACAATAGACTAAAAATGACAATGACTGCAAATGACAAAATAACCTAAGTTGACGGAATGAGCATGAGAGATATGGAGAGAGAGAGAGAGATCCTAGAATAAGAACAAAATTGCCATTTTATAAAAACTGCAATTTTGAATGTGTGGCCAGGATGAGAAGATGACAAATACCCTATAAACAATGGTCAGGATTGAATGTTGTAGTACGAATTAGGGTTAGGTCAGAATTAGGGCAATGATAAAGATGAAGGGTTGAGATTGAATTATAAGATAATTCAATCAAGGGCCGAAATTAAATGAGATGTTAGAAGATAAGATTTCATTTGGAAGATAAGATTGGCACAGATAAAGAGGCTGTTGGAGAAATTAAATAATAAAATTATTTAACCTAGGTGACCAATGAATAATTAAATAATAAAGATATTATTTAATTATAGAGGAATGTGACAAAAGTAATTATTTTAAATTAAATAATGATTTAATTCAAAATTCCAGAGAGTGGACCAAATGAATTAAATTAAATTTATTTAATTTAATGAGAGAAGAGGCTAAGGAATAATTAGATAATTAAAATAATTATTTAATTATAGTGGAAAGTGGACAAAAATTAAATAAATAAGAATTTATTTAATTTTAGAAAGAAGGGGACTTTATTAGTGACGTAATTAAATAAATAAAATTTATTTAATTAATCAAGGAGAAATAAATGACAAAGGGGAATTAAATAAATTAAGAAATTTATTTAATTAAAGGAAGACTTATATAATTAATGACGTATTTAGATAAATAAATAAAATTTATTTATTTAATAATCATGAGGAATAAATGACATGAATTAATTAAATAATTATGAATTATTTAATCAATAATCGAATGTGGACCAAGGACATAATTAAACGACTTAATTATGCTAGGACGAAAGTGGTAAAAATGAAGCTTGTAGGCCTAGGTCATTTTTAGGTGTCTACAATAATTACTTATTAAATTGAAAGTAAATAATAATTTATATTGGTGGAAAGTTGAGAATCTCCTTTAAAGACCCTTTTCATTTCATCAATTTTGGTTAAAAAAAAATTGTTAGCCACATACCCATCATATTACCATTTTTTGGCCCATCATGATCCTGCACATACCCACATTTGAAACCCTCATTTCATTTCAACCTGTGGCTTGGCTTGGAGGATTTGAGGTTTGCAACTCGCGCTTGCCAAATATCATCCATTGTTTGCATCCTTAGATTGCTATTTTTCATGAGGATGCTACCAACACGTAAGAGACATCGAATATTGTGAAGAGGTATGTATTTTTATTCTATTTATTTCGAATTTGATTTAGAATGCAAATTGAAATAGGTTTTTATAGTAAAATTTTGTTCTAATTCTCAAGGAATGAATCTCCACCTCCAAACATTGATAATTCAGAGTCACCCCCTCAAGAAAAGCCTCCTATACAAGAACAACCTGAAACCCCTCCATCAATTCATATGCATCCTCAAGGAACACAAGAAAGTATTGTATATCAAATTGAAAACAATAAAAGAGATATTGATCAATTAATTGGAAGATTAACTGAGCATGGTGAAACCCACCCTTATGGGAGAGGGATTGTTGAATCATTGAATTCAATTATATCTCATGTAGGAGAAATGAGTGAGAAAATAAATTTTTTGTCAAATAAGAGGAATGAGATGAGACAATATTATGCTAGCGGTTTGTCATATGCAGATGTTAAAAAAAAACAAATTAGCAAAGCTGACTTGTATACCCTATTTATAGACCTGAAAACCAACACACCCTTATCTCGTACATGCAAGAGATTCCCCATCCATTGGTGCCACCATGAGTTAATTAAAAATAAAGTGTGGGAGTGGTGGTGGATGGTATTTGACCAACCTCCATGCAATCACTATGAGGTACCACAATAATTTTTGAGGAAACTCTATTATGAGTTTATCCTCAATAAAATGTCAAATTATTTTGACATCTTAGACTTTTAGGGTTTAGGTGGGGGCTCCACACATGATAGACCTACTGCATGACGTAATCCACAGTTGGCATCGAGACCCTTGGCTAGACCCATGGTGGAGCATGTTGTCATTCTTTCCATTGTTAAGGATACTTTAGAGGTGGACATGCTAGAGTCGATTGGCTCACTCACCCAAACCATTTTACAGTGTGCGAGGCCTCTAGTAGAGCCTAGTGTAGAGATGTGTAGGCCCCAACCTCCACCCCCCCATTATGGCACTTCTAGTGCAATTTGCATGTACGATTATCAGAGTGCTCAGGATGCAGCTACACAACCAACATTAGTTCTAGAGGTGATGGTTTTCATAGATGATTTGCTAAATGATACATTTGGGATTAACACTCAGGTAAAACTTAGCAAGTTCATTTTATTTTATTTTATTAAATTATATTTTGAAATTTAAGAATAAGTAAATTAGTAGAATTTCGATGTGATGAAATTTTAGGGTTAGAGTGATCATGAGGTGTGCCCCATTCATATAGACGCTTATTCGTTCTTGGCATTGAGTCCATAGGTATGCAACTAGTATTAAAGATATTATTATTGCATTTGAATAGTTGAATGTTATATTCAATTTTTTTTTCTCATAACATGCTTTGGATTTCAAATAGTTTCCTAGTGGACCTTTGACCTCCACACCTCCCAATTCATTTCCTCAAACAACTTACACTCAGGTAGCCTTTATTCAATAATGGTGTTGTAAAACAATGTTAGCTAGTTTTCATAATTTTACATGTACAAATCTAAAAAATTGATTAGAAACACAAACATTGCATTTGTATTCCTTGATTGTGTCACATTATCTTCTCCTAATTCACTTTTTTTTCCTTTATTCCTTCCTAATCCCATCCCATTAACATTTAATAGTTCACCCTACCATTTAATTTTTCATTTACCATTTGCAAATGTTGACATTAGACAGCCTTGGTGATGTTGGTGGCATGATGGACCATGGAGTTGCTACAACAATAGCCAGTTCTGATCCATTGAGAGAGGTATACAAAAAATTAGTTGATTTGACATTATATTTGTTGTTTTATGGTCTATTATTGAAAATTTTCATGATACTTTTGTATAGCTTAATTTCTATCTTGTGGTTGCTACAGATGGTTGTCACTCCAAATCGTGGACGTGGTAATGATGTAAATGTGAATGAAGACTATATGTATGTGGTAAGTGATTTTATTTTGTTATATGTCATTCCACAATTCAATTTTTGTGTATTAACATATTTACATTTTATTGTATCAGTTGAAGGTTCAGAGAGAAGAGAGGAGGACAAGCGAGTGTTTTCAAAAGACCAAAGAACCAACAGTCACTCCATCTAGCCGAATTGCAAAGGTAGGATGAGATCTATTACCTTCCTCTAGAGGGAAATGACTATAATATGGCTCCTTTGTACTAAGCCTATATGGCATTTTTGGATATATTGTATATACTTTTATCAATATATATCATTGTATAGCCTTACAAATTTTTGATTAAAAAAATATTATTTGCTACTGCCATTCTTGAATGATATTATTATGCATATTGTGTAAATCATATGTTTAAATGTTGTAGGCATGGATTGAATTTATATCTAATGCTTAATTAATTGCTATCAATTTCTCAATAAGCTCCATCTAAAGTGTATTGTGTAAATAAGCTCCATTCCTGGTGGTTTGTATCCTTTGGAATGCTTCAATTACTTGTGCCTCACTTAATCACATATATTCTTCACTTATTCAAATGTATACTTCATGTATATTTCATGTATTCATGTGTATGCTTCATGCTTCAAATGCATAGTAGAAAAAATATTTTGGGGAAAATTTGACAAACCAAAAGTATAAGAGGTTTTAAAAAGTCGGGAAAAAATCATATTTAAAAAAAACATAAAAAAATTGTAGAAAAAGAGATAAAAACTATTTATTTTGAAATTGAAAGGTATTTCCATAGCATATAGAGATATAGAGAGCAAATAAAATAAATATTTTAACTTTAATTAATTGTAAAAAATATTTTTTTGTAGTTTATATTCATATTGTTGATTACATTTTATTGCACATCTTTCAAAGTCAAAGCATTACTTCATATTGCATAACTAATAACTAGATGATGATAGATGACAACATTTCAATTACAATATAGATTTTACAAATTCAACCTAAGCAGTTATGCAACTGCTTCACATTGCATAACTAATAAGTAGGAGTAGCTACCAATTGCATTTTCTTATCATGGCATTCTATGAGGCCAAATTTCTTTAATGTATTTTATCAAATAGTTCACTTCCTTGTCTATGTTACCACATTTTTCATACATGTCTACCAAAGTATTTTGTCAAATAGTTCACTTCCTTGTTGCTATGGCTAAAAGCATAAAACAAGTGCTTTCAAACAAGCTATGGATCCTTGCTAACTGGGAAAAGTTCATGATTAGTAGGTCATTCTTAGGTAGACTTTGGACTTGGCAAGACATCTTCATTTTAGCCTTGGACTTTGGACTTGGTACAACATGATCCCATACGCTCATATGATAATTTTATAAGTGTCACGATCTCTGCATAATGACATGTTGAAGTTTGCAATCATTTTGCACTTTAGACTCTTAAGGGATTCAGCCAGTTGAATGTAGCTCAGAGCGATTCAGCATGTTTGGGTGCGAAAGAGGATCAAAAATAGCATAAATGTACTCACTCATATGCGTTGGAATAGTTAGTTTGGTCACACAAGTTGCAAAACAAAAGTTGTACCACTTTGCAACTTTGCACTACTTGCATTTGACAACTTGTTTCCAAGTGAAATCACGCCACCACAGAAAAATTCCTTTGAGATAGCAAAAGTCGAGAGAGCTTATTGTAGAGGGGCACAACATGATTCCATACACTTAGATGATAAGTTTCTAAGCATCATGGTGTCTGAGTAACGACATGTTGAAGTTTGCAACCATTTTGCACTTCAAACTCTTAAGGGATTTAGTTGGTTAAACGAAGCTCAGAGTGATTCGGTGAGTTTGGGTGTGAAAGAGGACCATGCCTAGCATAAACGTACCCACTCATATGTGTTGGAATAGTCAGTTTGGTCACACAAGTTACAGAATGAAAGTTGTACCACTTTGCAACTCTCCACTACTTGCATTTGACAACTTTTTCTCCTAGTGAAATCTCACCACCATAGGAAAAAACCTTTGAGATAGTGAAAACTAAGAGAGGTTATTGTAGAGGGGCACAAAATGATCCCATAGGCTTAGACAAGAATTTTGCAGCCATTTTGCACTTCAGACTCTTAAGGGATTCA
Organism: Sequoia sempervirens; assembly: GCA_007258455.2. Classification (NCBI taxonomy): domain Eukaryota; kingdom Viridiplantae; phylum Streptophyta; class Pinopsida; order Cupressales; family Cupressaceae; genus Sequoia; species Sequoia sempervirens. The sequence goes on from VDFB02373365.1 coordinate 95,345,710, forward strand.
ATCGATTTAATGTAGCTTGGAGTGATTCGGTGCATTTGGGTGCAAAAGAGGACCATGCCTAGCATAAAAATACCCACTTAGACACATTGGAATAGTTATTTTGGTCACACGAGTTTTAGAACGCAAGTTGCAGCACTTAGCAACTTTGTAGTACTTGCATTTGATAACTTTTTCCTCAAGCGAAATATTGCCACCACAGGTAAACACCTCTGAGATATAGAAAAATGAGAGAGGTTAATATAGAGAGGCTCAACATGATCATATAGATTTAGACAAGAAGTTTCTAAGGGTCATGGTGTCTTAGTAAACTCATGCTGAAATTTGCAGCCATTTTGCACTTTGGACTCTCAAGGGATTCAGTCAGTTGAACGTAGCTCGAAGCGATTTGACACATTTGAATGTGAAAGAGGACCATGCATAGTGTAAAAGTACCCACTCGGATGCATTGGAATAGTTAGTTTGGTCACATGAGCTGTAGAGTGAAAGTTGCACCACTTTGGAACTTTGCACTACTTGCGTTTGACAACTTTTTCCCCAAGAAAAATCTTGCCACCATAGGAAAATACGTTTGAGATAGTGAAAAATAAGAGATTATTATATAGGGGTTGAACATGATCCTATAGGCTTAGATGAAGAGTTTCTAAGCATCACGGTGACCGAGTAATGTCATTCTAAAGTTTGTAGCCATTTTGCAATTCAAACTCTTAAGGGATTAAGCCAGTTGAATGTAGCTCGGAGTGATTCGGTACATTTGGGTGTGAAAGAGGACCATTCCTACTGAAAATGTACCCACTTAGATGCATTGGAATAGTTTTTTTGGTCACACGAGTTGTACAACGAAAGTTGCACCACTTTGCAACTTTGCACTACTTGCATTTGACAACTTTTTCCCCAAGTGAAATCTCGCCAGTGCCACATGAAAATGCCTTTGAGATAGAAAAAACTGAGAGAGGTTATTGTAGAGTGAAGAAAAAACAATCCCATAGGCTCATATGTGAATTTTCTAAGCATCACATTGTTCGAGTAACATCATGTTGAAGTTTGCAGCCATTTTGCACTTCAGACTGTTACTCGATTCAACCAGTTGAACATAGCTCAGAGCGATTTAGTACATTTGGGTGCAAAAAAGGACCATTCCTAGCATAAACATACACACTCGGGTGCTTTGGAATAGTTAGTTTGGTTACATGAGTTGCAGAATGAAGTTGCACCACCTTGCAACTTTGCACTACTTGCATTTGACAACTTTTTCTCCAAGCGAAATCTCACCACCATTGGAAAATTCCTTTGAAATAGAAAAAACTAAGAGAGGTTATTGTAGAGGGGTTCAAAATGATCCCATAAGATTAGATGAGAAGTTGCTTATTATCATGGTATCAGAGTAACATCATGTTGAAGTTTGTAGCCTTTTTGCACTTTAGATTTTTAAGGGATTTAACTAGTTGAAATTAGCTCGAAGTGATTTAGCCACTTAGATGCATTGGGATAGTTATTTTGGTCACAATAGTTTTAGAATGAAAGTCACACCACTTTGTAACATTACACTACTTGTATTTAACAACTTTTTCCCCAAGCGAGATCTCGCCACCACAAGAAAATGCCTCCAAGATGGAAAAAACTAAGAGAGGTTATTGTAGAGGGGCTCAACACAATCCCATAGCCTTAGATGAAGATTTTCTAATAATCATAGTGTCCAAATAATGTCATGCTAAAGTTTGCAGCCATTTTGCACTTCAGACTCTCAAGCGATGTAGTCGGTTGAACATAGCTTAGAGCGATTTAGCGCATTTAGGTGCAAAAGAGGACCATGCCTAGAATAAATATACCCACTCAGACACATTGGAATAGTTAGTTTGGTCACATGAGTTGCAGAACAAAATTTGCACCACTTTTCAACTTTGCACTACTTGCATTTGACAATGTTTTTCCAAGCGAAATCTTGCCACCACATGAAAAATGAATTCGAGATAGAAAAAACTGAGAGGTTATTGTAGAGGGTCTCAACACAATCTCATAGGCTTAGGCGATGATTTTCTAAGAATCATGGTGTCTGAGTAATGTCATGCTGAAGTTTGCAGCCATTTTGCACTTCAGAGCGATTCAACATGTTTGGGTGCGAAAGAGGACCATGCCTAGCATAAATGTACCCACTCAGATGCGTTGGAATAATTAGTTTCATCACACGAGTTGTAGAACAAAAGCTGCACCACTTTGCAACTTTGCACTACTTGCATTTGACAGCTTTTTCCCCAAGCGAAATCTCACCACCATAGGAAAACGCCTTCAGGATAGCGAAAACTGAGAGAGGTTATCGTAGAGGGGCTCAACATGATCCCATAGGCTGAGACGAGAATTTTCTTAGCATCACGATGTTCAAGTAATGTTATGCTGAAGTTTGTAGCCATTTTGTAGTTTAGACTCTCAAGGGATTCAGCTAGTTGAACGGAGCTCAAAGTAATTCGATGCATTTGGGTGCAAAGAGAGGACCATGACTAGAGTAAACAACCCACTTGGATGCGTTGGAACAATTAGTTTTTTCACATGAGTTCAACTTCTCTTTACATAAAAAATGCAACATTGCATAGCAACTTTTTGCAATTTTTTTTGCAAAATGACAACTTTTCACAACTTATTACCAAGTGACTCAAAAACATGATAAAACATGACAAGTGGTCTTAAAATACCTTACTAAATTAGATTAACACAAAAGAAAACAAATCTTAACACCTAAACTTATTTTACATCATGAAACCTATGGTGCCTTGCACCACAATGTGAATTATTTCTACAATGCAAGCTATGGATATGAGATTGATGAAGCTATTCATGATGATAAGATGGAGATGAGGATATGATTCTACAATGAAGTAGCTGCAACTACAATGCTAAGGAGATTTCTCTCCTATGCTAATGAGAATGCAATGATTATGATAATGCTAATGCTATGATGATGATGATGCAAAGTCAAAGTGATGTAAGGGAGAATGGATTTCACCTGTAACAACACAATTCAAATTAGTGGAAACAACAATCAGGTCCAAAACTTCTTCCCTTGACTCCTTTTCAATACAACTCTCCCCTTAGCTTGTAGGTTAGCATACTTGGGTTTTCTAACTTTTTTGACAACCACCTTTACAACTATAGAGACTCTTCATACATTTGAGTCCCCTTTTAGGCCTTCTCTAACATGTCTCAAAACCAGTCAAGTTTTATTCAGAGCAAAAATCTCAAAATTTAGTTTCCTCCCTGTCCTAAAAGACTAATTAGGACTATTTTTCAAAGCAACTACTCTTCAAACTCTCCACCAACCCAAGACAATTGCTTAGACCTTCTAGATAGTCTATAAAAGATCACTTTCAACAGTTTTTAGGGCTCCAAACTCTCTTTCCATTTCTGATCTAAGAAACCCTTGTTTTCACCATTTAATGGTAGGGTTTATTCAAAATCCACTTTCCCAATCTCTTTCAAACTTTCCACCACCTTGGATACTCTTCAAATGGTCTACTACCCCTTACCTACCTAAACCCTGAACCCTCTACCCTACCATCTACCTTCCACCATCTACCCTCCATCTACCCTCTACCCTTAACCCTCTACCCTCAACCCTAAAACCCTCAACCCACTCTACCCTCTCCCTCAACCCTCAACCCTCAACCCTCAACCTAAACCCTTAAAACTAAAACCTTAAACCCTCCAACCCCTTCTCTCTCTCAGCCCCACCTCTACCCATGGGCCTAAAACTATAAACCCTAAAACCTAAAACCCCAAGCCCCTCCTCTCTGTTTCCTCAGCCACCACACCCTCTACTCTCAGCCCTCGGCCACTCCTAACCTCTTCCCACTCACCACCATTGGCCCTTGGCCCATGACCCTTAGCCCTCAGCCCTCGGCCCTTAGGCCTAAAGACCTAAAGAGCCCTCTCTCAGCCCAGCGCCTCTGAAACTGAGCCCAAAGTCCCTAGGCCATAGGCTCTGCCCCTTAGGCTCTAAGGCCTAGAGCCTAAAGGCAGGCCCTCAGCCCCCTCTCCTCAGGCCTGCATTCTGCCATGTGCCATCTGCCCTCTGACCCCATCATTGTGAGCCAAAATCTGACCCTCGGCCCGGGCCGTAGGCCTAAAGGCAGCCAGGCCTAGGCCCTAAGGCCACTCTGCCCTCGGCCCAGCCAGGCCCAAAGGCCATGGTACAGTTTCGACCATGGTAGCTAGGCCCTCTGCCCATCAGTCAGCCCAGGCCATGAGTTATAGGCCCTGAACCCTAGAGCCATCAGCCCCCTGTGTCTCTCGGCCCTGCACCCTGCTTGTAGGCAGATGAGCCCTGAGTACTGAAAGTGTGAGCCATGAGCCACCAAAGACCCTCGGCCCACCTCTCTTAGCCCTGCACCTCTGCCCTTAGGCCATGGCTGTAGGCCATCAGACTGCAGGCAAGGCCCTGGGCTCTAAGGCCTTCCCCCTCTCTCCTTCCCTTCCCCCCTCCATTCCTCCACCTAAACCCTCCTTTTCCTTTCCTTCCCTTAAATCCTCCATCCACCTTCCCTCCGTCCTCCAACCCCTCTACCCTCTACCCTCTACCCCTTAACCCCTCTGCCCTCACCCTCCAAACCTAAAACCCTCAACCCTCTCTCCACCCTCAGCCTCAGCCCTTAAGACCTAAGACCCTCAAGACCCCCTCTCTTGACCTACACCCTCTTGCCATTAGGCTGTGAGCCCTAGGCCATGGAAACCCTGCGTCATGGAGTCTCAAGGCCAGGCCCTAGGCCCTAGGCCGTAGGCTCTCTGCCCATCGGCCCTCGGCTAGGCCTAAAGAATGGGCCCTCAGCCCTGCACCCTCTACCCGTAAACAATAAACCCTAAATCCTTAAGAATCCTAAAGGCAAGCCCTAAACCCATGAAGCCTTAACCCTCAACCCTCTACCCTCTACCCCTCAGCCATCTACCCTCAACCCTTAACCTTGAACCATCAATCACTCTCTCTCTCTCTCAGCATACCTCTCTACCCCTTAAACCCTCAACCCCTTTTCTCTCTCTCTCAACCCTACACCCTCTACCCTTAAACCAAAAACCATAATCCCTAACCCAAAACCCTAAAACCTAGAGAGGGGAGAGAGAAGAGGTTAGGTGAGATGAAGACAAAAAGATAAAAGGGATATATAGGAGTGAGAGAGAGAGAGAGGTTGACAGGGAGAACTTGAGAAAGGAGGGAGGGAGGGTGGGAGGAGATAAAACCTAAGAGAGATGGATCAATTCCATCAGGCTTTGCATCATCACGCAGGATCAGATAAATCCGGCATCCGATCGGTTCAAAATCTTTTTTTTTTTTTTTTTTGGATCGAACGATCAGGCGCTCGGATCAGATCGAGATCAGATCGTTCGAATCCATTCCATTCCCCTCCGGCGCGATCGAGCGATCGCGCTGGCAGAGGTTGCATTCCCGTCGAAGATCGAAAATCAAAAGTCGAAATCGGATCAATCGATCAAATCGGATCGGATCGAGGATCTCAGGATCGAAAATCGAACATTTTCGCGAGTCGGCGTTTCAAGAGAATCATCGATCAACATCTTTTCAAAGATCCGTCGAGGCGTCGACGGAAAGATAAAGATCGGAAGAACAGAACAAAGATCCGTCAGCATCCGAAAGAATCGTCGCGTCGAAAAAGTTAAATCGTCGGTCATCCGTCGGAAAAAGATCGGAACAAAGAATTAAATCGCGTCATCAAATGTCGGAAAATCAGATAAAGATTAATCGTCTGGTCGAAATAAAATCATCTCGGCATCAAATTTCCCCAAATTTCCTCATATTTTTGTCAGTGCTCCCCGTCACATTTGCACATCTTTCAATGCAAGTGTATAAAAAACTGTGATATCACTAACCTCTCTCTTAGATATCTAAATATATAATTCTTTTTTCATTTTGATTCAATTAATTTTTTGATCCATAGTTCTATTATAAATGCCTCCAGTTTTGGTAAAAACCCAACATGTGCTAGTTTTAGGATAGATTTTTACTCATTCATCGAAACATGAAAAAAATTACATTTTTTGAAACTAGACTCCATTCTACACATGATGAAAGAAAAATTCAATTTTTGATTAGTTTTCAAAAAACTTAGGGGGGAGCACACTCAAATTTTAGCTTTTCAGGATGTGTCCACTTTGAAAATTTATAAAATATTATATATTCATTAAAAAAATTATCTAAAAGAGTGAGAATAAACTAAATGGTGTTAGCTAATTTCTCACTGTTGGGATTGCTGAAATTCTTAAAAAAGGTTAATCAAAAAGTGGGGAGCCCTTAGGCGTTATGCTATTTTTTTAATAAAAATAGGACCTGTTTTGGGCCCCCACTTTTTGAGATCCTTAATCTTCATGATTTTTTTTTTAAAATGTAGCTTAGAAACTAGACTTGGAGAACTTCAACTTTTATTCTTGCTACATCTTGAAATTTTGAGTGCAACTATCTTCATTTTCTTGTGCAAATCAGATTTTGCTGATTTTGGGAAAAACATGGCATCTTAAAAGCCAAAATTGTGTCACATATCCATGCACTTACCCATTTAGAAATATGAATGACCTATGTGGATCCAAAGAAGAAAGGAATGCAACACATTTATTTGATGCAAGGAAAGCGTATAAATGGCTTATGAAATGTATTTGATATGGGAGGAAAGGATTTGGAAGGCTAGATATGGAAATGAATGAAATGGAAAGGCTAGGAAGTGATCATTTGTTATTTTGTTTGTAATCATCCTAAGGTTGAATGACTTGATACACACACATAAGAAAGAATCATGCCCCATTCCACACTCTCCTTCCTACACAACAAGGTGTAGAGATCCTCGAGCTTCCTCAAGATGTGACAAGAAAAGAAAAGATATAAAAAGATAATGATATTGATGGAGACAATAGACAAGAGTTAAGATAAAGCACAATTTGTCATGCATGTAATATGAAAATGATAAATATGCAAGATCATGATAATGAAAAAATGCAAATGCTAATGCATATGATAAGGACTAGCGCATAAAACAGTTGTAGGCTAGAAAACACAATGGGTGTTGACTCAGTAAAGCCTAATGTTTTAGTATGCTAAAGATTTAATGGATTCTTTATGTGTTACTCATAACAATGGTAATGCAATGATAAATAAGAATTTAAATGATAACGATAAATAAGATCTTATTCCTTAGTCAAGCTGAAAACCAAAGGACATGTGGATGGATAGGGATCAATGATATGGGTTAATGATAGGACATGTAAGGATACACCCTATATGGAGGATGAAGATAGATGGATCAAGATATGGAATGCTATGGGTGGAGGGAACCAATGACAAGGGAACCCAAAATGTTTTCTCTTATACAAAGGAGAAATAGAGGACCTATGGAGGACTCCAAAGATGGCATGTCAAAGTAATAACATGCCCCCATGGTAAGAGGTATGACAATTTATAACAACATGACATGGATATGGAAGATAAATGGACATGAAAGGAAACATGACATGGATGGCAAGTGATATGGAGGATTGAAGACACACATGGTATAAAGCATGCATTAGATTCAATTTCTTGCTATTTTACCGCAGTACTTTATGCAAGATCAAAGGAAGGTGGATGGATAAAGTTGATAGAATGGAATATAAATGAAGGAATATGATGGCTAAGTGGAAATAAGATAGTCAATAATGTATCATATGAATGGAAAAGTCTTGCCTCAATGTGTACAAGCAAGATTATGTGTATGGATGTGAAAGCTAGTGGATATGAATAGATATGAATGGCCATGGAAATGGAAGCTGATGAAGGCGTATGGATATGAATGGAGGACTCAATTTTCTCTTTGAAAAAGATGGTACCCCACTTACTAAATGTTTCTTATAGACCATGGCTAACATGTTCCTAGTTAAAGGCATTGGTAGGAAAATTGGTAAAGATAATGGAATTGATAGGGGTAGGTAGAAGGGGGTTAAGGATTCACTCAAAGGATTGGATTAAATCTATGGACTAGGGGATGAAGTTTGGATGGAAGTATGGAATGGAGTCATTATGAGGGAATGTGGGAAAGAACAACATTGGCACACACCTTGAAGGGTGGTGAAAGTTGAAGGATTGAGAGTGTGTTGGGATAATAAAGTTGGGCATATAAGGACAAAAAATGAATTTGGAGGATGAATAATGGAGGAATGGATGATGGTGGAATAATGGAGTC
>VDFB02373365.1:95354010-95516282 GCA_007258455.2 Sequoia sempervirens
TAGATATCATACCCATTGATGATGATACTTTAGAGGAGCTTGAATATATCACATGTTTTGGATGTTTCAATGATTCAAAGACTTGCCTTATTATTCCCACTCTTCATAGTAAGAGTGTTATCATAATATTACATTATGGTCATGGTTGGTGGTTGGTTTGGTATTACAGTTATCACAACTGCACCGTTGGTATACCTATCAACTACTTTTCACCTCTTTATATATCACTGTGTTGTTTCTGAATAGTCAACCAATTACATTTTGCCAACATTTGGTACTAGAGCAGTTTGGCTTGGCCTGTGCGATGATGCAATATTCCTGTGTGATGGAGTAATGTTTTATTTTCAGTCTGCAAATCAGCGTGGCCTTTGAAGTGGTCAAGGAGTTGCGGACTCGTATACCTCTGCACTATATGGGATGAAACTTGCAAAGAAAAATAACTTATTTGTGTCACCCATCTATTGTTGCCCAAGAATCTAGAGCCCTTGGTGTTCCTGTGCAATCAAAATGAGCCGCTTGACGTGAAGTTTTGATTGTCATGTGCAAGTTTGATTGGAATGAACTTCAAGAAAGTATGAATTCGCTGTCTGAGGCGTAAGTTTTACTTCTCTTCAATCTGATTGAATTTTCTGTGTTGCTCACCTTTGTTCATACCTGTTATCATAAAGGAAATAATGGTGAAGTACATTTCTCGGGTTGGTTTTTTCATTGCCAGTTGATTTGTAACCTATTTCTGAAGTAAACCATGGCCATCAAGAAAACACTTTCTAATTACTGATGGTATGGTGCTTAAAATTAATCGTCCAGTATTGAAATCTGTGGAAAGGATGGTGTGGGCTCTAAGATGTAATCTGTGAATTGGGGATTATCTGAAGCATTGAAAGAATGGAGTATGACAAGTGCCAACTGTAATAATGAAGCCATGAGTCATTTGCTAGATCTGCATAAGACACACTCCTATGTAGAAGACTCAATGCATCATGTTTGTTTTGATTATCTTTTTTATTTCAAGAAGAAGAAGATGTGTATTTTGATCACATTTCTGGATGCTGGTAAGACTACTATTTTGTACAAGTTGAAACTTGATGTTATCATTAATTACATTCCCACTATCGGTTTCAATGTTGAGACTGTTAAGTTGCAAGATGTTCTTCTAGTCATTGCAAAGAATGTTATATGTTGTATGCATATAGGAGATGTGGTCACTGTTCATGAATTTCATAATGTTAAATATGGTAAATACATTCATGTTTTTCCCATTGAAAATACCATCAAAAGTGTCACCATGAATTTTTTTTGATGCATATTTAAAGTTCTATTTGTTGGAAGCTTATCACCAAATGAGAAAAGTGGATATTTTCTTTATAATTCACAACATGGAGTTCGAAGTACTCTATCTTCTTACTATTGGTGTTTGAGAGAGTGAATTTATGATGAGATTTGAATTACTTTTGGTGAAGCTAGATCCAAATAGGGTAATTTTCTTTAGCTATATCAAGGGTTGTTACATTAGAAATAAGAACATTATAAATTTCATTCAAATTGTAGCTGTCTTTGCAAAATCGGATGAAGGCTCCAAAGAATTATTCAAGATATCAGATCGTTGAAGTGTAATAGAGTCACATTGGATGTTGGTGGCATTAGAGGATGGAAGAATTTCCATCATCTCAAGTTAGTTTTTCTATTTGAGATGATGCTTTGTATGAGAAGCATTTTTGGCTTTATTTTATTTTCTTTTTTATTGCTGAAAAATTTGAAGATACATGTACTGTGAAGTTTGCATTTTGGAGATAGGTAAGGGGTTTGGTGAAGAGCTCAGTATAGATTTTTGTCCAATAGTTACAATCAGGGACCAAGGGTTATACCTTTACAAGGGTCGAGGAGACACATATCAAGGGTGATTATCCAATAACTACAGTCCATGGTTCAGAAATTCATGGAGGAAGAACTTGAAAATCCAGCTTGGAGCTTCTGGAGGAGTCTCACTTGATTTAGGATTTGTTTCTTCAGAAGGAAATTTTCTCAAAAATGTATACATATTTTGTACTCAACATGTTTTGTTATGTAAGCCTTGAGGGGGGGAGGGGAGGTCTCTAGGAAAGGCGTTTTTGTGGTTTCAAGAATAATGTAATAAGGGGGGAATGTTAGCATAATATTACATTACGGTCATGGTTGGTGGTTGGTTTGGTATTGTAGTTATCATAACTACATCATTGTTATGCCTTTCAACTACTTTTCACCTCTTTATGTATCACTATGTTGTTTGTGAATGGTAAACCAATTACATTTTTCCAACAAAGACCCCATCTCCATATTTTATTTTTCATGATCATATTGGTATCACTACATCTATGGCCCCTATTTATTTACTATAGTAGGGCATTCATCAGATTCCATACACAACTACTTGGGATTCATATCTTGCAAAATTATCATCCTTGTTTGTGGAGTCTCATATTGCATATTTGGAGGAATATTTTCGGGAAATTCATCTCCTCTTTTATAATAGCCACATCATCACTATTGACCCATCATCATTGCCTTTGGTGCTTGTTCTACATCAATCTTAAAAATATGAACTAGATTGGCATCATCTCATTCTACCACATGAATATTTGGGTAGGTTTTAGAAGCACACATAACTTGGATTTGAATTCCCTATTCATCCAACTTGTGGGAATGGATTCTCCAATCACTAGTGGATTTGTTTCATCTTCAGGGGAGAAATGTTGCTTGTAGGTAGTGGATTATGTTTTGTCTTAAATCCTTCATCATTGGAACATAAGCTATTTCTTTATAGGGGGATTCTTATCCTCATTTTCTATCTCCTATTGGGGGTCATTCATTGTACATATGTGATAAAAGAAATCCTTGGGGGTTGTATTGAGTTCTCATTTCCTTCTTTGACTAGTACATTTATTTCTTTTTCTATCTCTTAGAGAGGAGTTATTTTCCATGTGGTTTTATAATATTCTCTTGCTATGAGAGATTCATTTGTTTATACATGGGTTCCTCATTAGGACATGTACTTGGGACCCATTCATGCATCCATTGTTATATTTATCATTAGGTTTTTAACTTCTCCCTAAGTTGATTTTAAGGGGTGGTGTTGGAGTAATTAGAAAAATTACCTAATAATTAACTTATCATAAAGTAATTGTTAGGCCCCTTTTACTTTATGCACTTCAGATAACTTAAGAAATACCTTTTTATTATTAGATTGAGCTATTTTTAGGTCAAGTTGTCTTATAGAATAAGATGCAGACACTTTTCATGACCTAACTTAACCCTCACCTAGGGTTTGGTCAAGGGTTTTCTTTCTCCCTTTTCCTAAGGATTTATTATTCATTGTAATAATTAATTTAAGTTAATGAATTAATAAAATTCTAAGGTTATTGAGTAAATTTATCTTTCTTTTTCTTTCAATTGTGATAGGAAATTGCTTGCAAGTAATTTTGGGAGTTCTAGAATTCACCATAAACTAAAACATGGAGAATGATCATTGACATAGAATATTAAATAAGAGTTACGGAAGCTCCTTAGTGGGCTCTAATATGGGTGAGGATACATGATTTTCATTCATTTAATTTGGTTAGATAGTTGTGCACATATTTAAAGTAAAAAATAATATGGAGTTATGCTAGAATATAAGTGGATAATTAGACTTTAAATTGTTTATAGAGAAATGAGTAAAAATGGATCTATTAATTTATTTTGGGATAAATGTATAAATATTAGCTCTTGATTAACTAATAACATAAATTATTTAATTAAATAGTGGTGGTAAATGAAGAAGTGAATTATCATGAAATAAGGAAAATGCATAAAGGTGGAACATGGTGTTAAGATGCAATGTTAGGCATGAAGTTAGATGGTGGAAATAATAAATTTCTATAATTGGCATGGTTTGACATATTAATATTTTTTATTATTTCTTTAGTGAATATTTTTCTAGTCTCATTTTGAAGGTTGTTACGATCAAGCCATATAGGTTCACCATATAGGACACTGTGATAGAAAATTAATGACATTATAAAACATAGGTACAAGAACATACATTTGGAGGTAGTATTTAGATATAGGTGTAATATTATAATCTAGGCCAAGCAAATTCAATGGGCTAATTTAATTTATTAAATTGTTTATATTGAGGAATTATAGAATGAATATAGAAGCTATAATATTGTCATTTTTAGGTTGGGGATATGTAGCTCCAAAGGTTGTAGCAAGAATCCATCTTCGGGATAGTACCAAAGCTAAAAGGAATAAGAGAAAATCAAAGGAGGAAACACAACTTTGTATACAAGAAAATGACAAACACATAAAAACCAAAAACTTAATGCAACACCATATAAGCACATTTTTATTTAAATAAGTAGCCAATGATATGAGGGCACACCATATATTTTAATACTTTTAATTTTTTTTAATAAAGCAGATAAGATTACAAGCTATCATCTACAAAAAATTCTCATTGACCAAGACTAGAAGGAAAGATGGAGGAGCCAAACCTTATCTTGACTAAAAACAATATTTTCAAATGAGCTTATCCAATCCATCCTCTTTATGTAGATCACGTTGCCATGATAACCTAAATTATCCAATTCTTCATTTGTGAACCAATTCAAACTAAAGAAACAATAATATAACTAATGAATGACACTCACTCTCTAAACCCAATAGTGCATTAATTTGTATGTATTAATGATAAACACTCACATTTTTAGATTTACATCCAAAAACCTCATAGGCCATGATTACAATTGAAAACTTTAAAAGAAGGTGACCTAACATTACACGAATTACATACCCCTCTAGGCATGTTAAGCCCAAACTTGAAAGCCTTGTTCTCATAGGATTTAAAAATGGATATATGACTGATCAATTTATAGCAAAAAAATTACTAGGAAGATCATAATTGAAGCTCTCAACTTCCAACATATAATATTTTTTTACATCATGTTGCTTCTCAAGATCATTTTTTTTCTTTTTCTTCTTGTTCTTTTTTATTAGAAAATATGATAACATCATGAGAACAAATAGATTCAATAGAAAAAAATCTAAAATAAATTAAAAAATATGAATTATTTATTAAAAAACCAATAAATAAACATAAAAAATTAAAACTACAATCCAATAATATACATATTTATAACTTAAAACATAAATTAAAAATTTATATATATCTATAAATACATTTTACATAAAATGTATTAATTTATCCTTTAATACTTCAAAACAGAACATTTAGTTAAATATAAAATACACACAAGTCCCTTCAACCTGTCTGAGTAGTGTTTACAGTTTATAAGAACACTTCATATGAGCATTCTCATGGATATTGGTGAGCATGCCTATCTGTGTTGTCAGCCACACTAACTCTTATGAGAACCAAAGAACATACTCAAAGACATTAGATTCGAGTTTGCTATTTCTGTGTTTTTGAATAATGTTTCGGATCATATTCTGTAATCCATTATCAAGATATAATAAAGGTTATAGCATACAAGAACATACTTTTATTCATGATAATTTTTTAATTAAAACTAAAAAATTCATAATAAAATATTGATATTTTTTTCTTTCCTTATTGTTTGAGATTGTTTGCCAGTCTTTGTGCAATCTGAAGATTAAATACCAGCCTTGTGGATTTCTCTATGAAAAGAAGTTGCAGACCAATCCATTTTTAGCATACAAGAATGTACATTATTCTGTGATCCAGGACATGCCCCATACATACTGAAAGGTCAGAATTTGTACTACTACTGTTAACACTGAAAGGTCAGAATCTGTACTAGCTTTTATTATGAAGGCCAGTATTACAGAGGACTGAGGTGATGCTTAAATGTCAAGCTCTTCTAATTAAAAAAATCAGACCGCGGCTTACCATTAGAATAGATCTTGATCATCTTCTAAAACTATGAAGTCATCATTATTTTGTATTACGTCGTGGGTAACACCCAATGTAGAACTCACTTCACCGGCATTATAAAATCCAGTCGTGAGAGACACAAGTTCAGCCTGTGCATTGAAAAGCTCAGCTTCTGTTGTTGCCAGTTGTGATTGCAGTTGTAGTACTTGTTTCTCCAGTCGACAAACTATACCAGTGCAGCCGTAGATTGGATCTTGCACTCTCGCACTTGCTTCATATACCATGCTGGTTACAGCATCTGCTCTCTTTTCAGCCGGAATATCCTGCAATAACAAAGCAACACAATAAAGGCCAACATATTAAATCAAGCTTCTTACGTTTTACACACCATCGTGAAGGGTTTCCGTAATAAATTTACACTTGGATTAAATTAGAGGTCGTTTCGTTACAGTAAATAGTCCTATATTTGTTAAAACTGAGAAAATAACTAACATTTAAGGCGGTGTTTTCCCAAACCCTAAAACAGCATTTGTGGTATAGGCTATACCTGAAGGATTTTTAGAAAATTGCTTGTTCCAAAAAATTTGCGTACTACTAGAAACTTATGAGGATCTTTCGGCGGGAAATAAGGAGCAAGCACGCATTTATCTCCACATTTTCTTCGTTGAATCCTACAGGCTGCACAAGGATAAACTATCTCCTGCGCTTTCTGTTCCATCTGAATAAGCTTAATCGATGAAAGCTTATGGAAAATACGAATTTGTGAGATGAGATCGATTTCTGCTAGACGCTGGAACATAGATTATGTAGCTGTTGGTGTCTAGAACACCGTTCAGCAGCCAATGACTTAATTTACAGGTGTAAAGTGAACGTTTTTCTCCTTACCATGTGACGACAAAAGATGACGTTTATAAGATTGTACAATTCGATTTGCCATGATCGTATTTCACGGCTTTATGGACTCACTATTTGAGCACGTTTCAATAGTTGTGATAGTATTTGTTTATATAATGTTCAATATTTTTAAAATATTAGACCAATAGTTGTGACTTTAAAGATGTTAGTGTTGATGATGATTACTCATAATTAAATGAAATGTATTTGTTTTCAGATTTAAAAAGCAACAAATCATATGATGTCACATTGGCGCCCAATAAAATATGATGTAGATGCACAAGTATCAGTCTCATTTTTTTCGGGGCCTTTTTTAACACCTTACAAAAAGCATGCTGATGTGGCATCATATTATATGATGTGGCCTTGAAACCTTAGTTATAAGCAAGGGACTTGCCAAGTAAGTTGTCGTAGAAAATTGGGATTGATTTGAAATTTCCACAAAATTTTTTTAGAAGCATGAAGTTAGGGTGCTCAACTACTGGATCCTCTCCCCTAAATGCCAAAATATTAAGTGTTATATATTGTAGGTTCAATGGGTGTAGGTTAATGTTCCTTCTCCACTCAAGGAGAAAGAATAAATAGAAGGAGAAAAAGAAACTGCCTTTCCTTAACTACCTAACTATCCAACCAGCTTTAATTTTTGCCACTTTTCAAAAATGAGTAATTAGAGTGGATTCTATAATTTATAATTTAAGGGGGACATTCATTGTACTTATGTGACAAAATCCTCAGGGGTTATATTGAATCCTCATTTCCTTCTTTAAGTAGTACTTCTATTTCTTTTTCTCTCTTTTAGAGAGCCATATGGTTTTCTAATTTTCTCTTGTTATGAGAGATTCATTTGTTTATACATGGGTACCTCATTAGGACAAGTACTTGGGACCCACCCACGCATCCATTATTATATTTATCATTAGGTTTCTAACTTCACTCCAAGCTGATTTTAAGGGGTGGTGTTGGAGTAAATACAAAAATCACCTAATAATTAATTAATTATCTGTTAATTGTTAGGCCCTTTTACTTTATGCACTTATAACTTAGGAAATACTTTTTTTAATTATTAGATTGAGCTATTTTTAGGTAGGTTGTTTCATAGCATAAGATGAAGAACTTTTCATGATCTAACTTAATCCTCACCTTTGGTTTAGTCTAGGGTTTTCTTTTCCCCTTTTCATAAGGATTCATCATTCATTGTAATAATTAATTCAAGTTAATGCATTAATACCATTCTAAGGTAGTTGAGTAAATTTATCTCTCTTTTTCTTTCAATTGTGATGCGTAGTTGCTTGAAAGTGATTTCTCTAGGTGTACAATAGAAAAATAGCTCTTGGACATTTTCATGGTCTTTTAGGTCTTCCTGTCGTGATGCTTGACTAGTTTTTCTTTGATTTAATGTTGCACTATGACTTTTGCATTCACATTAAGTCCTAAAAATTCAAATTAAGGCATCTTGTGAAGGTGTGGTGAAGTGTTGTAAAGCATTTCTACACTTTTCTAGACTCTTTTCATTACAATTCATCTAAAAATCACCTTTTCATCACTTATCAAGTCCTATTTTTGAAGTGTTGTAAAGTCTTGTAACAAGATTTCACACTTTTCTAGGCTTAATTTCACTATTTACACCTTTCTTATGCTTTATTTGACCCCTTTATGCACTCATAAGGCTTAATTAAGTGTGTTTTTAAATGTATACCCGACAAAAAACATTAAATGCAAGATAATTCCCAACACCCAGTTACAAGTCCAAGGTGGGACCCATTCGCCATGGGTGGAGAATGAGTCCCTCTTGGCTCTAAATTCAAATATTTTAAATTTGCTTTCGGGTTTTTATTCACAATTACCTCATGTCAGCCTGTGATGAGGTATCATTGGGTTACTAAGGCATAAGTGTGTATAAATAAGTGTTGTTCTTCTCATTTCAATCCTCATTCATCTAATTCATTCACCAATTCATCCAAGCATTCAATCAAGCATTTAAGCACTTTGCATCGTTCAATCAAGCATCAATCAAGCATCTTGGAGCAGCCATTGATATATCTTCAGATTTCTTCAACAAGGTTGTGGTGATTTTATGACATTTGCATGTTGTTTGTTCATCTTTCCTTGTTCATTTCATTCCATTTCTTCATTAAGGGTTTGATTACCAAAGTGGGATTTGACCAAGGAAAATCCTTATAACCTAACCCTTAACCATTTTTCACCCTCTTGCATGTGTGTTTATAGACTTATGTATACAAATTATCAAGCAATTAGGTGTTGAAGAGTGGTCAAGAAGTAAACAAATTGTTTCAAGTGAACTACAACCTATTTCAAGCTTGGAGACAACTTATAGTCTATTTTCTGAAGATTTGACTCTGTCAACCCAACAAGAATACAAGTGCAGATCTGGTGCTACAGAATTGGCCCCTGATTTTATAGAATTTTGGGAGAGGACTGATTTTCCATTAGTGGTGAATGAGTCCCACCTTAAGGTTGGAAATCTAGATTTTGTTAGATTCCAGATCATGACACTCATAAACTAGTTTCTAGGAATTTTTGCCAGTAGCTAAACTGATTTTCCATCAGTGGCGAATAAGTCCCACTAGTGATTTTCAGTGATTTATGTCAGCATTCAGGATACTCTAGACTCTTCATTATTTTCCTAGGTGCACTCTATTTAACCTCCTTTCAATTTTGTTATGCATTTGTTCATACTTTAGTTCATGCTTGCATATCACACCATGTTTTCAAACATTGCATATTTATTAGGTTTTACATTCATAATCAGTCAATTACATTACTTAGTTGTATTTAGATCATCTCATTTAGCCTTAATAACATCACGCATTTCCTAATTTGAGTGAACCACATTGATTTTTAGTGAGGTTTATCTCTCTCCTTTTAGGTGAAACATCCTAAGAGCGCAAGAGTAGCCATAAACCTACATTAAAAATATTTGGTTCATTTTGGTGAACCTGCATATTGAGCACTTTATCTTTCTGATTTCCATTACATCTTGCGTCCTAGGTTCCATTTGCATGAATATTCAATTAGGTTTTTCTTTGTTTTTGCATCCTAGGGTTTGTCATATTGCATTAGTTAAAGTCTCATTTAGATTTCATTCTTGCATATCTAAACATCAAAAAGTTGAAAATTTGCATTTGCATCCTTACTTGGGATCTGAAAAGCATTGAAATCATTTTAAATTTTCAAAAAAACTCAAAAATATCTCATAACTGGACTCATTCACCACCATGGAAAAATCAATCCACCTACACATTCTAAACAAAATTTTTTAGGAATTTTCTTAGCATTTCCTACATTACAATTTTCTATAGTTTCTTTTAGTTTTCTTTCCAGATTCTCTATTTTCTGCTATTTATTGCATCTTAGTTTACTTTCATACATTGTCAAATCATCACATTTTCCTTTAACAAGTTTTGGAATTCATTGAAATCCTTAGTAGACATGCCCAATTGTGCCTTTGGATGTGATCCTAATGACCTTGAGCTTCCACATGCCCCTTCAACTCCTCATGATTGTCCTCCTCGTGATGTAGACATCATTGAAGAAGATGATGATAGCATGAATTTTTTTTTAAATGAATGTCTTGATAGCCTTTTCAAGCCAATGCAACCTTTTACCCATCCATGAAGCCACAAGATCTTCCTACTATTGCACCTCCTGATCACTTTGGATACCTACATCTTGAAACTCAAGTAGGATGTAAGATCCCTCCATCAATTAGACCTAGTTCCTCTCAACCAACACATCCTCAACCATTTTATGATAAAAAAGTCACAAACACTCCAATCAACCTTGAAGAAACATATTGGAAAAGGGTTTACTATCCTAAGTAAACAAGGTTGTGACACAACACATGAGCATAACATTCACCAAATTCTTGAACAAAAACCAACAGAAGAAAATATAATAGGACTAGGACATCAAGATTCTCCTCATACCGATAAACCTCCTTTTGAATATTGGAGACTTTAAGATGATGGTATAGTGATCTTTGATGCTCTTCCCGACTTGAACATTCTCGTTCCACATGAATGACCATTACTTGATTCTGATGACAAGGATGCTAGGATCCCCATGGGTCCTCTTCCTCCTTCCAATCAAGAAAAAGGAGAATCTAGCAAATGAAAATGACATTACAAATTGAAAAAGCTCAAGTTTCCTACTCATCCTCCACCTAAATGTGAAAGGAGACTTCAACTATTTTTAAAAAAATGCCTTATACTCTTACCACTAATGAATAGGTTGGTCATTTGTCCTAAAGATTCTAACATGTACCATTTTGCAAATATCATAGTGTTCTTAGACATCGAACCAAAGAATGCCAAACATTGAAGGACATACTGGAAAAGTATCACTTAACTGATATCGATTGCTTTCCTGTCATCTCTTAAAAAAAATCTTCTCCTCATGCTATAGTTGTAGAAATTTATATTCTCACTATTGCATGATCCTTTCACATCACCCACTTCAGCTCATTCTTTCCCTACACTCAGTGGGGGGGCAAGAAGTTGTTAGCCTTGTCTGTGTAATGCATTTGTCTTTGTCTCTTAACTACGTTATTCATCTTCCACTTATATTGCTTAAGATTGTGAAGTCCATAACTTGGTTAATGGTTGACTAACATTTGCATTATTAGCTCCTTTTCATTTTTTTCTTTTATGTGTGTATTGTGTTCCCTCGTAATGTGTGTTTGATGCTCTCTATCTCTTTGTGCACTTCCTCTATTTGTGCCTCTATTCTTCTATATGTTGTGGATTGCTCTCACTTTTTATTTTGTGTTTTCCTCTTGGGGATGACACAAAACATAGAGATGCCCTATGTCTCTTCCATGTTGACCCAAAAGGTCCTTTTTTTTTTCCTTTTGGGGATGACACAAAGTGTAGAGATGCCTTATGTCTCTTCCATGTTGACACAAAAGGTCCTTGTCCTTTTTTCCTTTTTGTTTTTTTGTTTTCCTTTTAGGGATGACGCAAAGCGTAGAGACACCCTATGTCTCTTCCATGTTGACCCAAAAGGTCCTTTTCCTTTTTTTCCTTTTAGTTTTTTATTTTCATCTTGGGAATGACATAAAGCGTAGAGATGTCGTATATCTCTTCCATGTTGACCCAAAAGGTCCTTTTCCATTTTTTCTTTTTCTTTTGTGTTTTCCTTTTGGAGTTGATGCAAAGCATTGAGACACCCTATGTCTCTTCCATGGACCCAATCAGTCCCTTATCCTTTGTACTTTGTCTTTTTCTTGTGTTTTCCTTTTGGGGATGATGCAAGGCATTGAGACTAAAATGTCTCCTTCATGTTGACCCAAAAGCTTCTCCTTTTATTTCACTTTTTTTTTTCCTTTCACTTGTGCTTTTCCTTTTGTGGACGATTCAAAGTGTTGAGACTGCAATGTCTCTTCCATGTTGACCCAAAGCAAACTTTTTTTTTCTTTTTTTTTTCACTCTCTTTGTGTCATTCTACCAATTTTATGTGTATTTGGGGAATGATGATAGTTTTTTTCATAAAAAAATTGCAGCAACAAACATATTGACCCCAAATCCATAGATCCCTTATGTGTTTGGTGTGTTTCTTTTTGGGGGGAAATTCCCTTTCTTCCTTTTTCTTGTTTTTAGTTACATGACGCAGCCTAACTTGAAAACATATGACTTGGAATAGGGGCTTTCCAAGTTGGCTCTCATGTCTTTTTTTCTTTTTTCATCTTTCCTTCACTACTTTAAAGTAATTTCTCATAGAATAGTGTGTAGCAATTCCTTTAAAGTGGGGGGCATACATTGGCATCATCTCATTTGCATTCTTGGTTCTTAGTGTAGCCTTGTCACTTCATATAATGTGTTTGTCACTTTGTGGATGACATTGGGTATGATTTCCTTCATAAGTGTGATCTATCTTAGCATATTGCATTCCTCTTTGTGGTTCGATGTGATGCACTACATCCCCTAAATTATGAATATTTTATTCTTTGATTGGTCCTCTCTTGGAGACATTAAACACAATGTTCCCTAAGTGATAGACCTTGCATGAAATTAACAAGACTCATTTGATCATCTTTTCCATTTTACACCTTTACATTTTTACATTTTACATCTTTGCCACCTTGCATAACACAACTTGCATTCTTGTGTTACCATCCTCTTTGTTCATGAGTTCTAAGCATACGAAGTTGTGCTTGTCTCATGAAGTAAGAACCAACATTTTCCTTTGTTGCACCTTGTTAAGGTTATCAAGAGGTATAACTTTGATATGGTTGAGCGGGAAGCCCATTTAGTGGCACGACTTTCCCCATATCCACCTATGTGTTTTTGAGTGCATACCAACTAGCATATGTACTTCACCTTTTTGGGATTTCTCACTTGGACTACCACGAGTTCTGTTTCCCCAAAGTATGCATTTTATTTTTCTCACAAATAGCCTAGATCTAATCCACTAGTTGGACAGACGATCAAAGCTTCATCTGATTCTCTCTTTTGTTCAATTGTGTGTTCCTTTGTTCTTATGTTCATTTTTCCATGGGATCTTCATCCTGGGGGCTTGATCACCCTTCTACATCATTGTCATTCCATCATGCTAGCATAAGTGCATTTGGATCCCTCTCATTATGCATGGCTACTTTCGTGTGAATTTGAAGCAAGTTCATCCTCTCACTAAAGTGGGGGCTAAATGTACCATAGAAAAATGGCTCTTCAAAATTTTCATGGTATTTTAGGTCTTTCTCTCATGATGCTTGACCTATTTTGCTTTGGTTTAATGTTGCAATGTGACTTCTACATTCACATTAAGTCCTAAAAATTCAAATTAAGGTGACTTGTGAAGGTGTTGTGAAGTATTGTAAAGCATTTCTACACTTTTCTAGGCTCTTTTCATTACAACTCATCTAAAAGTCACCTTTTCATCACTTATCAAGTCCTATTTTGAAGTGTTGTAAAGTCTTGTAATAAGATTTCACACTTTTCTAGGCATAATTTCACTATTTGCACCTTTCTTATGCTTTATTTGACCTCTTTATGCACTCATAAGGCTTAATTAAGTGTGTGTTTGAATGTAAACCCAACAAATAACATTAAATGCAAGATAATTCTTGACACCCACTTACAAGTCCAAGGTGGGACCCATTCACCATGGGTGGCGAATGAGTCCCTCTTGGCTCTAAATTCAAAATATTTTAAATTTTCTTTTGGGATTTTATTCAAAATTACCTCATGTCAGCCTATGATGAGGTATCATTGGGTTACTAAGGCACAAATGTGTATAAATAAGTGTTTCCCTTCTTATTTCAATGCACATTCATCTAATTCATTCACTAATTCATCCAAGCATTCAATCAAGGATTTGAGTACTTTGCATCATTCAATTAAGCATTAATCAAGAATCTTGGAGCAACCATTGACATATCTTCAGATTTCTTCAACAAGGTTGTGGTGAGTTTAAGAAATTTGCATGTTGTTTATTCATATTTCCTTGTTCATTTCATTTCATTTCTTCATTAAGGGTTTGATTACCAAAGTGGGATTTGACCAAGGAAAATCCCTATAACCTAACTCTTAACCATTTTCCCCCTCTTGCATGTGTGTTTAGAAACTTTTATATGCAGATTTATCAAGCAATTAGGTGTTGAAGAATGGTCAAGAAGTCAACAAAGTGTTTCAAGTCAACTACAAACCTATTTCAAGCTTGGAGATAATCTACAGTCTATTTTCTAGAGATTTAACCTCGTCAACCCGACAAGGAGACAAGTGCATATCTGGTGCTACAAAATTGGTCCTTGATTTTATAGAATTTTGGGAGAGGACTGATTCACTATCAGTGGTGAATGAGTCTCACCTTAAGGTTGGAAATCTAGATTTTGTCAGATTTCAGTTCCCAACACTCAAAAACTAGTTTCTAGGAATTTTTTCCAGTAGCTAGATTGATTCACCATGAATGGCGAATGAGTCCTACTGGTGATTTTTAGTGATTTCTTTTAGCATTTAGGACACTCCAAATTATTCACTCCATATAGATTCACCATATAGACCACTATGATACCAAATTAATGGCATTATAAAACATAGGTACAAGAACATACATTTGGAGGTAATATTTAAATATAGGTGTAAGATTAGAATCTTGGCCAAGAAGGCTAATTTAATTTATCATATTGTTTGTATCTAGGTATTTATAGAATGAACATAAAAGCTAGAATATTGTCATTTTTAGGGTTGGTGCTAACATTGGTTTAGGTTGGGGATGTGTACCTCCAAAGGTTGTAGCGAGAATCCATCTTTGGGATAGTACCAAAGTTAAAAGGAATAAGAAAAAACTAAAGGAAGACACAACTTTTGTATACAATAAATGACAAACACAGAAAACCAAAAACATTAATCACAACAATAGAACCACATTTTTATTTAAATAAGTAGCCAATGATATAAGAGCACAACATATATTTTAATACTTTTAATTTCTTATAATAAAGAAAATAAGATTACAAACTATCTACAAAAAAATATCATCCACCAAGGCTAGAAGGAAAGATGGAGCCATAGCTTATCTTGACAAAAAACAATATTTTCAAATGAGCTTATCGTATCCATCATCTTTATGTAGATCTTGTTTCCATGATAACCTAAATTATCCATTTCTTCATTTGTGAACCAATTCAAACTAAATAAACAATAATAGAACTAATGAATGATGCTCTTTCTCTAAACCCCATAGTGCATTACTTTGTATGTATTAATGATAAACACTCACATTTTTAGATTTACATCCACAAATCTCATAGACCATGATTACAATTCAAAACTTCAAAACAAGGTGACCCAACATTACACAATTACATACCCCTCTAGGAATGTCAAGCTCAAACTTGAAAGCCTTTTACTCTTAGGATTTTAAAATGGATATATAGCTGATCAATTTATCTAAGAGAAGAACTTTATTAAGAAGATTATAATGGAAGCTCTCAACTTCCAACATATAATATTTTTTTAAAATCTTGATGCTTCTCAAAATCAATTTTCTTCTTTTTCTTTTTGTTGTTTTTGTTAGAAAATATGATAATATCATGAGAACTAACAGATTTAAGAGGAAAAAAATATAAAATAAATTAAAAATATGAATTATTTATTCAAAAATATAATAAACAAACATGAAAAAATAAAAACTACAATCCAATAATATACATATTTATTACTTAAAACATAAATTAAAAACTCATATATCTATAAATTCATTTTACATAAAATGTATTAATTTATCCTTTAATTGTTCAAAACCGAACATTTAATTAAATATGAAATACACACATATCCCTTCAAGCTGTCTATGAGTAGTGATTATAGTTTATAAGAACACTTCATATGAGCATTCTCAGGGATATTGGTGAGCATGCCTATCTGTGTTGTCAGCCGCACTAACTCTTATGAGAACCAAGAACATACTTTTATTCAGAATAATTTTTTTATTAAAACCAAAAAGTTCATACTAAAGTATTGATATTTAATTTTTTCCTTATTGTTTAGGATTGTTTGTCACTCTTTGTGCAATCGCCTTGTGGATTTCTCTATGAAAAAAAAGTTACAGACCAATCCATTTTTTCCCTACAAAAATGTACATTATTCTGTTTGATCCAGGACATGCTCCATGTATACTGAAAGGTCAGAATTTGTACTACTACTGTTGATACTGAAAGGTCAGAATTTGTAATACTACTGTTGATACTGAAAGGTCAGAATTTGTACTACGTTTCATTATGAAGGCCACTATTCCAGAGGAATGAGGTGATGCTTAAATGTCAAGTTCTTCTAATTAAAAAAATCAGGCCTCGGCTTACCATCGGAACAGATCTTGATCATCATCCAGAACTATGAAGTCATAATTATTTTGTATTACACCGTGGGTAACACCCAGTGTAGAACTCACTTCACCGGCATTATAATATCCTGTCGCCAGAAACCCAAGATCAGCCTGTGCTTTGAGCAGATCTGCTTGTGTAGTTGCCAGTTGTGATTGCAGTTGTAATACTTGTTTCTGCAGCCGACAAACTGCACCAGTGCAGCCGTAGATTGGATCTTGCACTCTCGCACTTGCTTCATATGCCATGCTGGTTACAGCATCTGCTCTCTTTTCAGCCGGAATATCCTGCAATAACAAAACAACACAGTAAAGCCAACGTATTAAATCAAGGTTCTACCCACGCTAATGAAGGGTTCCCGTAATAAATTTGCAGTTAGATTAAACTAGAGGTCTTTTTGTTACAGGAAATAGCCCTATATTTTTTAAAACTGACAAAATAACTAACATTATAGGCGGTCTTTTCCCAAACCCTAAAACAGCATTTGTGGTATATACCTGAAGGATTTTTACAAAGTTGCTTGTTCCAAAAAATTTGCGTACTACTATAAACTTTTGAGGATCGTTCGGCGGGAAATAGGGAGCGAGCACGCAAGTATCTCCGCACTTTCTTCGTTGAATCCTACAGGCTGCACAAGGATAAACTATCTCCTGCGCTTTCTGTTCCATCTGAATAAAGCTGGTAGATCAGAGCCGTAATCAATGAAAGCTTTTGGAAAATACGAATTTGGGAGATGAGATGGATTTCTGGTAGACGCTGGAACATAGATTATATAGCTGTTGGTGTCTAAAACAATATGCCGTTCAACAGCCAATGACTTAATTTACAGGTGTAAAGTGAAGTTTTTCTCCTTATCATGTGACGACAAAAGATGACGTTTATCAGATTGTACAATTCGATTGGCTGTGATGGTATTTGACGCGCTGTGGAAAAATACCTCCTACTTATCAATGTGATGGTATTTCCAGGCTATATGAAAATTTGAAGGTGATAAATTCGGTTAGCGTATGAATGTAGAATTAAACACCAGAAAATTAAAGTGTTAGGGGAGAGGTTTAGCTAGTTGAGCATCTTAATTTTGAGCTTTTCAAATTCTTATCTTAAAGTTTCAAATTATTTTCAATTTTTTAGAGCAGTTTAGTTAGTAAGTTTAATGTTTCAGGCCATATCATCAAATATGATGTCATATCAGCATGTTTTTCGTCAAGGTGTCCAAAAAGACCCCCAAAAAATGAGACCAATAGCCGATAAGTGTGCACTAATTCATGTTTTATTGGTGCTCTGATTTGGAATCACATGATTTGTTGCTTTTTAGATCTAAGGAATACATTTTATTCAATTGTGGGTAGTCACCATCAACACTAACAATTTTAATGTCACAACTATTGGTCCAATATTGTTGAAAATATTGAGCACTAAATCAACAAATGCTATAACAACTATTGGAACATGCTTAGGTACTGGTCCTCTTCCCTATATATTATAGGTTCAGTTGGTATATGTTAACATTCCTTTCAATGCATATTATTTTTAAATATATATGTTATAGATGAATTAAGAGAAACTTAAAAGATAAAAGAACATATCTTAAAAAGCAAGTAAAAAATGATAGACCAAATAAAACCACAATATCAATGTCTTTTTAAAGAACAAGTTAATAACCTATCTTCATCTTTAGTCTTTTCTTTGAGACGTTAATTTTTAAAAGATGGGTTATCAAGCATCTTTCTTTAAGTTTAGTTTAGTTTATTGATTTAAGGGAAAGGAAAAGACAAATCATCGAGGCGGTTGATTAAGAGACAAACTGATATTTTGAAAGGAATAGAACCTTCAATACTAATAGAGCTACTTCATTCTAATTTTTTGTGAAACCAACTTTATTTATTTATATTTTATCATACCTTTCCCTAGTCTCAAACCTACTTTAACATGCTAATGCATTTTTTCTTCCAAAGGGTTCTATTGTCCTACCTCTCTCTAAACTTCTCCCAATCCAACTTCAAGTTGATTATGTATTTTTTCTTCCAAATAGTCTTGAATATTTCCTTCTAACATTTCAAATTTGTTAGAACTAATAGCTTGACCATGTCTTGATATCCTATTTTTTTACCATTATTTTTTGTTGGAATTTTCTATTTGTTTTGGTTATGATGAAGATGGATTGAGATTTTTGAGTTATCTAAAGCACATATCATTCTTTTTGACAATGTTTAGCAACGTGGCTATAATTATGAAATTTGTTACATTTGAAAGGGAACCAAACAATAATCAAGTTCCCATATAATGACAATTGATCTAGATTTAGCCTAATGGCTTTAGAGAGACCTTTCTCCAAATCAATTTCTACACAAACTCAAGCATTTGTAATGATTTCTTTTGGCTCAACCATATCAATGAAATAGTTCAAAATGTTTCCAAAGATTTATCATCCCAAAAAGAAAGAGAGAGATGGAGAAGTTTCAACAACAAAAGAAGGAAAGATGAAAGAAAGAGGTCTCCATATTGTTTAAGGAAAAAACATTTTAGGGTAAAATGAAGAAAGGTTTAAGATTCACTGTGCAACTAGTTGTTATTGACAGCAACCATGCTAGTAGCCGCTAATACTACAAGTCTAGAGGTTGGTGGTCTTGATCTACCCTCTATTTTTTAAAAGGCAATTCTTTTTTTTTTTTTTTGAGCACTTCATGATTTTAAAGTCTTAGTAACAACAACTACTAGTTACTTGATACAAGTAACTCTACAATGGTAGCACAACATATAGGTGGTTAGTAAATCTATGAAATAAAAATAAAAATCTACATTCTAATTTTATGTTCAATGATTCTTTATTGATTTTTAAATTGTTTAAAATGGACAATATTACAACATTCTATTTTCATTCTTTTAACCACAATAATTTTTGTTTCTATTTTTATTTCACTAATTGAAAAAAATAGCAACTTGATATCCTTCCAATTACCTTAAAGATATATATATATATTAATAGAGCCAGAACTATACCCTTATTCTTAATATAGAGAAAATTTGAAAATGATATATGAAGTTTTCTTCAATAGCAATTCTCCACAAATAAAGTTATCATTCTTTCTATAAAGTATTTAGTTGAAAAGCTTATAGACTTTTTATACTAAGACCAAAAACCATGGATGATTCGAGCAATCTACATTAAATATCCTTATTGAAAAATAGAATAAACATTTGATTTTTTAAAAGAAGATTCTCTAATTCTTATTTGATAAAAAAAAGAAAACCAAAATCATTTTTGAAAATGTTAGATATTTTGATGATAACAAAATGATTATATTTAAATTATTGATACTCATAAATTTATGTGTACAGCGAAATGTTTTTTCTGGTTTATACAACGTTAGGTATTCAATTCCAAAACGCTTACATGCAAATCAAAAGATATCAATCAAATTATATAATTGTCAACGTGATATATTACTTTCAAATCAAATCTGCATATATCAAACCTTTATTTGTCCGATACAGGCAATGGCAGGCAATGGTGTCCATTAATCCCACTCTGTCTTGCTCCAAATCTTCAGCTTTTCGTTCCTCCCCTACCTGGTCCTGCATTTTCAGTTTTGGGTCCAACTAGACGACGTACATGTAATTATGGTGTGATGAATGAAGAGGACAATCAAGCTGTGATCTGTCCTAGGGAGCCTGCATTTCGTTCCCTTCAATAATTATTTACGTCCTTGCAATACAAATCATTATACGGAGGTACATGCATCTGTGCACATACACAAATCTTTATAAGAGGTACATGCATCTATGCATATACACATTTTTTTTGTGCACATGTTTAAGGGAGAGGGTCCATTGTGGTGAGGGCTATGTTGTGTGAGGGTCCATGTTAACAAATTTCAACAGATTTTATTTTGACAGAAAAAATTTCACATGTTTGAGAAAGTTCTATTGGGGACCCAAAAAAATTGAATCGAGCAAAAAATTCACAAATTTTTCAAAAATTTTCAATCGATTTCCAAAAAACACATTTTTCAACATGAAAAGTAGCATGGATCGATGATGGAAACATGGTACCTATTTGCCCACTTTCTGCCACACCAGTCCCTGTGAACTTAATTCATATCAGTTGTGCATTAACTACCTCTCTCCCTTCTGTCATTTGCCTTTTGGCAATCACTTTGACATGCTTTTCATTTGCTAGGGATTGATTTCACTTCTCTACAATGCCATTCTTCTTTGCCATCTGCACATAGCGATGTCCATTGAAGGACAAGTGTTGGAGCACTTCAAGATTGATGATGGTGAGGCTGAGGGTGACTCATTGTGATGCATTTTTTGTTGTTATTGTTTTTATCAACACTTCAATTGCCAAAATGAAAATAGTAAACTTCTGCCATCACAGGTGAGGTTGTCTTCCAACCTCAAAAAGACGATATCTATCCATTACATGTTTTTAAAAAAATTTGTTGCATGTTTTTTCTACAACTATCTTGTGACTAACTGTGTGTGTGTATGTGGCAACGAAAATTGTACTCCATTCTTGGAGGTAGTACAATCCCTTGCCTAATTTGGATCTATTTTGGTACCCTTGCACTAATTACCCTTTAATTCTTCATTAATAGGCCCCTAAGACCCATTATTTCGAGTCTCGAGGTTTATTTCAGTTAAAAACCCAACAAAATCACTCAAAATATTAAAAATATTGAAAACCCACCTCAAGAGGACGGACCCATTCGCCAAGGGTGGCAAATGAGTCCTGTGAATATAAAATTCATCAAGCTCCCTTTAGGTTTTGCTTTTTGCTAAGTACCGACCCATGCCTCGAATGAACATCATCGGCCCGTTTTGATAAATGACCGCCGACCTCTGCCACGTGTCCGCTCAGCGCTCTCCAAAGGAATTCTCTTCTTTGCTCTTCTATTGGCCTCCGCTATGCTCCCATGTGTCTTCACCATGGGTTATTTTTAACTATTTCCCTTCACTTCCTCATCAAGTGCCACCTGTGTGCCACGTAGCTCCCATTTGCATAAAGATTTGGCGGGCCTCACAAGTAGCATCTATAGTAAACATTGCTATTATGTGTCATCCCAGCACAAACTTTCAATGAAGGGAGGGGAGAATGAACCATGGGTTGTGCCATATTGCCATTTGTCTCCTTGCGGATGCTTCTTCAACACAAAGGATAGAGTAGTCTATGGGTTGTGATATGATGTTTTGTGTTCTAATTACCTATACTAGGTGGCGACACTTGTCTATTTGGGACTTTTTTGGGACCACTGGTATCATTCACAAGGGATGCACCTAGATGGGGAGTGACCAAATGCTATGGCCCAAATATTTTTTTGTTGCAACAGCCAAGGGAATCATTGCTAATGCATCATTGCTTAGGATTCCAAATATTTTGAGTTATTGCTCGCTAAGCAGTGGGAATACTAGCTATATATATTGCTCTTTGCTTCTAAAGAGGGGTTCGAGGTTAGAGGTTAAAAATTTCTATGAGTTCCGAGAATTCAAGAACTACAGAATTTTAGAGACACCAGGCCCCTTTTTATCATTATTAGATTATTCCAAAAAAAATCATAGACTGTGCCATTGTTTGGCCTTTCTATTTTTCTCAAGGGTAGGTGCAAGATCATCATGGAAAAAACAGGCCCTTAAGTGGCAAAAAATTCAGAAAAATCAAAGTTAGGCAACTTGACATAAAAATTTGAATAAGTTATATATATTATTTCAAAATATGTAAGAATATAATATGTAGAAAATTGAATGTAGTTTCTAAACTACAAGATTTATTTTTATTTTTTAAAATCTATTTGGAGAAAATTTGAAATTTCAATGCAGTAGTACTTAAATTTCAGGGAAAAAATAAGAAGTAGGTGTCTGTCTGACCACCCTAACCACAATAGAATGATAATATTTTTTTATAAGATTTTAGACATAAGTAGAGGACTCATGTCCGAATGTGATGCATATTTTTTGTAATTTTTTTTCAAGTAAATAGTTAATTATGATTTTTAAGTACAACTTTTAAAAAATAAAAAAAAATGTATGTCTGACCACCTTAACTTGGTCAAAACTTCATGAAATTCAATTTTTCTTTTTTTAATCCTATATTATGTGAAGCATAGAATGTGATGCATGTTTTGGATTCAAAAAATGTGATACTATTTGAAAGCTATAGATGTTTTTCAATTAGCCTAACAATAAACACTTTAGTCATAATTCAAATAGAAAATGAAAAATAATTATTTATTAGATTCAAAGTAAAGAATAATTTATATTGGTGGAAAGATGAGAATCTCCTTTAAAAACCCTTTTCATTTTATCAATTTTGGGTAAAAAAAAGGTTGCCAACCACATACCCTACAAATACCCATCATATTGCCACTTTTTGGCCCATCATGATCCTGCACATGTACCCTCAAACTATTTGATTAACTTTATATTGTGTCATTATTGTTTGAATGGTTCATTTCCAGAACTTCTATAACTTGAATGTGAATTTGCTGGTTTAGCTTATGTTTTTGACTCTTCTTTTTAGTGAATGGGTGTGAAAATAATTTTATGTCATTTAATGTGTTGTTCATGATTTAATCTTTACCTTTTGTCATTCTAGGACATAGTAAATTGTTGAACGGGCCCTTAGAACATATCCAAAAGATAGGTTTATTGTGCCTTGTATCTAAATTCTGGTGCATCGCCTTAGTTAGATCCTTTATTTTTATATCTGCTTCCTTTTCCCATTCCAAAAAAAAATTACAAAAGAAGCTAACTTTTTAAAAAATCTGGAGCTCACTCAGTTTAGTGCAATATGTCCCCCATAAACCGAGTTTCACATAAAGGGTTGTTACCTTGCCAATTTTTGGCATCAACGGTTTTTCCTTTTCCTGGCATGCCCAGTGGGACTGGGCTTAAATAAACCTAATTTTAATGAGGGTGTATGAGTCATCGGCTTGTTACTAGGTCCCAAACATCAAATAATCATGGTTTATTAGTACCACCATTAGGGACAATACAACCCGTGACCCAATTAGTGAACGTTTCGCTTCTTCTGCCCTTTCCACTAGCCATGTTGACTGTCGCTAATAGAAATTATGTGGCATGGGATGTATCGAAAGTCCTCTTGTAGCACTAGTAGCACCTGCCATTTGGTCTGCTATCCTAGTTTCCACCCTAAAAGCTATACCTAAATTCATTGGAGATAGCTCAAAAACACCATCTAAACATCTAAAAGATGTTGCAAATGTAATTCTAGTACATGGTGTGGCACATACCAAAATATAGCACTAAGATTGCTCACTGCCTCTTTTAGAGGCAAGGCACTAGATTAGTACCAGACGCTACAAGAAAACACTATTAGTACTTGGGATGAGCTCGAAGACCCTTTCTATCAGAGATTTTTGAACGAAGGAGACTGATCCTCACTATATTATTAGTTGTCAGTCATAAAGTGGGCCCCACACGAATCCATGGCTGACTTCAATGCCCAGTTCCATACAAGCTGGCAGAGAATCCAAGTTGATATTCACCCACTAACCGATCTGGCATTCATGTTCTGCTTAAAGTCTATCAACCTTGACATTTCAATGATTATCCAGTCTCTCGGTGGAACCACATTACTGGGTGCCTACAACGTCGTTGTCAAGGAGAACAATTTGATAAATGCTGGGAAGTTACCACCCTGACCCATCATTTCTATATTTTTGGAAATATCAGTTTCTACTTAAGAGATGCCTTCTACCAGTGCACTGACTCCTCCTCAATCCAAGTACACATATCTGAATGTGCCACAAAATGATGCTTCTACATTCAACTCTTCGAAGGAAGAGATGAGCCAGTTCAAGGAAATGTTGCAGACTATTGTCATTGATATAACTATGATATTGCTATCAGGATTCAACCGTGTAGTTTTGAGTCAAACTCATTGACCCATGTTTCATGAGTAGTGGTTCAACAAGAACCCATCTCTCATGATATCGAATGGTCCACTTAGCACTCATTGCATCTAGGTGATGCTCACAGAGGTGAAGCACGGTCCGTCCCGGAGGTCACC
The DNA here is from genome assembly GCA_007258455.2 of Sequoia sempervirens. NCBI lineage: Eukaryota > Viridiplantae > Streptophyta > Pinopsida > Cupressales > Cupressaceae > Sequoia > Sequoia sempervirens. Next base: position 95,378,647 of record VDFB02373365.1, read on the forward strand.
CATCCCAAGCTGCTCTTCAAGCGCCGCTAACTGTGAGTTTTCTCCAAGGTTAAGCCCGCTTGAGTTGTTACCCCATTTGCAAAACCTTCAGCAAGTGTTGTGCCTTATGAACCATTCATAATAGAGCCCCTTTAGCTCATCAATTGATAAGTAGAGGTATTTTTCCACAAAGTGTCAAATTAGTGATATTACATTGATTCAACCGTAGTTTTGAGTCACCATTGACCCATGTTTCATGAGTAGGTTCAACAAGAACCATCTCATGATATCACCGGTCCACTTAGCACCTTATTGCATCTAGGTGATGCTCACAGAGAAGCAATCGTCCTGTGGAGGTCACCCATCCCAAGACGTCAAGTTAATTGCTGCCGCTTTTAACCAGGAGTTTTCCTGTTGTCTGGAGTTACTTCCCATTTGTAAAACCTCTGCAAGTGTTGTGCCTTATGAACCAGTCATAATAGAGCCCTTTAGCTCATCAATTGATAAGTAGGAGGTATTTTTCTACAGCGTGTCAAATTATGATATTGCTATTAGGATTCAACCATGTAATTTTGAGTCAAACTCATTGACCGATGTTTCATGAGTAGTGGTTCAACAAGAACCCATCTCCCATGATATTGAATGGTCCACTTAGCACTCATTGCATCTAGGTGATGCTCATAGAGGTGAAGCACTGGTCCGTCCCGGGAGGTCACCCATCCAAGACGTTTAGCTCGCCGCTAACCGTGGAAAGTTTTTCCCAAGGTTGTTCATTGAGTTGGTTACCACGGTAAAAACCTTCAGCAAGTGTTGCGCCTGAGGAACCATCTATAATAGAGCCCTTAGCTCATCAACGATAAGTAGGATATTTTCCACAAATGTCAAATTGCGATATTGCTATCGATTCAACCGTAGTTTTGAGTCAAACTCATTGACCCATGTTTCATGAGTAGGTTCAGCTCAAGAACCCATCTCCTGCGATATCGAATGGTCCACTAGCACTCATTGCATCTAGGTGATGCTCACGAGAAGCATCGTCCGTCCTGGAGGTCACCCATCCCGTATCGCTTAGCTCGCCGCCGCTTAACCGTGGAGTTTTCCAAGGTTGCCCGCTGTTGTTACCCCATTTGCAAAACTAGCAAGTGTTGTGCCTTATGAACCATTCATAATAGAGCCTCATTTCATCAATAATTGATAAGTAGAGATATTTTTCCACAGCATGTCAAATTATGATATTGCTATCAGGATTCAACCGTGTAGTTTCGACTCAAACTCATTGACCCATGTTTCATGAGTAGTGGTTCAACAAGAACCCATCTCTCATGACATCGAATGGTCCACTTAGCACTCATTGCATCTAGGTGATGCTCACAGAGGTGAAGCACTGGTCCGTCCCGGGAGGTCACCCATCCCAGTACTGCTCCAGCTCAAGCGCGCTTAGCCAGGGAGTTTTCTTCAAGGTTAAGCCCGCTTGAGTTGTTACCCCATTTGCAAAACTTTCAGCAAGTGTTGTGCCTTATGAACCATTCAGTTATCTCTTTAGTCGTCAATTGATAAGTAGATATTTCACGAAGTCAAATTATGATATTGCTATCGATTCAACCGTAGTTTTGAGTCAAACTCATTGACCCATGTTTCATGAGTAGTGGTTCAACAAGAACCCATCTCTCATGATATCGAATGGTCCACTTAACTCATTGCATCTAGGTGATGCTCACAGGGGTGAAGCACTGGTCCGTCCCCGGAGGTCACCCATCCCAGTACTGCTCCAGCTCAAGCGCGCTTAACCAGGGAGTTTTCTCCAAGGTTAAGCCCGCTTGAGTTGTTACCCCATTTGCAAAACCTTCAGCAAGTGTTGTGCCTTATGAACCATTCATAATAGAGCCCCTTTAGCTCATCAATTGATAAGTAGGAGGTATTTTTCCACAGCGTGTCAAATTATGATATTGCTATCAGGATTCAACCGTGTAGTTTCGAGTCAAACTCATTGACCCATGTTTCATGAGTAGTGGTTCAACAAGAACCCATCTCTCATGATATCGAATGGTCCACTTAGCACTCATTGCATCTAGGTGATGCTCACAGAGGTGAAGCACTGGTCCGTCCCGGGAGGTCACCCATCCCAGTACTGCTCCAGCTCAAGCGCGCTTAACAGGGAGTTTTCTCCCAGGTTAAGCCACTTAGTTGTTACCCCATTTGCAAAACCTTCAGCAAGTGTTGTGCCTTATGAACCATTCATAATAGAGCCCTTTAGCTCATCAATTGATAAGTAGGAGATATTTTTCCACAGCGTGTCAAATTATGATATTGCTATCAGGATTCAACCATGTAGTTTTGAGTCAAACTCATTGACCCATGTTTCATGAGTAGTGGTTCAACAAGAACCCATCTCTCATGATATCGAATGGTCCACTTAGCACTCATTGCATCTAGGTGATGCTCACAGAGGTGAAGCACTGGTCTGTCCCGGGAGGTCACCCATCCCAGTACTGTCAAACAAAACTAGGCAATTCCTCTGAGGCCAAGCTACCAGAATTATCAAGGTGGGAAACCTTCTTACCAACATAACCAATTTCAAGGAGGTGCTCACATGAATCAATAGGCACAAAAAACAAATCAAATAGTATCAGTGCCTTCTCCGCTACAAAGTGACAATCTAAGCTCGAGCAGAGAGTTAGCCACAAGGAAAAACAATTTAATTGATGACACCAACCCCTAGTGCTTCCCTTGCGGTGATTCACACATGACCTAAAACTGTCTGTGTGACAACCTACAACAAAAGGTGGTGGAGCAATGCAACCAAGGCACAACATTAGATCCCATAAGCTATGTGTATACCTCTTCACAAATAGACAATGTGGTGCTCACCACGCAAATGCAAGGGATGTCATTGTAGTAAGAAGTAGACATCGCTCCCGATCATGCACTCTTCTCATGGATGGAAGAAGAAGCAGTGTTTTCCAATGATGCATCCACATCTAAAACACTACAAGTATAGTCTGATTACAACAACTGCTCGAAGAGGAGATTCATGGGCGAACTAGTTGTCCCACAACTAGTCAGTTTGCAACCTAAAAGTGCTTCTGACCAGACACTTAGTACCTCCACAGTGGTGACACAATGTCTATCGTGAAGGGAAATTGTTATAACAAGAGCTAAGGATTAGAAACCTCTAAATCTACCACCATTCAGTGTGGTGGAACAATTAAAAAAATCATCCACTAATGTGTCTCTGTGGGATATCCTATCCATCCCAAAACAAAAGACGTTGCTACAGAAGGCTCTTTAGGAGGATACAAGCGCAATGCCAATGGAGTAGTTGCTCAAAGCAAAGGTTGTTGACCAATCATCTCCTACCAAAGTTCTCACAAATAGCATAACAAAAGCTCTTTCTAAGGTAAGAGATAAGCCAAATCCTCAACCCTTCTTCTTAACTCTCATTATAAGGGAGAAATTATTACATAATTCCATGGTCGACTCTAGTGCTAGCACCAAAATCATGCCCAGTCAGATAGTTGAGACCTTAGGAATTAGCTATGAGCCATTAAAAAATGGGGTTATGCAACTTGATGGGAATAAAGTTGAAACTGTAGGCCTCATCAAAGACCTTCCCTTGACTCTATTCGCCTGTCATAGTATCACCATCCCTCAAGATATTGTGATCATAGATGTTCCCCCTATGTTTGGTCTCTACCTATCCTGAGAGTTTACTTCAGAAATATGTGGGTATCTTTCTCTAGATTGGTCGCATTTGATCCTTAGGATCAAGCATGGAGCTTTAAAATAAAGATAGTATCCAAATCCCTACATTCAAAACATATTGCTGATGAAGCCATGATCAAATTTGAGGCTGCTCATACCTCTATAACCAAGCAAGAAATGTATCGCATTGAGCTATTAGAAGATGAAAAAGTTACCAAGGATCAAACTGATCAAGAAGATGTTCTCTTGAACAAACATATAGATACTGATCCTTTTAGCAACTGCCACGCTACTAGGTTGGGAACCTATATAATCTACAATGAAGATTAACTTCTCCCAAAGGTCGTCAAAGAATTTGAGAGTAGTCAAGCCTCATAACTATGGACATTGCACTTCTATGGAGCAAGATGCAAGGTTGGCGTAGGAGCTGGGATATGTTTAATATCCCCACACAATGAAAAGACACTGAGGTCTATCTACGTCTAGTTCACTTGCTTGAACAATGAAGCTGAATAGAAAGGACTGGTGCAAGGTTTAAGCCTTGTAGAGCGAATGGGCATTAAGCAATTAATGGTGTTCGAAGATTCCAAACTAGTAGTCAATCAAGTCCACAGAATTTCTACAGCCAAAAATATCTGCATGTGATCCTATAGACACTGAGTTTAGGACCTGATTGAGAGTTGTGAAGCATGGGTGAAATCACAATACTGTGTCTCACTTTTTGCCCAAGATGGACATTTACATCAATATTTTTAATTGAATCTTCATCTTCTAAGACCTATAGTAGCTAAACCATTAAGAATATGAAGATGATGAAAACTAGTGATTTGTGGCAATTTGTATGTAGATTTTAAATATATATATATATATATATATATATATATATATATATATATATATATATATATTGAAATAAATCATGAATCATTCAACATCTCCTTTAATAAGTAGTTTTAAATATAAAACAACATTTTCATAAAGTAACATTTGTGTCATACAACATAACTTTTTTTTATAAAGGATAAAATTCTAATTTTTGAAATATAGATTCTCAACATCAATATCTAGGAAAATGATATTTTTCATAATTTTTTGTTACATATATACCTTTTAATTAGTTTTTTAAGACATTGTAACTATAATTTGGATATGCATGTGTGTCATACAACCTAACTTGTTGTGTATATATCGAAATCAATTTTTTCTTTTTTTTTTTTATCGTAACAAGGACATCCATACCTAGGGAAAGGGTATTTTTTTATTTTTTTTACAATGGTTTACTATTTTTCCACCTCTATAGAACAAAGAGCTTGATGTTCATAGAAAATCCTATGTTCAATAAAAAATAGAAATTAAATATAAGATAAAATTAAAACACATCAAAATTATACTTGTTGGAAAGCTCATTTCAAGGGTTACAATCTTGCAAAAGATCATTTCTGAATGAAATTATTTAATACATCAAATAAGTAAAGAAAATGTGTTTTTTTGCCAGCATTTTGATAGGTGCAAAGGAGAGTCCATTATGGGTATGATTTAATACTAGAGGGGTTCTATCCAATGGGGTTTGATCTAAGGGGGTCTTATCTATCCCTCTTCAATTAAAACCATTTAGATGGAACCTCTCAAGGTTAAAATCATTAGTGTTTCTTAAAAAAATGATTTCACGAAAAACTCAACATGTTCTAAAAGTGAGACACACTATTGTGGTAGCACCCACATTCAACATTCAAACGGTGCCCAAAGAACAAAATACAGATGTAGATCGCATGGTAGCAAACAGATCCTAGTTTGATCCAACTTCCAACCTAATTCATGACAAACACTCTGTATGAGTGATAGTCTAACCAACTATTCTAGACAATGACCAAAGTTGTCAAGTGTTTGATAGTGATGAACACATGGCCTCATTCATCCAACAGTCGGGAGAATTTTCCAACCAGCTCCAACTGAAGATTGTCGAAGCTTATGAAGGACAAATCATTCAGCTGAAATCCAACAAGCTTTCAAAGGGATTGGTCACTCTTGAAAATCTTTTCGATTGCGATGATGCAAGAAATGACAAGAGGAAGTTTGGAGTAGATAAAGGTGACTATGCGGATCTTCAGGTCAGAGATGTAAGAAAGATCAACTTAGTCGAAAAAGATGTCCTGCATCACAACAAAAAAGGCTCATTAAATTTTACAAAAAATATGAAGGAGTGGTGGCCTGGTCATATGATGACCTCAAGGGATATGATCTCAATATCATCCAGCATACAATAGAGCTAGCGGAAGTCACAAAACTGGTACACCAGAAATAGAGGCCAACCAATCCCAATATTGAAGCGCTAATGGCACAAGAATTAACAAAGCTAATCTAATCACGGAATGTCTTCTCAATTAAGCATAGCACGTGGGTATCCAATTTGGTCCCAGTCCAAAAGAAGAATGGAGATATCTATCTATGTGTAGAATTTCAAGACCTAAATAGAGCATTCCTGAAGGATCATTACCCAATACCTTCAATGGAGTCAATCCTATAAATGGTGGTAGGATCAGAGATGTTTTCCCTCATGTTAGATGGCTTCTCTAGTTACAATCAGATTCGGGTCAAAGAGGAGGATCAACATAAGACAACATTCACTACCAAGTGGGTAACGTTCGCATACGCTAAGATGTTGTTCGGCCTCTCACATGCAGGAGCCACCTTCCAATGGGAAATGGATATCACTTTTAGTGAACTAATCAACAAGATTATCCTAATCTATTTGGATGATTTGACAATGTTCTCCAAGTCCAAGGATGATAATTTTTATCATCTTGAGATGGTGTTCAAAAAATGCCAAGAGTTCGAGATATCCCTAAACCCAGAAAAATGTGTCTTCAAAGTACCACAAGGCAAGCTATTGGGGAATGTAGTGTCCAAAGATGGAATTTCAATTAATCTCGAGTGAGTGAAATCAATCAAAGAGCTTCCCCTTCTAGTCAACAAGAAAGGTGTCCAGTCCTTCTTGGGAAAGGTAAATTTTGTTAGCAAATTTATTTCTAATTTTGCACCTGAATAATTAGGCCAATCACCCTGATGCTGAAAAAGGATCAAACATTTAAATGGAAAAAATAAGCTAGAGAAGCCTTTGAGAAATTCAAGGATGTTATTTCCTTTGAGAGGAAACTGTTTGCAATAGTTAAGGGGCTCAAGAAGTTCTGACGTATAATCTCTTGCATTAAGGTGATTTTCTATGTCGTGCATTCTAGTGTGCATGAATACATCATGGAAGGAGAAATCGTAGAGAAAAGAGCCAATTGGATCACAAAGATCCTCAAATATGACACTGAGGTCAAGCCTACAAAGACCATTCGGGGAAGAGGACTGTGCAAATATCTTGCACATGATGAAGAGATGGCCACCAAAGAAGAGCAGTCAGAGCTAGTCCTAACAAACAAGTTATATTCTGAAGGTTGGTGGCTGGTGGACAGAGTAAGGTTTATGCACACATGAAAATATTTGTTAGGCCTTCCTTCTATGAAGAGGAGATTCTACCGACTACAAAACAATAGATTCACGCTCATTGAAGGGATCTTGTTCAAAGGAAATTTTAATGGAATTCTATTGCGATGTGTTACCACAAAGGAAGCAAGAAGGATCCTCAACACTTACCAAAGTAGTCATGTGGGCGGGAATTTCTTTGCAAAGACCATCGCCATCAAAATCATGTGCATAGGGTACTTCTTGTTGATGTTATTCAATTATTCATACTCCTTGGTAAAGGCTTGCAAGGAATGCTAGTTCTTCGTAGGAAGAAGAAAGAATTCTGCAATGCCTCTTAATCTGATAGTGGTTGATGAGCCATTCGTGTAATGGGGCTTGAACTTCATCGGAATGATCAACCCAACCTCTAGTGTAGGTCATAAATGGATCTTGATAGCCACTGACTACTTCACAAGGTGGACCAAAGTCGTACCACTAAATAATGCAACAGTGGCAGAGATAGTGGACTTCCTAGAAGAATTGGTGATGAGATTCTGCCTGTCAAAAACCATCATCTTTGATAATGCCAAATCTTTCCCAGGCTCTAAGGTAAGTCAATTAACACTTATGCATGGCATATTCCTTAAAACACCATTAAACTACTACCTGCAGGGGAACAACTTAGCTAAGTCGACAAACAAGAATCTGGTCTGATTCCTCAAAAAGATAGGGTCGAAATACCAAAGGGAATGGCATAAAAACCTTTGAGAAGCACTCTAGGTAGACCACATAACTCTAAGCAAGTCCTCAAGACTTCATCGTATGAGCTAGTATATGGAAAAGAAGTGCCATTTCCTATCTCTATGGACATTCCAACACTGCAATTGCTAAAATCTCTTGAGGTGGAACAAAATGGCACAATGGATGTGTGGCTAGCTAAGTTGCTAGAAGTACAAGAGAAAAGGGAAAATTCCCCAATATCCATGATTAACCACCAACAGGTGGTTAAAAGGTGGTTTTACAAGAAAACATCCGACCAAGGTCTAAAATGTGGAGACTTAGTGATAAAGTTTAATGAAATGGATACGAAGTTGAGTTAGCATGGGAAGTTTGATAGCATTTGGGAAGGTTCGTTTCAGATAATTCAATGCAAGGAACATAATGCATGAGTTATAAACTATGGAAAAAGAAGCATTGGGAATTCCGGTCAACGAAATTCACCTTAAATTATTTAATTAAAGCTTCCATATCTTGTCGATGTAAATATGTCTATAGTGCTTTTTCCTTTTTTCCCTTTTGTTTTGTTGGTCGATGTTGTTATTTATTCTATGGTTCGAGGCGAAAAGGAACAAGTAACCCGTTATTGTAGAGAGAAAGAAAAATAAACTCATAACTTGAACAAAATAGAAAATAAAACACCCACATGCAAGATTGAATTCATACATATATGCTGAAAAGGAAAAAGATGATCCATGAAGTAGATAAAACAAGATGATTATATAAATTTATATTCTCATTATATATATATATATGTTTTAATATTTACATCACCAAAATGGCTCAAGGTCCACACTTCTAAAGTATATCGCTATATTCTACTTCTTTCATATATTCTATGAAAAATCCTTTTTTAGGCATGTATACAGAAAATAGACTAATTTCTCTGAGTTTTTTTTAAAAAGAAAATAGAGAAAACTTGGAGGTCTTCAATCCACAACATGGGTATCAGCAACGAACACATCAACAATAGTGTCCAAAATATCTTCATCTACAAAGGAATCATCATTAGTAGCATCATTATCCAAGGGAGAAATGGCCAGTGGTGGAGGGAACACCAGGTTCCTAAGGTTTGTGTACCGATCAATATCATAGAATGACACCATGTTGTAGATGCAAAAAAGGAAGTGACAAGCATGAGTGACCCTCTTGCGGCGCTCATTTCGTGGCTACATGCAAAATCCATAATGGAACTCACATTTTTTTTTCCTTGTTCCATGTTAAAACCCTTATCACATTTGGATGCAGGGTTACTATTTGTAAAAGCTTATAGTATTTTATTAGGCCATTGACTCCCTATTTCCCATTGCTAGTTATTCTAATGTATCTTTAATTATTCATTGTCACCTGGTAACTAGTCCTTCTAGCCTATGTTCAGACCTTTCTATTTTATAAAATTGGGTAAGGATCCTTGGGCCCTTATGCCTTTTTACATTTTATAACTTAGAGGTTTTCAATTTAATTATTGTCATAGGGAGTGCCCTTCATTAGAAACGACTAATAATTACATGCTTAAAAGAAGTTCCCACTTATGTTTTGATGGCCTTTATTAGCTATATCACTCATCACTGATTTATTCACAGGTTCATACTTTGAATCAGTGATAAGCTATGAACTAATATTTTCCTTCTAAAATCACTCATCGCTAATGGATTTTAAGTTTTCAAAATTGTAATAGCAATGAGCGATACTTCTATCTTTATGTTCTTATCGGTCATCATGGATGACCATAAAAAGATGAACTTGAAATGGTGATGAGTGATGTCATGGCTTGATCGTGGATATGTTTTGAATGTAAAATCTCACATCAGCGATAAGTGATGGACATTACAAAGTTGTAAATATTTTCATTGCTAACTGCTTGCAAAATGTATTAGGAGAATTAGCAATGGATAAGAGCCATATGCTATAACTTCATGACTCATCGCAAATTTGATTTAGAACTTGGGTTCTGAATTGGCGATAAGTAATGGATGTTCTTTAAAGGATTTTTCTTTCACTAATGTGGTATGATCATATGAGCAATGTATTTTATGATGCTTATTCTATGTAGGTTGTACGTGTCCAAATCTGGTGCTGACACAATATCTCCCATCGTAGATAGAATTTTAAAGAGCAAGGTTCGAATTGGCGATACACGACAGAAGAATAAATGTGACCAAGGGTCAAGGCAATGAACTAGGGGCTAAAGAACATTGCCAAGATATTTGCATCGCTAATAGAATGGGGAAAAGAAAAACTAGATTAGTGACAAGCGATGGTCACTACATGGAATGGTCACTTAATGAGATGAGCTACATGGAAGAATCTAGAAGATTTAGCATAAAGCAAAAGGAAAGCAATGAGAAGAATGAGGAATCATTGATAAAGTTTTAAAATAGGATAACCCAATGGACCAAGAATCACCACATAAATGCTTCCACCAAAAATTAGGATCACGATGAAGTGATGAAGAGTACAAAGAAAGTTTCCCTCTTAGAAAAACTTGTCTTGTGTACTTCGTCGATATTAATGAACACACATATTAGGTTGGAGATATATGTTGATTGACAGATCCCAACACTTGAACTAGCATCATTGTTTTCTATGAACAAGTTGGTAAGGACATAAAAAACAAGGCTCATATCACCATGGATGAAGTTTTAAGTGCTTTAAAAGCAACGACTTAGATTCAATCTTGAGCTATAAGTTATCAAATTTCTCACACAAGGAGATTTTGAGTCATTAATATTGCATGCTTCAAATTGCCTATTTAATAAAGATTACTTGAGTGATCTTCCATGTCATAATTCATTTTGTAATAAATGAGGTTCGAAGGCTGATAAAGAAGTGTGTGGGAATTGAATTCTCCTGAAAATTGTGTCGATATTCTAGGAAAGTAGGTTTATCATGATGATTTGAGAGTTTGAGGGGTTGAGTTTGTTTGAGCCTAAGGGAGGTCTTGAGAATAAAAAGTGGAAAATATGGAGCTCCTGATACTCCAAAAGGAAGAGTAGGAATCAAGAAATTTAAGGAATATAGTACCAAGGAAAATTACCATCCAGGAGAGCAGATAGTTTCAAAAGAATTAGTCAAACATAGAGAGAAGAGGATGGTGAAATATAAAAAGAAGGAATGGATAGAGAGTGAGAATTGTAAGGCCTATTTGAAAGAATGCAATTCTCTATGTGAGGTTTTTTATAACCCTTTAGATAGTGAGGGTGACACTAAATGAGAGGGTGATTATTATCCCCTCTCCTTGGTACACTATCAAGGAATCTTGATGAAGAGGTGGTGACAGTTTCTCCAGTCACACCATGAGCAAAACGTGGGTGAATATCCTCTGGGATTAATGACTCAAAGTGATGATTGCACCCTTTTTTTTTTTTATGAAACAATTCCCTTTTTGTTAGGATTGTCCTATTAAGCACTCATGTGATTTCTTGTTTCATGTGTTGAGGTGGAATATTTTTGGGTTGGTATGTCGGAGAAGTGTTAGACTAGCTAGCCTTGGTGGTGTCTATATTGTATCTAGATGATATACAATTTTGTGCTAGAGTTGCTATTGAAGAATCTTCATTGGTCAACAAGGATGAGGATTCAACATGGTTACAAAAAACTCTTCCTTTTAGGGAGCTAGCATGTCTTCATTTAGGGAATGTGGAATGTGGTCTTTTACTCTTCCATTTTCCTCAAATGATTACATGTAACAAACTAGGAATATCTTCAATTTTGGTACAAATGAAATGAAATGTAAATGTAATTAAGCTTGATGCTTATTGCTCCCTTATTCTATAAAAGGGATTTCAAGGCTTATTACAGAGGTCAAATTTTCAAGTCTTAATAGAGTTCTAGGTAAAACCTAAGTTAAAAAAAAGGGCACTTAGAATAGAATTTTGAAGTAGGCCAATAGTTTATCTTGGGCAAGAAGTCATGTATGTAATGATCTTAAATGAGTTAAATATAAAAATTACTGATATCAAAACAAATATCAGTCAACAAATCTATACTCTCCTATGTGTGTTTTTTATGAAGTTACGAATGAGAAATACTAATGGTATTATCACTTGTCTTCAAATATTTCATTTGTTCATGTATTACTCCATTTTTAGCTTTAATTCAAGGAATTAATTAAATTGCTTGAATAGGGTTATAAACTTTGTAAGAAATGGCTTAGGATTGCTAAGAAGTGAATGTTTCTTGCATAGTGAGTTTTTGTAAATGCAAAGCGATATGAAAAATAGTTTGTTTCTCCCTTAAATGAGTAATTTTTAAATTACTGATCCTCTTGTGTACTTGACTTCATTGCTCCAATTGATTAGACACTGGTAATTTTGTCATAAACTCTTGCATAAGATGAACAAGTAGTGTTCTTGGCTCTATACTTATGAGAATAACAATACTCAAATAGAAAATCTCTCCAAAGGTAGTAGAAGTGGAATTAAGCTCAATTCCTAGTAGATAATTAATCTTTCATTTGAAAATTTTCCAAATCTTCAGTTAAATTTATTTTATCTTCTAAAAAAGGAATTAATCTTGTGTATAAATGTGTTATTAATTGACTATATTGCATGAAAACACAATTGGGATTACCCTCCTAGGTTTCACAGAGCCTGAAGTGAAGGAGTATGCACTTTAAAATCTTATGCTTGTTGTGTTGGCCCCTAACCTAAAAATTCTTCATCATAGGAGTTGGTTACTTCTTAGAGGATTGTTTGGTTTTGTTGGAGAAATCACCAACAAAAATGGCGACTCTATTAGGGAGACTTTGAACCTCTAGTTGTAAACTATCAGAGTCAAGAAATTGGTGAGTTTGAACATCTAGTTCAGATACTAAGGAATTTCTAAACCTGGAAATGTTTCTATTGAGAAAGTTTCAAAGGATTTATGTGTGACTTTGTTGTGGGAGAAAATCCAGAAGGATATTCATCTTTGAAGGAATTTCATATTACTTGAAGTTCATTCCTCTGAAAAGAGGTGGTGACTCTATTATGAACCTGATGAAAATGTGAAGAATGTTTCATATTTGCAAGCATTTCTAGTCAAGAAGGAGAACCCTTTGCTGCAACAAATCTAGGCATTCTTTAGTTTTTAGTTTTGAAGAAAGATAAATTTTTGTATGAAAACCATAGTTGTAAATCTTATAAAATTTTGATTCCCTATTAAGTGATTAAGCACTGAGGGGAAATAGTAGTGGTAGGCTTGCATACTTCTATATTACTAAATAACATATTTGTTAGAGTAATAAGTTATTACACTTAATTAATTCACTTATCACTTTAGTTACTTAAGCTAAACTTAGGGACATTAATAATTAATTATTTATTAATTATTAAGAGTGCACACTAGGGTTTCCTTTTAGGGTTTCTTTTTAGGGTTTCCTTTAGGGTTATGCATACATTGCTTTTATAAAGCAAATCATCTCATGTAATTATGAATTCCTGAATAATATTATTTACACATCTTCATGCAAAGCTCTTCTTTTTTATTGTTTTTCTCTTCTATGGAAGGAATTTTGGTTTGCACGCTTGACCTTGGTTTCCAACATGGTATCAGAGCTTTGATATGCAACCCCTTCTCATATTTTTGGAGAAAATCATTATAAAGCACGTTCGAGATTCCTCGAGGGTTCATTCCTTGAGTTCATCTATGCAGTGTTTTAGATCAGATCAGGTATCTCCATTAGATTCAAAGTGTTGGAAAAAGTCAAGATTGACTTTTATTTTATCAATTTTGGTCATTGTTTGCCAGATCTGTGAAGGTTTCAAGCTCAGTGATTTTTTTGAAGCTCTAGGGGTAGCTAATTTTTTGGGGCACTTTGAGCACAAACAGAGGTAACCATTGCATTTGTAGCGGCCAAAAACCTTAAGAACACCTTTCGTTTCATCAATTTCAGATAAAGTTGTTTCCAAGGCAATATTTTTTTCCTCGTACAACCTGTACGACTGTTTGCATGTGGATCGAGAAAAAATATAGAACCTGGCTTTCATATTTTTGTCAGAAAATTGAAAAGTTTTTGGTTTTAAAAAAAATACCAATATCAAAGTTTGTGCATTGAAATTTTTGTTTGGTTGGTACATTTATATGAGGTACCTGCAGGGTACTTGCAATTTGCAAGCCCTACGAGGCCCAACCAATTGTCGGCGTCTCTTTCCCTAGCGGCAGGCCCCTCTCTCCAGCTGACGACAACTGCCCACCATCGGCAGTCAAAAGGCCATCAACCTTTACAAACTCTAGCCTCCATTAAATATGCCGACACATACAACACTCTAGGTGGCGAGCCAGTCAAACTGGTGGCTTTCAAAAATCTCAGAGGAATATTCTGGCAAAAGATTTCTCAGATTCTTATGGAACATTCTGAGCATCAAGGCTTTTCCTAACAACCGTCAAATTTTTTTCGACGGGGGGTGCTTTTTTGCTGTGATGGCCTCCAAGCCATCAAATTTATGCTCGGGAAATGATGATGTTAGCATGATGTCATCGTATCGTCGACCCTCTTTGTCCCTCCTAGCCCCCATTTTCCCTAAAGGAGCACTTTTTTTCTTTTTTCCATAACTTGGGTAGACAAAGTTGAAATCAGGAAAACGAGATATCGCCATAAAGTTGGTTCTGAGCACTATCCTATGGTGTAGTTTATTTTTCATTATTTTTATATTTAACTAAATTTATTGCTGTTTTAAGTTAGATGTTCATTTATGGCCTCCGAGCTCATAACTTTTTGCCTCGATCTCCAATTTTTTCTATCTTTGTAGTGTTAGAAAGGTATTGAAGAGCTCTATGTTGTTCTCCATTCATTTTTTTTTGTATCTATCCCAGGTTGATTGTTATTCCAAACTTGGCCCGATGGGTGTTTTGGAGATTACTTGGATGTTTTGGCAGTTGGAAGGGTGAAACTTGACTCTTTGCACTTCATTTTAGTATCACATCATTTTATCAGCTACTGTTGCTTAAAAAATTACAGGGTTGTTCCAATTTGTGAGTTTTTTATTGTTCTGTGGCATCGGGTCTACTATTGCATTATTATGATTCCACCTGCGTCCTTTAGTGACTCTCATTTGGTTTCTTGTAAACAAAAGTATCTTTCCTTGCTTACCAAATTCAGGTTCTAGTGTTACTCCATAGTGTTCTTCCAGTGCTTCTTTGTAGCAGGTCATTTCTGTATAGGCGGGTTTTGTCCCACGAGGTTTTTCTTCTCTACCTCATTATTGCTTTTATACATGGGTACTTGATCAGTACTTGTTGTCGGGACCATATTTGCTTTCATGCATCTTTTACTTAGTGTTTTAGCTACTTCCTAAGTTCATCTTAAGGGGGGTGTTAGAGTAATAAGTTATTAAACTTAATTAATTACATCATATTGGTTAATTAATTAAGTCACTTATCACTTTAGTTACTTAAGCTAAACTTAGGCACATTAATAATTAATTATTTATTAATTATTAAGAGTGCACACTAGGGTGTCCTTTTAGGGTTTCCTTTAGGGTTATGCATACATTGCTTTTATAAAGAAAATCATCTCATATAATTATGAATTCCTGAATAATATTATTTTTACATCTTCATGCAAAGCTCTTTCTTTTTCCATTTTTCTCTTGTGTGGAAGGCTTTTCTAGTTTGCATGTCTGATCTGGGTTTCTAACAATATTTATTTATAGAACTATGTATGCAATGTCCTTGAAAAAATTCATTTAGAATATCTTAAGCAAGTAGAGATAGAATTTTCATTTGTAAAAGCTTAAGGTCAAATTGTAAAAGAAGTCTGAGTTTCCCGATGTAATTGCATAATATAAGAAGGCTTATAGAGCTGTAAAAAATGTATCATCAGCCTATGCATCCCTGTGTAGACCCAAATGTGACAATGCATAGTGCTCAGGCCTTGTCATGTAATAAAAGAAGCTTCAAAATTAATAGGTACATGGCCATAAATTTTGATGGCATTTTTGGTTACCAAAATATTATTCCATCTAAAATCAAAAATGTCCTACCAAAGTTTAGTGGTATAAAGAATGAGCTAGCAAGTAATCATTTGCAACAATTTAGTAATTTAATAGATGACTATGAGATAGATCATGAGGATGTAATCATGAGGTTGTTTGTTCAGTCTCTAAAAGGAGATGCGAGAGATTGATTCTCTGATTTACTAGCATGTTTTGTCTATTCTTGGAGTGAGTTCAAAGTACTGTTCATGGAATAGTTTAGTGAAAAGATCAGTGTTAGCTATTTGATCAATAAATTTATGAACAATGAGAAAGTAGATGATAAGATAGTCCCAACATTTAACCGAAGATTTTCTAAAACATTAAGTGATATTCTTGATGTTTTAGATTTAAGTATCAATGCAGTATATTTGTTTATTTATTTGGGATAGTATGAATGTTTTTAGTTTCTGATTCAGTGGGAAGGAATTTTGTGAAGCATGACAATAGGATGAATAAAAAGAAATTTTATTCTCAAAATATTACATGTGTGTCATGTGATGATGAAAATTTGTAATTGATGTCTAACTCTACATTATAGGATGATGAAGGTTACATTGGCAGTTTTATACTCAGAAAGGTTGTGAGAAATGGTGATAACAAAGATTATAATTAGACAGACTCTCACTTGTTAAAAAGAGGCCTAACATTTGTTCTGATAGGATTAAAATTGTTCTTACTTCAGTAGTAGAAAAAGGACAAGTGTGAATGGAAAGACATCAACCCTTTTTGAAGGCTCGTTTTTGACAGAGGTAAAAACTTAGTGTTTTGTGGCTTAATACCACCAATTAGGAAAATAAAACCTGGTTGAATTGAGGGATGCATAATACAGTTTGCATATTTGAAATTTTCATATTGGTTGGGTGGAGATTGGATCTCCCATTTTAGGTCTTCTTTACCTATGTAAATTTTATCCACATGTTGTTTCTTTGTTTTCTTTTTGTTCCTAGTCTACTTCACCTAAAATTATAAGATCTCATGATGCCTACAAGAGGCATGTGTCCCCAGTCGGAGCCACTAATGGAACACTAAAAAAAAATTCCTTGGTCCATGTTAAAATCCTTATCCCATTTGGATATAGGGTTACTATCTGCAAAAGCTTACAATATTTTGTTGGGCCATTGACTCCCTATTGCCCATTGCTAGTTATACTAATGTATCATCAGTCATTCATTGTCACCTAGTAATTGGTCCTTCTAGCCTATGTTTAGACCTTTCTTTTTTATAAAATTGGGTAAGGATCTTTGGGCCCTTATGCCTTTTTGGATTTTATAACTTAGAGGTTTTTTAAGTTAATTATTGTCCTAGGGAGCCCTCTTCATTAGAAACGACTAATAAGAACATGCTTAAAACAAGTTTCCACTTATGTTATGATATCCTTTATTAGCTATATTTCTCATCACTGATTTATTCACCAGTTCATACTTTGAATCAGCAATAAGTGATGAACTAATATTTTCCTTTTAAAATCACTCATCGCTAATGGCTTTTAAGTTTTCAAAAGTGTAATAGCAATGAGAAATACTTCTTTCTTTATGTTCTTATCACTCATCGTGGATGGCCATAAAAAGATGAACTTGAAATGGCGACATGCGATATGATGGCTTGATCATGGATATGTTTTGAATGTAAGATCTCACATCAGTGATAAGCAATGGACATTACAAATTTTTCATCACTAATTGCTTGCAAAATGTATGAGGAGAATTAATGATGAACAAGTTCCATATTTTATAACTTCATCACTCATCATGGATTTGATTTAGAACTTGGGTTCTAAATTGGTGATAAGTGATGGATTTTCTCTAAAGGATGTTTCTTTGGCTAATGTGATATGTTCATATCAGCTATGTATTTTATGATGTTTTTTCTATGCATGTTGTACGTGTCTAAATCTGGTGTTGACACAATATCTCCCGTCGTAGATAGAATTTTAAAGAGAAAGGTTTGAATTGGAAATACGCGATGGAAGAATAAATGTGACCAAGGGTAAAGCTACAAAACTAGGGGCTAAAGAACATCAGCGGAATATTTGCAGCATTGATAGAATGAGGCAAAGAAAAATTAGATTAGCAACAAGCGATGGTCACTGCATGAAATGAGCTACATGGAAAAATCCTAAAGATTTAGCATAAATCAAAAGGAAAGCAACAAGAAGACTGAGGAACCATTGATAAAGTTTTAAAATAGGATAATCCAATGGACCGAGAATCACCACATAAATGCTTTCACCAAAAATTAGGATTAGAGATGAAGCGATGAAATGTATAAAGAAAGTTTCTCTCTTAGAAAAACTTGTCTTGTGTACTTCACCAATATTAATGAACACATGGATTAGGTTCGCGATATATGTTGATTGACATATCACAACACTTGAACTGGCATCACTTTTTTCTATGAACAAGTTGCTAAGGACATAAAAAATAAGTCTCATATCACAATGGATGTAGTTTTAAGTGCTTTAAAATCAACGGCTTAGATTCAATCTTGAGCTATAAGTTGTCAACTTTCTTGCACAAGGAGATTTCGAGTCATTAATCTTGCATGCTTCAAATTTCCTATTTAATGAAGATTACTTGAGTGATCTTCCATGTGTCATAATTCATTTTGCAATAAATGAGGGTCAAAGGCTGATAAAGAAGTGTGTGGGAATTGAGTTCTCCTAAAAAGTGTGTAGATATTCTAGGCAAGTAGGTCTGTCATGATGATTCATGAGTCTGAGGGGTTGAGTTTTTTTGAGACTAAGGGAGGTCTTGAGAATAAAAGTCGGAAACATGGAGCTCTTGATATGCCAAAAGGAAGTGTAGGATTCAGGAAATTCAAGGAGTATAGTACCAACGAAAATTACCATCCAGGAGAGAAAATAGTGTTAGAGTAATAAGTTATTATACTTAATTAGTTACATCATATTGGTTAATTAATTAAGTCACTTATCACTTTAGTTACTTAAGCTAAAGTTAGGAACATTAATAATTATTTATTAATTATTAAGTGTGCACACTAGGGTTTTTCCTTTTAGGGTTTCCTTTAAGGTTATGCATACATTGCTTTTATAAGACAAATCATTTCATGCAATTTATGAATTCTTGAATAATAATATTTTTCACCTCTTCTTGCAATATCTTTGCTTTTTTTTTAATTTTCTCTTTGATGGAAGGTTTATTGGTTTTCATGTCTGATCATGGTTTCTAACATGGCATCAGAGCCATCATATTCAACCCCTTTTCAGATTTTGGAGAGATTCAGTACAAATTTCGTTTGGTGTTCCTTGAGGGATCTGACCTTGAGCATTTTTTTAGTGCATTCTGGAGCAAAACACACACCTCCATCACATTCGCATCACCTAAAAGCCGTAAGATCGCTTGTCATTTTGCTCAAATCCGAGCAGTTGCAATGAGAGGCAAAAAATTTTTAAGGGCACATAGATCCATACAGATCTGGGCCCTATCTGTCTCAATTTTTTGTGCACGTTGGTACATGGATTATTTTATTGGTTTTAAAAATTTTCCATAAAAAAAATTTAGGGTTTTTTTTTCTTACCTAAAAATAAAGTAAAAATTATTATCTTTTTTGCTTTTCAATTTTTTTGAAAAAAAAAAAAAAAGTTTTTGAGCATACGTAGGGTAATGCACCATACCCTAGCATACTGCACAACCATCGAACCCTTCTTGCTTTATTGGTTGCCTTAATAACTACCGGTAGTGGGTAAGACCCTACTAATGGCTATTAAGAGCCAGCCGACAGACAAATAGTGATGGCGATTCCACCCCTCGTTGGTGGATCCATCTACCAATAGTCAGCTCCTTCAAACAACTGGTGCATACAAAAAAAAAATTGGTAACCTTGGTTCTACCGTCACACATGTAAATCCGGCGGTAGGGGAACCTTTTGATTCCATGAGAATATTCTTCAGATGACAGTCAAATTTTTTTGTAGGGGGGTTCTTTTTTGCCCCAATGGCCTCCAGGATGTCAAATATAAGCTTGTTTGTCACTGACACTAGCATGACATCATCATACGACCGAACCTCTTTGCCCCCTCCTACCCTTGATTTGCATTCAAGGAGCAATTTTTTTTGTTTCTGGCATAACTTGGGCATACGGTATTGAAATTGGGTAAACAAGATATCACTGAAAAGATGGTTTTGAGCACTATCTTGTGGTGCAGTTTATTTTCTGTTTAGCTGCATTTATTGTTGTTTGAAGTTAGATGTTCGTTTATGGCTTTCGAGCTCATAATTTTTTGCCACAACCTCTGATTTTTTCCATCTTTGCGGCATTGGAAAGGTATTGAGGAGATCTATGTTGTTTTCCATACACATTTTTCTGTATTTTTCACAGGTTGATCATTATTCAAGATTTGGCCCAATGGGTATTTTGGAGATTACTTGGATGTTTTGGCAGTTGGAAGGGTGAAACTTGAATCTTTGCACTTCATTTCAGTATCACATCATTTTATCATCTATTGTTGCTTTATAGATTCCATGGTTGTTCCAGTTTGTGAGTTTTCCAGTGTTCTATGGCATCGGGTCTAATGTTGCATTATTATGATTTCTCTTTGGTTTCTTGTAGATAGAAGTATCTTTCCTTGCTTTCCAGATTTTGGTTCCAGTGTTACTCCACAGTGTTCTTCCAATGCTTCCTTGTAGCAGTCATCTCATTGTAGGGGGGTTTGTCCCACTAGGTTTTCCTTCTCTACCTCATTATTGCATTTGTACATGGTTACCTGATTAAGCTTTGTTGTCGAGACCCATTCATACTTTCATGCATCTTTTACTTAGTGTTTTAGCTACTTCCTGAGTTCATATTAAGGGGGGTTGTTAAAGTAATAAGTTATTATACTTAATTAATTACACCATATTGGTTAATTAATTAAGTCACTTATCACTTTAGTTACTTAAGCTAAACTTAGGCGCATTAATAATTATTTATTAAATATTAAGTGTGCACACTAGGGTTTCTTTTAGGGTTATGCATACATTTCTTTTATAAAGAAAATCATCTCATGTAATTTATGAATTCTTGAATAACATAATATTTTGCACATCTTCTTGTAATAGCTTTATTTTTTTATTTTCTCTTTTGTGGAAGGTTTTTTGGTTTCCATGTTTGATCTTGGTTTCTAACAGATAGTTTCAGAAGAATTAGTCAAACTCAAAGAGAAGAGGATGGTGAACTATAAAAAGAGGGCATGGATAGAGAGTGAGCATTGTAAGGCCTATCCAAAGGAATGCAATTCTCCAAGTGAGGTTTTCTATAACCCTTCTTACAGTGAGGGTGATTATTATCCCCTCTCCCTAGTACTATCGATGAATCCTGATGAAGAGGTGGTGACAGTTTCTCCAATCCCACCATGAGCAAAATGTGGGTGAATATCCTTTGGGACTGATGACTCAGAGTGATGATCACACTTTTTTTTTATTTTTGATGAAACCATGCCCTTTTTGTTAGGATTTTCCTATTCAACACTCATGTGATTTTTTGTTTCATGTGTTGAGGTGGAATGTTTTTGGGTTGGTATGTAGGAGAAGTGTCAAACTAGATAGCCTTGGCAGTGTGTATATTGTATCTTGACGATATACAATTTTATGTTGGAGCTGCTATAGGAGAATCTTCTTTGGTCAACAAGGATGAGGGTTCAACACGGTTACAATAAAATCTTCCTTTCAGGGAGTGAGCATGTCTTCATTCAGGGAATGTGAAATGTAGTCTTTTACTCTTCCATTTTCCTCAAATGATTACATCTAACAAACTAGGAATATCTCAAATTCTTGTACACATGAAATAAAATGTGAATGTAATTAAGCCTAATTCTTATTGCTCCATTATTCGATAAAAGGGATTTTAGGGCTTATTATAGAGGTCGGATTCTGAAGTCTTAGTAGAGTTCTAGGGAAATGCTAAGTTAAAAAAAAGGGAACTTAGAATACAATTTTGAAGTAGGCCAATAGTTTATCTTGGGTAAGCAATCATGTAAGTAAAGATCTTAAATGAGTTTTATAGAAATTACTGATATTGAAACAAATATCAGTCAAGAAATATATACTCTCCTATGTGTGTTTTTTATGAAGTTACGAATGAGAAATACTAATGGTATTTTCACTTGTCTTCAAATATTTCATTTGAATGTATTACTCTGTTTTCAGCTTTAATTCGAGGAATTAATTAAAGTGCTTGAATAGGGTTATAAACTTTGTAAGGAATGGCTTAGGATTGCTAAGAAATGAATGTTTCTTGCGCAGTGAGTTTTCATAAATGCAAAGTGATACAAAAATAGTCTATTTCTCCCTTAAATGAGTAATTTGTAAATTACTGATCCTCTTGTGTACTTGACTTCGTTGCTCCAATTGATTAGACATTGGTCATTTTGTTAGAAAATCTTGCATAAGATGAATAAGTAGTGTTCCTGGCTCTAGACTTATGAGATGAACAATACTCAAATAGAATATCTCCAAAGGTAGTAGAAGTGGAATTAATCTCAATTACTAGTAGATAATTAATCCTTCATTTGAAAATCTACCAAATCTTCAATGAAATTGATTTTATCTGCTACGAAAGGAATTAATCTATCTATCAATGTGTTACTAATTGACTATATTGCACGAAAGTGCAATTGGTATTACCCTCCTAGGTTTCATAGATCCTGAAGTGAAGGAGTATGGACTTTAAAATCCTATGCTCGTTGTATTGGTCACTAACCTAACAATTCTTCATCATACGAGTTGGCTACTTCATAGAGGATTGTTTGGTTCTATTGGAAAAATCACCAAGTCATTGAAAAATGTTAGCCATAGTATGACCGTGTCCTCTTCAATGAACCTCCTAAGGTTGCTCGTGGTTGGAATGTCTCCACCATTTGCAGTATTTGCTACTACCTCCCCTAGGCTGTTTAGGTACTTCTTTGGAAAAATTTCCTTGACAAAACATAGAATCAACTACTTGGGAACTCCAATATCCAGCATGGAGGCAATTAAATGTGAGCACATGTCAGTGTTAACTCGATATTTGTCCTCATATTTGAGGAAATCCCATCTCAAAACCCATTTCATGGCTATGATAGCCAGTGAGTCTTTGTTCTTCATCATCCTTTTCAAATTCCTAGTTGAAATCTCACCTAAAAGGGATGTTTGAGACTTATGACATACTTTCCTAATTGGGGTATTCATGTTGGTAGACGCTCTATCACTACCTTAAAATGACTTGTGCAAACTTCCTAGCTCTAGCCTATGGAAACACTATGCAACTGTTGATGCTAAACTGCTAAGCCAGTTACCTTTTATCGACTTTGTTCAAATCACTAAGTGCAATTTTGCTACTACTTAGGTGCCTATTTATAGAAAAAGTGAGGAAATGCATGGTGGTTTTCTTACTATAAACATGATGTTAATCAAACTGTACCAACTTGAAAGCCATGCCAGAGCTTTCTCGAATTTCCCACCCAGTTGTGCTATAAAGTATGGCTTGCTTCCTGTAAAACTAATAAGGACTAATTAATTAACCTAAGCTAGTGGCAGCAATTGATGGTATTATGCATGACTAAATACTGAGGTGTTGTTCTCCATGTGTTTTTCTTATTCCAAGTCAAAGCTCTTATCTTTTCAAACATTGATTGCATCTTTGGCTTAATCATTCCTTTTGGGATATTAATTTCCAACACATACAAATGCTTAAGTTGCTAGCAAAGCATCAGCTCAAGTTCCACGAAAAATGCACTGTACAATATAGTTATTAATTGTAATTATAAATTCTTGTTATTTTAAAATGGCAAGTGATTCATTTCACACAAGCCAAAAGGTTGGGAGTACATGCTGAATTAAATGAAAAAAAGGTAACTCTCATCTACTACCTTGAGAAAAGATAACTAAGTATTGCATCTAAAAGGTTTAAGGACTTAAACATTTTTTTTTCAAATACGCTACTTATAGCGAAAGCAATTTCTAGTGCATAACCGAAGCTGAGTAAAATTCTAGAGAGGTCCAACCTAAGCAGAAATTTCCCACAAACAAAAAATGGTAGAAATTTCAAGCCAAGAAGCAAAGAAAGAGGCAAGACAAATCGTATTTAAAGCTATGCGAGGGGTACCAACTATCAATGTCTTTGAAAACATTTCTTATGCCATGTTGGGTATTCTAGGCAAGCCAAAGTGGGAAAACACACTGGAACTGGAGAAGCCCAAAAGCTATAGAAACTAGACCCTAATCCAGGAGGACTAGGATAATATTCATGATCCCATTCTTGCAAAGAACTCTAAGGGATTGAGGGAAGCAACCCGCAAAAGAGTGAAGGTATCCAAAAATATAATGTTGACGTAAGAGAAAGTATGATTCGGTAGGCTTCCATAATATATGGTCCCATTTGTGTATTATTGCAAAAAATTAGTCAATGTGGCCATCAAACATTTCAACCCAATCACCAACACTATCAAGGGCCGAACTCTATTAGTTAATATTACCTTGGGAGCTATTCGGAATATGTTGTGTATTCCTAATCATACACAAAGAAATATGAAAATAGAGACATGTTGACTTCTACAAATCATATATGGAACACAAGGGATAAGTCTATGGAGTTTTATAACAAATAAACCCAAAGGATTGAAGTAGATTAGTGGAAGCCACCAAGGATTCTAGTGCAACATGGTGCTTTCGACACAGACTTGCAAGATTCCTTTTCAATGATGGCATTTTTTTGCGGTCTAGACACTAACAAAGAGGTGCATGTGTTTCAATTAGGCCTGGGTTTCCAGTTTTGCAGGCAACAATCTTACATTTGATATAATTTTGTAGAATACCTTTCAAAGGAGATGATAGGGAAAATTAACAATTACCAAGCTGAATGTAAGTTCAAGTTTCCTTCCTATCTCACCCATATGTTTTTGCATCAAAACCCCTATTTCTTTGATAAATGTGTGAAGCTATCTATTTTTTATGAAAGAAACAGAAGAAATCTAGTTTCTATCTAGACTCCTCTCCTCTCTTCCACTTTCAACTATTATACTTTTTTGGATTATTTCTTGACTCTGTTCTTACAAGATTTGGAAGGAGAGGATGGTATGAATTGGCTCACTTTGACGTAGACAAAGTATATGTTGAACTTCATTCCCATGTGTGACTAGTTTTTCAGAGCAGATTTAACATTCATTTGGATGTGAGGTTTCACCATGGAACCATTCCATCTCCAGACATGCATAACAAGTTGAGTGCATGCCCTTGAATTGTTCCAAAAGTTTTGCATTATTGATCCTAACTTCTGCATAGGAAAAGCAAAGAGGAAGAGCTTGTTCATTTGTCTGATAAGCTTCCAGATAGTTGCCATGAAAAAGAAAAAGGAGGTGCACTCACTATTGCAAGATAAGATGGCTCATCTAGGGTTGGTAATGATCTGTGACAAATGGAATTACAACCCCTTCAATGATCTAAATAACGAGCATATCAAAGTAACTCACAATTCTTGGCCTTATTGGGAAAAGAGGCACAACTCACTAGAGGATGAAGATAAATTATTGGTTGACCTAATCCACATTCCTGCAGAAGACATACCATCATGGAATAAGTTCTATTTCATTGCAGTGGATTATAATGAGAATTACAAGATGGGAGCCACCAGGTGTTCAACGAGTTAAGAAAAGAACAAGAATGGAGTATAGAAAGGATCAAATCCTTTTGGGTATATCACCAATATACAAAAAAACTGGATGCCCTTTATAATAATGTGTTGGATGATGAACAGTTTGACACACTTTAGGATGATGAGCATCCTACTTCCAACTCAAGCGCTAGCAGAGGAAATGACTCTCATGAAGAAGAAGAGTAGGTGTAGGAGGAATCTGGGACACCGTTGTCCTCTGCTTAGCAAAGGAAAAGGTCCGTAGAAAACCTACCTAGATGTCACTTCAAATGTGTGACTTAATATATCAAGAGCCTCACAAACACTCACCTGAGCTTTGAAAGCAACAAGAAGGTCCCAACAACAATAGCCAGAGATTATAGAGATGGGAGACTCCTTTTCCCCTAAATGAAAATGCATGGAAGCTATTATGGGAGAAGGTTCACAAGAATCTGCCGCAAGCCAAAAGTTTGAAGTAAGCAAGGAGCTAGCAATGGGAAGAGCATCACCACCATCTAGTCAACAGGTAATGTTTTCTCCTCTTCTTGCTTCTCAATATTTAGTATCCTCTATTCTTTTCGTAACGCCTCTTACTACAAGTGTTGGCCCTACCTTCTTTGCCTCTACCACAGTATTTGTGAGAGTTTTCTCCTAGTTATCCCAAACAGGTCCATCTATCTTAACACCTTCGTGAACCCTAACACCATCCATTGTTGTCCAATCTCTCCTCACCTCTCTTTCTTAAGGCTCAACCAAAATTGGTACCCCTATTGCTACTGCTACCTTGGGTCTAAACCAATATACCCAGAAAATAGGCTCTACAATGACAACCCTATCACCGTAGAAACCAATGAGACCTTCCACTCGTTTGCAAACTGAACTTTGGTAAGTCCCTTATTTCTCCCCATAGACTGTTACTCTCCATTAGAGAAAAATGCAAGGGCCTGCTACACTTACATTCCCTTTTCCATACATTCTAGTGCACCTTTTGTAGGTGGGATAGTTTAGTTGCCATCACAATTCATAGACTAAGGAGAAGACACAAAAAAAGCACGAGATCTTAGAATGCAAAAGAAAAAGGCTAAGGAGGACCAAAAAGATGCAAAATTGAAGGTATATACTATGTACAATGAGGTGCATCAAATGCTGAATGTTTCCACCATGTAGCTGAACACCACCAAATTGCAAGGGGAGGTGATGCCAGATGATTACAATATGTATGCTATGGGATTCAATTTGAGAGTAGCCTGACTACAAGACAAGGTAGAACTCATGGAGGAAATGCATCTAGTGGTGACGACTAACTTCCTCCACTCTGGCCATTAGTTGAATAGAAGAGAGGAGTTGTTGAAGCTTGTGAAGGAAACAATCAGTTTCTTGGAGATAAAGGAGAAATCGCTAGAAGCAGAAGTTGTGTGCTTATCAAAGAAAGTGTGTGCAAAAGAGTTGGAGTAGAAAAAACTCCAAGAGGAACTTAAGAAGTCCCAATCGATTGATTCCATCCTAATCAATGAGCTACAAACAATAAACTAGGAATATCATAGCCAATTGGACCTAGCGGAGTAGAATCTGTAACAAAATGATGAAGAGTTAGCATCTTAGTGTGCTCAACATGAGAAAAAATTAGAAAAGAATAAGATAGACTTTGGCAGCTAAAAATTCCAATTAGAAAAAAGAGCTCTAAGAGACAAAGTCTTCTCTTGACATAGAGTTGGAAAACCATGCTTGGGCCAAGGAAAAATGGTTTATGGAGCTAAGTATCATCGAGGAGCAACTTGCATCCACAAAAAAATAGAATTACAGAATTAACAAAGGATGTTGGCTCGAAGGATACAAAGATCACCCTTCTAAAGAGCGGTCCCCAGGCCGCTACTCCACAACCCAAACTCATTCAAGTAGCTCAACAATTATACATTTCATACTGGGAAAAGGTTAAGGCCTTCTACCTAACACTACAACCAATGGTCTGATATATGTTGGAGGCAACAAGCTTGACCCAAGAGGTCCATGGTGCCATTGAGCAGTTTCCACAATTCATCACGGAAAGGGTCCTTGAAGCAAAGGATTTTCTAAATAAGCTATACATGGTCTCTGATGAAAACTTAGAAAAGGCATGGATTGAGGATCAAAATGTTACTGCCAAGAAAACAAATAAATTTATCCACTACCACTCGACCATCTTGTGTACTAATTCATGTGTAGCTAATTTGAACTGGACTATGGATAGCATGTGGAAAATTTTTTCCTAGCTAACTGAGATGGGCATGCTGTCCCTATTTCTTGAAGATGAATCAGTTGCCACAATTGAGAAAATAGCAGAGAAAATTGAAGAAAAGGAGTAGGACCCTACTGTTTTCCATATTTTTAGCTAGCCTTCTACCACAGAAGACATTGAAGGTGTCATCCATCTGGTTGCGCGGCTACTTTTCCATTGTGAGTCAAGGGCTAGTTTTCCTAAGGTGCTACCTTATAAAGAAATGGTCAACCAAAGTGGAGCACAAGAGAATATACATGATATATAAAAACCATATGAGGATGACTAGTTACCCTTATAGGAAGCCCTTTCTAAACTCTGAATCCATCATCCCATGGATGGTGCTCTAGTCTATGTACCAAAGAAAAATTTGGGAACTCCTCATTTGTAAAGAAAAATGCTCCTAATAGTCGCCAAAAGTTGTGAATATAAAATTCATCAAGCTCTTTCATATTTTTCTTTTTACTAAGTATCAACCTATGCCTCAAATGAACATTATCGACCCCTTTCAATAAATGACTGTCAACCTCCGCCACATGTCTGCTCAGCACTCTCCTAAGGAATTCTCTCCTTTTCTCTTCTATCGGGCCCCGCTATGCTCCCACGTGTCTTTGTCGTGGGCTATTTTTTAACTACTTCCCTTCACTTCCTTGTTGGGCCCCACCCACGTGCCATGTAGCTCCCATTTGCATAAATATTTGGTGGGTCCCACAAGCGTCATCTATAGTAAACATTACTGTTATGTGTCATCCCAACACAAGCTTTCAACAAAGGAAGGGGAGAATGAACCATAGGTTACACCATGCTACCATCTGTCTCCTTGTGGATGCTTCTTCAACACAAAGAATGGAGCAAGCTATGGGTTGCGATATGATGTCATGTGTTCTAACTACCTATACTAGGTGGAAAAACTTGTTTGTTCTGGACTTTTTCGGGACCACTGCTATCATTCGCAAAGGATGCACCTAGATGGGGGCCGACCAAATGCTATGGCCTGAATATTTTTCTATTGCAATAGCCAAGGGAATCATTGCTATTGCATCATTTCTTAGGATTCCAAATCTTCTCAGTTACTGCTCACCAGGTGGTGGGAATGTTGGCTATATATACTACTCTTTGCTTCTGAAGAGGGGTTCAGGGTTAGAGGTTAAATTTTTTTACGAGTTCCCAGTTTTCAAGAATTATAGAATTTTAGAGACACTAGGCCTTTTTATCGTTATTATATTATTGCAAAAAGACTTACAGACCATGCCATTGTTTGGCCTTTCTATTTTTCTCAAGCTATTTTATTAACTTTATACTGTTCCATTATTGTTTGAATGGTTCATTTCTAGAACTTCTATAATTTGAATGCAAATTTGCTGGTTTAGATCATGTCTTTGACTCCTCTTTTTAGTGAATGGGTGTGAAAATTATTTTATGTCATTTAATGTGCTTTTGATGCTTCAATATTTATTTTCTATCATTCTAGGACATAGTAGATTGCCAAATGGGCTCTTAGATTATATCCAAAAGATAGGTTTATCGTTCCTTTTATCTAAATTCTAGTGCATCACCTTATTTAGATTGTTTATTTTTATATATGCTTCCTTTTCCCATTCCAAAAAACTAATTACAAAAGAAGTCAACTCCTTTAAAAATCTAGAGGTTAATCAGTTTAGTGCAATATGTCCCCCATAAACAGAGTTTCCCAAAAAGGGTTGTTACCTTGGCAATTTTCGGCATCAACAGTTTTATTTCTATCAAGGTTTAATTACCAAACTAGGGGTTTGACCAAGGCAAACCCCCCATAAGAAAATCAAGTCTATATTATGTTTTGTAGGTATTTTTGCAGACTTGGATCCAGAAATCAATCAAGAAGGATAGAGAAAACTAAGAAGTGAAGATCTAA
This sequence comes from Sequoia sempervirens, assembly GCA_007258455.2. Taxonomy (NCBI): domain Eukaryota; kingdom Viridiplantae; phylum Streptophyta; class Pinopsida; order Cupressales; family Cupressaceae; genus Sequoia; species Sequoia sempervirens. Next base: position 95,408,260 of record VDFB02373365.1, read on the forward strand.
ACTTTTAATTCTCAAAAAAGTAGAATGGGACTGATTCACCAAGAGTGGCGAATGAGTCCCACTGTAGGTTTATTCCAAAGGTTTTTGTAGATTTAGATACCTTTTTTTTCTAAAACTTGTTCTTGTGTAGAAACCTAGAATTGGGACTGATTTTCCCAGAATGGTGAATAGTCATAGTAGGTCAAAAAGTCTAAATTTTTAGTGTTTTATACCTTCTTCTATTTATCTTTAGGTTTTTAGGTGCACACATTCTAGCTTGCATATTTATGTTTTGTTTTACTTGCATTTCTAGGTCATTTAAATCAAGATTGCATCATATTAGGGTTTTTCATTTTATCTTGTATTTCATTTTCTTTTCCAAGTCTAAACTTTGTGGTGAACCCCTCATTAGTGTACATTCATCTCCTAGGATAGCCCTACAACAAGATCTCATTCTCTTTTGCATTGAGATCTCTAGGGTTATCCTTGAGTGAAATTAAGGAGAAGGAAAGTGGGTTGTTCTATGTCCTAAACCAAATGCAACAATCCACCTAAGAATAATGTATTACAATAATCAAGTAATAGTACCATTGCTAATACATACAATACTCAAAACAATCCACAACCAAAACAACCAACTCCAACAACCTTACCTTTGCCTAATCCCATTTTTCCAGAGTGAGCTCCTTGTTTTTCCTTGGAATAATGGGAAGGAGTATGATCTTGTTGAACTTAAGAATACTCCCATGAAAATATCCCTATGTGATTTGATTCAAAACTCTTCTAATAATCACACTATGCTTCAAAAATCCTTACAACAAGTTGTAATCCCTCATTATACAAATGCAAACGATGTGACAACTCTAATACAAGGAATGAATACAGTTTATTTAGACATTACCTTTCATCAACATGAGCTCACTCCCTTGGAAATGAGAAAGAAAAATGATGCCTTCATGATAATAGCCAAATTCAATAGAATAGGAATGAAAATAACCCTTGTTGATAATGGCTCAACCCTTAATATGTGTAGTGTGAACCTCTTAGATAGATTGTACATTGATAAATAAAAAATTGAACCTAATTCCTTATCAATTCAAGGATTTGAAAATGTAGGAAAGTAACTGCTCAGTGTGATTACTTTACCTACTATAGTCAGAAAGGCTACTTTACCAACTCCTATTCATGTTATGCCTCATGAATTTTCGTACAATGTTCTTTTAAGAAGACCATGGATTCATGAGATGCATGTAGTGCCTTCGAATCTTCACCATGTCATGAAGTATGTATATAACAACAAGGTATACCAAGTTGAAATAGACCCCAAGCCTGAAAGTTGCTTGCAAGTTGAAAAATGAAAAACAAGTCCTCTAAGCACATTAATTCTGACATAAAAAAATAGAACCTATGGAAGAGGAAAAACAAGAAATGGAAACAGTGTCAAAGTTATTAGATGATGATTGGGGATCCTTGGAATTCACACCTTCATTTATGGGAGAATACATAATCACAAGAAAGGAGGATGAAAAAAAAAGAAACCAATGGTCATGTCAACACATAGCTTAGAAGAAAACTCACAAGCATCTACCTCATCTACCCTTGAAGATCACACAAGCTACACAACACAACTCGATGAGATATTATCAACAACCACCAAACCCAAAAGAAATGGAAAGATTTTATGGGAGAGGTTATGAAGTTATGAAGCAAATGGGTTATAGTGGAAAATGATGTGGAAAGAAAGAACAAGGCATCTATGTTCCTGTGGAACCTAACATGCAAGAAATGAAAAGTGATTTGGGATACTTCCCTTCTAAGATAATGCAAGCAAACAAGAGACCTTCGTTAAACATCAACACCATATGTATAAACTGAACATACATCTTACCTTGAAGATGATGAAGCCTTGAAACAAATGCTAGGAGTTTATGATAAACCATCTACTCCTCTTCAAAATAAAAAAGGTTACATGTGCTATGATTAGCACCAAAAAAAATGATGAAGACAATAAAAATGATAAGATGGACATGAGTAATGAAGAATACAACCATGAATTTCCAAAACCAAGTGCACTCCCTTTAGGAGGTACAGTGGATATAGCAATGGACATTAATGATAATGAGAAAGTGATCAAGATAGGGAAGTTCCTTGATGATGAAGAATAAGAGGATACTGCAACTTTGCTTCATGAATTTCCTAAACTTTTTACTTGGACTTATTCAGATATGTCAGGAATTGATCCTAAGATTGTAACACACAATATAGTCCTCACTGAAAATACTAAGCCCATTAGACAAAATATTCAAGAAATGAATCCTAAGATATCATTTATAGTTAAGGGATAAATTGAAAATATTTTTGAGGTTGGTTTCATAAAACCTATAGGTTATTCTCCTTGGATCTCAAACATTGTCGTAGTCACAAAACCTAACAATCGTATTAGGATGTGTATGGATTTTTGTGATCTGAATAAAGTATCTTTAAAATATTACTTTCCCCCTCCTAATATTGACATAATAGTACACTCAACTACAAGAAATGCTTTGTTGTCATTCATGGATGGATTTTCTAGGTACAATCAAATTTTTATTAACCCTCAAGATCAGTACAAAACAACATTTACAATTGTTTGGGGAACATTTTGTTGGTTCATGATGCCTTTTGGATTAAAGAATGCAGGCACAACATATCAATGAGCTATGAAATTGATATTTCATGATTACATACATAATATTTTAAAAGACTATGTTGGTGATATTCTCACAAAATATTTTAACAAGACAAGGCAATGTAAATGTCCTTTGGAAATTTTTTGAGTGAATGCAAAAATACAACATGAGATTGAATCCAAAAAAGTGTCTTTGGTGTAGATAGCAGAAAAAATTTAGGGTTTATCATATCTGATAGAGGCATAGAGGTGGACACAAAGAAAAATGATGTTGTCATTAACATGTCACCTCCTAGGAACATATCTCAATTATGTACCTTACAAGGAAGAATCCAAGCTATCCGTCATTTTGTAGCATCATTAGTAGATCAAAAATTACCATTTACACATCTCCTCATGAAAGATGTGCATTTTGGTTGGAATGAAGATTGTATACATCCTTTTGAAAGTTTGAAAGATTATCTTGTCACTCCACCTGTTTTACAACCCACTATGCAAAACAAACCATTTATCCTTTATACATCTGCATCAACCCATGCTCTTGTAGCATTGTTGGCTCAAAAAGATAAAAATGGTAAAGAACATCCTATTTATTATATTGGCCAAACCTTGATTGACTATGAAAGGAGTTACACAACAATAGAAAAACAATGTTTGGTTCTTGTATTTGCTACTAGTAAGTTGCAACATTACTTGTTGAATGTTGAAATACATGTGATGACAAAATTTGACCCTTTAAGACTTATCTTCACAAAAAAAAAATTATAAGGATGCTTAGCTAAGTGGGTGATGTTGTTAAATGAGTTTGACCTTAAATTTGTTTCACAAAAATCAATCAAGGGCCAAGCCTTGACTGACCAACTAGCTGATGCTCCTTCTCCTTTAGTGTGACCTAGTAATGACTCTTTTGACCCCAATGATAATGTGTTGACACTTGAAGATAATACATAGGAATTATTTTTTAATAGATCTAAGTGTAGAGTTGGCTCTAATGCGAGGGTTATAATAATATTTCCTATGAGGGACCCTATTCCCTTATCATAATGGTTAAATTTCCTATGTGAAAACAACACTACCAAATATGAAGCATTACTCGCTGGATTGTGCGTTGCTTTAATTATGGGCACTTGAGACATCAAAATATTTGATGATTCAGAATCGGTCATTAAATAAATAAATGGAACATATCAAGAAAAGCATGACAAATTGTTAAAATACAAGGTGTGGACAATGATTTTGGATTGCCCAATTGCTTTAGCTCCTTCTAGGATTTTCACCTAAAACGAGAAAAGAATGGGGTCCAAAATGAAAATCTCTACACTCAATATTAATGTAAATGAGTTGTAATATGTCTAATTATGATGTACTAATGCATTGATCTGAAAATAAAATTATTTAATGGTGCAAAACCTAAGAAATGCAAAGTTCTAGAAAACACACTATGATATGTAAAAACACCTAAAAATGCACGTAAATGATGAAATAACTGAACAAAATTGGACAGTTACACCTGGAATCTGAAATTTGATGTGGAGAGATTCTAGAATCCTAAAAAAATTGAATGAAAATATTGATTGGGACACTTACGCTAGGCTAAGCAACTTAGTCCTAGTTTTGGAAAAATTGCTCAGAAACCCATTCCAGCCAAATGGGTATCCAAATCTACAAAAACCTTTGAAAAAGAGGTCTAGTGGGACTAATTCACCACTGTTGGTGACTTAGTACACTTCCTAATTTTTGAAAAATTGAAAATGGAAATGGAAGCCCTCGGTCTGTAGTTCAATTCCCTACAGGTGTCGGCTTCTGAAACTCTTTTCTCCAGGGCTGAAAGTGACCTTTTGTTGATATTTTAGCTTGTTCAACAAGGAGATGTCTTCAAAAATTCTTCAACCTTATCTTCAATGATATTCAAACCCTCAAAGTGTCTAAATCTATAAACACACAATGAAAGAGAAAGAAATGGTGAATGTTAGGGCAATGGGGTTTGCCTTGGTCAAACCCCTTTTTAGGTAATTAAACAAAATGAAGAAAGAATGTAATGAAACATGTAACAATGGATTTAATACCTTTCCATGATGTTTGATCTTGAGTTTCTGCAGAAAACATGAAGAATCTACCCTTGAATGTGTTTGGAAGTTATCTTAATGACTTACAATGATAAAACCCTAGCTTGCTTGACTTGAGAACATGATGGATGGTAGATGAATGATGATGAGTTATGAATTAGGTCTTGAATGAGATGGAAAATCCTATATTTATACACAATTATGCCCTAATTCTTGAAAATGCCTCATCACAGGCCAACCTTAGGTCTTAAGGAATAAAAACCCAAAAGAAATTTTATTTTATTTTGATTTTTGAGCCAAATGAGACTAAGTCGTCACCAATGGAGACTTAGTCCACCTAGTAATTTTTAAGTGGATTTGAAGAATTGTGATAATTTAAATAATGTTTATTGGGTTCTTCTTCAACAAGATAGTTAAGTAAGGCTTGTATGTGTATAAAGGGGCCATTTAAAGCATAAGAAAGGTGTAAATATTGATGAAAAGCCTAGGAGAGTGTGAAATTTTGTTACAAGACTTTACAACACTTTGAAATAAGTCTTGGTGAGCTTATTTAGGTGAATTATGATATTATGGCCCTAGAAAAGTGTGAAGATGTGGTAGAACACCTTACAACACCTTTACAAGACATCAATAAATGCATTTTATTCAATTTGCAAGGACCCAAGACGTAATCTTGATGTATAAGACACCCCACAACACCAAATCAAGGCCTCATTAAGTCCAATTTGTCATCAATTAATCCCAAATCAAGCAAGAAAAAATGGATACTTTGTTTGCATCCACCGTTAGCCCCCACTTTGGTGAGACAATGAACTTACTTCAAACTCATGCTCAAGTAGCCATGATTCAAGAGGATTCCAATGTACCAATATGGATGAAAAAGAATGAAAAAGATCAAAGAAGGTTGTGCAAGCCCCCAGGATTGAAGATCCTATGTCAAGCTAACATAAGCACAAGAAGACACAAGCAAGGTTTATAATATGCAACAAGACAAGATACATGATCATACAATTGAAAGAACTAGAAGGGAATGAAAATCGGGGGGATCAAGCTTCAACCATTTTTCCAACACATTGTGGATAAGATCTAGGCCATTTGTTTAGAAAGAAAATGCATACTCACTTTGGGGCAATAGAATACTTAGCTATCCATCCGGTGATAAGTCCTAAGAGTATACTCACTTTGGGGCCACAAAACTTCTAGTTGTTTGCAGGGTGAGAAAGCTCAAAAGGTGAGACAAATACGACCAAATGTGCTCACAAACACATAGGTGGATATGGGGAAAATTCATGCCTTGGAATGGGCTTCCCACTCAACCATACGAAAATTATACCTCCTAATTACTTTAATAAGGTGCCACAATGAAAATTATTTTTGAGCTCTATGTGGTAAGGAAAACTTTGTATGCTTGACAATCATAGACATTATAAATGCAAAATAGTGTAAGGAATGTTCAAAGGAATTTTTCTTAGTTCGTGGAAGTTCTCATCTTAGGGAACATTGTGCCTAATGTTTCCAAGAGAGGAAAAGTGTAGATGGTCTCATCTTGTCTCCAAGAGAGGACAAGAAAAAGAAAATTGCACAATGAAATTTGAGTGTCGATGTATGCCCCCACTTTAAAGCGGCTGATAACACCATTACTATGAGCAATTTCTTTAAAGTAGAAGAAGGAGACATGAGAGCTTACTTAGAAAGCCCTATCTCAAGTCATATGTTTCTAATAAGCTATGCCATGAAAAAGGAAGTATGTCATGTGCGATCCAACTTAAGGCATGTCATCCACATTCCAAGCTTGCTCTTATATGTTTATGAAAGGTTAATGGCTAGCCAAAGGATGCAACAACATATGACATATGAGGGAAATGCTACTTAACCCCTTTCCCCCACTTAGTGCAAGAAAAAGGTGAGCCGAAATGATTAATGAAATACATGCTAGAGTGAAAATTGATATCAATTAGAGGAATTGGGTGCCCCCACATAAGGAAGAACACCAAAATCCTAAAGATGTTGGATCTTACTACTCAAAGCCTTACATTTATTAGTATAATGATAATGAATTCTATGATAGGCACAAAATGAAGTCTTGTAATTGCATTTATTTTGATTTTGTGGAGGGAGGGTTATCAAGTGATCTTGGAGGAGTCTCGAAAAGATACCCTCTTGATCAATGGGAGAAGTTGGTCCTGTAGATTTTGACAAAAATGTTTCTTGCCTAATACAGGATGTCATACTTATGCAAGATTTTTGAGATTGTGATATTTTGTTTTCTCCTTTATAGGAGGGTGTAAACTCTAACAAGTTCAATTCATTAGTTTTATGCATGATGACATTAACATTAAGCGAAGAGTTCTTTGTTTGTTTGATTTCTTACAAAGGAGAGTGATCAAGACTACTAGTGTCAATCTATTTAGGATTCACTATGGTTAGAGTTAGCTTTGATGAATTGTTTGTGATGGTGTTGATATTGAGTGAAGGATTGATTACTTCTACCAGAAGACAATAACCAAGAGTGTGAGTTGTTTGTTGTGTGACAGGATCTATAGGGTTTCAGATACCTTGTTCATGAGCACTACATCCTTTTCCACTGTATCCAAGTTGTTTCATAAGCTCATAACCTTGTCCATAAAGCTTTTTCATTGCTTTTGAATTAGGTGGTTGTTCGTTGTTGTGTTCATCAAAGATTATTGTGTAATTTGTTGGATTTTGTTCTAGAGTGATTGAGGCAGATGCATTCAAAAGGTCTTTTGAGTTGACTTGACTACTTTTTCATGTGCCTTATTAGAATCTTTGTTTATGATCTTGTAATTTCCCATGAATGAATGTGAAATATAGGGGACCCCAATCATATTCTAATAGCATTGTGACTTTTTCAATGTGTTTTTGTTTATCATTTTATTGCATAGGTTCCACTTGCATGGTTGGTGGTAAGGTGTTCAAGGGGTTCTCTTTCTTCTGTTCAAGTTGCAAGACACTATAAGGCTCATGATCAGTGTAAACTATGTGGTATGTGTTATCATAAACATATTTCATTTTATGATGAAGAGTTGAAGGCAAAGCATTCATCTCATGAATCCACAACCTACCTAAAAGAAGATTATATGAAATATTATGAGGAATTATGTGGTTTGGTGTTTACAATGTGGGCACTCCAACTATAATAGGTAAAGTAATCACACCAAACAGTTTCTTTTCTTCATTCTTAAAGCCCTTAATAGACAAAAATTCAAGTAGAACTTTTTGATTTATCCACACAAAGCCTATCCAAGAGGTTTACACTACAGACATTAAGGTTTGAACCATTGTCAACAAGGGTACACTCTTTATCCCTATCATATTGTATTAAGCTATGATCATGAGAGCTTCATTTTTTTTTACACTTCTGAAGAGGGGAGTTCACTTTGGTGGAAAACAATGTTAGCGTTCAATCCTTGAATTATGGCTATGTCATTTGGTTGCACATTAGTGTAAGGAAAGATAAGGTGCGGAAAAAACTCTCCTAACGTCAAAACCTCAGGGAAGAATGTAGAGAAACTTAAGTAAATTTTACAATTACAGTCCAATTAAGATGCACTTGAAAGAGATAGCAGAAACATAGAGTTAAACATACACATATGAACACTAGATTTACATGGGAAAACCCTTACAGGAGAAAAACCCACCACACCAAGAGAAGTCACTTTGTATTACAGTAACAGAGATTACATACAGGGATCAAACTTATCTTTCTGATGTTAGTTTACAACAACATTCAAAATGATCAACCTTGTACTAGAAACAGTCAAGTTACAGTCTTCTCATAATATAATTCACACTGATACACATTGAACTATCATCCAACCATTCATCCAACTATTCATCTAACTGATCACAATCTTCCATCTTTGAGTATAACCATGATGCCCCTAGTCTGTTAAACTTCCTCTCAGTAATGGCCACAACAGTCCAACTACTAGCGGTTCCCATTTTGCTCCCTGATTGGTCGAGGACAAACCACGTAGGATGGTCAACTGGTCAAAGGCGTTAAAAATGTATTCACATGTCGGTGAGACACTAACCATGTATCCCCGATGCGACAAGACTCAACCATCGATGTCGCCAAGAGTCATTGCTATTAGCAAGAGGTTCCACTGAGTTCACAAGGTTGCATCGACCTTAGAAATCTCATCTGCGAGACACTCACTATTTGCCAAGAGATCATACTGATATCTAAAGGTTACGTAGATATCAACTTTCCCTTCGATGAGACTATCGTTACTCGCCAGGACATCACACCGATGTTCACAAGTTATTCTAAAGTGTCCAACAATCAGCATGACTTATCAAGATCATACAGTCGCCAGGAGTCATACTGACAATAGACTACCCCACAGCATCATTGAGACCAACACTCATCACCAATACTTCATACCGAAGCCTTTGTGTTACCACGAAGACTCCAAGAGTAAAGTTGTCGGCAAGACTTCTCATATCAACAATACTTCATGCCAAACATATTAGTTACTCTGATGACCACAAGTGTATAACTATTAGCGAGACTTTCCTAGTCAGTATGAGACATACCGAACGTCCAAGTCTCTCCCCGAAACTGCTTGTCGCCCAGAGTCTCTCTGATATCCGATAAGAATGGCCTATCAGCCAAATATCTCCACTCGCAGTGAGAGATATAAATTGTCACAATGATCAACATGTCACAGTGATAACACCAATCAGCAAGACATCAACAAAGTCACAGTGACCAGACCATTTCAAAAGGTTTCACATCTGCTAGTCAGCTAGACACAATGAAGTTCATACCAACTTTTCTTTTCTAAAGGTTTCAGCCTATGAGATTGAGGCACATATTTCCAACAATCTCCCACTTGATGAAGATCACACAGGCACCTCCAAAGCACAACAAAACTACTAAAATTCATGGGCACTGAGGCCCATCAAATTGGCACACCACCTGAACTTTTCTGTGCTCACTGGCTTCATCAATGCATCTGCAACATTCTCCAGAGTATCCACTTTTTCTAATGATACCTTTCCATCCTCCACCATATCTTGTACAAAATGATAATGTACATCTATATATTTCATCCTGGCATGGAAAGTAGGATTCCTTTCCAAACAAATAGCACTCTAACTATCACAGTAAATAGTTATTTACCTTGCATCAAAACCAATGTTAGAACACAAATTTTTTAACCAAACTACTTCTTTACAAGCATGTGTAGCTGCCATGTATTCAATCTTTGTGGTGGACAAAGCGACTATAGCCTGCCGCTTACTCATCCAACTCACTACACCACCATTCATCATGAAAATGTATCCATTGGTGGATCTTCTGTTGTCAATGTCCCCTACCCAATCAAAATCCACATAACCTTGAATGTTGAGAGTCCTCTATGATTCAACCAAGTTCCCATGGTAACACAAAGCATATTCTAAAGTGCCCTTCAATTATCTGAATACTCTTTTCACAACATCCCAATGTGTCCTTCTAGGATTAGCCATAAACCAACTAAGTACTCCCACTACTTGGGCAATGTCTGGCCTTGTACAGACCATTGCATACATAAGACTGCCAACCACACTAGCATAGGTTACACTAGTCATGTCCTCCATCTCAATAAGATATTTTGGATAGTTTTCAATAGATAGCTTTGTTCCCTACAAAACTGGAACAACTAGCTACTTGCAATCATTCATACATAATCTCTCTAGAACAGTCTTAACATACTTACTCTAATTGAGCCAAATTTTTCTATCCTTATTGTTCCTACTTATTTCCATTCTCATAATATACCTTGCTGCACCAAGATCTTTCATTTTGAACTTTGCAGACAACTGAGACTTAAGATCAGAAATCATTAACTTACTATTGCCTATCAACAACATATCATCAACATACAGAGCAATAATAAGCACTCAATCACTTTTAGCTTTATAATACACACAATGATCAGATGTGGATCTTACAAATCCCAAAGACAATGCAAAAGTATCAAACTTCTAGTACCACATTCTAGGAGACTGCTTTAACCCATACAAAGACTTTTTCAACTTGTAAACCAATTTTTCTTTACCTTTCTCCACAAAGTACTCAGGCTAGGACATATAGATTTCTTCTTCAAGATCACCATAAAGAAATTTTGTCTTCACATCCATCTATTTGACCTCTAAGTCATACACTGCTGCAAGTGACAAAAGAAATCTAATGGACGTTAGCTTACCTATAGGAGAAAAAATTTCCCCATAATCTATTCCCTCTAACTGGGAATAACCCTTTGCAACCAACCTTGCCTTGTATTTTTCTACACTGCCATCTAGACCTATTTTCTTCTTAAATACCGATTTACAACCCATAGCTTTTTTGCCTTCAGGCAAGGGCACTAAACTCCAAGTATCATTCTTTTCTAATGATGCCATTTCTTCATTCATGGCTTCCAACCAAGAGTTTGAATCAAACATTTTAAATGCCTCTTTCATAGTCCTAGGCTCATTAGTGCTAGAAATTAAAGCATAGGCACAAGTAAAATCTATCAAAGAGAACCCATACCTATTAGGTTACTTTCTTTCACAAGTTGACCTCCTCACTTGTTGAGGCTGAGGTTGTTGTTCTTCTTCAGAACTTTCAGAATTGTTTGAGCTCTCCTCAGTTTCAGGTACATTTTGAATTTTGAATTCCTCTTTCTCTAGTGTCAGAGGAATTACAACTACATCCTTATTGTTTTCTGAGTTTGTCTCTGACTGTAGATCCAAGGTAGAAGGCTTCAGCTCATAAAAGAATACACTTCTATTGTATAGAACCTTCTTTGTATTAGGATTCCAAAGCTTGTATCCTTTTATACCAGCACTATAGCCAATAAAAATACATTTGACAACTTTGTTCTCCAATTTATATCTTTTCTCATACGACACATGTGCATATGCCTCATAGCCAAAAACTCAAATGTGTCTTAAGGAGGGCTTCTTAACAGACCATGCTTCCAAAGGTGTTTTCTCAACAAGAGTAGAATTTGGAGAATGATTTATCAAGTAGCATGCAGTAGCAACAGCCTCAGCCCAGAACTTCTCCTCCAAGCTAGCACTACTCAGCATACTTCGTGCTCTCTCCATCACTGTCCTATTGAACCTTTCTGCAACTCCATTTTGCTACAGAGTGTAAGGTGTAGTTTTATGTCTTTTAATTCCATGATCTTTACAATACCTCTCGAAATCATCAGAACAAAATTCACTACCATTATCAGTCCTTAAACATTTTATTTTTCTTCTAGTCTAATTTTCTAAAAGATTCTTCAATTCCTTAAACCAACTGAACACTTCTGATTTACTTTTCAAAAAATAAACAAATGTTCTTCTCGAATAATCATCAATGAACGATACATAGTACCTTGACTTAGACAAAGAAGAAACATTCATTGGACCAAAAACATCAAAATGTATATAATCAAGCAAACCAAAAGATTTGAGAGGACTGGAATAAAATGAAACACGGTGCTATTTTCCATATATACAATGTTCACAGAATTCAAATTTGAGGTTACAATCTTCAAGGCCCTCAACCAGGCTTTTATTCTTCAAGGTTTTTAAACCCTTCTCACCAATGTGGCCTAACCTATGATGCCAGAGCATAGTCTTTTATGCTGGAAGTTTAACTTCCATAGAGTTTCCACTATCAGGAACTTCTTCCTCTTTTCCTCCATGAGTAGCTTTTTGTGACTTGGCAGAGACACTATTGCATTGAATAGCATGTGCATCGAGCTTATACAAGGTACCAATACAAGCACCCATTGCTAGCACCATAGAGCCTCTATTCATCTTGCAACCATTTCTAGAGAACGTGACTTGTACTCCAATATCATTCAGCATACTAACTGAAAGTAAGTTTTGAGCCAGACCTGGTATATGCATTACATCATTGATTCCCTTCACTCTTCCATTAGGGAATTGAATTCTGACTCTTCCATGACCAACAATTTCCAATGATGAATCGCTTTCCAAATACACCTTTCCACCATCGTATTTTTCATACTTCATGAGCCAGTCTCTGTGAGATGTCATGTGGAAAGATGCTCCAGAATCAATCAGCCATACATCATCTAATGCCTGTGTAGCCAAGGCTGCAATGAAGGCGTCTGCATCACTCTGAGAAGAATCATTGTTGGAAGAAATATTCTTCTTCTTCTTTTTCTCCTCTCTGCAATCCTTTCGAACATGACTAGGTTTCCCACAATTCCAACACTTCACCTTGGACTTCTTTCCAGGAGACTTTGATCTCCCCTCTGATTTTGATTTGGACTTCTTGTCCTTCTTCTTGCCTTTATCTTTCGACCTGCCTCTGACAGCAAGAGTCTCCTTCACCATCTCAAAATATTTCCTTCTCATCTCTTTTGATAACAAAGAAGCAACAACATCTTCCATCTTGAAATTGGATGTTGTAGTCCCAATAGCCATCACCAAGTGATCCCAAGAGTCTGGCAAAGAACATAATAAAAGCATACAAAGATCCTCTTCATCAATCTTCACACCAACAGATGTTAACTTTGCAAACATGTTGAATGTGTTCAAATGATCAGCTACAGACCCTCCTTCCTGCATTCTCAAAGTGTACAGCTTCTTCCTCAGTAACAGTTTATTCACCAAGGACTTCCCCTGATAAATAGATGCCAGTCTCTTCCACAAGGAAGATGTAGTCTTCATGCACATTTAGAAGAACATAGTCTACTAAACAAAGCCTTATCATCCCCTTAGACTTTCTATCTACAAGGTCCCAATCTTCTTGCTTCATGCTTGTAGGTTTTGTTCCAGACACAACAATCCAAAGTTCACGATCAACCAATAGATCTTCCTTTTTAAGTTTCCACAACTCAAAATTGATGCCATTGAATTTATCAATTTCAATCTTTCCTGATGTGCTTGCCATATTAACTTGTAATTTGAATTACCAAACTTCTACAAGACTCCCACTGAATAGAAATTGACACAAAAACCCAACGTACCCACGAGGATAACACAATTGGCTAGGCTCTAATACCACTTGTAAGGAAATCTAAGGTGTGGAAACAACTCTCCTAACATCAAAATCTTAGGGAAGAATGCAAGGAAACTCTTAAATATCACAACTATAGTCCAATTAAGATGCACTTGAAAGAGATAACAGAAACAAAGAATTAAAAATACACATATGAACACCAAATTTACGTGGGAAAACCCTTACGAGAGAAAAACCCACCACACCAAGAGAAGTCTCTTTGCATTAGAGTAATGGAGATTACATATAGGGATTAGACTTATCTTTCTGATTTCAGTTTATAGTAGCATTCACAATGATCAACCTTGTACAAGAAACATTCAAGTTACAGTCTTCTTAGAATAGAATTCACACTGATACACATTGAATTATCATCCAACCATTCATCCAACTATTCATCGAACTGATCACAATCTTCCATCTCTGAGTATAACCATGATGCCCCTGGTCTATCGAACTTCCTTTCAGTAACGGCCGCAATAGTCCAACTACTAGTGGTTCCCATTCTGCTCCCTGATTGGTTGAGGACAACCCAGGTAGGATGGTCAACCGGTCAAAGGCGTTCAAAATATATTTGCATGTCAGTGAGACACTAACCGTGTCTCCTCGATGCCACAAGATTCAAACATCGATGTCACCAAGAGTCATTGCTATCGGCAAGAGGTTCCACCGAGTTCACAAGGTTGCATTGACCTTAGCAATTTCATCGACGAGACAATCGCTACTCGCCAAGAGATCATACCAATATCCAAAGGTTATGTAGATATCAACTTTCCCTTCTGTGAGACTATCACTACTCGCTAGGACATCACACCGATGTTCACAAGTTATTCTGAAGTGTCCAACAATTGGCATGACTTATCACTTTCGCTGAGAGTTCTTATCGAAGTCTCCAAGTCACCCCAAGATCAAACAGTTGCTAGGAGTCATACCGACAATAGACTACCCCACAACATCGGTGAGACCAACACCCATCACCAAGACTTCACATTGAATCCTTTGTGTTACCACGAAGACTCCAAGAGTAAAGTTGTCGGCAAGACTTCATGCTGAAACATATGAGTTACTCTGATGACCACAAGTGTAAAACTATCGACGAGACTTTCCTTGTTGGTATGAGACATACCGAATGTCCAAGTCTCTCCCCGAAACTGCTTGTCACCCAAAGTCTCTCTAATATCCAATAAGAGTGGCTTTTCGGCCAGAGATCTCCACTCGCGGTGAGAGACAAAAACTGTCATAGCGATCAACATGTCACAGGGATAACACCAATCGGCAAGACATCAACAAAGTCACAATGACCAGACCATTTCAAAAGGTTTCACATTTGCTAGTCAGCTAGACACAATGAAGGTCATACCGACTTTTCTTTTCCAAAGGTTTCAGCTTGTGAGATTGAGGCACATATTTCCAACAATTAGAAGGGATATGAACTTGTTGTAAGGCTGTTTGAAACATAGTGTGATAGTTAGGTGAGTTCTGAAGAAGGTCTCAAAGGGATATCTTTGTGGGAGTGCTCTTTTAACAAGTTCATACTCCCTTAATCAAGGAGGAGGAGGAAAATTAGGCAAAGGTAAGGAAGTTGGGGTTCGTTTTTGTGGTTGCAAATTATTTCTAGTGTTGTATGTATGTGCAATAGTATTATGACTCAGTTGCTGCAACACATTATTTTGAGGTGGGTAGAGGGTAAACTCGGGTTTAGGTAGAGATGGAGGTTTATGTGATGGTGGGTAAAGGATGAGTTTAGGTTGTTGTTGATTTTGTTGTTTGTGTGAATGTGGGTAGAGAATTAGAGGATTCTTAGGATGTCCCACTAGGTATGTATGAGGTCCACTAATGGAAACTTGCGCATTCATAACCTCATCAGTCTTGGTTTGATGTATCTCAAATGAAGGGCAATCTAGAGTCACCTTTTTATCTAAGACATATTACTATTGTTTTCATTTTCTTGCACCATGATATTCTCTCTAGAAGGAGAGGTTTTAGGAGAACAACAAGCCAAATGTTTTTGATATCCAAAGGTTGGTTCTTCTAAAAGGACTTCATCTCAAGTAGGGGAATGAACAATGGTTGAATTGTCTTGCTTAATAAAGGTTTCGCTAGGTGAGGTGAGGAAACTAAGATACTCATGACCTGTATTGATTGTGTTTTCTAACATCAAAGTATCTTCTTCACAACTAGGAGAAATACTAGGGGAAGAACAAATGTTATTGTCATGATTACCTATGGTTATGTTGTTTTTTTTATTAATGTCTTGTCTAGTAAGAGAGGTAAAAGGAGAGAAACAACTAGGATTATCAAAACTTGTGAATTGGTTCTTTCAATACCATAATATTGTCTTCACCAAGGGGAGAGATATTAGGAGAAGAACAAGTATGATTGTTAGGAATGTCTAAAGTTGTAACCTCTATCACAAAAACATTGTCATAGGGAGGGGATATGAATTTTTTATAATTAACGTGTCTAACAATGTAAGGTACTAAAATTGCTTGAAAAAAAATGAAAAGCACTTGTAACCATGTATGCAATGTTTTAGCAATATAAACAATGTATATGGAAGGATGGAAAACATTTTTAAGAATGAAAATAATGTATATGCAAGAATGAAAAGCACTTTTAACAAACTTAAGCAAAGTTTTATGAATAGAAACATTGTGTAAGAAAAAGTGCAAAGTACTTTTAGCAATGTGACACAAAAATTTAGAAATGTAAGCATTTTTAGATCTAATGATGTTTACAAGTAATGGAAGTGATTTGAAAAATGACAACCCTAAATTTATGTTTTTGAGCTAGATGAATAAAAAAATGATCCCAAAACTTTCCAGAATTATAGTGTATGATACTAAGAGGCTTAGGATGAAAAAAAAAGAGGTTTCTAATGCTATATCAGACAATTAAGAATCTAGACTGGGACTAAGTCACCCAGACTGGTAGATTAGTCCCAGTTAGAGTTTTTTTTCAAAATTTCCAAAAGTTGTCAATGGATTTTTATGTTGTTTAGTTTGTATGGTGGAGATCTAAGATGGAGATGTAGAATTTTAGAAATTCTCAATGAAATTATATGCAATAATGCAAGCTAAATCAGCTTTTCACTAATGCAAGTTTTTGAAACTCTAGAATGCAAAAAAATGAAAAACCTCATGCAATGTGGATGCAAGGTATATCTAGGATGATAAAGGACTCCAAATCAGAAAAGAAAAGTATTCAAAATTTTGGTTTAGAAAAATGTGGACAATAATTTTGGATTGCCCAATTGCTTTATCTCCTTCTAGGGTTTTTCACCTAAAAGGAGAAAAGAATGGGGTCCAAAATGCAAATTTCTACACTCAAGATTAATATAAATGAGTTGTAATATGTCTAATTATAATGTACTAATGCATTTATCTGAAAATAAAAAGATTTAATGATGCAAAACCTAAGAAATGCAAAGTTTTGGAAAACACGCTATGATATGCAAAAACACCTAAAAATGCAGGTAAATGATGAAATAACTAAACAGAATTGGAGAGGTGCACCTAGAATCTAAAATTTGATGTGGAGAGATTCTGGAATCCTAAAAAATTGATTGAAAATGTTGACTGGGACACTAACGCTAGGTTGGGCAACTTAGTCCCAATTCTATAAAAAGTGCTCAGAAACCCGTTTTGACGAAATGGGTATCCAAATCTACAAAAACCTCTAAAAAATAGGTCCATTAGGATTAATTATCCACTTTTGACAACTTATTCCACTTCTGTATTTTTGAAATTTTGAAAGTGGAAATGAAAGCCCTTAGTCTGCACTTCAGTTCCCTACAGGGGTCTGCTTCTGAAACTCTAATTTTTGGGCCTAAAAGTGACTTTTTATTGATATTTTAGCTTGGTTAACAAGGATATTCCTTCAAAAAGTCTTCAACCTTATCTTCAATGATCTTCAAACCCTCAAGGTGTCCAAATCTACAAACACACAATGAAAGAGAAAGAAATGTTGAATGTTAGGGCATGGGGGTTTTCCTTGGTCAAACCCCTTTTTAGGTAATTAAACGAAATAAAGAAAGAATGTAATGAAGCATGCAACAATGGAGTTAATACCTTTCCATGATGTTTGATCTTGAGTTTCTGTAGCAAAACATGAAGAATCTGCCCTTGAATGTCCATGAAATCTATCTTGATGACTTACAATGATAAAACCCTTGCTTTCTTGACTTGAAAATATGATGAATGATGGATGAATGATGAGTTATGGATTAGGTCAAATGAGAGGGAAGACCTTATATTTATACACAATTATGCCCCAATTCCCAAAAATACCTCATCACAGGCTAACCCTAGGACTTAAGGAATAAAAACCCAAAAGAAATTTTATTTTATTTTGATTTTTGAGCCAAATGCCTAGACTAAGTCACCACCAATGGCTACTTAGTCCACTTGGCAATTTTTAAGTAGATTTCAAGAATTGTAATATTATTGGGTTCTTCTTCAACAAAACAACTAAGGCTTCTAAGTGTATAAAGGGTCCATTTAAAGAATAAGAAAGGGATAAATATTGATGACAAGCCTATGAAAGTGTGAAAGTTTGTTAAAAGACTTTACAACACTTTGAAATAGGTCTTGATAAGTTTATTTAGGTGAATTATGATATTATTGATGTAGGGAAGGGGTAACACAAAACCCTCTCCACTAACTTATTTTCAACACAAACGCAAATTCTCAATTCACTATGAATTTCAACACAACTATGAAAGAAACTACAACATTCAAACTTGCATTAAAATGAAAAATTTGTAGTTACAAACTAAGAAAGTATCCTTGAGACTATGGGTGCCACATATTCCCTTTACAACATCATAGAATTCATTACAAAAATCTACAACATTCCATAGAATTTATTGTGCTTCTCAAGCACTACAACCAACCCACATGCACACTCTGCCACTCCTCAACAATGGCTGCAACTTATTGAAGCATTCACACTTTGCTAGAATTTCTCCTTAGAGAAAATCCACACCCAAGTTGTGAGTTTCCTTCCCTTTCAAAACTAACTTCAAAATGTAAATGAATGATCTTTTATTGCAAACTTTCCAAATCTGTTGGAATGAAATGAACATTTCATTTCTATTCCAAAATAAAAAATCATCCTTCCCAAAAAGCCACACCCAAAAGGAGAGAATTTCTAAATTAAAATTCAGAAAAATCAAAAATCAAACTTCTCACTTGTGCAAGCAACTGGTCTCACATACACTTTACCAACAGTTTCCAAAATTAAACTCACTCATCAAAGTTTCCAATTTGATCACTTGGGCACCCATTTTGATAGTCCCTATTTTTTAGGTATTTGTGGTAGTTGAGATTTGATTTCAAATTAGAATACCAAGAATTGCCTTTAACTTGCAAAACTCCAAATTTTTAATTTTTGCACTTCCATTTCCTTTGGAACAACTACTTTTTTGGGCATAATCATTCAACATGAATTTTTAATGTAATTTAATTTCATATTACATTATTACATTAATTACAAATATTGTGGGAATCATTTATTTAAAAAAAAACAAAATTAAATTAATTTTTTTTTGGTTGATGTAGGACTGCACAAGCCCATGGATGTTCCTGCATCAAACACCCATAGTAGAAAGAAAATGCTCTATAAATGAAGCTCATGAAAATTTAGATATTCTATGTTCACACTAGATCCATTGTTCTTCCTTATTCTTCTTAAATTTCCTCTATCTATTCTTCCAACATCTTGTTTGAATTAGCTTCACTCTCCTCCAACAACTCTGCTTACCATTCTTCTCCTCTTCTTGGGTCTTAATCCACCAAAATCTAATGACCTCCACCAAATTTCCTCATCATACACATCAACACTTGCAAAATACTCTACAAATTCTATATCCAAATATGTATTGTTCAAATAGTAATCAGAATAGATTTTGTATACTTATAAAAATCTACAATTGCTACTACATGGAAATTAAAAATTTCCATTTGCATACTCTCTTCTTGCTCAACATCCTCTTCTACTTTCAGCAAAGAATGTATATAATCATTACAACTAAATTTATTCAAAATAACAATTTACCTTATTCTTGTATGTTGCACACCAACATCTTTTTTCTTATTCTTCACTGCAATATCCATCTTCTCACCTTCAATGACAAGTTTAGCAAACTCCTCTTCATGTTTGTCCATCAATTCCCCTTCAAAAAACTTGTTGATTCTTTCAATCTCTTCTTTCAACAAGAAATCATCCTCATCTTCACCAACCTGCTCATCAAACCTAGGACCATCTATGTTCACAATTTTTTATTTCAAACCTTCTTCATCCACTTGACATAATGCACTCCATTTACATGCTATTGTTGAAACTTGCATCTCATTATCTTCTCCATTTGTGTGGGCTGCCCCCACATATTCTTCGTTACTTTCAACCCCTACCAAAAGGCTGCAAAAATATTCATTTTTTATCATCTCTTTGATGTCCTCTTTCATGAGAACATTTTTCTTCGCATGTCTCTCATCCCGCACTCTTATTTCCTTAACCATATTTTCCAATACATCTACTTCAACCTTGAACTTTTCAAATTCTTCATGATATTTCCTATTTTCCAGTTCTTCCGAATATTTTTCCCAAAATAAAATTCTTATGGGCCTCCTCATGACCCATCCCATCCTCTCAACTATAGATTGCCTCATGTTCAACGATCTATCTACATGCAAATCACAGAAAAACTAGAAGTCTTGGTGCAAACTACCTCACATTCTGTACTTTTTCTACACACTCAAGAACTCCTACTCTGATACCACTAATGTAGGGAAGGGGTGAAACAAACCCTCTCCACTGACTTAATTTGAATAGAAACACAAATTCTCAATTCACTATGAATTTCAACACAAGTATGGAAGAAATTGCAACATGCAAACTTGCATTAAAATGAAAAATCTGCAATTACAAACTAATAAAGTCTCATTGAGACTATGGGCGCCACATATGCCCTTTACAATATCATAGAATTCATTACAAAAATCTGCAGCATTCCATAGAATTTATTTTTCTTTTCAAGTACTACAACCAAACTACATGCACACTTTGTCACTCCTCAACAATCGTTGCAATAAAATTACTGAAGCCTTCACACTTTGTACTACAATTTCTCCTCAAAGAAAATCCATGCCCAACTTGTGAGTTTCCTACCATTTGAAAACTAACTTCAAAATGTAAATGAATTATCTTTTATTACAAACATTCCAAATCTACATGAATGAAATGAAATTCAATTTCATTTCTATTTCAAACTCAAAAATAATACTTCCCAAAAAGCCACACCCAAAAGGAGAGAATTTATAAATTGAAATAAAAGAAAAACTAAAAATCAAACTTCTCACTTGTGCAAGCAACCAGTCTCACATACACTTTACCGACAGTTTCCAATTTGATCACCCAGGTGCCCATTTTGATAGTCCCTATTTTTTAGGGATTTGTGGTAGTTGAGATTTGATTTCAAATGAAAATATCAAGAATTTCCTTTAACTTGCAAAAATTCAAATTTTGAATTTTTGCACTTCCATTTCCTTTGCAACACTTGCCTTTTTGGTTATAATCATTCAACATGAATTGTTAATTTAATTTAATTTAACATTACATTATTACAATTATTAAAAATATTTGTGGCAACTATTTATTGAAAACCAATAAAATTAAAGTTTTGTTGGTTGATGAAGGATTGCACGAGCCCATGGATGCTCCTGCATCAGACACCCACCATAGAAAGAAAATTTTCTATGAGTGTAGCTCATTAACATTTGAATATTCTATGTTCACACTGGATCCACTGTTCTTCCCTATTCTTCTTAAATTTCCTCTTTCTCTTCTTCCAGCATCTTGTTTGAATTAGCTTCACTCTCCTCCAACAACTCTACTTACCTTTCTTCTCCTCTTAAATGGGTCTTAACCCACCAAAATCTGACCACCTCCACCAAATTTCCTCATCATACACATCAACACTGGCAAAATCCTCTACAAATTTTGTATCCAAATATGTATTATTCAAATAGTAATCAAATTATTTTGTATCCTTATAAAAATTTGCAATTGCTACTGCATGGAAATTCAAAATTTCCATCTGCATACTCTCTTCTTGCTCGACATCCTCTTCTACTTTTAGAAAAGAAGGTATATAATCATTACAACTAAATTCAAACTAAAAATTTACCTTTTTCTTGTTCATTTTCCTCATTCTTTGCTACAACATCCATCTTCTCACCTTCAATTAAAAGCTTTGCAAAATCCTCTTAATGTTTTTCTATCAATTCCCCTTCAAACAACTTATTGATTTTTTCCATCTCTTCTTTCAACAAGAAATCATCCTCATCTTCACCAACCTGCTCATCAAACTTAAGACCATCTATGTTCACAATTTTTTATTTCAAACCTTCTTCATCCACTTCATATAATGCACTCCATTCACATGCTATTGCTGAAACTTTCACCTCATTATCTTCACCATTTGTGTGGGCTGCCCCAACATATTCTTCGTTACATTCAACCCCTACCAAAGGGCTGCAACACTCTTTCTTTCTAATCATCTCTTTGATGTCCTCTTTCATGAGAACATTTTTCTTCC
The DNA here is from genome assembly GCA_007258455.2 of Sequoia sempervirens. NCBI lineage: Eukaryota > Viridiplantae > Streptophyta > Pinopsida > Cupressales > Cupressaceae > Sequoia > Sequoia sempervirens. The sequence goes on from VDFB02373365.1 coordinate 95,430,588, forward strand.
CATGTCTCTCATCCCACACTCTTATTTCCTTAACCATATTTTCCAATACATCTAATTTAGCCTTGAGCTTTTCAATTTCTTCATGATATTTCCTATTTTCCACTTCTTCCCAATATTTTACCCAAAATAAAATTCTTATGGGCCTCCTTATGACACATCCCATCCTCTCAAGTATATACTACCTCACGTTCGGCGATCTATCTACACACAAATCACACATACACCACAAGTCCTGGTGTAAATTGCCTCACATTCGGTGCTTTGCTACACACTCAGGAACTCCTGCTCTTATACCACTAATGCAGGGAAGGGGTGACACAAAACCCTCTCCACTGACTTAATTTTAACACAAACACAAATTCTCAATTCACTGTGAATTTGAACACAAGTATCGAAGAAACTGCAACATGCAAACTTGCTTTAAAATTAAAATTCTGCAATTACAAACTAATAAAGTCTCATTGATTCTATGGTCACCACATATGCCCTTTACAACATCATATAATTCATTACAAAAATTTGCAACATTCCATATAATTTATTGTGCTTCTCAAGAATTACAACCAAACCACATGCGCACTCGGTCACTCCTCAACAATGGCTGCAATAAACTTATTGAAGCATTGAAACTTGGTTGCAATTTTGTCCTCAATGAAAATCAACACCCAAGTTGTGAGTTTCCTGCCCTTTGAAAACTAACTTCAAAATGTAAATAAATTATCTTTTATTACAAGCTTTGCAAATATACCAGAATGAAATGAAATTCAATTTCATTTCTATTCCAAACTCAAAAATCATCCTTCCGAAAAATCCACACCCAAAAGGAGAGAATTTCTAAATTGAAATTCTAAAAAATTAAAAATCAAACATCTCACTTGTGCAAGCAACTAGTCTCACATACACTTTACCGGTAGTTTTTAAAATTGAACTCACTCATCAAAGTTCCAATTTGATCTCCTAGGTTGCCATTTTGATAGTCCCTATTTTTTATGGATTTGTGCTAGTTGAGATTTGATTTAAAATTAAAATATCAAGATTCTCCTTTAAATTGCAAAAGTTCAAAATTTGAATTTTTGCACTTCCATTTCCTTTACAACACTTGCTTGTTTGGGCATAATCATTCAACATGAATTGTTAATTTAATTTAACTTCAAATTACATTATTACATTTATTACATATATTTGTGGCAACCATTTATTGAAAACCAAACAAAATTAAAGTAATTTTTTTTTGGTTGATGCAGGATTGCACGAGCCCATGGATGCTCCTGCATTAGACGCCCATGACAGAAATAAAATTTTCTATTAGTGAAGCTCATTAACATTTGAATATTCTACGTTCACACTGGATCCACTATTCTTCCTTATTCTTCTTAAATTTCTCCTTTCTCTTCTTCCAGCATCTTGTTTGAACTAACTTCACTCTCCTCTAACAAATCTACTTACCATTCTTTTGCTCTTTTGTGGGTCTTAACCCACAAAAATATTACCACCTCCATTGAATTTCTTCAGCATAGACATCAACACTTGCAAAATCCTCTACAAATTCTATATCCAAATATGTATTATTCAAATAGTAATCAAAATCTATTGTATCCTTATAAAAATATGTAATTCCTATTGCATGGAAATTAAAAATTTACATCTGCATACTCAATTAGTGCTCGAAATCCTCTTCTACTTTCATCAAAGAAGCTATATAATCATTATAAATAAATTCACAATAAAAATTTACCTTATTCTTGTTTGTTGCCCCAACATCTTTTTCTTCATTCTTCACTGCAACTTCCATCTTCTCACCATCAATGACAAGTTTTGCAAACTCCTCTTAATGTTTTTCCATCAATTCCCCTTCAAACAATTTGTTGATTCTTTCCATCTCGTCTTTCAACAAGAAACCATCCTCATCTTCACGAACGTGCTCATCAAACTTAAGATCATCTAGGTTCACAATATTTTATTTTAGACCTTCTTCATCCACTTCACATAATGCACTTCATTCACATGATATTGCTAAAACTTTCACCTCATTATCTTTTCCATTTGTGTGGGTTGCCCCCACAAATTCTTCATTACATTCAAACCCTACCAAAGGGCCACAACACTCTTTCTTTTTGATCATCTCTTCGATGTCTTCTTTCATGAGAACAATTTTCTTCCCATGTCTCTCATCCAACACTCTCATTTCCTTAACCATATTTTCATATACATCTACTTCAGCCTTGAGCTTTTCAAATTCTTCATGATATTTTCTAATTTACAGTTCTTCCCAATATTGTTCCCAAAATAAAATTCTTATGGGCCTCCTCATGACCCATCCCCTCAAGTATAGACTACCTCACTTTCGACGATCTGTCTACACACAAATCACACACACACACACCATAATTCCTAGTGCAAAAAAACCTTGCATTCGACACTTTGATGCACACTCAGGAACTCCTGCTCTGATACAACTGATGCAAGAAAGGGGTGACACAAAACCCGTTCCACTAACTTAATTTCAACACAAACACAAATTCTCAATTCACTATGAATTTCAACACAAGTATGGAAGAAACTGCAACATGCAAACTTGCATTAAAATGAAAAATCTATAATTAAAAACTAATAAAGTCTCATTGAGACTATGGGCACCACATATGCCCTTTACAACATCATAGAATTTCTTGTGATTCTCAAGCACTACAACCAAACCACATGCACACTCTGTCACTCCTCAACAATTGCTACAATAAAATTATTGAAGCCTTGAAACTTTGCTACAATTTCTCCTCAAAGAAAATCCACACCCAAGTTGTGAGCTTCCTTCCCTTTGAAAACTAACTTCAAAATGTAAATAAATTATCTTTTATTTCAAGCTTTCCAAATCTACCAGAATGAAATGAAATTCAATTTCATTTTTATTCCGAACTCAAAAATCATGCTTCCCAAAAAGCCACACCAAAAAAGAGAGAATTTCTAAATTGAAATTAAAAATAAATAAATCGAACTTCTCACTTGTGCAAGCAACTAGTCTCACATACACTTTACTAACATTTTCCAAAATTGAACTCACTCATCAAAGTTTCCAATTTGATCACCTGGGTGCCCATTTTGACAGTCCCTATTTTTTAGGGATTTGTGGTAGTTGAGATTTGATTTAAAATTAAAATATCAAGAATTGCCTTTAACTTGGAAAAATTCAAATTTTGAAATTTTGCAGTTCCATTTCCTTTTCAACACCTGTTTTTTGGGCATAATCATTCAACATGAATTGTTAATTTAATTTAATTTCAAATTACATTATTAAATTTATTACAAATATTTGTGGCAACCATTTATTGAAAACCAAACAAAATTAAAGTAATTTTTTTTTTGGTTGATTTAGGATTGCAGGAGCCCATGGATGCTCCTACATCAGACACCCATGGTAGAAAGAAAATTTTCTATGAGTGAAGCTCATTAACATTTGATTATTCTATGTTCACACTGGATCCACTATTCTTCCTTATTCTTCTTAAATTTCCTCTTTCTCTTCTTCCAGCATCTTGTTTGAATTAACTTCACTCTCCTCCAACAAATCTACTTACCATTCTTCTCCTCTCTTGTGGGTCTTAACCCACCAAAATATGACCACTTCCACCAAATCTCCTCATTATAGAAATCAGCACTTGCACAATCATCTACAAATTTTAAATCCAAATATGTATTATTCAAATAGTAATCAAAATCTATTGTATCGTTATAAAAATTTGCAATGTCTACTAAATGGAAATTAAAAATTTCTATCTGCATACTCTCTTCTGTCTCGAGATCCTCTTCTACTTTCATCAAAGAAATTATATAATCATTACAAATATATTCAAAATAAAAATTTACCTTATTCTTGTTTGTTGCTCCAACATATTTTTCTTCATTCTTCACTGGAACATTCATCTTCTTATCTTCAATGGCAAGTTTTGCAAACTCTCCTTAATGTTTTTCCATCAATTCCCCTTCAAATAACTTGTTGATTATTTCCATCTCTTCTTTCAACAAGAAATCATCCTCATCTTCACCAACCAACTCATCAAACTTCAGACCATCTTTGTTCACAATTTTTGATTTCAAACATTTTTAATCCACTTCACATAATGCACTCCATTCACATGCTATTGCTGCAACATGTACCTCATTATGTTTTCCACTTGTGTGGACTTCCCCACATATTCTTTGTTACATTCAACCCCTACCAAAGGGCTGCAACACTCTTTCTTTTTTATCATCTCTTTGATGTCCTCTTTCACGAGAAAATTTTTCTTTGCATGTCTCTCATCCAACACTCTTGTTTCCTTAACCATATTTTCCAATACATCTACTTCATCCTTGAGCTTTTAAAATTCTTCATGATATTTCCTATTTTACAGTTCTTCCCAATATTGTTCCTGAACTAAAATTCTTATGGGCCTCCTCATGACCCATCCCATCCTCTCAAGTATAGACTGCCTCACGTTCGATGATCTATCTACATGCAAATCACACACACACCACAAGTGCTTGTGCAAAATACCTCACATTCGGTGCTTTGCTGCACACTCAAGAACTCCTACTCTAATACAACTGATGCAGGGAAGGGGTGACACAAAAACCCTCTCCACTGACTTAATTTCAACACAAACACAAATTCTCAATTCACTATGAATTTCAACACAAGTATGGAAGAAACCACAACATGCAAATTTGCATTAAAATGAAAAATCTGCAATTATAAACAAATAAAGTCTCATTGATACTATAGTCACCACATATTCCCTTTACAACATTATAGAATTCATTACAAAAATCTACAACATTCCATAGAATTTCCTATGCTTCTTAAGAACTGCAACCAAACCACATGCACACTCTATCACTCCTCAACAATGGCTACAATAAAGTTATTCAAGCCTTTAAACTTTCCTACAATTTCTCCTAAAACAAAATCCATGCCCAAGTTGTGAGTTTCCTGCCTTTGAAAACTAACTTAGAAATGTAAATAAATTATCTTTTATTACAAGCTTTCCAAATCTACCAGAATGAAATGAAATTCAATTTAATTTCTATTCCAAACTCAAAAATCATCCTTCCTGAAAAGCCACACCCAAAAGGAGAGAATTTATAAATTGAAATTCAAAAAAAAAAAAAATCAAACTTCTCACTTGTGCAAGCAACCAGTCTCACATACTCTTTACCGACAGTTTCCAAAATTGAACTCACTCATCAAAGTTTCCAATTTGATCACATGTGTGCCCATTTTGACAGTCCCTATTTTTTAGGGATTTGTGGTAGTTGAGATTTGATTTAAAATTAAAATATCAAGAATTTACTTTAACTTGCAAAAATTCAATTTTTTAATTTTTGCACTTCCATTTCCTTTGCAACACCTTCTTTTTTGGGCATAATCATCGAACATGAATTGTTAATTTAATTTAATTTCAAATTTCATTATTACATTTATTACAAATATTTGTGGCAATCATTTATTGAAAACCAAACAAAATTAAAGTAATTTTTTTTTGTTGATGTAGGATTGCACAAGCCCATGGATGTTCTTGCATCAGACACCCACGGTAGAAAGAAAATGTTCTATGAGTGAAGCTCATTAACATTTGAATATTCTACATTCACACTGGATCCACTATTCTTCCTTATTCTTCTTAGATTTCCTCTTTCTCTTCTTTCAGCATCTTGTTTGAATTAACTTCACTCTCCTCCAACAAATCTACTTACCATTCCTCTCCTCCTATGTGGGTCTTAACCCACCAAAATTTGACCACCTCCAGCAAATTTCCTTATCATCGACATCAACACTTGCAAAATCCTCTACAAATTCTATATCCAAGTATGCATTATTCAAATAGTAATCAAAATATATTTTATCCTTATAAAAATTTATAATTGGTACTACATGGAAATTAAAAATTTACATCTGCATACTCTCTTCTTGCTTGACATCCTCTTCTACTTTCAACAAAGCAGGTATATAATCATTAAAAATAAATTCAAAATAAAAATTTACCTTATTCTTGTTCAGTTCCCCAACATCGTTTTCTTCATTCTTCTCACTGCAACATCCATCTTCTCACCTTCAATGACAAGTTTCACAAACTCCTCTTAATGTTTTTTCATCAATTCCCCTTCAAACAACTTGTTGATTATTTTCATCTCTTCTTTCAACAAGAAATCATCCTCATCTTCACCAACTTTCTCATCAAACTTAAGACCATCTATGTTCACAATTTTTGATTTCAAACCTTCTTCATCCACTTCACATAATGCACTCCATTCCCATGCTATTGTTGAAACTTGCACCTCATTATCTTCACCATTTGTGTGGGTGGCCCCACATATTCTTCGTTACATTCAACCCCTACCAAAGGGTTGCAACACTATTTCTTTTTTATCATCTCTTTGATGTCGTCTTTCATGAGAAAATTTTTCTTTGCATATCTCTCATTGAACACTCTCATTTTCTTAACCATATTTTCCAATACATCTACTTCAGCCTTGAGTGTTTCAAATTATTCACGGTATTTCCTTTTTTCCACTTCTTCCCAATATTGTTCCCAAACTAAAATTCTTATGGGCCTCCTCATGACCCATCCCATCATCTCAAGTATAGACTGCCTCATGTTCGGTGATCTTCCTACATGCAAATCGCACACACACCACAAGTCATAGTGCAAACCATCTCACATCAGGTGCTTTTCCTGTACATTCAAGAACTTCTACTTTGTTACCACTAATATAGGGAAAGGGTGATACAAAATCCTCTCCACTGACTTATTTTCAACACAAACACAAATTCTCAACTCACCACGAATTTCAACACAAGTATGGAAGAAACTTCAACATGTAAACTTTCATTAAAATAAAAAATCTTCAATTACAAACTAATAAAGTCTCATTGAGGCTATGGGTGCCACATATTCCCTTTACAACATCATAAAATTCATTACAAAAATCTACAACATTCCATAGAATTTCTTGTGCTTCTCAAGCACTACAACCAGCCCACATGCACACTTTGTTATTCCTCAACAATGGCTGCAATAAACTTATTGAAGTCTTGATACTTTGCTGCAATTTATCCTTAGAGAAAATCCATGCCCAAGTTGTGAGTTTCTTGCCCTTTGAAAACTAACTTCAAAATGTAAATGAATTATCTTTTATTACAAACTTTCCAAATCTTTCGGAATGAAATGAAATTCAATTTCATTTCTATTCCAAACTCAAAAAATTTCCTTCCCAAAACGCCACACCCAGAAGGAGAGAATTTCTAAATTGAAATTCAAAAAAATCAAAAATCAAACTTCTCACTTGTGCAAGCAACCAGTCTCACATACACTTTACCGAAAATTTCCAAAATTGAACTCACTCATGAAATTTACCAATTTGATCGCCTGGGCACTCATTTTAAAAGTCCCTATTTTTTAGAGATTTGTGGTAGTTGAGATTTGATTTCAAATTAAAATATCAAGAACTGCCTTTAACTTGCAAAAATTTAAATTTAGAATTTTTGCACTTCCATTTCCTTTGCAACACCTACTTTGTTAGGCATAATCATTCAACATGAATTGTTAATTTAATTTAATTTCAAATTACATTATTACATTAATTACAAATAATTTTGGCAAACATTTATTGAAAACCAAGAAAAATTAAAGTAAGTTTTTTTGTTGATGCAAGATTGCATGAGTGCATGGATGCTCCTCCATCAAACACCCATGGTAGAAAAAAAATGTTCTATGAGTGAAGATCAGGAACATTTGAATATTCTATGTTCACACTGGCTCCACTATTCTTCCTTATTCTTCTTAAATTTCCTATTTCTCTTCTTCCAGCATCTTTTTTGAATTAGCTTCACTCTCCTCCAATAACTCTACTTACCATTCTCTTCCTCCTCTGTGGGTCTTAACCCACAAAAATCTGACCACCTCCACCAAATTTACTCATCATACACATCAAAACTTGCATAATCCTCTACAAATTCTATAACCAAATATGTATTAGTCAAATAGTAATCAAAATCTATTGCATCCTTATAAAAATATGCAATTGCTATTGCATGGAAATTAAAAATTTACATCTACATACTCTCTTCTTGCTCAACATCCTCTTCTACTTTCAACAAAGAAGGTATATAATCATTACAAATAAATTCAAAATAAAAATTTACCTTATTCTTATTCATTGCCCCAACATCTTTTTTTTCATTCTTCACTGCAACATCCATCTTCTCACCTTCAATGGCAAGTTTTGCAAACTCCTCTTAATGTTTTTCCATTAATTCCCCTTGAAACGCCTTGTTGATTATTTTCATCTCTTCTTTCAACAAGAAATAATATTCATCTTGACCAACCTGCTCATCAAACCTAAGATGATCTATGTTCACAATTTTTGATTTCAAACCTTTTGCATCCACTTCACATAATGCACTCCATTCACATGCTATTTCTGAAACTTTCACCTCATTATCTTCACCATTTGTGTGGGATGCCCCCACATATTCTTCATTACATTCAACCCCTACCAAAGGGATGCAACACTCTTTCTTTTTTATAATCTCCGTGATGTCCTCTTTCATGAGAACATTTTTCTTCCCATGTCTCTCATCTCACACTCTCATTTTCTTAACCATAGTTTCCAATATATCTACTTGATCCTTGAGCTTTTCAAACTCTTCATGATATTTCCTATTTTCCACTTCTTCCCAATATTGTTCCCAAAATAAAGTGCTTATGGGCCTCCTCATAACCCATCCCATCCTCTCAAGTATAGATCAATGTCTATTGTTCGGTGATCTATCTACACACAAATCACACAAACTCCACAAGTTCTAGTGCAAACTGCCTCACATTCAGCTCTTTTCCTGCACACTCAGGAACTCCTCCCTTGATACCACTAATCTAGGGAAGGGGTAACAAAAAACCATCTCCACAGACTTAATTTCAACACAAACACAAATTCTCAATTCACTATGAATTTCAACACAAGTATGGAAGAAACTGCAACATGCAAACTTGCATTAAAATGAAAAATTTTCAATTACAAACTAATAAAGTCTCATTGAGACTATGGGCACCAAATATTCCCTTTACAACATCATAGAATTCATTACAAAAATTTGCAACATTCCATATAATTTCTTGTGCTTCTCAAGTACTACAACCAACCCACATGCACACTCTGTCATTCCTCAACAATGACTGCAATAAACTTATCAAAGTTTCGACACTTTGCTGCGATTTCTCCTCAAAGAAAATTCACACCCAAGTTGTGAGTTTCCCGCCCTTTGAAAACTAACTTCAAAATGTAAATGCATTATCTTGTAGTACAAACTTTCCAAATCTATCGGAATGAAATGAAATTCAATTTCATTTCTATTCCAAACCAAAAAATCATCCTTTCCAAAATGCCACACCCAAAAGGAGAGAATTTGTAAATTGAAATTCAAAATATCAAAAATCAAACTTCTCACTTGTGCAAGCAACCAATCTCACATACACTTTACTGACAGTTTCCAAAATTGATCTCACTCATCAAAGTTACCAATTTGATCACCTGGGCACCCATTTTGACAGTCCCTAGTTTTTAGGGATTTGTGGTAGTTGAGATTTGATTTCAAATTAAAATATCAAGAATTGCCTTTAACTTGCAAAAATTTAAATTTTGAATTTTTGCACTTCCATTTCCTTTGCAACACCTTTTTTTTTAGGCATAATAATTCAACATTAATTGTTAATTTCATTTAATTTCAAATTACATTATTACATTAATTACAAATATTTGTGGCAACCATTTATTGAAAACCAAACAAAATTAAAGTAATTTTTTTTGGTTGGTGTAGGATTGCATGAGCCCATGGATGCTCCTGCATCAATTATGGTCTTAGAAAAGTGTGAAGATGTGTTACAACACCTTACAACACCTTTACAAGACATCAATAAATGCATTCTATTCAATTTGCAAGGGCCCAAGACCTAATGTGGATGTGTAAAACACCCCACAACACAAAATCAAGGCCTCATTAAGTTTAATTTTTCATTAACTAATCCTAAACCTAGCAAGCAAAAAGGGATACTTTTTCCGTGTCCACAATTGGAGTTTATGATGACTTTGTTAGAGAAGTTTGAATCATTTACCATTGACAACATCCCTCAAAAAGATAATTTTCATGTAGATGCAATGGCAAGTGCAACTTCCCTTATATCTCCACAAGATCCTTCGAAAGGCTTCACCTTCATTGTGCATATAGTTATGAAACTATCAATCAAAGATAATGCATAAGTATTAGCAACAACCGTGGAAGACTCAATTGAATAGTACGATACGATATTTAATTATTTGAAATATGGTAACTTTACTAAGCCAAAAACTAAGAACATCCAAGGACACATTAGAAAACTTGCATCTAAGTATATCATTCTTGTTGATGTGTTGTATCGAAGTAAACCCACAAAATGGGTTTACAATTCCAGTGAGGAAGGAAAATTGCAAAAAATACTCCCATGGAGAAAATTTTGGTTTTTGACGGTTTGAATGAACTTTTGGTTTGAGGGAACCAAAAAAGGGTTCACTTGAACCCCCCTTCAAGAAGACCTATTAAATGTTGGGTCCCACCATATTCCACATTTCTTGGAATGAAATACAAAGGAAAACTTTGTGGAAAGGGGGTTGTCTCAAACCTAGGTTCGAACAAACCCAAGTTCAAGCGAACCTCCAAGGGGCGTTCACTCGAACGTAGGTTCATTTGAACCCCCCTTTTCCCCCTTCTCCTCCTTTGGCACTAAATTTCTCCAAAAATTTTCCTTGCAAAGCTCGAACTGAGGATGAAAATGGAGGAGACTTCACAGACTCAACTGGATGATGGTAGTCCTCGAAACGAGTTATCCATTGAATATAAGTTTAATATGTTTTGGTTTTATTATGTATTTGTTTTTTTAGTTTGATTAAACATAGGATTTTCATCGAAAATCAAGCTCTTTGTTCTACACATGTGGAAAAATAGGAGATTATCAAAATAAAATTCTTAAAAATATGTGCAGGCTAGGTATTGATGTCATTGATCCAGTAAAAAAAGATAATTTTGATACATAAAAAAAAAGTTATGTTGTATATGGTCCACCTATATTTGAATTGTAATTGGTTTGACTTGAAACTTAATTAAGGAAAAAAGATTCAATAAAACACTATGAAACCAAATGAAAGGGTTAGAAATCATAGTTGCAAATCTAAATTCAAAAAAAAAAGAATTTTATCCTTCATAGAAAATAAATTATGTTGTATACGGTGAACATCACTCCTTAAAAATAGTGTTTATTGAAAAAAACTAGTTTTCAAAGGAAATGGAAAAAGAAGTGCGATTTGATTCCAAATTTTTTTAAAAATATATATTTAAAATCTATAGACAAAATGTCACAAATCAGTAGTTTGCATCATCTTCAAATTCCTCACTGTTTAGTTGCTATAGGTGCCCAAAAGTGAAGATTTAGTTATAAAAAATCAGCTCAGTGTCCAGTTTGGCTAAAAATTGTAAACTAGTATTGTGGGATCAGCGTCAAAGGACATTTGATGGTCTCTTACTTATATGCCTAAAAACTCTGAAATTCCCATAGCACTTGAACAAGCCCATCCAAGTGCTTGTGGTGGTCACTTTGGAAGAAGAACATTAGTACGAAAACTAATCCACATAGGATACTATTGGAGGCATATGGAACAAGATTGCTTTGTATATGTAAAAAAACTGTTACAAATATCAAGAACATAGTAATTTGATTCATGCCCCTACCTCTGAATTGCGAGATCAAGTTCCTATTTGACCCTTTGCATTTTTTTCAATTGACAATTTCAAATCTGTTTTTTCACAAAAATTCAATTTTGATAAAAAAATCCTACAACCATATTCACTTATCTAGAAAATTTCCACGAACCACATTGATAATAGATAAAAATTATAGAATATATGCAGATAAATAAAGTGCAACTGAACTTTTCATATTTAAATGTTTGATTAAGTTCAAACTTGATTTCCCACAATTCACTTCCAACCCTCATTTTCTACAAAATAAAATACAATGCACCATTCACTTGAAATGTTCCATTCAAATGAAAATGCCCGCAATATCCACTTCAAACTTGAAATCCTTGAAATCCAGTTGCAAGTCTAAAACCTCCAATACCCAATTGCAAGTTGAAATCCAAACTAAAATCCCACAAATATTTATTCTCGTGTGACCAAAAGGTATGCACTTAAAAATTATGTTTGAAGTCGAATCGAAAAATGTGAAGATATAGGTAAATTTTAAAATCATGATAGGATCGAACGGCTCTTAGGTTTCTGCAAAAATCACGATAAAAATGAAAAGCTTAAAATGCATTACCATTTGAAATTTTCTTACAAAATAAGGTAAGAGATTAAAAGGGATGGCAATATTTTAACGGTGAAGTAAAATCACGTAGCATACAACTCAAACATTTGAGAGGAATCGATTCATTTTCTAAAACATTACCATGGAAAAAGCTAAGTCATAGAATATTAAAATGAAAGCTCATATATATATTTTAATGAGTAACTATTTAGTACATGTTTATATTTATTTTGAAAGTTAATGATATTTGATTACTTTTTTTCGAGTAATTTTCAATTGCATTTAGTTATTGGTTTAATTTTGATGAAATATCCATACAACAAATGTACAAGTATCAAGTGTTTTTTTATGCAACAATCCGATACTTTTACAGCCATGATGACTCTTTTGACACATTAGAAGAAGCATCACAATAGGTAAGAAATTTTTCTATTTACGATATTATGATTATATGTATACGTGCATTTAAATTGCCTTACATTCTTGACATTTTTTATATAGAAAAATAGCTTAGTTGGTTCATCCATCATGAGCCCGTCTACAACAAGTGTACAAGTATCACTTGAGGTATGTGTTTATTTTATATTGTAGATATATATGTTTAGTTAATAGTAGATATATGTTTAGTAAATATGACTATCTTTCAACAATTATATACTAATTTTTTATCAATTTTATTTGACTTGCTATAGTCCTCTACCTAATTAAGCTTTTTCTTGAATCTAGGACCATTTTTATATGCTTGGAATCATAATCATCCTATGAGACAATCATATGTAGAACATCTTGCAGAAAAAAGAGAAAGAATTGAGGTAATTAAGAATTCTATTTTAGATATATTATAGTTTAATATAGTGATTTTGATGTTCATTTAACAATTTTAATTTATAGTATATAAGTTTCTATTTAGTAGTCTATCTTGTCAACCATTGACATAATTAATCTAATTTGTGGTTTGAATTGTTATTGTGTAGGAAACTTTAGAGCCAACGAATACTTTGAGGAGGCTTGATTTTTATGATCCAACAAAAGATTAGGATTTTCTAGAGATTGATAAATTTAGGGATTGATAGATCTTGAACTGACATATATGTCACATTTTGTAAAACTTGTTTTGAGTAGGCATATATACCAAATTTGTATATGCACAAACACAATTATTCTACAATTTGATATATGAGAATTGATATTTGATGTAATTCATCTCTTGTGTACATGTCTTTCTACTTTGAAACTTAAAATTGGAGTGTATAATTAGTTTAGAATGTGTAGACAATGAAAATTGTCATAGCTTGTGACTCTAATTTTCATCATAATTCTAATCTTCATTTTCATAATTAAATAATATTAATCGTTTAATTATTTTCTAAAGTTATTTGTCCTCTATTAATTAAATAACTGTAATTATTTAATTAATTAATTCTTACCTTTATTCTTCTTTGATTAATTAAATAAATATTATTTATTTAATTACATCGCTAATTAAAACTATGCTCTATTAAATAATCATTTTAAATTGTTTAATTCATTCTTACCATGCTTTCAACTATAATTAAATAATCACTTTAATTATTTAATTATTCTTTAGCCTTTAATATCTTTAATTAAATAAATCTTTATTTAATTTAATCTAAAATCTTGAATATTGAATTAAATTATTATTTAATTCATAAGAAGATTTATTCACAACATATTCCTCTATAACTAGATAGTCTCTTTGTTATCTAATTAGTCATTTATCACTTATATCTAGATCTAAATTGATCATTCAGTTACCTTGGTGATTTAATATCTAATTGTCTCTAACGAACATACTTTCTATCTTAATCAGTCCATTATCTAGATTTATTCTTATCTTCTACATGCAAACCTTTATTAATTAAATAACTTTAATTATTTAATTAATTTATTCTCATCTTCTATCTGTTTTAATCTTTACCTTTACACACAGACTTTATTCTTCTATGTCTCGACCAGTTTCCACTAAAGATTAAATTATTATTTAATTTAATCTCCACCATTTATGCTTTATCACTCACACTAATTCAACCCTAATCTTATTGCATGCCACAATCTTTAATCTTGATCCTCAGTTTATCTTTCAATCTAAGCCTGTCATTTGAAAGTCCTACTTTCTATAAATTGGCTTTACCTTCATCATTATTACTCCTCTTGAAATCTTATGAGTTTTGGAAGAAATCAACTTTAGAATCTTTGATGTTTTTCTATTAACACTATCATGAGTCTATACTTGCACACTTAAGAGAAATCTAAGGGCAATTATCATACAATGACAAAATGGAGAAGGGAAATTGAGGTTATTCATGGAATTACATAGATGTTTGGTGAGATCATTCTTGTATTTATGCTTTTTATTCCATTGTTCTTTTTTGTTAGTGCAGGCGGGTATGTGCAGGATCATCATGGAAAAAACAGGCCCTTAAGTGGCAAAAAATTCAAAAAAAATTGAGTTAGGCAACTTGACTTAAAAATTTGAATAGGTTATCTATATTATTTTAAAAAAATGTACGAATAGAATCTATAGAAAATTGAATGTAGTTTCTAAACTACTAGGTATGTTTAAAAAAACAAAATCTATTTGGTGAAAATTTGAAATTTCAATGCAGTGGTACTTAAATTTTAGGGAAAAAAATAAGTAGGTGTATGTCTAACCACCCTAAACACTGTAATAAAATGATAATATTTTTTTATAAGATTTTAGATATAAGTACAAGACTCATACCTCAATGTGATGGATATTTTCTTGTAATTTTTTTCTAAGTAAATAATTAATTATGATTTTTTTATTACAACTTTTTAAAAATATAAAAATGCGTATGTCTGACCACCTTAACTTGGTCAAAACTTCATGAAATTCATTTTATTTTTTAATCCTATAGTATGCGAAGCATAGAATGTGACACATGTTTTGGATTCAAAAAATGCGATACCGTTTGAAAGCTAAAGATTTGTTTCAATTAGCCTATTAATTAGGACTTTAGTCATAATTTGAATAGAAAATGAATAATAATTACTTATTAAATTCAAAGAAAAACATAATTTATATTGGTAGAAAGCTGAGAATCTCCTTTAAAAACCCTTTTCATTTCATCAATTTTGTGTAAAAAAATAGTCGTCAGCCACATACCCATCATATTGCCAAATTTTGGCTCATCATGATCCTGTACATACCTAGGTTTAGTTAAAATTATGCATGTATTGCTAATATATGAATTTCCCTATGTTATATTTGGTGAACCTGGCGTGAAGACATAGTCTTTGAAAAACTTTGTAGATTTTTTTTTTTGCATATACAAGTACTACGTGATGCATCTAATGCACAAAATAACACAATTGATCCCGCAAACCACATATGAAGAATCAAATGAGGCATCTAACTATTAACGACACATCTATGGCTTTGTGCAACACATTTTATTGGTAAAAACTATGACACATTTGGCTAGTAAAAAAATCATTTTTTGATATCTGAGATTTTGAATTTTCATTTTAATCATTACAGTTTTTCGTTATGACTAATTCAAAATTGGCAGCATGTGATATTGTGGAGCTAATATAGTGTTTTCCAGATGATTCATAAAAGACAAATATATAAACTTGTTTACAGGATGATTAACAAAGATATAGATTCAAAATTATAATGTGTGGTCTTCTAGGACACTTGTCGAAGATTGATTATGAAATAGATTATCTAATTATATTAGCTCATATTTCATTTAGTTCTTATTAAATTTAACAACTATCTACTATGTTTGGTGCATTTGCACAATATGTTAGATTAAAACCCGATTCAATAATAAAGGTATCCTCTCCCCTTGTGCATTTGTGCAATCCTATAAATAAGAGAAAATTCTATTGACTCTATAAATTGGGCCTTCCTTGGTGGGAAAAAATACTCACCCCAAGGTGACTCAAACCAGCAACGAAGCTTTTTAGCCAAGCTACTCTTGGTTCCAGTACACAAATGTGAATGCTAATGGAAAACTTAGTATTACAAGTGTAGATTTATTATGTAGACAAGTTAATCTTACCTCATGCATAGCCACCTAAACGAGTGCCCTTACTAAAATCAACTTGTTTTTAGATTCACCAAAATCCTTCTATTTGCCTGTGCAAGAGGTCAGACTTCTAAATTCGTCCCACATACATGCAATTCTTTGTAGAGATGAAAATTTTGTCATGGAAGATTCATGAGAACTAAAGCTTGAATGACCCATAGAAGTGAGTTTCATGGAGGGGAGCTAGTGTGGTCAAGCTTCTAATCATCCACTTTGGATAAGTGTAGCTGGAGAAATCCAACTGGGAAATAAACAAATATTGTCCTTACTATCCATATGAATCATACTTGTCTATTTGGATTTAAACACTTTCACATCAAAGTCAAATTAAAGCAAAGTATTTTCTGATTATCTTCTATTTGCCAAAATTTGGCCAAAATCACACTGAGTCAAACCAACAAATTTATAGTAAACCGCGTCTGTTAACCATAAACATGCATCTATTTTTATGAGTCATATTTGTCAACCAGAAAATCACATATTTTAATCAAAAACACACATCTTTCATATTAAGTCACATCTATTTACCAGGAACCTGCGTTTGTCATACTGATCTACTTTGCATTTGTCATCCATAGAACTGCATCTGCTATATTGAGTCGCAAGTGTCAAACCTATATCTACTTTTTTGTTAGACTAAAAAACACATCTAAAAACCCCTCTGATAATTTTCCTCTTTTGTAGATGAATACATTACACAAGATCCTCAATGATATCTAGAAAAAATGTTAGTAGAAGGTTCTACATTACCTCCTAGATTTTACATTCACACATTGAAAGCTTCATCTACCCAAGGGACAAACACAATGACATCTAGTTCCTCTATCGCTCAAGTAATTGTATCTATACCATTTGGAGTACATGTCTACACCGAGTGCCACAATAGTACACACTTCACCATTTGGTATATCGAGCATGACACAAGGCCTTAACTTTAGCATAGGGGCATCATCGTCAAATCCCTTCAACACCAATACTAGAAACAAAAAGCCTATAGTTGGCACAAACATGACAACTGCTATACCAAGCATCAACATCACTAGTGTCATACCACAAATAGGGGTCTCACAAATAGGAAACATACCTTTCATCCAACATGGAAGCCAACTTGATCCTTCACAAAACATATACATTCCCAATCAATCAACGTCAAACCAAAACTCATTCTCTAACATTCCAAACCAAAATCCACCCTTCATTCCAACACTGAACCAAAATCCATCACAAAATGTTTGATTCCAAAACACTTACACAAACCCCAACAATCCAACCAACACATCATTGACATAAGTGCATGTTCTACAAACACAAATGCAATCCCTTCAACAATAGATGGATAATATTGCAATGTCTAGCAAGAGAAATTTTTTAGGAAAATACTTATGTCCATTTTCCTTTGACAAAGCATTATACATGACGCCTTTCCCACATGGATATGTTATACCAAACTTACCTAAGTATAATGTGAAGTGTAATCCTATTGGACATGTATAAGGGAATTTTCCATAATGTGCATAGACGTTGCATATTACCCCACATATGTCATGAGACTTTTTTTCGTGAAGCCTTATTGGAATAACACTTGAATGGTTTTCTCAACTTCCATATATGGCATAAGGTCATGGGGTGAACTTGCTGAAAAATTTATTGAACATTTCTCCTTTAACATTGACAATGAAATAACAATATCATCCTTATGTCAAGGTACATGTGTAGGATCATCATGGAAAAAACAGGCCCTTAAGTGGCAAAAAATTCAGAAAAATCAGAGTTAGGAAACTTGATGTAAAAATTTGAATAAGTTATCTATATTATTTCAAAAATATGTAACAATAAAACTTGTAGCAAATTGAATGTAGTTTCTAAACTACTAGGTTTGTTTAAAAAAAAAATCTATTTGGTGAAAATTTGAAATTTCAATGCAGTGGTACTTAAATTTTAGGGAAAAAAATAAGTAGGTGTTTGTCTAAGCACTCTAACGACAATAAAATGATAATATTTATTTATAATATTTTAGATATAAGTAGAGGACTCATGCTCCGATGTGATGCATATTTTTTTATAATTTTTTCCAAGTAAATAATCAATTATGAATTTTTTATTACAACTTTTTAAAAATATAAAAATCTTATGTCGACCACCTTAACTTGGTCAAAACTTCACGAAATTCATTTTTTTTTTTCAATCCTATATTATGCAAAGCATAGAATGTGACACATGTTTTGGATTCAAAAATGTGATACTATTTGAAATCTATAGATGTTTTTCAATTAGCCTATCAATTAGGACTTTAGTTGTAATTTGAATAGAAAATGAATGATAATTACTTATTAAATTCAAAGTAAAGAATAATTTATACTGTTGGAAAGCTGAGAATCTCCTTTAAAACCCCTTTTTGGCTCATCAATTTTGGGTAAAAAAATAGTCGGCAACCACATACCCATCATATTGCCACTTTTTGGCCCATCATGATCTTGCACATACCCTATAGCTTTCAAAAGGTATAGCATTTTTGGAATCCAAAACATGCATCACATTCTATGCTTCACATACTATAGGATTAAAGAAAGAAAAATTGAATTTAATGAAGTTTTGACCAAGTTAAGGTGGTCAGACATACGAGTTTTATATTTTTTAAAAGTTGTAATAAAAAATTCATAATTAATTATCTACTTGGAAAAAAATACAAAAAAATATGCATCACATTCGGACATGAGTCCTCTACTTATGTCTAAAATCTTATAAAAAATTATTATCATTTTATTGTTATTAGGGTGGTCAGATAGACACCTACTTCTTATTTTTTCCGTGAAATGTAAGTACTACTGCATTGAAATTTGAAATTTTTACCAAATAATTTTTTTTATAAAAAAATTAACCTAGTAGTTTAGAAACTACATTTAATTTTCTATAGATTCTATTCTTACATATTTTTGAAATAATATAAATAACTTATTCAAATTTTTGCGTCAAGTTGCCTAACTCTGATTTTTCTAAACTTTTTGCCACTTAAGGGCTTGTTTTTTCCATGATGATCCTGCACATACCCCTCCAAGCCTGGGTATAATTTACTTGACCAGTTGGGAAAGACCCCAATGTAAATTTCTATCTTGGAACTATTGCGTATAGCACCTGATCACCGATCTATTCTAGACAAAGCTTTGCAAAGCATGATCGTCCGCAACAACCTTGATGTCAATTGTTTCAAAGAGATGGTAGGATGCCTAACCAACTCTCATCATGCTACCTTCTTTGAACAAGATTATGCAACCGAGAAGACACACCAGAACGACCCTTTGCACCTCAAATTTCTTGTTCATAAAACAAAATTTAGACGAGTCTTGGTAGATGGAGGAGGAGGGTTGAATCTTTGCACAGGTCTTGAAACTAGTTAAGGCATTAGGATTCTCATAGGAATTTGTGGACACCACTAATAGCATTGTCATTAAGGCATATGATGATGAGGAGCGGTCATCTAAGGGAGTTGTAACACTCCCCATCATAATTGGTCCTGCGGTTATGGATACCAATTTCCAAGTCTTGGATCTCATCCTCCCATACAACCTTTTACTTAGTAGACCATGGATACATGCTATGAAGGTAGTCCCTTCCACTTACCATCAATGTCTTAAATTCCCATTCAATGGCACTAGGATCACGATAGATGGTAATCCTGATCCTTTCTGGTATTGCACTAACCTATGATGGATACCACAACGACAAGTGCCTATAAACTAGGAGGCTTCATCATTCAACTCATTCCAATATGTCTATCCATCCACTCTTTCTAAAATGTCAACTTCCCAACTACCAACTTCCACTCCTAAGGTTGAGATCCAAGATAAGGGTTGTGGAGAGTATCATATGAAAGAATCTTATTATGTCATCCATTTGGTTCCTCCTAAATCATACGATTTACCAACAAAAAATAGGAGACAATCATCGGTCACCATACACATCCCTCCCACAATGAATTTCACAAAATGGGGAGAAATAAGTAAAGAATATATAAATGGAGAAAACATGACCTCTTGGTTATACAAAGAAGACAATGAATAACCTCCTTCACTTGCTCAAATGCCCATAGATCAATATGGAAAAGGTTTCAAGATAATGCAAGACAAAGTATATAATGGACATAGCAGGTTATGATTACATCACAAAGGGAGGAATGAACCTATCATTGTCTCTAAATAGCTGAAAGGCCTAGGGCTTGGGTTTCAATCACTCCAGATTGGCGTTTCTAGTACCACATCGCCTTTACTAAAGGAAGTAAGTACTTCTAAAGTTGTCAAGACATCCAATGAGCTATCTGACCAACACTACTGTGATTCCTCTGATTCTAATGAATATAAGTGGGATTACCTTTGAGCCTCAACCTCTGTCATGGACCTTAATAAACTATTTGGGGAACTTGACCAAATGCTTAAATCCTCACAAAATCCATCGAATTCCCATCCAAAAACATCTTTGATAAAAGAGTAATGGCTCAAACATTATTTTTTGGAATCCCTAGATCCTGCCTCTTGGGACCTTGACAAATCCACTTCTGATAACCAAACCTTGACAATAGGGCCATCTTAGAATCTACATATTCCCAAGAAAAAGAATAAGGAGGATTTGGTAAGAAACTTGTGTGACTATGTCAACAACTCAACCTTTACTTTGACACCTTTGAAATTTGATACTTCCAATGATGAAATTCCCTTAGTATATCCCCAACTTATTGATTGGGATCAGTAAGACACCCCTATCTTAGATGTCTTTGAGAATGACGAAGCAATAGCTGAGTTCATGGGACTACGAGAAGGAATACCTAGTGGTGACCATAAGTCTAGATTTACCATAGACTTGGATAACATGGCTTATTTTGGGGAGTTTGTTCAACCCTCTAGTCACATAAATAAGAAAAATAATGAGAAAAATAAAAAGGATGAGACCCTAGGTGAAAACTGAAAGGCACCTTTGGATGATGAAAAAGTCAAAAATAAGGATGCATCCAAGGGGAAAAACCTCTCAGAGTCACCCAAGGATGGAGGGTTGAACATTCTCCCCGCTGCTCAGGAAAAGTCACCAATGTTAGTTGAAGAATTTGTGGAGATCAACATAGGCACTGAAGATAATCCTCAGCTAATCTATTTTGCCACATATTTGATTGAAACAAAGCAACCTAAATTTCGTAACTTCTTCACACAAAGATAGATCAACACTCATGACAAAGATAAAGATAGATTAAAATCAATGTTTTGTTGAAACACACGCACAAAATTTAATTAATTAAATGAAGATATTTAATTAATAAGCATGTGCATGCATATGAGTTAGAACTAGATAACTAATTGGTTCTGACAAAGAGTTCATTTGAGAAGGACACTCAGACATTAAACCAGGAGATAACTGACTGATTTAATAGATCTCGAGTTGAGTAGAAATGAATAATTAGATAACTTAAGCAATTATCTAAATATAGAAGAATATGTTCAAAATAGATTTTTATGAATTAAATGATTATTTAATTCAATATTCGACATTTAAAAATTAATTCAATAAATAAGATTTATTTAATTGAGTGGTGAAAAGGTTAACTGAATAATTAAATAATTAAAGTATTTATTTAATTATAGTCGGAAATATGATAAAGGTGAATTAAATAAAAAATTATTTAATTTAACAAGAAGGATATAGTTCATTAATGACGTAATTAAACAAAGAACATTTATTTAATTAATCAGGATAGAATAAAGATAAAGTGAATTAATAAAATAATCAGGATTATTTGATTAATAGTTGAATAAATGTTAAAGTGAATTAACTAAATAATTAAGTTTATTTAATTAATAGAAGAATTAAGGACTTTAGAGAATAATTAAATAATTAACATTATTTAATCATGACCATGAAGATACAAATTATGAAGAAATTGAAGTCGTAGGCTTAGACCAAATTTCATTGTCTACATTTTTCCCCTCTTTGATACAATGTCATTTCAGCATTGTGTCAAAGAAAATCGATCAAAAACATGCCCCAATGTAAAATAGGTGAAGGTATGGCCCCTCAGGAAAATTGAAAATGTTTCAAAAAACTTTCAAAAAATTTGGAAATAGGCCTGATTAGTCAATTTAATAGCTAGAAATGCAGTGGAGTTGACATAAATGAATTTCAAGGTGTTAGGTAAGTGCACTAGTCAAAAGAAGTTGGAAGAATATGTGGGAAATAGACAAGGTCAAAAGAAATGTTATCAAAACCCTAGGTATAAATAGCAAAAGGGGTGGAAAATCAATTCATTTTCACCCACCTAGTTTAGAAATTTTCAGAATTTTTCTTTGGACTCCTAGCAACGATGTCTCTGGTTCCACACACTCACCATCATGCCTATCACATTTAGACATTCTTGTGACCTGCAATTGTGGGCCCCCTGGTATGTAGCTTGATCTCAACTTTTGAAATTTTGATTTTTGCGCTTTTTAATGCATGTATTTTATTTTTTTGTAATGCGTCATTTTATAGAAAAGCCACAAATGCATACATAAATGATGCATGTTTATTTAGAATTATGCATTTGTAATTTTATGTTATAGCGTTAGCTTAGGTTTTTAAACTTTATACGTGTTTGTCTTTTATTTCCACGCATATGTTGATTTGCATCACATTTGCAATTAATAATTTAGCACATATTAGAAAATGTCACGCATTTGTTTTATGTTATGCATTTGCATTTTTTGATAGGTTGTTGATAATGTGTAGCTACAATTATACGCATATGCATATTTAAGACACATTTGCTTTGTGGTATGATGCATGTGACTTTTAGAGATGCATTTGTAAAATGGAATGATGCATTTGATTTTTTGTAATGCATTTGCAAAAGAATAAAACATTTTGAACTAGGCTATGTGATTGATTCTGACATGAGGCATGTATAATTCATTTCTAGGTTGTATTAGACCCTATCTATACATGAGAGTCGAGACCCTTAACTTTCTGCTTCCGTGATATTTTGCAAAGCGCAGAAAAATGGTTTCTATGGCACTTAGGTCTCTATCATATGACAAACATTCCCATTATTCGAGCAAATCGGGGATTGTTGACTGCGTTGTGTGAGCGGTGGCACTCGAAGACATCATCATTTCATCCGGGGTGAGGCGATTCTCTGAGATGTGTAGATATTATCCCCACAAGTACATTAGATAGTTGGGGATAGACCACTATGAGATTAGATGGCATGCGTTAGCCTAGAGGTATAGGAAATTAGATTGTCTATTATGTACGTTGATTGGAGTCATAATTCTTCCTGACTATTGAGGTCATGGATTCCCTATAGGATGGGGGAGGATGCTAGTACCAGATGTTAGAAAGGCGGGAGGTCTATGCTTTGGGCCCTTGTCTCTTAGCCATGTTATATTTCCACCTACATGATATTGCATATAGAGGCATAATCGATGAGTTGTGGTACCACACTTCTAATGATTTGGACGTGGGAACATATAGCAATTTTTTCATCTATCGATTATAGTTTATGTATAGCATGGATCACCATATACCTTCCATTATGCGGGGGCTAATATTCAACATGATGTTGGGGACACCAGATATTATCGAAATGCCATTGACACAATGGTGCAGTTCATATGGAGGCCATACTTGGATTTCCCACAGTGGTCAGATGAGGACAAGCATTTGATATACTACTGAAAAACATAGTACTTGATTGGGTGGATAGTCTCACACGTGCATATCATTAAGAGGAACTTGCTAGATCAGGTTTTGAGATAGTTTGGAGAGGTTCAAGATGAGCCTCAAGGTCGAGCACAATATGATAGATCATATAGAGAGATTACATCATGGGGAGCTAAGATTCCAGTGGCTACTGTAGACGCCAACATTAATGCTCTACATCTAGTGCAATGGCTTGGAGAGATAGAGTAGAAGATCCATGCACCACAATTTCATATGATACTTGGTGGGGGGATTACAAGCTAGTACCTCTCACAGATCCATATTAGGATGTGGCAATAGAGTGGCGAGGGACAGGGCTGCATGGAAGGCATGGTAGAGGTAGAGGTTGGAGGTGTGGAGGTGGTATAGGGGATGATGGAGATGGTAGAGGTGGTGGTTGGAGAGGATGAGGTCCACCTTTGTCACCTATCCATGAGGGGGAGAGAGAGGGAGAAGATGTTCATATGATTGATGTTGGAGGAGTTGGGGAGGAGGCAGATGTTGATATTGGGAGAGAGGAGGTTCATGTTGTGGAGGTAGATATTGGTGGAGAGGAGCATGCAGAGGAAGATGTTCCAGAGGAGCATGTAGAGGAGGAGGCGGGCAGGGAGGAGGCTGAGATAGATTCCCTTGGTTTGCTTGTTAGCTATCAAGATGATGAGGAGGATGAGGAGGATGATTAGAAGTGCGAGCAACATGATAGGATTTTGGAGGAGATGGAGGATGAGGATGATGGGATGGAGAGAGTTCGGTAGGATGATACAGAGGTTGTTGATCTAGATACTACAACTCTGTGTGCTTAGATTGCATCCTTGGAGGTGAGGATGAGGGTGCTAATGTCAGAGTGGGATGCACTATAGATGGAGAGAGATAGGGCATATATGGATAGAGACCAAGCTATATCTTGGAGACAGGAGATCAAGAATTTGTGTACAGAGATTAGAGCTCTTTGTAGTAGGCCGACTGATGCATTCGCTTGAGAGTTAGTCAGATCTTCTGAGAGAGCTTCCTATTACTGGGACCTATATGAGGCAGAGGTTCCTCTAGGGAGATGGGATCCTAGCTTTTCATAGGCACGTAGTGACAGGTCCTAGACCAGGACTCACACTAGGATAGTGACTATAGACAGGGTTGAGGGGCCTCGTAGATCTGGACCATATGACAGGGCTCCTTCAAGACACAAGTCATCAGGATCCTGACATCATTCGCCTGCACATTTTTTTCATGGTAGTAGTGGTAGTTCTGGATGGGGACATTGATTGTTATTTATTGATGGACATTGTACTTTGCTCATTTAGCCTGTGAGCTTGATATTATTGATACATTATGACATTGTGATGCAACACTTTTTGAGCGATATATATATGATTTTGGCGGAGATTCTAATTATATGTAGTTCTATTTTTATTATGCAGTCTTTTATTTATGCGCATGTTCTATATGATATGCCTATGTGATCAATGATCCTATTTACTTGATGATATGTTTATGTAGCCTATGATGTGATGTGGATTCTATATTATGATATATGCATTTATGATTATGTATACAATGCTATCTATATGTGATGCTATATGTTTTATAATGATGGATGTAATGTGATGCATATATTGATATTTGGTATATACATGTGATTCTTTTGTTATGTAATCTATGATGACAAATGCCTATTATGTCATGATTCCCTAGATATGCTAAATGCCTATGTTTTTATGTTTTCATAATGTAAGATATATAGATGATTTATGATGTATGATATTTACTTGATATATCTAACATGAATGAATATTCAGGATGCTTTATATTTTTGTGTGTCATAGGACTCCATCAAAATGCAAGAAAGGAGAAATATTAGTGCAGAAAGAAGATGAATAATAAAAGAGATTGATGTTAGTATTAGCAATCTTCGATATTTTGTTGTATCACAAAAGGCTTTTCACTTTATCATCATTGGGAGGTAACTAATACAAATGGAGATAAACACCATGATATGACATAGATGAAGGTGTGCAAGGTCATCCAATTGCTAAAAACAGATAGTCGCAAAGAAGGATTGTTGTAACTCATACTAAGGGAAAATTTCCCCAGTCTTTTTGTCATGACAAACCACAGACAACAAACAAAATAAAAGATGGGTCATGAGATGTCATCACTCCTCTAAATCCTTCATGAGACATCCTTGAGGAAACTAGTAACATGACTCAAAATCAAAGTTAAAATAAATTTGATAGAAAACTTTCAAAGAAAACAAAATTCTGATACATCTTTGCTTCTCTAAATCCTTCATGGGACATCCTTGAGAAAGCTAGTAACATGATTCCAATCATAAAATGAAAAGACAATCAACAAAAAATAGTTAAAGAAAATAGAATTGTGATACATCGTTGCTTCTCTAAATCCTTCATGGGACATCCTTGAAAAAGCTAGTAGCATAATTCCCATCATAAAGTCAAATGAAATGATAAGATAAATAAGCCATAAAGTCAAAATCCAGTAAAATATTTTCCAAAACTTGATCTTTTTGTTTGATTTGTGTTGATTGATAATATGATTGATTGATTGAGCCTAGCTTTAGGAAAGACACATACTGGATAAGACTATAAGTCTGGTTTCGATGTTATGACTATGTGTATAAGGCATGACAAAAGCTTGGTTTCAGAAAGACATGTATCATATAAGACGTTGAGTCTGATGTCATTGATGTGATAACCTGTGTAAGGTTACATTAATTTTTTGACAGTGCTTGTATTCAGGAAGGACTCATCCTGCATAAGACATAAGTTGATTGTTTTGATACTATCTGCTTTCAGGAAGGACACATCTTGTACAAGAGATATAAGTTGATTTGCTTTGACTATTGATTTGGTAATTTATTTGATTTGACTTAGAGACATTGCTGAATTATTAACCATATTAATGTATGACTTTATATAATGTGTTGAAAATTGATTGTGTGTGATGACAAACCCTAAAGGACTAACCTAGTGCAACCTCAGGGGCTCATCAATTGATGGACTTACCTACATTATACATGTAGAAACCTCGTAGTTCAGCTAGACTTTAACTGACAAGACTGACTATAATAAGTTTGATTTGTATGAAGATAACAGATGTGTGTGGTAGTGCATGTGACAAACCTTAATAGACTGACCTAGTACAGCCTCGGGGGCTCATCGATTGATGGCCTTGCCTATGTTATACATGTAGAGACCTCATAGTTTGACATGACCAATGACCTTGTCTTAGAGACAAATGGATTGAATCATGATTTTATACGAACAAACCTAAAAGGACTAACATAATGTCTTGGGGGAACATCAGAAGATGGCCTTTCCTATGTCCAGTTGCAAAGGCAACGTAGTTTGACAAATGAAAAAGATTGACAAGTGTGACTGACTCTGACTCTATTTTTGGATTTTCAACATGTTTTTTTTTTTGTCTTTTTAAAGTTTTCTAATGTTTTTGTATTTTCTCAAGACATCTTGTGATGTTTTTGGATTTTTTGATGGTTTTATGTCTTCAAAACAGCCAATGTAAGAACCAATATGACACACGTCAAGTGTTTTCCTCTAGTTGAGTATAAGATCAATTGATTATGAATAGAATCAAATGGGGGATATGAAATGCACTCGATGTCAATCATTCCAAGTTATGGGAAAGACTACCACTTATTATGAATGTTATGTATAAGCGATGGATGGGAAAGATAGGTGATATGTACAAGGATAGATAGTATGTACAGGGATAAGTTATATGTACAAGGAAGTGGACTATGTATAGGGATAGATAGTATGTACAAGGAAGTTAGATTAGAATGATAGTAGACAAAGGACCAGAGTCAACTACACATGGAACTTGTTTGTCAGGTTTTCACCATGGTACTTATCGAAAGCACCACTAAAGTGGTTTTCACTATTGGATGACTTATTTGTCTTTACTATTTTCTGGAATTTTTTTTTTTTATGTTACCTAGATGCCTATTTGCCAGGTTTTCACCTAGGTAACGATTTTTGTGATTTTTCTTTATTTTTGATAATTAAGACAAGGCTCTTAGAAGCTATGCATTGAACCTATTTAGATGAAGACTATTGATGCGTGTTGACAATGGTTCTCCTTTAGGAATAGAGAGTTGATATAGTTTTGATCCAAAGGATTCTATGACAATTAGGGTCCTAACTAGTTAGGTTCAAACTTTCCTAGTTTCTCTTTTTGCTTGATTCTTGGGGTTCTCCATTAAGACTAGGTCACCAATGTCAAAATTTCTATTCAAGACCTTCCTGTTATAGTTGCAACAAAGATGATTATGATATTCTTGGAGATGGTCTAATTCCTTTTGTCTTCGCTCATCTAGGAATTCTAGCTCATGTAGTCTTGAAACTCGGTACTCTTCATCATAATTGACAGTTTTTTGAGGATTCTAATGGTAGTTTTGTTAGATGCCTCTGCTTGGCCCTTACCTTGTGGCTAATATGGGTTGGAAAAATGATGTTGGATATGGACCTCTTCACAGAGATGGAAAACTTCTTGGTTCTTGAATGGATCACCATTATCTATGATTGTGGACTGAGGGACACCATACTGACATATGATATAGTTTAGGATAAACTTAGAAATTTGTGTGCCAGATGTAGGTCATGGGAATAGCTTCAATCCACTTGGTGAAGTACTTAGTTGCAGTCATAATGAACTTATTGTCATTGGATGATGTGGGATGTATCTTACCTATGAGGTCGAGTCCCCATTGGGAAAAGGGTTGTGGTGATGTTATGGGACGAAGCTCTTGCATTGGTGCATGTATCAAATCTTCGTGTACCTAACATTGGTGACATTTCTTGACAAAGATATGTGAGTCCTTTTCCATAGTAGGCCAATAGTAACCCAGTCTCATAATATTTTTATCTAAGGTAGGACAGCTAGAATGGGATCCAAATATACCCTCATGTAGCCCACACAAAGTTTCTTGTGATTTGTCTATATTGAGACATCTCATTAGGGTATTATCTAAGGCACATCTACAAAGGGTATCTCTGATGATGGTGTATTTGGATGACTTTCAGAGGAATGTCCTACATTGGTTATTACAAAGATCAGGGGGTATGATTTTGGCATGGAGGTAGTCAAGATATTTTTATACCATGGGGAATTAGGACCAACAATCTCACACACCATCTCTAAATTGCGGATGTCATAGGCAGGGACCAAAAAGTTGTTCTACCAAAAAATCAAACTTAGGAATGTTGCTTGGTATGTCAAGGACTGAAACAATAGTAGCCATGGTGTCTGCTACCCTATTTAGAACATGAGGTATTTGATGAAAGTCAACCTTGTCAAAGTACTCCTTGAAACTATATGCCATGCATTTGTAGGGAGAAAGCTTTTCATCCTTAGTTTCATAGTCATCATTTACCTGACAGATTACTAGTTGAGAATCACCATAAACTTGTAGTTTCTTAATTTTCCATTTGACTACCATGTGTAATCCTGTCACAAGAGCTTCATATTATGCTATGTTGTTGGTACATGAAAATGTAATCCTGAATGAATTAGGGATAGAATCATCTTATGGTGTGATAAATAGGATACCAACCCCTGAACCATGATTTTTATGAGAGCCATCAAAGTATAGTTTCCATGTGTTTGTGTCAATGGTAAATATAAACTCATCAGGAAAATCTGCAACTAAAGAGTGATTTGCTTGTATCGGTGCATCAGTGAACTGATCAATAATGACTTGTCCTTTGATAGATTTTCTCTCTACATACAAGATGTCATACTCACTAAGTATCATTACCCATTTGGATAGTTTCCATGCTAATGTTGCTTTGCTTAGAAGATATTTCAAAGGATCTATCTTTGCAATTAGCATTGTCTAATGGTTTAGCATATAGTGCCTTAGTTTTTGAATAGAAAATACTACCATAAGACAAGAATGTTCAATGGTACTATATTTGAGCTCATAACCTACCAAATTTTGACTGATATAGTATACTGCCCTTTCATGACCTTCATCATCATTTTGTTTAAGCAATGCTCCAAGTGATGAATGGGTTGCTGAAATATAAAGAATCAGTGGTCATCCTTCAATAGGTGGCATTAAAATTAGTGGTGTGAGTAGGTATTCTTTGATCCGTTGAAAATCCTCTTGACACCTAACTATCCATGCAAAGGGTACTCCTTTCTTAAGAAAATGTTGAAAGGGATGTGTCTTATCTGCTAGCTATACTATAAATCTTCTAATGGATTGCATTCTCCCTTGTAATGTCCTTAGTTTACTGAGATTAGTTGGTAGAGGAATTTCTATGATTTCTTTTACCTTGGTTGGATCCACCTCAATGCCTCATCTGGAAATGATATAACCCAAAAGCTTTCCTGATTTCACTCCACACACACATTTCTTGGGATTTACTCTCACTTTATACTTTTCTAGCCTTTGAAATATCTTGTCTAAAACTTATAAATTATTTTCCCTTGTCTTTGATTTAGCAATAAGCTCATCGACATAATCCTCCATAAGAGTGTGTACAAGGTCATGAAAAATAGTGGTCATGGAACGCTGATAGGTTGCCCCAACGTTCTTGATTTCGAAGGGCATAACATTCCAGCAATACATTCCCCAAGGACATGTGAAAGCTATTTTAGGTTGGTATTTAGTTGCAATTTTGATCTGATTATACCCTAAAAATCTATCCATAAGGGACAACATCTCATATCCTATTGTCATGTATACTATCATGTTAATTTTGGGTAGAGGGAAGTCATCCTTAGGGAAATCCTTATTGATATCTTTGAAATATGTGTAGATACAGATGCCCCCTATATGTTTAGTGACTAGTACTAGATTGGAAATCCAATTTTCATAGTTGATTCATTGAATGAAACCAACATCTAACAGTTTCTTGAGTTTTGCCTTGACTAGTAAAGCAATTTGTGGGTGCATTTTTCTCAATTTTTGTTTCACTTGTTTTACACCTGGTTGTAAGGGCAAGTGATGTAGAACAAGTTCATGATCCAACCTAGGCATGTCTGCATATGACCAAGGAAAATTAATCTATCTCTATGTGAAGAAGTTGCAGAATTTTGGTTGCTCTTCTTTGGTCAATGTTGTTGCAAAATAAACTAGTTGGGGATTCTCTTTTGTGCCATTTTTGACTTCCACTGATTCTTCAACTAGCATGGGTGACCTTTCCTATGCAAAAGGGATAATGTTCAAACTTCCATCCTTAGGCGCCTTAGAGAGGTTTTTTCCTTCGGATGTGTCCTTATTTTTTTCTTTTTCATTAGCTAAAGGCACCTTTAGGTTATCACCTAGAGACTCATCAGTTTTGTCTTTTTCATTCTTTTTCTTTTTTTTTGTGACTAGAGGGTTGAATAGATTCCCCAAAATAGGCTTTATTGTCCTATTCAATGGTAAATCTAGCCTTGTGATCACCACTAGGTATGCCTTCTCTTAGTCCCAAGAAATCAATAGTTGCTTCATCATTCTCAAATATGTCTAAGATAGGTGTGTCTCATTTGTCCCAATAAATGAGTTGGGGATAAACTAAGGGCATGTCATCATCTGAGTTGTCAAAGTTCAATGGATTCAAGGTAAGGATTGACTTGTTCATATCGTCACAAATCTTTTTTACCAAGTCCTTTTTTCTCTTTTCCTTAGATCTAGGTGGATTCTAAGTTGGGCCTAATGCCAAGGTATTGTTATCTAAAACATATTTATTAGGTTTCCAAGAGGTAGGATCAAGATATTCCAAATAGTAGTGTTTAAACCATTCCTCTTTAGTCATATTCTTTGGTGGACAAGAATTCAATGGATTTGGTGAGGATTTCAACATTAAGTGAAGTTCTCCAAAATTTCTATCAAGGTCCATGGAAGAGGTGGAGGGTAGGGAATCCCACTCATATTCGTTTGAGTCTAGGGAATCATAGTAGTGTTGGTCAGATGGTTCGTGCGATGTCTCAATATCTTTTGAAGCACTTACTTCCTTGATTAAGGGTGATGTGGTACTAGGAACACCAATCTAAATCAGTTGAAACCCAAGCCCTAAGCCTTTCGGACGCTGAGAAAAAAAGATTGGTTCAATCCTCCCATCTTGATGTAAGCCTAAACCACTATGTCCATTATATCCCTTGCTCTGCATGATTGTAAAACCTTTGCCATATTGATCGGTAGGAAGGTGAGCAAGTGAGGGTTGTTCTTCAAGGTCTTCTCTATACAACTAGGAGGTTACATCTTCTATGTGTATGGCTTCTTTTCCAAATTCTCACCATTTTGCAAAGGATGTTGAGGGAGGGATGTGCATATTGACCACTGACTATCTCCTATCTTCTGTAGGTAAACCATATGATTTAGGAGGAATCAAGTGACTAACACAATAAGATGTCTTCATGTAATATCCTCCACAACCCTTATGTTGGATCTCAACCCTAGGAGTGGAAGGAAATGAAGGTGAAGTGGATGTTCTTGTGAGAGTGGATGAATCGACATAATGAGACGAATTACACGATGAGGCTTCTTTGTTTACTAGAACTTGGCATTGAGGTGTTTCTCATAGACTGGTACAATATTGAAATGGATATGGGTCACCATCTATTGTTATTTTAGTGTCATTGTAAGGGAATTTGAGACATTGATGATATGTGGAAGGGACTGCCTTCATGGCATGAATCCATGGTCTTCCTAGTAGAAGATTGTAGGGAAGGGTGAGATCTAAGACCTAGAAATTTGTCTCCATTATTGCAGGACCAATTCTAATAGGAAGTGTTAGCACCCCCTTTGATTTTCGCTCCTCATTTTCATAAGCCTTAATGACAATACTCTTGGTTGAGTCTATGCACATTTCTGAGAAACCTAGTGCCTTGATTAATTTTAAAGTGCACAAATTTAACCCTACTCCTTCATCTACTAGAACTTGTATAACTTTGGTGTCATCAACAAGGACTTCAAGATGTAAAGGGTCATTATGATTTATCTTCTCAATTGCATAGTCTTTTTCAGAGAATGTGGCATGATGATTATTGGTCAAGTAGCCTACCATTTCTTGAAAAAAATTGACATCGAAATCATTAGGGATAGTGGTTCTTTGTAAAGCTTTGTCTAAACTGATTGATGCTTAGGGGAAATACGTAATAGTTCCATGATGGAGATTTGGGCTGGGGTCTTCCCTAATTGATCAAGTAAGTTATATTGAAACTTGGAAGTCTATGGTGGTTGTTGCGATGGAGGGCCTTGGATAGTGATCTTAGTCTGATGAGTGTTGACAACACACTTGGGAGTTCTATTTATGGTAATGGTATTGATATTCTCATCGGTGGCCCGAAGGTGATTTATGATTTTTCCACTACTATAATCATGCTTGACATTAGCATAGTTGGTTGACATATTGGTCTTGTTACTCGAACTGGTGACATTTCCTTTCCCATGGTCATATAGTGGATCAGAAAAGACTTTGTGATCAGTGTTTGATGACTTTTGTTTATGTCCACTAACTTCAATAATTTTCTTCTTGACAAGATCTTGTATGATATTTTTTCAATTGTCGACAATTTTTTAGGTTATGTCCCTTAGTTCTATGGAAATCAAAAAAGGAATTGTTATTCCACAAAACTAGTTTAAATTGTCCTAGATCATATTGCCTTAGCTCTTCAAGCTGTATAATATTGTGTTACAATAGTTGTTTGAATACTAACTCGTTGGGTTCCCCTAAGGGATTGAACTCATGTTTCTGAAACCTCCATTGTTGTTGTGAACATTGAGTGTTTTGGACAGTGTTGGGAGGTTGATTAACAATGTTAAGTGTGTTGGCAGAGGAGTTAGGTCCTCGTAGTGTGATGATTGGTCCTGCTTGTAAAATTTTAGCATCAACTACCTCATCATTGGTAACATTTTTGTTTTGAGACCAAAATTCGTTTCTATCATTAGGGTTGTTTTGCATAGTTGGATTTATGTTGAGTTTCTGTGTATTATGTTCTCCTTTTTCAATGAGATCTTTTTCTAGTGTGATGCCCTTTTCCAGTAGTTCTGTAAAGGATGTGCAATAATGTACCCTTAAGTTACTTCTTAATTTTGGGTTGAGGTTTTCTTTTTACATAGTGACCTTTTGTTTGATAGGTATTTCGATAGGACATCGACTGGCTATTGTTCTACATCTTTGGAAGAAAGCGATAAAAGTTTCCCCTTTGTCTTGTGCAGTATGACACATGGTGGGTATGTTTATTTCGTGGTCAATGTTAAAGGAAAAGTTTTCAATGAATTTCTCAGTCGGTTCACCCCATGATTTTATGCCATAGTCAAGACCTAAAAACCACTCTAGTACAATTCCAACAAGTCTTCTCAGAAAGAGTCTCATAAGATAGGTGGGGTCGTAGGCGACATCTATGCACATTGTGGAAAATTCCCTTATGTCTTTGATTGGATTTCGCTTTCCATTCTACTTGGGAAAGTTTGGTATGACATATCCATGAGGGAAAGGTGTCATTTACAATGATTTATCAAAGGTAAATGGGAATAAATCCTTTGTTGAAAAGGTTTTCTTGTTAGACACTTCCATGTTATCCATTTGTGTTTGAAGTGCATGCATTTGTGTCTGCAGGACATCAACCTGAGTTAATGATGTGTTAGCTGGATTATTTGGATATATGTACATTTTTTGGAATCTAGCATTGTTTGATGGGTTTTGATTAAATGTGAGTATGTAAGGTGGATTTTGATTTGGAATATTAGTGAGCGGGTTTTGTTTCAGAATATGTGAGAATGGATTTTGATTCAGAATCTATGAAAATGGATTTTGACTCAAGATCTGTGAGAATGGATTTTGATTCAGAATCTATGAAAATGGATTTTGACTTGAAATTTATGATGCGTTGGGTTAGTTTCCATATTGGAAAGAGGGTATGCCTCCTTTCTGTGAAACCCCAATTTGTGGTATAGTACTAGTGACATGAACATTAGGTATGGTTGTTGTCTGTGGAATAGTGCTAGTGACATTGACACTTGGTATAGGAGCTGATGTTCTAGATTTTTTGTTCCTAGCAAGAGGACCGAAGGGATTGGATGATGATGCCCCTATGGTAAAATTTAGCCCCTATGTTGAAGTAGGTGTACCAAATGGAGTGGTGTGTATTGTTGATCTAGTCTGCGTAGGTTCTCTAGATGGTATAATAGTAGTCACTTGAGGTATAGTAGCACTAGTGGCAGTGGTGTTTGTTCCTTGGGTAGATGTAGTGTGTAGTGTATGAATATCAAAACTAGGAGGTAGTTTTTCACTTTTTGCTAGAAATTTGGCTGTGTTGTTGAGGATCATTTGCTAGATAATCATCTACAAAGAAAGCAAGCTCAGGGTCTTGTGTAGCAACATCTAGTTCTTCCACTATAACACGTCCTTGTGTCTCTAGTGATAAATTTGTCTAACAAAGTCTTGTGAGGTCTAGACGTAGTTTCCCCTACAAAGGGGTTTGAGAACAAATTGATGAATTCTTTGGATCAACAATTTTTTCTCATTTTTTCCTTTTCAATCTTGTTGCAATCATGTAATGTAAGCTCAAATTGCAAGTGATGCAAAAGCTAAGTCTATGAATGATCATCAGTCTAAACTATGTTTTTGGTATTTTTTGAATATAAAGGAGTATGCAATTATTTTTTGGTATTTTATGTGTGAATAAGGTATGTCTAAGATGACGCTAGTCTAGGATGATAGTATCTAAATATGCAAAGGTCTAAGTGATCGATTTGGAAGATTCTAAAAGAGGTTATCTATCAACTAAAGTGTAACCCTAGTTTCAAATTAGTTTTGACAAGGAACCTTTGTAGGACTAGGACCAAAAGATAAGGTGAACTCTCTAGCTAGACTGATGAGCTGAAAGGATTCATGTGTAGGAAAAAAGATATAATGACTAGGTTCAATGACAACGTTGGTTGAATCAAAGGTTTATTTCAAGTGTGAAACGTGCTTATCCCAAAATCTGTAGAAGACGATCTCTCTAAAGGAAGTAAAGACCCCTAATATTATAGTAAAATGTATAACTAAGGTACCTATCGGTAAGACTAAATGATTCCTAAAGTATGTAATTGTGCAAGTTTGGAGTGAATGTTATGGTTTCTATCCAAGAATCAATGAAAAAGGATAAGTTGGATACTAGTTTGACTATTTGATCTCAATTTTCTAATAGTAAATTATGGTGTTTTGATACTCAGGAAGATGCGTTGCAGAATTTAACAGTTGTGGCTTTCTTTCTTAGTTGCATCTTTTTGGTAAATTTAGACTCAGGTATCAGGCAGATGCAATTTTATTTACAATAGATGTGACTCAGGG
Organism: Sequoia sempervirens; assembly: GCA_007258455.2. NCBI lineage: Eukaryota > Viridiplantae > Streptophyta > Pinopsida > Cupressales > Cupressaceae > Sequoia > Sequoia sempervirens. Next base: position 95,467,059 of record VDFB02373365.1, read on the forward strand.
TATCAATTGTGACTCTGTACTAATTAGATGTAGTTTTCTAAACTCTAACTATGTACTGGTAAAAGAAGGTTGTTTCTGTGACAGGGTCATATGCATCATTCTAGACTGCAAATGTGGCTTACCTAGTCAGATGTGTCACAAAAGGTATCAATTCTGGTTTTCTAGTTATAGAGGTTGTGACAGATGCAACCAAGTTATCAGATATGGTGTAAGACTAAACAAATGCGAGTTTTTCTGACAGATGTGACTAAGAAAAGTAGACTCAGTTTCTAACATATGCAACTCTAATTTAAATAGATGTGAGCTATACTAAAAGATGCTACTCAAATTTAAACATATGTGATTCTAAAGAACAATTGCAACTTTTTGGTGAACAGTTGCGACTTTGTTGACAGTTGCAATTTTCTAGTGAATTATGATATAAAATTGACTATGTTTCATGATCAAGTTTTGGAAAACAAAGACAATCATAAGACAATGTGTTTTTAGTTTTATTTTGACTCAAAGAACGTTTAATTTGACAACAGACAAGCACATCCTAGGCTATGTAGGATAGTATTTATTGAGTTCTCACTTGGTTTCCCAACTACGCTTATTCAAGGTGGATGATTAGTAGCTTGAACCCATTGGCTCCCCTCCATGGGCTCAACACTTCATTCAGGGTAGCCAAGCTATAGTACTCAGGAACATCCCATGGCATACTTTCATCTCTACACATGAACTGTAAGAATGTGAGATGGCTTCATAGGTCTGACCTGCTACACCAGTAAATAGAAGGATTTTAGACACTACAAACAATAGTGTTTAATTCAGGAATTTTTTTTGTGGGGCATGATCCATATGGTGATAGTCCCTTTCGATCCATCTTGTCGAAACCATACTCATCATTCATTGGGCTTTCCCCAAGAACCCACTTTTATATACCATCTAGAAGTCCATCGGGTTCAGGGTGCTACCAATATGAGTCATCCTAGGGTTAGTACTTTTTCCCACCAGGATAGGCCCAATTTCTAGAGTCAGTAACCAATTCTCTAACACCCAGGATCGCATGAATGCGTAAGGGGAGAGGATACATTGATATATTGAATCGTAAAGGGTAATAACAGAGTGTGCTTTTTTCACCAAACATAGTAGACAATAGTTAATTTTTAAACCCAAATGACAATTTGCTAATCTACCAAACAATCTGTTTCAAAAAATAGATCTTCGATTCATGTCCTACAGAAAATTTATTAGTAGTTTTCCAATATTTCTTTGACGATTGTCCTACAAGAGGGGTTTCAAAAAATGTCTTCTATGATACGTCCTGCAAACACTAGTTAACTCCAAAACACATGCTGCAAACCAAACATTAGCTAAAAAAAATAAAACACAAAAGAAAGTTGTAAATCAAAACTTATATTTAAAAATTCACCAGTCAGATGCATTATTTTTTTTGTTAGATGCATTGTGGTCAGTCGTGGCTCGATAAATCACGGATGCGCCAAATTTTTTTAGATATGTCGTTTCTTTTGGAAGATGTGTTTTAGAATGTCAGTTGCATCGTTTCTTCTATCAGATGCGTAGTTTCGTATGAAACCTACAAAAATCAAATAAAAGTCTATGGATTCACGAAGATGGTGTCTTCACATCGAGCTCACCAAATGTAACATCAACAAATACAATGAAAGGTTAAATCGTACACAATAATGTAATTCAAGATCTAATGCAATCTAAGCTAAACAACAGAGAACAAAGAAAAGCTAAAACATAAATAAACTGAACAATCTCACCCAATATCTACATAGTTCCATGTATGACCTCAATTTCCCTTCTCCATTTCGCTATGTTGGTATAATTGCCCTCAAATTTCTCTTGTGTAAGTATAGCCTATGATAGTGATTTAGCAAAACATCAAAGATTCAAATAATAGATATGCTTCCAAAAGTCATAAGATTTCAGGAGAGGAGTAAAATGATGAAAGATAGATCAATTTGTAGAAAATTGATCATTTGAATGATAGGTGAAGATCGAAAGATAGACAGACGATTCAGATTGAAAGATTGGACATGCATTGAGATAACTTCTAGTACTGACACTAGTGATAAAAACTAAGAATAGAGATAAAGATTAAATAATGATTTAATCTTCGAGTTTGGTATTCGAAAACAAAAGAATTATCTTTGCATGACAAAGATAAAAATAGATTAAAAGCAACGTTTTGTTCGAACACACACAAGATTTAATTAATTAAATAAAGATATTTAAATAATAAGCATGTGCATGCATATGAGTTAGAACTAGACAACTGACTGGTTTTGACAGAGATCTCATTCGAGAAGGACACTCAGACATTAAACCAAGAGATAACTTACTAATTTAAATAGATCTCGAGTTGAGTAGAAATGAATAATTAGATAACATAAACAATTATCTAAATATAGAAGAATATGTTCGAAATAGATTTTTATGAATTAAATGATTATTTAATTCAATATTTGACATTTAGAAATTAATTAAATAAATAAGATTTATTTAATTATAGTTGAAAAGATGATAAAGATGAACTAAATAAAAATTTATTTAATTTAACAAGAAGGATAAAGTTAATTAATGACGTAATTAAATAAAGAACATTTATTTAATTAAATAGGATAGAATAAAGATAAAGTAAATTAATTAAATAATTAAGATTATTTAATTAATAGCTAAATACATGTTAAAGCGAATTAACTAAATAATTAAGTTTATTTAATTAATAGAAGAATTAAGGACTTTAGAGAATAATTAAATAATTAACATTATTTAATCATGACCATGAAGTTACGAATTATGAAGAAATTGAAGTCGTAGGCTTAGACCAAATTTCTATGTTTACACCTCCAAGAATAAGAGTTCCATCCACCCAAGAATTGGTGAACTCCAAAGAAATTTTGGGGTTATTCCCTTGCATCCCCTCCACATACGAAACTAGCTTTCCCCATTCCAAAATGGCCCAAACCTCCTTTTCTTGCTTCTGTCCATCACAATTGCTAGGTTCATCTTGAACCAAATCCACTCTCATCACAAAACACACAAATTTAAGAGTGAGGAAACTCTGTAGTTGAAATGGCTATACAAAAACTAGAGCCACAAGTAAAAGTAAATATGCATAAATAGATTAGCGGGCTTAAGTTTCCATAATTAACGAGCATGGAAACAGTCAATACGAGTTGACAACATATCATGCTCGATCTCATTTGGATAGTACTTTAACATTATTTTGAATTAATTTGACCACCTGACTTGGGATATGGATGATATTATCCCATTTTACTAAATTTGGAGTAAAAGCTCCAAGATTTTCTAAGGTATTGACAACTTTATTACTGCTCCTATACACGTGATTCACACTATGATTCCCAAGGGCAATAATGAGATTGCGAGCTAAGGCCATGGGGTCGTGGAGAGTCGAGCAAGGAGAGGTTCACCTAATCAGCATAAGAATCATTTTCTGTGAGTCCCCTTCGATAACCAAGTTAGAGAACCCAACTTGCGTGGCAATTTTAATGTTGGGGAAGGCCACCACCACCTCAACAAAGCTAGAAGATTGAACACCCAAGTTGACCACATATGCCAAAAATAGCTTCCCCTTGTGGTCACGAATGACCCCACCCCCACTAGCCCAACCTGGGTTGGGTTTGGCTAAGCCATCAAAATTGAGCTTCAGTCAACCAAGCTCAAGGGGGGGACCAAGGCATACTTCGTCTATCCGGTGGGATAAAAGAGTTGAAGGAATTAAGGGTCTCAGAAGGTTCCAAGCATAAGCAATTGAAACCTCTAGATCATTAGGATTTCTTTCGGGCTTGCAAGGAGTAGTATAAATCCTCAGTGCTACAAAATTTAGTTGCATGTGATTGGATTAAACGATTAATAATAAGTTAAATAATGGAATGAAATAAAGTTAGACAAATCTACATTTTTTCCACTAAAACAAATCTAAATTTTTTCCTTAAAGAAAGTAGGTATTATTTGATTTTGGAGGCTTTCACCTAATATTTTGGAGGCTTTCACCTGATATTTTGGAGACTTTTACCATTAAATGGCAGTTGATTTACCATCCCATAACTCAATACATGTGGGAGACATGTTTCAAACTCAAACACTATATGTAGCCTATCAACTAATATTTTTTCTCTTTAAATTATTTACCATTTAAAAAAAAAACAAACACAAACAGCCAACCCACAAATTTGTCCCACTTTTCATGAACAACTTTAATAATAAAAACAAAAACAAAGGACCACAACTTTGTTGACTGTTGAACCTTTCATGAACGAGTTTAATAATAAAAAGTAAAAATAAATCCACACGATAAAGTTGCCTTAAAATTCGGTGGGAAGGGGGGGACCAAATTGAAGAATTCGGTGGGAGGGGGGCGGAACCAAATTGAAGAACCTCCAAGTTCTGTGTGAACTCAAATAGCAATGACGTCTTGAATGGAAGAATTACTGAGGTTCTACTTGCATTCTCAATCTTTAGGTACTCATTCATCAATACAGCCGGACACTACGTCACGTATTCTGACATTGTCTAACACCCAAATGAGCACGCGCTGCATTTTTGTCTCAACAATTTCATGCTTTACAATATCTGCTTGGAAACAAGGAGACCCATTGAATATTGCTTTCGCTATTGGTAATTTACTAGTTTAGCAAAGCAGATATGCCCTAACTGCACTGAGATCATTTGATTTTGGGGCTCTTTCATTTCAACTTCATTTAGTCACAATTATTGTTAATGAATGCGGTGGACACATTATGTAGCTTGAGGTAGATAAGATCCTTAAAATGATTTAATTGGTATTATTGTGTTTGGATTTTTTATTTTTATTTTTATCTTTTATATTTGGGTTTTGTAGGTGTGAGCGTTTTGTTCATGTTTAGTTACATTTATATTATTATGTCGTAAAGGGTTTAAAGACCTCTTCAAAATCTATTTTAATTCTTAATAAAAATTAATAAGAACAAAGAACATAACTATTATATTGTTATATGATTAATGCAATCTCTTTGAGGTTAGATCAATTGATTGATGTTGAGTATTGTTAGCATACAATTTTTTATGACGTATGTATGTCGATATGGTAAGTATGGTTCATTTGATCATCCAATTAAACCAATGGATGAAGGTTATAAGCAAGATCACTTGGTTCTTCAAATGTTGGGATTTTAATCCGCCTTCATATAAAAGAGTGAAAGTCACATATCTAGACCCTTTCACCTTGTACTTGTGGGTTCATGCTAACCAAGTTATCATTTATGCATCAAATAGTGTGTAAGATGGCATATTTCAACTGATTTTGTGAATTACATTATCTTACCCTATCCCATCATAAAAAAATCCCTATAGATCATTTCTAATCCCCGAATCTATTTTTCACTACCTAGGTTTAGTTCCATGAGTATGAAATATATAAAAAAACTCTTGTGCTCATAGATCTAAGCCATAAATTTGAAATTCTAGACATTGTTGTCTTCTTCTACTAGTTTTTTATGAGTTTTAGTAAGGTGTGAATTATTCTAAATTGCATGTTAAGTTTGTTAAGTTGGTGCATTTAAAGAGTAAGCCTAATATAAATTAATCATCTAACATTTAATAATTAGCTTGGAGAATCAAAAGAGCATAAAAGAACAAATTGAATATAACAAAAGTATTGTAACTCTAAAATTGCATCATCATCCTAAGAGAATAATGCACACTTGCTTAATTTTCTTGATCTTCCTTTGTCATTGTTAAATCAGTGCATCTAGAGGGTTGAATCAAGAGAACATGACCCATAAAATTCAATATGCTCATCAAAAGTATCACAAAGTTGGGGGTGGACAAGTTTAATAGTTTTGAATTCATCCAAAATAGATTTATGAAATATAAGTTAAATTTAGTGCATGTGTTCAAGTGTATTCTCATGGAGATTAGGTCTTCATTTGTGTAAGTGACCTAGAGAAATAAACAAAAGTTAAACCCAAGGCTAGTGACACATTTTGAAATAATGCATTAGGATAAATGGATTTCCAACATCTACTTCATTTTGAAAGCTAAGTTCCCCTCCATTTAATTTTAGCAATAACAATTATCAATCCTATCTTATTTACTTGAGTTAATTATTCATTATTGTTTATTTATGTCTTATATGGTTTGTCGATTTATCCTGTATTGATGATTTTGAAATCACATAATTTTTATCATATGGTAGTCCCTTTTTATGAAATAAATTTATCCCTTATGAAGTTATTCTTACATTTGTTCACCTGATTTCACATTATTTGGAATTAGAACTAGTGATTTTGTGTAGAGAGGGGAAACATGATATTAAGTGTTGATTTTTTATTTTTTATTTTGTAAAATGGAAGCTTTTTCATTGTGTCATTTTGTATATTTGAGGAAAAGATTGTATATCATGGATTTTACTTCCTATATGTATATTGAGAAAATCAATAGTATTAGTTATGAGATGTGGAAGTTGAATATGGAAGATCTACTTGAAGAGATATATGAACGGTTGTTTGTTTCAAAAAAAAAGAAACCATTTGATGTTTCTCATGAAGATCAATTTAAACTAGACAAGAAGGCATGCAAAAATGTATGATTTTCTTGTTGAATTCATCCTCTCAAATATTTTTGAGGAGACTACAAAACACAAGTTCTATAATAGGATAGGTGATATCTATCAAAAAAAAAATCTTACTAACAAATATTATCTTAAAAGAAGGTTATATTTATTAAAAAGTTAAATATGGTAATTTTTTTATAGACAATTCAAATGTTTTAATCTTTTTAGTTCAAAATTTCTTCTGTATATTGGTTAAGTTGCATGAGGAAGATAAGTTCATCTTATTACTCTAATTTTTTTCCTAATATTGAAAAAATATAATCATTTTCATTAGTGGTAGTGGTGTACAGAAAAGAGTGGATAATATTATTTTTGCTCCCCTTTCAGTGAAAAAAAGAATAAAATCCATGAATAAAAAATCATTTAATTATGCTTTACATGTACGAGGAAGGTATAAAGAGAAAGTATGATGTAAATGGGATCTGATAAGAAGAATAAGTTTATGTCTAAAGCATGTTTTAAAACCAAGGAAAGAGTAGAGTGAATTGTTGAAACTATGGTAAACAAGAAACATGTGAAGAATGAATGAGAAATAAGAAAAAGAGTTTAGATTCCTCCCAAAAAATTCAGCTTATGATGGAAACAATGATGCTTTATTTATTTCCATTAATACAATAAGTAATTATGTTTAGCTTATTGGATCAAATTTTTCCTATTATATGACACCTCACAAGGAGTGGTTGTCTATGTATATAAATTATGATGGAAGAGAGATTTTACATAGTAATACCATGTTTATTCTTGGTAAGAAAAAGGTAAAATTATGTTTTAATTATGGAAGGGTTAAAAATCATGATCATGTTTTACATAATTGTAGACATTGAAAAATATTTTGGTTTACTAGCATCATTTTTCCATCATCTTGGTCTTCTTACCTACGTAATCAAATATTTTTAATTATTATTTTTATATAAAAGGGGTAAAAACTTTATTGAAATTAAGAAAATAGCATTACATAAATCAAAGGGCCATGTCCCCAGGAACCCAAAAGAAGCCACCCAAAAAAAACATGAAACAAAATCATCCTTCACCAGTACCAACCCTATCCTTTGCAAGAATCCTCTCCAAGTCCTAAAAAATCTCATGTGAAACCTAATCCCACTCATCAATCTTCTATCTTTGTAAATGTTTAGAAGCCCATTTGGCCAAACAATTAGTTGCCCTATTCCATTCCCTTGGAATATGGACAAAAGACACAATCTCCATCAAAGAACTAATCTACGGAATCTGTTACACCATCACAAAAAACTGCCAACTAACATCAGACACCTTTTGTTCATTAAGAAAATTAATTAGAACCTAAGAATCTAACTCACAAATAACCTTGTGCCACCCCAAAAAAAAAGCTTGCTCAAAAGTGTAGAGGATCACCAAACCTTCCATAAGGTTGATAGTCTACAGTCCTTCATGAACATAAAAGAGGAAAACCACGAAACCAAAATAAACCTTGCCAACCCCACCAATCCTAGTAGGTCCAGGATTTCCCCTAGAAGAACCATCAATATTAAGCTTCAAAGTGCTAGCCAAAGGAGGTAGCCATCCCCCCACCCTTTGAACTCTTTGCTTCACGCGCCTTCCTCTCTACAAACAAGCAGAAGCTAAAGAAAAACCCTGAGTACCTAGCCTATCGACCATTTTAGCATCCCCTTTCTCTAATGGCAACAACAAATCACACTTAGCTTCAACTGTCTCCTGGAGCATATCCAAAATTCTATGACAAACCTATTGAATCCACAATTTTTTCCCTCAAAATATTCTCTAATTCCTTTCCAACTAAACCTACCATAGCATGAAAATAGGCCCAACGTACCAAACATCCTACAAGAAAGGGGCCATATAGGGGGGTCTCCCCAAGCTACTCCAAAAATCCACCAGGGAGGAAGCATGAATATAGGGGTTGTTCTAGACTACCCACTAAAAATTGCAAAGCTGCAAAGTAAAGGGACATCGAAAAAACAAGTCAAAAGTGTCCTCCTCTCCACACGCATAAAGAACGCACATAGAGGGGCCTTGAAAATCCTACTTCCAAATATGTCAAGCACTTATTCTAGGCCAAAGTCCAAATAAAGTAGTTACGCTTCAGCCAAGAAAACTTATTCCACACTTTCTTCCACTAATGAACCTCCTCCTTGAGTTGATGAGAAAGCAACACCTGATATCTAGAAGCAACAATATTGACACCCTTAGGGTTAGGAGACCAAGAAAGCACATCCTCATCCATGAGTGAGCTACATCATCTACAAGAAAGAATATTATGAAGTGTGACACACTCCTCCTCCATACCAAAAATAGGCCACTCATCAGGATTCTTCCATCACGCCACCACCAGTTGCCCCTAAGAAGATAGGGACTTAAAATCTCTCACCCTCAACTGTCCAACTTCATAGAACCTCTGGAAAATTTTTGACAAACTAAGAAACTGGGAGACAATGGGGGGATAGCCATCCAAAGAATCATACCAGAAATGAGCCTATGCCCCTCTTTTACAAATCCAAAATAAGCTATCCTTGATGAGTGTAGCCCCTTTCTTGAGCGTACTCCAAATCACCAATCCCTTCCCCATCAGGGAATAATGAGGGATGTCACTCTGAGGGATCCCTTGGAAGTACTTCTTAGACAAAATGCTAGCCTAGATCCAATCCTATTCCACACACAACCACCAATAGAATTTAGTTTCCAAAGCCACACCAAACAAGAATGACAACCTTAACCCAAGACCACCCAATTGCTTCAGGCTACCAAAAATGTCCCATTTGACAAGGCTCCATTTAGAAGACAACAAGCTACCAAACCATAAAAATTGTCTTGCTAGGGAGTCCAATTCCCTAACAAAATGCATCGGGGCCACCTGAATCATACACCGATAAATGGGGAGAGCCTATACCACAAATTTGAGCAACTGAACATGGCCTAAAAAAGACAACCAGTGGTGGGTCCAATGAGTAACTTTCCCACAAAATTTATTGAGAATAGCCTGCCAAGAATCCCTGGGTAGCAAACCAACCGAAATAGGAATGCCAAGATAGGTCAGAGGGAGATCCCCAATTTTAAATCTAAGAATATAAGCAATCCTCCTCTGAATGGAGTCCAGAGTATTGAAGAAAAAGATGGAAGACTTTTCTTCATTAATTAATTGGCCTGAGGAAACAAGATAAACATCCAAAACCTTGTGCAAGTTAGAAGCTTCCCTAACAGTGGCCATACCCATCAATGTAGTGTCATCCACAAACTACAAGTGACATTGTGGGGTTAAACCACATCCTCACCGCCACCCCTGAATGATTCCCATCTCCACATTCCTTCTTATCAATCATCCCAAACATTCAACAAGAAGAAGAAACAAGTAAGAAGAGAGGGGGTCACCCTACTGCAAACCCCAAGAAGCATCATAAAGTTTAGAGTGCTCCTCATTAATTAAAATAGAGAATGAAACCAAAGTAACATAGCTCATAACCTAGTGAATCCACTCATCCCCAAAACCAAAAGGACCCAGAACCTTCTGGAGGAAGGACCACCGAACTCTATCATAAGCCTTAGCCATATCAAGCTTGATGAACATTACTTTATCTTTGAAGTTGACCATAGAGTGAATGGACTCTGTTGCAATAACCACTCCATCCAAAATCTTCTGACCTACCACAAAACCACTCTATTCCTCAGATATCAGATCCTTAAGCCGCTTTTTCAACCTATCAACAATCAACTTAGAGATAATTTTATAAATAACATTACAAAGAGAGATATGCAGAAATTGGCTTAACCTATCTACCCAATCACATTTGGGGATGAGAGCAAGGAGGGTAGAATTTAAAGCCCATAACATCTGATTATTCTTCTGAGACTCCTAAACAACTGCCAATAGGTCTAGCTTGATAATCTCCTAGAACTCTTGAAAGAACAATATCAAGAAACCATCAAGACCAGGAGCTTTCCCTTTCCTCATCTGAAACATAGTCCTCTCCAGCTCCTCCAGTGAAATATCACTCATAAGATGTTCCCTCATCTCCCTAGAGACCAAAGAAGGGATACAAGAAAGGACCTGAGCTTCCTCAATTGAACCCCCTTGTGAGTCCTCCCTGAAAAAGGAAGAAAAATACTACACAACTTCATTCATGATATCATGAGATGAAGAAAGAATATCTCCCCTGTCATTTACCAAAGCAGAGATAGAATTACCATGTCACCTGGCCTTCACAGAATTGAAGAAAAAAGCAATATTTTTATCTCCCTCTTGAAGCCACTCAAGCTAATATTTTTGTTTCTAGTAGACTTCCTCACGCAACTCCCACTCTTCTAGAGCTTTTAAAGCCCTAAAATATTTTGATAGTAGATCCTCAATCACCCCATCCTCCCTGATCAACCTCATAATACCATCCAACTTAGCTTGTGCAACAAACTTCACATGGAAAATGTTTCCAAAGCATTGTCAGTTCAAATGTTTAAGTTGATACTTGATAAATTGAAGAAGCTTAGCAAAAATATATATTATAGTACCATAAGCAGGTCTACCATACCTCCACCACTTAGCAACATATTCATGGAGATAGGGGTCATGCAATCACATAAACTGAAACTTGAAAGGAGACTGAGGCACCCAAGTAGAAGAGATAGCAAGATTTATAGGCCAATAATCTGAGCCCCTTCAGTCCAATATCTTTGAGCTGGAAGACCACATACCACCAAACCAGTAGTAGGAAACCATGAACCGGTCCAGACGTTCTACAATACAGTTGTCTCCCACCCTCCTATTGTTCCAAGTAAACTGGTCATTGTTGGGCTTGATATCAACAAGATTTAAAGTTGAGATATTGTCCTGAAGTAGCAACGTAGAAGGCTCAAGCCCCGAAGTACCACCTCATTTCTCAGCCAACTCATTAATAGAATTAAAGTCTCCAACTATAATCCATGGATGGTAAGGAACCATGTTTAAGAAAAATTAGATATTGGACCACAAAATTTTCTTACGTTGGAACTCAACAGGTGCATAAAAATTGGAGAAGAGAATAAAATGCCCCATCTCAAAACAAGATGCCACCATGGAGATAGATGACTTAAAGAACATCCATCATAGTGGGTGAATCTTCTGAGGGTCCAAAAAAAAGCCACACCCCCAGAAGACCCCTGAGCACCAATGCACTGGCACTCAACATTCCTCCACAACTTAGTCACTAAAGCAACCATACACTCAATAGATAACTTGGTCTCCTATAGAGAAAGTACATCAGGAGAATGACTTCTAACCAACTCAGGAACAACTTTTTGTTGAGGGGCACTGTTCAAGCCCCTTACATTCCACGAAAGAACAATCATTTCAAGGGGCTTCAAAAATGAGAATCCAAAGTTTTGACAGACCCTAACTCCAACAAAGTCTCCCCTATCATTTTAATCTTTTCCAAATCTTTCTTCCTACAAAGTTTTGAGGCTTTCTCCACCCCCCCTTTCTTGCCATCTTTTTACATAAGGCCCAAGTGGGGAGAAGGCTTGTTGTTCTTAGCTGCATCCAAGCTCACATTCCACACAAGATGAGAAGAATCTTCATTCCCCTTCAAAACCTCAACATTAGGACCTGACACCTCCTAAACACCCATATGCAAATTAGTGTCCATGTGCAAAGCAGCATCATCATGTGGAGCTAGAGGAACACCAGAAGTATGACCCTCCAACCTTGAACCCATCACATCCTGATCCAAGCACATTAACCCTAGATTCACTTACTATTGTGGTGTTGTCATAATAGTGGTTTACAATTCCTGAGAGGAACGAATTTTAGCTGAAATCACATATTTTAAGAAAATATAATGATTTAAGCATTAAAAAGTTCCATTTTAAGGATTCCAATTGAAGAGGGTTTGATCAAATCACCTTAGATCAAACCCCCTTGGATAGAACCTTGCTAGTTTTAAACCATACCTATAAATGTGTCTCGTTTACACCTATCAAAATGCTGATAAAAAATACTTTTGATTTAGATTTTGGGGGATCAAATGAATTTATTTAATATTTATTTCAAATGATTATGGTATTCCTCGAACAAGCTATCCAATGAATATAATTTTAATATGTTTTGGTTTTGTTATGTATTTTTTTTAAGTTTTATTAAACATAGGTTTTTCATCAAAATGAATTTCTTTGTTCTTCACATGTGGAAAAATAGAAGATTATCAAAAAAAATTTTGAAAATATGAGTGCACCAACCATTGAAGTCCTTGATCCAACAAAAGTTACACGTATACACAAGTGTCTGAATTGTAATTCGTGACTTTGAAACATGATTAAGGAAAAAATATTCAATAAAAAACTATCTAACCAAGTGGAAGCACTAGATATCAGAGATACAAATCTAAATTTGAAAGAATTAGAATTTTATCCTTCATTGAAAAAAAATTATGCGTTATACGATGTGCATCACTTTTTCAAAATGTTGTTTTCTCAAAAAAATCTATTTTCGTGGGAGATGGAAAAAGAAGTGCAATTTGATTCCAAAAATTTTGAAAAAAATATTTTTAGAATCTATAGACAAAATTTGATGAGACTCTAGTTTGCACCATCTTCAAATTCCTCACAGTTTAGCCGCTATAGGTGCCCGAATGTGAAGATTTAGTTAAAAATAATAATTTCAGTATCCAGTTTGGCCAAAAATTGTAAACCACTATTATGGGATCACCCATTGACTAAGATCATCCAAGACCCCAAATTTGTTAAATATATCACAAATATCCTATCTTTCTTTCAAGGTCCTCTTTTGACCCCTATTCCTGTTGCGAGCCTTAACTAGAACGAAGCCCTTAGCACCAACCACCTCATTAGAAGTAGGATTCTTCCCCTTATTGACCCTAGAGAGGTTACAAGGATGAGTTGGAGGATGAGGCTCCACAGTCTTAGGCCTTGGGAATGTACACTTCAAATGACCATATTCATGATAGAAACGACATTTGAAAGGAAGGGTCTCATAATCCAATTGTTGCACCCAAGAATAAGAACCCACACACATATCCACAACATCTGGAAATGGTCTACTCAAATCAATTTCAACACAAATTAGAGCAAAAGTCATTACCTTCTTACCTAGAGTTTGTGTCGAAGACCCCACCAGTTTCCTGAGCAATGAGGCAAGCAAGTGCAGAACATCCTCTCGACAACATTCAATCAGAAATTGAGGCAACTGAACCCACATCATAACATGATTTGGAAGCTCCTTAGAAGGGTTAAAACTTGCATGCCATTGCTTGATGAACAACCCAACTTGGTTATAAAAATAGAGGCCCCTCCTCAAAGATCCTATTTCAATTAGCCATGCAATTAAATGTGACCATGAAATAATTGTTTGCTAGCAACATGATCTCCATTTCCCCCTTTGGTGCCCAAGTCCTCTAGGCCCAAGACTCCAAAAATTGTAGGGAAGCCCTCATTCCTAGAAATTTGTAGTATAGAGAATGCTTCTAATAATATTCAATATCTTTGACAATCATCTCTGGCAGAATCACCAATTTTGGTCTCTTCGTGTAGCACTCAATACATTCATTAATCTTTGAGATTTGAGAACCACTAGACAAGTTCACATTGACAAACCTTGTATTCTGAGAAAAAATGATGTTATCAAAAAAATTTGTTCCCTAGCTCGACAACTTCGAACCGACTGCAACATGAAAGTCCATATCAAGAGAAGCTTGAGACATCTCCCCTCGAGACATGGAAGCCAAAAAATACAACGAATTTGGGAGCCCCACACCCGCTCCACCCTACCATCGAACACCCACACTACCACAACCTGTGCTCCACCACACACCACCATGGAGGATAGAGGCACCAACGGCAAGATAAATCCCATCCACTAAATCTGACTGATCCCCAACTCATAGGCCCACAACAACATACACCCTCACCGAAGCAAGGACCCTGACCATGAAGGAACCGAATGGGCCAACCAAGTAACCTAGCTAGCAGGAAGAAGAGAAGCTCAATACACCAGACCACATGCACCAGTTACACAATGGCAGCAAAAAATAATATAACTCCAACCTAGATCAAACTAGACACCCACCCACTCAATGCACATATAGAAAATGCCAATCACTAGCTAGGGCTTGAATGCCCTAGCTCAAAAACCCACAGTTGCAAACGTATTTTTCTCCATCTGCAGAGAAAGAAATCCCCAAATAATTTAAATTATTTAATCCTTTATCATGTACCTCTATTAATTACATAATTTTAATTATTTAATTGGGTATGTGCAGGATCATCATGGAAAAAATAGGCCCTTAAGTGGCAAAAAATTTAGAAAAATCAGTGTTAGGCAATTTGACATAAAATTTTGAATAAGTTATGCATATTATTTCAAAAATATGTAAGAATAGAATCTGTAGAAAATTGAATGTAGTTTCTAAACTACTAGGTTTATTTAAAAATAAATAAAATCTATTTGGTCAAAATTTGAAATTTCAATGCAGCAGTACTTCAATTTCAGGGAAAAAATAAGTAGGTGTTTGTCTGACCACCCTAACCATAATAAAATGATAATATTTTTTTAAAAGATTTTATATATAAGTAGAAGACTCATGTCTAGATGTGATGCATATTTTTTGTAATTTTTTCCAAGTAAATAATTAATTATGAATTTTTTTACAACTTTTAAAAAATATAAAAATTGTATGTCTGACCACCTTAACTTGGTCAAAACTTCATGAAATTTAATTTTTCCTTTTTTAATCCTATAGTATGTGAAACATAGAATGTGACACATGTTTTAGATTCAAAAAATGTGATACTGCTTGAAAGTTATAGATGTTTTTCAATCAACCTATCAATCATGACTTTAGTCATAATTCTAATAGAAAATAAATAATAATTATTTATTAAATTCAAATTAAAGAATAATTTATATTGGTGTAAAGCTAAGAATCTCCTCTAAAAACCCTTTTTGTTTCATCAACTTTGGGTTAAAAAAAGTCGTCAGCCACATACCCTACAAATACCCATAATATTGCCACTTTTTGGCCCATCATGATCCTGCACATACCCAATTAATACATTTATTTATTCTCCTTTGGTCAATTAAATAAATTATCTTTTTACTTGCGTCACTAAGATTTTCTTTCCCTCCATGATTAGATGAATTATTATTCATTCTATGTCATTCATCTATAGTTAAACAATTATTTACAATTATTTATCTATTAATTGGTCTTCTTCATTTATTCTATAGTTAAATAATTATTTAAATTATTTAACTATCATTTGTCATTCTTTCTCTATTAGATGATTAATCTTGGATTAATTATTTAATACCCCCTTTTCTATTTCCTCTTATTTAATTAAATTGGTTACATAATCATTTTAATTAAATACCCCATTTTCCTCTTCTTCCACAAACAAATAATTTAAATAAATTATTTATTCTCTCTCTTGTTCAAAGATTCCCTTCTCATGAATTAAATAAATTTATTATTTAATTCTCCCATTATCTCCCTCCACTATCATTTTTGAATCTGAACCATTGATTGTCTCTAGTCTCTTTTTGATCTTTGACTATTCATTTCATGGCCGTCCCTAGACCACTACTCTATGGTGAATGAATCCTCAACTGTCAATCTGAGAATCTTTCTAGAGGATCAATCTCATCCATCCATTTGAATGGAATTCTATAAAAGAAGGTTTTCTCCTCAATTTTTGATTTAAAAACCACATATCTCCAATATTCATGCTTATTATTTGTATGTATTTGTATACAACTAACTGAGGGAAACTTGCAAAGGCTATTTGAGGAGAGACAAGGGAGGTGATTCAACTTCAACATGGGGAATTCTTTGTTTGAATGATTTCATTTTGTTCCTCTTGTTTGATTGTACCCTCTTGTTTATATTTGGATTTTAGCATAGATTTAGTGTAGTGGTTTTCACTTTGTATTTACTATTTGAATTTCCTATCTTACATTGGTGAACCCAACATGAAATGGACAATTTTTTTAGAAAAACCAATGTCTTGTTTTTTTTTTCTCTCTATGTAATAGGTTCGTGAGCCGCAACTACAAAGAGCAACAATGAAATTGTGAAGGGAAACAACACAACTGAAGGCAAGATTTCAAATTTGAAAAAATGATGCAATCACAAGCTCTTGAGCTACATTTGATATGACACAACTGATCTTGATTGTGTTGCATTTATTGTACGTCGTGTTAGCTCTCAAAAAAGCAGGTTTGAACCATGAGAGGTTGCCAAGCTCTCACAATGTTTCAGGGTAATAGAAAAGGCCAAAATATTTAGACCTTCTACTCTTTAGGTGCTACTAGACCTAGGTGGGCATACCTATTTCAATAAAGAAAACTTGACCTCTATTCATTTCCTAAAGCAATTTACCCACATTGGAAAATGGGAGTGGATAAATGAGTTCTATTTTTGTATAAATTGTATAAGCAATATCAAGGGCAATATCAAGGCTAAAATATAATGTGTTCATATGTAAAAATGAATGAAATTAAATAATGAAATAGTAGAGACAAGTGTCTTATTGGGTGTACGGAGTCAAATGAAAATCTGAAATGAGTAACTTCTTTCTAGAAAAACTCAAATTGTTTGGAATATAGGTTTAAGTTTATAACTGGTATAAACATGAAAGAATGCGATTACCAAGTTCTTCTTAATAATCCAAATGAGATTCCCTAATTACTATGATTGACTAAAAGGATTTAATCTTTCCTTGAAAGAACCAATTAATCCAATCATATAGATACAACAAGTGTGCATTGATAAACTGAAAAATATACTTGATATATCAATTTAAACAATTAGAAAACATCAACCTTGGAGACAAATTCAACAATACTTTTAATTAACACAAAAAACAACCAAAACTAGAAAAATGTCATCACATCAAAAATTCAATTCAAATCTCCATTTTTTTTAAACATGCACATCATAGTCTCAAAATTATATACATTTTGTATCCTACTATATTTTTATTCAATATATCCTTCTCCCCTCTCTACTGTCAAAATGGGTTTTATATATCAGCATCACGAAGGGTCGCATCCATTCGTATTCAAATCTCAGGAAATTATTTCATTCGGGCCTTTTCAAACATTCACTAAACACCCGTTGATACATCTTGCAGTCATACCGACACTCTGAGTCTCTCCAACTACCTCAGATTATATGTCGCTATGGTTTCATCTAGTCTCATCGATGTGTTGAGTCTCATTGATAGCCTATAGATCATATGTCGCTATGGTGTCATGCAGTCTCATCGATGTACTGAGTCTCACCGATAGCCTATAGATCATATGTCACTATGGTGTCATGTAGTCACATCGACGTCTTGAGTCTCCCCAAGAATTATTCCTTCAGCCTTGAATATGTCATTGTAACTCTCATCGATGAAGCCTATCGTTGTGACTTTGTGAGTCAGGAAAATGCTCCACAGATTACTTCATGTTTTTCCGAGATTTCTTTCAGTCTATTTTCTGATCACCAAGACATAGTGGTTTTCTTGTCGATGGAACTTCATTTAGCATGACTCTCTTAGCTCTCACCGATGAAGCAAGTCTTACCAATGATTATTTCTTCTACATATTGGTAAGTCTTAATGTGAACTATTGCTATGACATAGGTGGTTGGTAGGACTCCATAAGCTCATCCTAATGACAACGATGAAATCTCCCTCCATTTTATCAGCAAGACTAGATGAATAATAAGAGACATTACTCTGATAGCTCTTGTCTCGGCGATAGTCAATTAATGTCTGGATCAGTAAGACACAAATGAGCTCGATATGACTCACCATGATGCATACTATCTTGAAAATAGGATCTTTCTTTTGCTAAGACTATGAATTGTGTCTACCCAACATGTATTACCAAATGAAATTTTATCGGTAAGACAATCCTAATCTCTAGGTGAAAGACTGCAAAAAGACATACGTTAGTACAAAATGCTTTATGGGTCAGGGAGACCCATATCATCTCTTGCTGATATGATTTATACAATGAAATACTCAGGGTTAGATGAATTCTATGGGACTAAATGACGAAAACAAACTAAAGCATGGGAAAACATGATATGCAAAGTAGATTCTTATACTCATGGTATGGACTTCTTTGGAAACTCATGAATATAAACAGCCATAAAATTTTCAAAATTTTACAGTTCTAACATGTCGAACTACAATCATGACCCCTTACAGAGCTACAACTGTCAGCCCAAATGACGCAACTACCTATTAAGGTTTATCTTTTCAATTTTGTTTAAGTTTTTCCTTTTTGGTTTTCTTTAGGGTAGAATTTTTGGTTTGCCACTCCTCTATTTTCATCATGTCATGTTGGTCTTGAGGAATTTAAAAACTGTTTCTTTATAAAAAATTGAGCTCATCTTGTTTTTCCTTAAGCTATCAATTTTGCTTTCTTTGCTTATAACAACAAATTGCATTATATTCATAAGGGTTAAAATAAACAACATGCATACTTTCATTCATGAGATTTAAAATTAACTTGCATCATACATCATTGATTTAAAACAAACTCAAGTGATTGTTTGACACCATAAGTGAGATTAAAATTAGCTTGGGCTTACAATGTCTTGTGGTTTGCATTTTTCCTTTGAATGTGCATGCTCTTCTCTCACACCATTTGACATTCTTGAGAATCAAAAGTGTCCTTTGGAATTTGTATAACCACCCACACATTTGGTTTTGGGATTTTTCTTTTTAAAATGAATCCCATGCGAGTGTGAGAAAAAGGTGTTGTGTATGCTCTCTCCTTGTACTTAGTGTGATTTGGGAGATCAAAAATAACATTTGTCTCACTTTTTTACCTTTAGAGGGATTTCCTCCCAACATGTGAGAGGGAACAACCCAAGTTTCACTTTGTTTCATTTTGCTATATAAATTATTATGATCATTCAGAAAGTCTTTGATCACCTAGTGAGTATGTCCTATGCTGAAAAATGCCACCCTAGTTAAAGGATTTTGGAAAATTCTAGCACATGGGTTCTAGTAAGGACTTTTCGTTCATGGAGATTGACCCATACGACAAGAGTCTCCTTTCAGATCCATCTTGTCGGAATCAACCACGTGATATTGGTGTTTCTTCCAATACCCACATTTATATCCCAGCTAGAAATACTCTTGGCTTTAGAGTGTTACCAGTTGAGTCATTCCCTTGGGTGAGTACTTTTTCCCCAAGGCAGGTCCTCTAGGATAAACAAAAGCGAATGAAGAACAAAAATTAGCAACTCAATCAATCTTTGATAGCAACAAAGAGAGAGAATATATGCGAAAATGCCCCCACTCACACTCACACAAGATGTTCAATTTTAAACCCAAATCGAAGTGTGGAGGTGATTGCTTTATCTCACCCTAAAGTCATGAAAAAGGCCTTTTGATTCTCAAGATCACTATAAATCATGAGAGAAGCGCATACATCCTTTTTTAATGCCTTTAGTTTAAGTAAGCGCTCACAAAAACAAAGTTTACACTTGTTCTTTTTAAATCCCCAAAGAAAAATGTGAGTTTATTTTAAGCACCAAATGCCAAAGTGAAAGACATTTGTTCAATTGTTAATCTCATAAATTGAATCTAGTAAGTTGTGATCCTAAGGTTCATTTTAACCCTTTTGCAAGAAATAAATGAAAAGATTCTTTTTAAACCCAAAGGAAGATTAGTGTCCTAGGAAAGAAGAGATAACAAATTCTTAAAGAAGTGTTAAAAAAACACTAAAGTGTTTAAAAACACTTTGATTGGACAAAATATCATCATCATGCTCCTTCTTCCTTCGTTTCTGATTTCCAACCTACAAGTGAGAGAAACCAGTCAGATTCTGGAAAAGCACAAAATTTAAAAAGCAGTTTACAAAGGAAAAATCAATCATAAATAAAAAGCACGTGCTAAAATTAAATTTTCCCTTTTTATTGTCTCCCAACGTCGCAACTAGTGATGGAATTGCAATTTGGTCTCCCAGCGGTGACCTCAGAGCATTGCTTACTAGTCAGCGTCGCTCTGTGTCGGGATAGAGAGCTCAACTGCATCACAATTTTCAGCCCGCATCACAGTTTGCGTCCAGTGTCAGAGTTTATTTTTTTTTTGAAAATTTCTGTAGGTCGGCGAGTCTAGCGGCAGAGTTTAAAATTCAAAATTTTTGGCAGGATGAGTCTAGCGGTGCAGTTTGTGTTTCGAGCGGTGCAATATAGCGACGCCGACAAACCTGCGGTGCCAAAACAGTGACGCTAAGCTCCCAACGTTGGAATTTCCTATGTGTGAAGAAAAACATTGAAATTTCAAGAAAAGACTAGAAATAATGATATCTAGCCCTCCTTCTAGTGCCAAATGTATGAACCCCAACCTTGGTACATGCAAAACAAAGAGAATAAACACCTCAAGTTAGATATTGCAAGCCAAAACAAGGATTCCCCATGAAATCCATTTACAAATTCAAAATAAGAAAGAAAACAATGAAGAACACAATAGAAATGATAAACTAGATTGAATCCTAATTTAAATATGCAAACTCATGATCCCATGGGGGAATTGGTGCCAATTTTATGTGAGAATTGGCCCTTTCTCGATTCCTAAGATACAAACTTCAAATGTTGAAGAGATTGATCCACTTTGTTGATGAAGAATGAAGACTCCAAGCCAAAAATCTGCAAAACCTAGTTATGCCTCAATGATAATAGATGGAATTCAAGAGATATTTGAGCATGGTAACTTTCCTTGGATTGTGGACGATAAAATGGAGATATGAGATCTTTAATTATAGAATTCTAAGATGGATGAATGTCCAAATTTGAGCAATGTGGGACTAACATTCATCCAATGATATGATGCCACTTGTCAAGCTATGAATGGATGATGGATGTGCAAGATTTGGGGTTTGTGCCAATAAATGCCAATATTTGAAATTCAAATTTGTTGAAATGAAATGCAAGAGGGAAGGGAAAATGCAATAAATGCCACTTGGCTTAAGGAAAAGGACATGTAAGATGAATTTATTGCCTTGTTGGATGTACATGTTGACATGGAATTTTTGAATTCAAATTGATAGAATATTCCAAAAGATGCCTTGTGAGATAAATAGAGATTTAATAAATGAATTAAATCTATTTTCATGTGCAACTTGCATTATCTAGAGGATGTGACATGAGATGAGATTAAATTAATCAAGGGTTAATTAATTTAACAGGAGATTAGATGATGTGACCTATTTGACTCAAATTTATGGATTTATTTAAATCAAATAAGAGAGGAATATGATAAGAGGCTAATTAAATAAGGATTTTGATTTATTTAATTTAAAAGGGATGGTGTTAGATTAAATCAAATAAGGTTTTAATTTATTTAATTTAATGGATGGACTTTAGAGATTTAATCAAATAAATTGATTATTTAATTAAATAGGGATAATTAGATTAGATGGATTAATTTAATTAACAAAATAGATTGACTTGATTAGATAAAATGATTTATTTAATTAAGAGATGAGTATTGATGAATTTAATCAGATAGGGGAATTTGATTAAATGATTAGATCGAGGGATGATTCTGGAAGAAACGATGTTAGTAAGTCAGGATCAAATGCACGATGTCAATCAGTATATTTTACGTGTCTACAAGTATAGATCGTATAGCAATATCAAAGCTAAAACCTAATATATACAGTTTAACAAATATGAAGAATGAGTAAAACTAAAATAATGAGAATGTGGAGACTAGTGCCTTATTGGGTATGCGGAGTCAAAAAGAAATCTAAAATGAGTAACTTCTTTCTGGAAAGTACTCTAATTGTTCGACATATATTTGAGTTTATAACTTCTATAAACATGCAAGAATTTGATTACCAAGTTCTTCTTAATGATCCAAATGAGATTCCCTAATTACTATGATCAACTAAAAGGATTTAATCTGTTCTTGAAAGAACCAATTAATCAACCATATAGATACAACAAGTGTGCATTAATAAATTGAATATAAGCTTGTTATATCAATTTAAATAACCAAAAAAAATCAACCTTGGAGACCACTTCAGTAGTACTTTCAATTAACACAACAAACAACTATTACCAGAAATACGCCACCACATCAAATAATTTTTATTGATATCTCCATAGTTTTAAACATGCATCATAGTCTCATATTTGTAAAACATTGTAATCTACTGTATCTTTCTTCTATATCCTATATCTTGTTTCACTACCAAAATGAATATTTATACATCAACTACTTGAAAGGAGGCATCCTTTCAAAAATGTCATATGTTAAAACAACAATAGATTAAAAGATAATTAAGCTCTATTAAGCCACAAATAAATCTTTGATAAGTGGTCCAAGTAATCTTAGTGCTCATGCGTATATGCATCTCCTAATACTTTCTAGATTGTGATCTCCATTCTTACCATCTTTCCATTCTGTTCGCACCCCTCATCCATTGTTTTATCTTTCAAGGTAGCAATATTCAAAATTTCTTGCAGTATTGATTCACTTTCACTTTTCCACTTAAATTCATTTCTTTTAATCCTCCTTTATCATCAAAGAATGCAGTCAATCCTTTTCTGGTGGCATTTATTAATCCCTGTGCATCCGCTTGCAATTATTCAATGAAGTCTTGGTGTTTAGTCAAAAAATGATGAGAAACATCCCTCTGGTTTATTTCTTTAAACTTCTCCAAAGTCCTACCATCCACTCTTTCATGCTCTTGCAATGCAGCAAAGCTATGTGAGTGTGTTCCCCAGAGCTTATTTAAACAAGTTTCTAGATTGGATTGTCTTTTCTTAATCATTGCTACAAGTGTATCATATTTCCCTTGAGAGTAAGCACTTGATCCTTCCAATTGATCTTTTTCTTGTGAAATTTCACCATAAGTGAGCAGCTTGGTTGATTTCATTGTGACCACTAACAAATATTCTAGGTAGTCATTTTCTCTCAACATCCTCTCATTATTCATTTTATACATTTTCCTCTCCTTGATTAACATTTGAATTTGAGCTTTGTTTAATTTTGCTACATTGATTCCAATTTCTGCAATTGCCACAAGATCAGCCTCTCCAACCTTTAAATTCATAACATGCCCATATGCTTTCTCAATATCAATGACAACTAATTTCCTGTGAGGTGGATATAAAGCTCAAATCATTAATGACCATTCATCTAAATTGTATTTTGACCCTGCATATACTTATGTCACCTTTTCTAGGCTGAGCTTGTGTGTAGCATTACTATCTTTTAAAAAACTATCAAAAACAAATGTAGAATTGAGATCCAATCCTAGAAAAATCATAACACTAGCACTTTCCATCATTTTCCTTCCCTTTTTATGGGTCATACCTGCCATCTCCCTGTCCACACACATCTTTATGTCATTCAATAATTGTTCTTCATTACTTGGTGTGATATTGTCAACCTTTTCTCGTATTTCTTTTCCTTTTTTTTTGTATAGGAATGCTTTAAACTTTGGAGAATTTACAAATTCATCATCTTCTACAAACGATTTGTACTCTACATGCCTTGCATCTACATCTACATTCTTTTCAGCACTGAATTCCCTGGTAGGGCAAGTGTAATGTTGAGTTCTTAATCTTGACATCTTATTTGGTTGGTCTTGTGGCACATTATCCTCAAATGCCTCCTCCCCAGAAGATAATAGCTATGTATTCTACAATCCTTGATTATATTTTTTGACCACTATCTCTACTTCTTCAACTTCCAGGTTCTAGATCATATCATCAAATTGATAGGGAAAATGTTGATACCCTACAAAGTTTATATTCAGTTTACTAGAATTGATGTACCCTTCTGGATCAAAATTGTTTCTAGGTGGTCCTCTTTTCATATTGTATTGTAGTAACTTATCAAGGATCAAATTGTACCCTTCCTTGGCTAATATAGTAAAATCACCGAAGCACAATGTACTGGGCATAAAAGCCTGCTTTCCAAAGGAGCTCAAATTTGTAACATTGGAAAAGTCCATCTTTCTAACAATTTCCAAGTATGCAATTTTGTTTGGGACTGTTTTAGGAAAAATCAATGGGGCATCTCCACATCCATAAACCCTAATCATTGTAGCATCCTCCAAGCAATACCAATCCCCCCAGTTGTGACTAATTTTCAAATTGAAGTCCTTAGGCCTAAGAAACCTCTTTTTCTCTTCAGATAAGGAATAGTCACATGGATGATTATACAATTTGTATAATGTCTTCACAAAAAACTCCTCAAAGCATACAAAACTAGAGTTAGCAAACCTACTGTCTGAGATAGCTGTCCATAATTGAATAGGTAATGTCGTGCCTTCCTTTTGAAGTTCAGAAATTCTCATCTCAAGGCCACAACCCTAACTCTTGTCCAAAATACAACACTATGTGCATCAACAATGAATAATGCCTAAGATGTAAGATAGAGGCTCCACCCTTTATTTCCATCAACCTAGTATCAAGCCCCTTAAAAATGTATGAGGCATAATCAAATGGTCTAGAATTGTGATACTGAATATCTACTGAAATTATCATAGGCATTATTGACATATATTCAAGGACTTCCATTTCCAATACTTGGCCTACTGAGAAATAAGTATACTTCATATAGGGTTCAAAAAGACCGACATGGAAAGGGGGTCCATCGATATCCTCTAGAGGAATTGGTTTGCCACCTTGTCTAATTTTGTTGAGTGGCAACCTCCAACCCTTATAAATTGTGTCCATCCTCTCGAATTCCCTTTCTAATTCTTCACATATGATTTTCTCATTACAAACCCCTTCCAAATTTAAAACCTCACCTATTGCATCTTCTGATATGTGTAATAGTGGTTTCCCAGATGGGTCACATATAGCTTTGAGTTTTGAATTATAATGGGCGGCCAACAATCTTACCAATTCTGCATTGACAAATACATTAGGGAAAACTAGCTTTCCCAGATTAAGCTTCCATGGGTTACATACTGGTTCAAAATGATTTCTCTGATAGTAATGAAAGCTAAACAACTCATAACCTCTTATTGAAGTCCAAATATCTCCTATGAGTTTACACTTGTCATCCGATTTATCTATTTCTGCCCTAAGTTGTGCAAATCATCTAGCTTTACGTCCAGAGCTAGGTAATTGGTCAATGAGATCTTGATTTAGCTTTCGTTCAATGCCCTTGGGCTCTATTTTGATTTTTTGTTTCTTCCCTTTAGGCTGACTCCTTTCACCATATTTTCTACCTTTAAATTTTCCTGAGCTAGAGGATTCCATTCCTCTATAGAAGTCAAAATTACAGTAACTAAGGTGCAAAGAAGTTATTGTATTTCACTCGAGACCTTTGGACTAAAAGAATGCCCTAGTTCTTCATTCACCCTTCTTCTTCCTCCGCTATCAATTCCACACTAATGTTTCCAATTGAATTTTCCTTAATTCATGTAGTTATTTGTGCTCCATTGCGCCATTAATGTTTTAGCTGAAACACAAGTGTAGCAGGTATTTTTTTGAAACTCTCACTATCTCATCGTGTAATAGTGTCGGTGAGACATTTTCAAATCTTGGGCGACCTCTCTATTATGGCTTTTGCCAATGTTCATTAAAACATCCGCCAAGACATCCTATAGTTTCCCTGACACTTCAAGTCTCCCCAAGAGTTGTCCCTTCAATCTCAAGTATATCACTATAACTCCCATTGATGAAAACATGTCGTTCTAACTTTGTAAGTCGAGCAAATGTTCCTCCACTTATTTTTCATCTCATCGAGATGTATCCTTTGGTCTATTTTATGGTCACCGAGACATAATTATTTTCTTTCCAATGCAACAAAACTCAGCATGACTCTCATATCTTTATGCTATGAAACTAGTCTCGCCGATAATCAATACATACTGCCAAGTCCTTTACTAACATAATCCTGTCAGTGTGACATATGGGTCAGCATGACTCCCTAACTTCATCCTGATAATCATCGATAGAATCCACTTTTGCTTTGTTGGAAAGACTAGATGAATGCTATAGGACTTCATTCTGATGGCTCTAGTTTGGCCGATATATCTCCTTGTGCACTAGTCAGTAAGGCATATATAAGTTTGATATGACTCATTTCGATGATTGTTGTTTTGCCAATAGGATCCTTCTGTCACTGAGACCATGAACTGCATTATGCTGATATGAATTCTCTGATAAAATGATATCGGTAAGACATTCATGACCTCTTGTCGATGCAATCAATTTTATTCATGATATGGGCTTCTTTGGGAAACTTTTATGAGTATGGACAACTATAAAAAAATTTAATTTCATAGTTCCAACAATAGGGACACAAAGTTCAATGTGAAAGTGTGATTAAATATACTTTACAACATAAAAATGAGGTCCACATAGCCTAGAGAGGCAAAACATCCAATGTGAATGTATAAAACACAATACAACACTAGATTAAAACTAGGTTTACTTTACAATCCCTCTAGATTAATGTGAGAATTCCATTAAATAAATTTTGTAATATTGGATTAAGGGAAAAATAGGTCCATTAGACTTAGATGCTTAATAAAAGTCTAGAAAAGTGTGAAAGTCATTTACAACACATTACAACACCTTTATAAGACATCAATAAATGAATTTTATTCAATTTGCAAGGGTCCAAGACCTAATGTGGATGTGTAAAACACCTCACAACACTAGAACAAGGTGATATTAAGTCTAACTTATCATTAATTATTCCCATATCAAGCAAGAAATACTTTTTTCTATGCTACAATTTTAAAAAATGGAATTTATTATTTCAATTATGAAATTAAAAGTTCATTATATTTTTATTTCATTGAAATAATTTAAATTTGATTGATTTTTTAAATTAATTATTAAATGATTAATTTATAATTTAATTAATATATTGTGACTTTTATAGGTGCTTTAAAATATATTGGATTGTAATGGGTAATTTGCAAATCAGATATGTGAAAGGGAGATTTTTTAAAAAGATTATTGACTGGGAGTAAAATTGGAAAGTGAAGATGCTATGTGATAGACACTCTAGAAATCATGTTGCTTTAAATCGTGCAAAATGATAGACTCTAAATAAAGCTGGAAGATGGAACTTTCAAACTAAATTCAACTAGAGTCAAACAAAAATTCAAAAACAAGGTCGCATTGCGAGAGAGATTGAATGCATGAAAAAAGATACTTTTTCATGTTTTATTTTGGTATAAATTATGTAATAAATGAGATATTTATTTTCAAATCAAGCTCATTTGAAGGGGTTAGATATTTGTAAGTTAGATAGGAGATAGTTAGACTTTTCTAAGTAGTTGTGCACAGGCACCTTCAGGCCATATGGTCAAATTTTGGTTTTATGTTCTTTTTTAATGTTTTTTTTATAATAAGGTCATTTATGACCATTTGGGATCATTTTGATCCATTTTGGAATGTTATAGGTCCATTGGTCAAAAATTGTAAAAGTTGTCAATGTTGCTCAAAAAGTTGTCAAGCAACTTTTGCAAAAAGTTGCAAAATAGTGTCTTATTAAAAATCTAATTAAAAGGTGGTTGGAAATAGTTGGGATGGATGTAAAATGTATAAATACACTCTCTAAACCCGAATTGGGGGTTGAAGGAATTTTGGTTGAAGATTTGGTAAATGAAAACAAGCATTTTCTATGCATTTTTCTCATGTTCAAACCTGTTTTTTCATTTGGTATGAATTGTACAAACCACATATCAACCTGAAACCAATTGGAGTGTGTTGGAATGTGAATATACTTTCATTTTATTTTTATTTCATAAATTTTCATGGAGTATTAAGAAAGTGATTGCATTTTCTTTGAAATCGGTTACAAACCTTGCCTAAGGTTTCTAGTCAACTTGTTTCAAGCATAACTTGAAATCCATAGGCTGAAAAATAATGAAAATTTTCTAGATTTTTTTTTTAATATTCTTCATGTTCTCAAACTTTTAGGCCTATATATTTTGGTTTGATATGGTCTTTGTTTAGCAAACCTATTCTTGACTGTGCAATAGAATAGTCACAAGAGGGCAGAAAAGGGAAAGTTTGAATGTCATATTGCATAGTTTGGCCTCTTGGTGATTGGAGAAGGTGTTGGGAATGTGTACCAAGGTCCTATATACCTGTTTCAATTATTATTTGATCCATGATAAGAATTTTGTGTCAATTTGATGTGACTTTCCTATTAGGACTATACAAGACAGTTTTGACCCTAGGTGCCTAAGAACATGTTTGAAGTGCATTTGTAAAGAAAGGATGGAGAATGGAAGCCTTGTAGCCTTGTTTCATGAAGTTGTGAGCCTTTAAAAGGTCATTCCCTTGCATTTATATTGACTATACTATGGGACTATTTGACAAGTGCTAGAGTATACTGCCCTAACGAGACTCTCAAAAGGTAGTTTGTTGTGTCTAGTAGTATGCCATCACACATGAATGAGTTATTGACCTAGGAGTAACATTTGAAAATTTTGATCATGGCATAGGAAGATCCAATTCAATAATTTCAAGAAGTCCAAAGACAAATCCATGACCAAGCCATTGAATGGTCAACTATGTTTGGAGTCCTAGAAGCCTTTAACCATTGTTGTTGTTGAGACTAGGTAAACCCTACCTCTACATAAAATTGGTATCAGAGTTGAAAGATCTAGGCAAGGAAATTCTGGGAGTTTTTTTATTGTCTTTTTTTAATAGGTTTAAGGAAGAGCTTGTACACCAAAAGACTAGGCTAGGGGAAAAAAGTGGGCCTAAGGTAAGGTATCGTGAAGGTAGGAAGAAGCATTGAAAATAATCATTGTGAAAGAGACTTTCTTGAAAAGGAGAATGGAAGTGTTGAGGAGAATAGTTCATGGAGACTTGTAGAGTAAGTAGTTTCCAAGCAATAAAGAAGTGATGAGTAGAGAGAGAAGTGAGATGAAGAAGAAAAATGAGAAGGAAAAATAGATAAATGTTCAACAAGAGATAATAGAGTTGAGGCACACCTTGAAACAAATAAAAAAGGGTCAAGAAAGAATGAATCTTGAGATGTAGTAGTGTCTTGAGAAAGAAAACTAGGAAAATGGTTGGCATTGGTCACTAAGAAAGAAGGTAAAGTGGCCCATCAATAAGATCATTCAGAGGAGTGGGGCATTCTATGGTCGTAGCATGCCGGGTATTCCTATTATTCCTTTGGAATCTACCCCTTCCCCTTTTTTGTATGGCATTTTGGCTATGATATGATTAATATTCATTTACAATATTTTTCATATGCACTTCCCCTCTCTCATTGAATACATTATCATCTAAATCTACCAAATCTCTTTCACTTTGTGAACCGAAATGAGAAGAAACTTGATGTTCAGGGGTGGGATACAGTGTAGACATACCTTTTTGTGCTAGTTTTTCCTTCACCCATTTGCCTTTGTTTCTAGGAAACTCTTCTTCCAGCTCCTACTCTGGATGGTTTCTGTAATAACCTCATGTTCTCCTCATTTGAATTGGGATTCCTTCAGCCTTCTTGACTCTCTTTGAATTTTTGCTTCAAACTTCTTCTATATCTTTAAATATTGGTTTGCACTGGTACAAAGACTTCAGAGCCCCCACCCAAGCTTCTTGGGACAGATTATTAAACAACACAACTTTCAGAGCTTGGTAACTATAACTTGACAAGAATAAGACTAGGAATCACTTAGGAATATAAACACAAAGGTAGGGACAAAAGCTATGCTTGATCAATGTTCTCAAATGACTGACTCTATGAACAAACTGTGGGATAAAACACCTTGGAGATTCTATTCAATATGAAACATAGGTCCCCAGTAGAGTCGCCATCTTGTTGGTGGTTTTTAATGGAGCAACTAGGTTTATCTCCTATTGTACCTATGGGATTGCCAACTCCAATCAAGGGTAGTTCAGAGGACCTGGACCAACAGACAAGGGTTTGAACACCTCCTACACTTCAGGCTCTGCAAAACCCAGGGGGAGTATCCCTTGAACAAAGCAGATACAATCTCCTTATAGGTGATATGCCAGAGTTTATTCAAAGTTGGCGATCTTTAAACAAACAATGTTTATCACACTGAGAATGATAAAACACATATAGAATAACATGAAACAAAATTGATTTATTAAAATGCTTGTTATCCAGGTTGAATAACCAGGTTAGCGAAGGCATACAACTAACATCAGACTAGTGCCAATATCCTTGGGCAAGGAGTCATGAAAATGTGCAACAGAAGGAACATTTAATTCTGGAAACCTGAGTCTTTATGGATTTAACCTTATTAACCCATAAACTGATGAACAAATCTTTCAAATTTCTTACCAAATCCCTTAACGATGCATAGAAAACTATTGGTTAATTAATGCAATTTAACTCATTCCTTGAACAAGAGCAATAATCAAACAAATAGATAATGAAATGATCCTTGATCACTTGATCTCATTAAAATTTCATACACACCATTACAAGGAGAGACTTGAGATTTTATCAACTACATTCACTGTCCATAATATATCCAGAAGCCTTACATTCAATACTATTTGCCCTGCCCTCAAAATTGACACTAAATCTGATCTGTTCTAAGTGTTCTTTCTTCAGACCAAAACCTAGCTACCCAACCAGAGATAACTGGTTCCCTTTTACAATTTTTTCAAACTACCATAGAACCCCTTAACCTTTTGGAAAGAAATTACATTTATATAGCCAGGGTCACCATGTCAACACGAGTCTACATGGACACCAACAGAAACCCTAGCTAACATGGAAGCACATCTTACAGCTTGGCCATGAACCTCCACCAACCAATCTGAATCAACTTGAAGGCTCCTATTAGGTGGAACAGGGAGAATGTCACACAATTTGGTCAAATCGAGTAGGTACAGGGATGGCCAGCCATGGCAGTCAGACTAGGAATTAACATCAATCATGCCATCTAGGAAATCCGCGAGTGCGACCATCATAGATCCAGAGGCCACAAATGTAGAATTCAGCTGCACCAACCACTTCTCCATCTTAGATAGTCCATTTCCCCAATTCTGCAATAATTTCTACCTCTGTCATTCCAACCCGCACCAACATTCGAGGGTCAGGACCAAATCGGGGTCACCATGTTGATCCCAAGTGAGATCCTCATTGTCATTCTTGAGCCCAAGTAGGTGACCAACCACATTGAATACATTCCTGAAATCAATCCACATGGGTCACCTCCCCAGCAGACCAGTCGTCCAGACAACATAGCGAGAATCTATGTGTTTGATCGAGCAGTCAAGTCAGTGAGACCGGGCACACATCAGCATGAGATTTCAACTTAGAATAATGCCCCATTGGTGAGAGAAAGCTCACTCGACAAGAGGTCATGGCGACACCTAAACAGACACACTATCGGCAAGAGAAGATGGACTTGGGAAGACATCAGGGTGATAGCGAGAAAAGGGCACAAAGTCACACTGAGGAGCCCATCATATCGGCAAGACATCATCAAGTTAGGGAGACATCTGGCCGAAGTTCAAGCGCTACACTAAGTGCTCAACACAGTCAGTGAGAGATGGTCGGGTCGGGGAGACATCTCCCCAACACAACGAACATAGGCCAGTAGGAGAGACCTCAGGGAGACATCACATAGACTATCCTGTGTTTTGCCAAAACATCCTGAGCTCACAATAGATCACCAAGACATTAATGATCTCACACCGACTGAAACCTTTTTTCCTTTTATGCATCACAATAACAATTAGATATCGGGAAGACCTCCTGCAGAGCACACCAGTCTTTCTGAAAGTCTTCATTCACTTGTGTATCACTGAGACAATCAAAACCTATGTTGATGAAGACCCTTTATGTTCCACTGACAAGACCGAAGGTCACTCGCCGAGACCTCTCAAATTCGGTAAGACATTACACTGAAAGCTCCAAGTCTGGCCAAAGTGAATCTCATATGTTATGTCGGTGAGACAAAGACACTTCACCGAGACCTATTATGAAAACCCAAACTCTTGCTGACACACTTCCATCCACCATCAGTTGGTGTGACCTAGCAAATTTGCTGTGACTTCACACTGATGGCAATACACTTTGCCAAAATGCTCATTCTAAAGAGAGTCGGTGTGACACTTCAATTTCGATAAGACCTTATGCCGACTATATACCATAAGCCGATAGAGAATACTTTCTGTCACCGAGATACAATAGAAGTCTTGCCTACTGCAGCTTGAATGAAAAATTCAATCGCCAAGACTTCTGAAATGTCTTGCCAATAGGCAACTCAGACATTTCAAATTGGATCGGGAAGACTCTTCAAATAACCAAAACCTATGATGTGCGAGGAGAACCATTCTAAGACAGAGCAACAATGAGAACATACTGAAAAGGATTTTGACATCAAGGACAAACCATATGATCACAACTGAGATCCAACAAACCCTTGGCACATTGAGTTCAACCCTAATGGGAGCTCATTTGTCCCACGTGCAAAGTGAAAGGGAAAAAACCCCAAACCAGGGACTCACCAGAGAGATCAAAGAGTGCATAACCAGAGAATGAAAGGCAACCCGAAAAAGGGACTAATAGGTTGTTTCCAGAATCACTTGCAACATTGATTCACATTCCTTAATCCACCTATACTTTTCTTTCATTTTTCCTTCTTCTTCAAAAAGAATTCGTAATCCCTTCTTTGTGACATCAATCAATCCCTATTCATTCCCCTACAATTCTTCATGGAATTATTTGTGTTTTCTTATGAAATGGTTAGCAGTATCAATAGCCACATTATCTGGAACATATCTTCTTTTTATTTCTTGGAACTTCTCCTGGATTCTCCCATCAATTCTCTTATGTTCTTGCTTTACGACATAATTTTTTTAATGTGTTCCCCAAAGTCTACTCAACCAATTCATCAAGCTAGGTTGCCTCTTTTTTATCACTGCAATAAGTGCATCATATTTACTCTGAGAATATGCATTTGATCATTCCCATAGGTCTCTCATATAAGAAATCTCACCATGAGTCAAGTGCTTAGTGGATCTTATGGTCCCATCATATCTTTCATGTGAACATTTTCTATGAGTGATTTTTCATTATTGGCCTTGTACATTTCCTTCTCCTTAATCAACATCTAGATCTAGGCCTTATTCAACTTGGCAACATTGATGCCAATCTCTGTCGTAGTTATGGGATCAACTTCTCCAACTTTAATGTTGTTACATGACCAAAAGCTTTCTCAATATCAATTACAACATATTTCTTGTGTGGTGGATACAAGGCCCATATCATGAGTGATCCGTCATCTGGATTATACTTGGATCTTGCATATATCTCTGTTACCCTTCCAGGTCTAAGCTTATGTGTGGTATTATTATTCTTCAAGAAGCTATCAAAAACCAAAGAAGAATTTAAATCTAATCCTGGGAAAATCATAACACCTGCATCCTCCAAAAAATTTCTTCCCTTCCCAGGGGTCATGTCTTCCATTTCCTTCTCTACACTTAATTTTAAACTACTCAATAGTTTCCCTTCATTATTTTGTGTTATATTTTCCATTGAATCCCTTATTGATTTCCTCTTTTTCTTCTACAAAAAATATTTAAATTCTAGAGTTTTGACAAATTCATCATCAGGAACAAATGATATGTATGCCATCTATCTTGTATTTACATTTGAACTCTCTTCAACATCTAGTTCCCTAGGAGGACATTTGTACTCTTGGGTTCTTAGCCTAGTAATTTTATCAATTATTCTATGAGGCCTATCATCACTAGATGTTTCTTCCCCAGAAGAAAACAATTTTGTATTTGGAAATTCTCTATTGTATTTATCAACAACCCTTTCTACTTCTTCCATATTCCTGATAAGATCATCATATTGATAGGGTATATGATCATACCCACCCAAATTCATTATATTCCTAGAAAATTTTATGTACCCCTCTAGATTGAATCCCTTTTGTGGTGGATCTTTCTTCATATTGTATTGCAAAATTTTATTTAGAACCATATCATACCCATCCCTTGATAACATAGTGAAATCACCAAAGCATAGTGTGTTGGGCATAAATTCATGTTTTCCAAAAGAACTTAGGTTCATAACATCTAAATAATCCAATTGTCTAGCAATCTCCAAATGAGCAATCCTATCAGGAACTATTTTGGGCATAATAAAAGGTGCATCCTCAAATCCATATACTCTTATCATAGTTGCACCTTCTAAGCAATACCAGTCTCCCCAATTGTGATTAACTAGCCCATTGAAGTACTTGGGTCTAAGAAACCTTTTTATTTCATTAGAAAATGAATATTAACAAGGATGGTTATATAATTTATACAGTGGTTTCACAAAATACTCTTCAAAATGTATAAAACAAGAATTGGAAAATCTATTGTCCTAGATGGCAGTCCAGAGTTGAACTGGTAATAATCTTCCTTCCCTGTCCAATTGTGATATTCTTAACTTCTCATACCACAACCTCAAATCTTGTCCATAGTACAAAATTATATGCATAAGGATTCAATAATGTTTCAAATGCAAAATAGGAGACCCGTTTTTTATTGCCATTAATCCTGCATCAAGCCCTTTGACAATATGTGAAGCATAATCAAAAGGTATAGAATTATGGCACTGAACATTCATTGCAACTACCTGTTATGCCTTGCATAACACCCCATTTTATTCTGGAACAAAACGGGTCCCCCTTTTCTTTTGTTTTCTTCACCTTTGGTTGTCTGGTTTGGTCTTAGGAGTTCTTTTGTTTTCCTCCTGAGTTTGTCTTTAGTTCTGTCAAATTTTGCTTCTGCCTCAGCTAGAGTTGGGTTTCTTTTTGTTAAAACTGAAGGCATGATGAGCAATACAATATTTTATATGCTTTGAGGACTAATGGAGGCATTTGTGTTGTAGGATTAAATCATGCACCTAATGATATTTCTCAAGGAACTTAGTTGGAAAGCATACCTTAGTCACATTTGGTATAAGACTCTTCAAAGGATAAAGTCGCTGAGACCAGCTAGAAGTCTTGTTGACTAGAAGTTTGTTCTGTTCATTTGAAATATACCGGTCAGCCAGACATTTTAAGTGCCATGGGTTTTTATATATCTCGTCAACCAAAAGAAGTCTCGCCAATTGTTGCACATAAGGCTAGCATCGCTGAAATAATTTGGGTTTAGGGAGAAGTCTTCCTGACTGATAGAGGTCTCACCAAAATGGGCTGGCATCAGAGAGAGTAGTTTGTGTTTGCTATGAGGTCCTGCCAACAAATGGGGGTCTCGGTGAAAGGTTGTGGCTTTAGAATAAGGTCTCATCGACGAGGTGAGGTCTCGCCGAAGTGGGATGGTTTCAGGGAGATGTCCTACCAACATAGGGGAGTCTCGCTGAAAGGTTTGAGTTTGACATGATGTCTGGCTGAAGGGGTAAAGTCTTCCCGACCGGGCGGAGTCTCGCTGAAAGATGAAGGCCTTGGGGAGAAGTCCCACCAACTGTTGAATGTCTCACTGAAGGTTATGCCTTTGGTGTGATGTCTGTCCGACTCTCCGGAGTCTCACTAAAAGGTGGGGGCTTCACTATAATGCCTTGTCGACCAGAGAGAGTCTTTCCAACATGGAATAATATCGGTATAACATTTGGCCGACAGGATGGGTCTCCTCGAAATGAAATGAGCTTGCCAAAAGGAGGCATCATCGCTATGAGGTCTGGCCGAATGATCGTGGTCTCGCCAATAAAGGAAGGGGTCGGTGTAATGTCTTATCAACAAATGGTGGTCTCGCTGAAGGAAGTTGAGCTTGGGGAGATGTCTCACTGACTGATGGAAGTCTCGCTGAAAGGTGGGAGCTTTGGTATAATCTCTCACTGACTTAGGGGAGTCTTGCCAATAGCGATGAGCTTGCCAATGGAAAAGGATATCAGTATGACTCTTAGCACCCGCTATGACCTCTTGCCAACTGAAAGGTGTCCTACCAAATTAAGATGTTTTTCCAATGGAGCCACACAGTGGTATAACCCTTGAGTACTCACTATGATGTCTGGCCGATAGCGATTGTCTTGGCAACCACTATGGATATCGATATGACTCTGCCCACTCGCTATGAAGTCTTGCCAACTGTCATATGTTATGCCAGTAGCTGCTATGAGTTATGCCAGTAGCTGCAATGAGGTATAATCGCATGAGGGAGACATGATTAGTGTCTCATTGACATGCAATTTTGTGTGAATGTCCTTTGACCACCTGGAAAGCCTAAGTGGCATGCCTGTTCAACTAGTCATAGGGAACTAAAGGTGAACCATTGGTAGTTTGATTGATTGACTACCACTGTGAAGAAGATCAATAGAATGTGCACGAGATGGGTCAGCTCGATGAAGCAATGGTGTTTGGATCTAATAGGGGAGGTCGGATGGTGCTTCTCGAAGAGGGTCAACTTGCAGAAAGATCTTGTGTAGGAAAAAGGTAGAAAGGAAGAAACCTCAAGTCTCAGTGACAGCTGGGATCTCTATTGGAAAAAAGTAGATCGATATTAATGGCTATACTCTAGGGCATTCAAAGCAGCTCTGATGGAAGTTCGAGGGTGGACACAAAGGCCAGAAGTTAATGAAATTATTCCAAAGATCTGGAGGCCACTCTTGGAGTGATCCTTCACAAACATGGATAGCAAGGATACACATTTAATGTAGAAGTAACTTAATTCAAAAGATCTAAAGGCATATCTTTCTGGAGGACTGATATTTTGTGAACCCTAAAATAGGGGCCAATGCATTCTTTTTGACACGTTGGATATAGGAGAGAGTTTTCTAAAAAGTGAGAGTTGAGAGTGCAGACAGAAGGACATACATAGATTTTTCAATAGTAGGGATTTTTCAGAAAGATAGAGGAGACAAAACTCCATCCTATTTCTTTGTAATGGGAGCTTCTTTTTCCTTCTTAGTTAGAAGTTAGATTCAGCATAGACATTGATGTATCTTTCAAGTTTTCTTAGTGTAGATGGAGATAATCTGAAGACTATAGGGTTTTTGTACACTGGTGATCGTGCCAAATTTTCAAATGTTGCTTATATGTTTCACTAATAGTAGAAGCAAATAGATTTAAATCTACTTCATATTGTGTTCTTGAATGGTATTTGTCTTGGGTTAATCATTTGATTTTAAAAGCTTTTAAGGAATGAAATCTTATTTTATGTTTTGTTTAAATGGTGATTTAAAATCTATTGTTGAAGTTAGCACTATGAATGAATGAAACTGTGTGTTAATCACAAGTTAATTTTGTTCTGTAGTTTTAGTTAGGAATTCCTTGAAAGGTAGCAAGTCTAGTTAAGTTGGATGAATTATTATTCTCTTTAGTTCCAAAGCTTTGATCTATCTTTTTTCTATTTCTTTAAAAACCTCAATTAAAGTAGGTTTAAATTTATGTTTGATCTTAGAACAATCCAGAAGCTCAACATCAATAGGCCCCTTGAACATTATAGTTCACATCAACCATTGAGTGAAATCAGAACAGTCGAGAACCAATTACCAAGACCTTGGGAGTTGGGTATCCATGTGTTATTCTTTCTCTTTTAGGGGAGCAGAATAGTGATATTTTGTTTAACTATTGTTGTGCTCATCTGAACCATCAACAGGAAATTGGCACTAGAAGGAGGGCCCCCCTTGATTAATTTTTGATTTTTGTGAGTTGGAGGGGGTCAGATCTTGGAAAACCCAACTCTAATGGGTAACCCTTTGTATATACCAGGACTTGTCCATGAAATCCCTAGTCATCTGTATGATAGGCTTCCTTTATTTTTCCCTAATAGTGGGAAAAATACATCTAAACATGTCAAAACTTGTAGGCATATATTCATTTTTCTCCAGATTCAGAATCAGGATATCATCTGCCAGTTATTTGTCAAAACACTTCAAGGTACAACAAGGAAATGGTATGATAACTTGCCACCAGATTTTGTTTGTTCATGGATAGAATTTAAAATCTTATTTTTAGATTAGTTTGATCCTCATGCACATGCACTAAACACATTACATGAATTTGCAACTACAAAAAGGATACCATTAGAACACATTTATCAATTTAATCATAGATTTTTGTTTATGTATCAAAGGGTTCAATCTTTAGATTTGGTTGTTGATGATCATGTACTGATAGAACATTATTATTGGGGTTTAAGCCCCTCATTTATGACCAAAGTTAGATGTTGTGGTGAGGCTACGTCCTTGCATAATGCATTGAGCAAAGCTCTCTTATTGGCACAATTTGGACATGACACTAGAAATTCAGATAGCCAAAGTCAGGGTTATAATCCTCTTGTTCTTGCAAACTTCCATAATCTACAACCTTATTCCACTTCACCCACCATCCTTACCTAGGTGCAATCATTCTTACTAAGCAGCTATAACCTTCCTAAGGTTCCAAGCACCACATTTTCCAACACCCCATCTCAGGTCAATCCCACACAAGACCACTAGGAGAACTTATCTATGCAAAATCCAATAATAGAGTTAAGAACTCCACTTTTCAATGAAGTTGTGACCATATCATCTCTTTTCAATCATATTCCAAAGCATAGTCCATTACATCACAATGAAGTTGTAGATGGAACATTGGATGAGCCAGAATATAATTTTGATGACTTGTTTGGTAAAAAGCATGAAATCGATGTAAATTTGGAGCATAATGGAAATCTCAAGATAGAATCTAGCTTTTTTGAAAATGCTAGTACTAACGATGGCTTTGAAGGAGATGAGGTATTAATACGGGATTGCTGTCATGAGAAATCAACAATACCTTCCAACAATTTGAACAGCTCTTCTGATCAAGATGAGAATTAGGGTGATAAGGAATGGACAAAGGAACATGGTTCATGTTGGATTCATATCCCTCGTATGAAAAATTGAATAAGGGAGAAATTAGAAGATCTAGGAGATCTGAAACTATCAGAACTTGTTGGGCCAAGTGGATGAAGGATACATCGAACTAATCAACACTCTCAGATGGATTGCCATGTCTTCCCATTAAGGATGGAGTTGTATTTCAAGCAACTGATCACTATTGAAGGAATACTTATGGAAGATCCTTAGAGTATGTATCCCCTCAATGAGGAGGATGAAACAACTAGTACACATGAAAATGGTAATCAGTCCATCCAAAATGATGAGAGTAACTGTGTGAGGAAGTTTAATTCTTCCCTATCTTTTGATAACCTTGATCCTTGGATTGAGATGGATTCAACAACTGATGAAACTCCTCCACCTAGTGAGGGCTTTATAGAAGTGGAGAATGGATTCATCGATGCATTCATAGATTATTTCATGATGGTGAATGAGGAAGAAACACACTTTGATGGGTTAACACAAGAAGATGACTCTACTGATTTAAGTAGTGAACTGATTGAAATAGATAACACACTTCAAGATGAGATTGCCAATGAATCTTATGGTCAAAGACAAGGACTTAAATGGGAAAATGAAATTTTAAGGGAAGAAGTTTGAGTAGAGGTGCAGATCAGTTAAGTGTTCCCTGAGGAAATTCATGATGGGGTACATTTGGATGAAGCAAAGGAATGCCAAGAAAGCGACCAAGAGGTTATCTCAGAAGTTGAATCTCTTCAATATGATGAAGAGAATGAGACAAGGGAGTATTTTCTTGATTTTGATTATGTTTACTCAAATGTGTTGTTTGAAGAAAGTCCTTGGTTAGCATCCACTAATGAATTTGATCTTAATACTGATAAATTTGATGTTGAATGGCATGTTCATGTTGATGATGTGTAGGGATATGAATTGAGAAAGCATTTTCCTGGCTTTGACTCCATGCATTCAAATGAGTTCGAAGAAAATCCTTGTTCACCATGTACCAGTATCCCTAACATCAATGGTGATAAGCCAGATGTAGATCCTCAAACCCTTGATGGCGACATGTTTCAAGGGAGTGTTGAAAGTAAGACTTCATCTCAAGAAATCTAGAAATTTTTTGACTCTATACCCAAGATGAATACAAAGATTCTAGTTAGTGAATATCCCAGCTCCAATACAAACCTTTCTTTAGTGGTGTTCCATGAGCCGAAACCTAGAGAGGAGTTCATACAACACAAGTCTACATCAATAACTAGAAATCTTCTGAGTCAAGTGGTGTCCTTTCATTATCCTCTATGTTTCAATGATTTTTAGTTTGATTATGGTGTTGAGGATAGTAAAACATGTTTGTAGGTAAATCATGATAAAAATGAGAACCCACGACTGATAATATTTCAAGCTTTATACTCTTAGAATGAACTTATTGCACATAAACTTCATATTTCTAAGTATAAAGATAAATTTGCTAGGTTTAGAACTGTGCCTAGTAAGTTAAGATTGTTGGACATAATGAAAAATCAATCAAGTCAATGTACAAATTTTTATAGTTTTGTGTTTATAAAGCTTAGCTTTGGAGTTAGTTTAGGATTAGGATTGGTTAGTGTTGGGTTTTGGTTTAGTTAGTTTTCTTTTTATTCTGTTGTTTTCCTTTTCCCGTGTCCTCTTGTTTTTCTATTTGTAAATATTTTGTTGTTTTGCTTGTAAAAAGTTTTATTGTTTGTTTGTTTGTTCTTTCTTTTTGTCCTTTCGTTTCCTTTATTATTTGGTGTCTATCTTGTTTTGTTTTTTGGGGTTTCTCTGTTCTTTCCACCTTGAAATGGTGGGTTGTTATCTGAAGTATACTTTGGTTATTAGGAGAGAAGTGGTTTAGATATTTTCAGGTTTTTTGATTTGATGATTTGTCCTAAATTCATTGTTTTATGCCCATTATCAATAAGACTTGTGGAAATTCTTGAAAACAAGGTGCAAAGTAAAAAATCTTCATTCAATACCTTTGAATTTGTCACAAATCATCAAGATCATCTCCCTTTGTAATATTATATTTTTCCTAGGATGATAGTGTTGTAAGATTTGAGTGAAAAATCTGATTCCTGGATGTTGTTATGAGGTCCATGGTAGTTTTCAACAAAGAACAAATGTCTGACATTTGACATATTAAGAGAAAATTGAATGAAATATCTGAAACTCCAAGAAAAAAAAGAAAAAAGAGAACTATCTAAAAGGAAAAGAAGATTCAATATGAATGGGTGATTCCAGTATCTTTATTGGGGCTATGGACGCCTAACTGGCAGTAGAGAAATGCTGTGAGAAAACTAGAGGTATCTCCATCAGGGCTATGGACACCCGATTGGTAGCGGAGCAATGCCCAAGATATCATTGCACAATAGCTAAAGGGAATCAACCCATGTAGTTCAAATCTTGCACATTGTTGTTCAAAAGATGAGGAAAACTTTATAAAAGGATGATGCACCATTAAGCACACACTTAGACTCAGGGGTAGCCAGTGTTGACTTACATTTGGGATTCTAGCTCAACCATGCTTATTAAAACTAACCCAACTGGAGTTGTGATGTTCATAAACTAGGAGTTTTGGGTAGCTGAATCTTTCAGTTTCTTGAAAATGGTCAAACCATTCTCCTAGCCGAGTTGCTATTTGTTATGCCTTGCATAACCACCCCATTTTATTCTGGAACAAAATGGGTCCCCCTTTTCTTTTTTTTTCTTTGCCTTTGGTTGTCTAGTTTGGTCTAAGGAGTTATTTTTTTTTCCTCCTGAGTTTGTCTTTTGTTTTATCAAATTTTGGTTCTGCCTCAGCTAGAGTTGGGTTTATTTTTGTTAAACTTGAAGGCATGATGAACAATATTTTATTTTATATGCTTTGAGGACTAATGGAGGCATTTGTGTTGCAGGATTAAATCATGCACCTAATGATATTTCTCAGGGAACTTAGTTGGAAAGCATACCTCAGTCACATTTGGTATAAAACTCTTCAAAGGATAAAGTTGTTGAGACTAGATAGAAGTCTTGCTAATTGGAAGCTGGTTCTATTCATTTGAAATATACTAGTCGGCTAGACATTTTAATCACCATTGGTTTTTTTATATCTCGCTGACCAAAAGAAGTCTTACCTACCATTGCACACAAGGCTAGAATTGCCAAAATAATTTGGGTTCAGAGAGAAGTATTCCTGACTGATAGAGGTCTTGCCGAAATGGGCCAGCGTCGGGGTGAGTGGTTTGTGTTCGCTATGAGGTCTTGCCGACAAATGGGGGTCTCAGTGAAAGGTTGTGGCTTCTGAATAAGGTCTCACCAATGGGGTGAGGTCTCACCAAAGTGGGACGGTTTTAGGGAGATGTCCTATCGACATGGGGGAGTGTCACCGAAAGGTTTGAGTTTGACATGATGTATGGCCAAGGGGTAAAGTCTTCCCAACTAGGCGGAGTCTCACTGAAAGATGAAGGCCTCAGGGAGAAGTCCCGCCGACTGCTGAATGTCTTGCCAAAGGTTATTCCTTCAGTGTAATGTTTGGCCAACTCTTCAGAGTCTCGTTGAAAGGTGGGGGCTTCGTTGTAATGTCTTGTCAACCAAGAAGAGTATTGCTAACATGGAATAATATCGGTATAACCTTTGGCCGACAGGATGGGGTCTCCCCAAAATGAAATGAGCTCGCCGAAAGGAGGCATCATCACTATGAGGTCTAACCGAATGATTTTGGTCTCGCCAACAAAGGAAGGGGTCAGTGTAATGTCTTACTGACAAACAGTGGTCTCACCGAAGGAAGTTGAGTTTGGGGAGATGTCTCACCGACTGATGAAAGTCTCACCAAAAGGTGGGGGCTTTGGTATAATCTCTTGCTGACTGATGGGAGTCTTGTCGATAGCAATGAGCTTTCCAATGGAAACGGATATCGGTATGACTCTTAGCGCCTACTATGACCTCCTACCAACTAAAAGGTGTCTTACCAAATGTGGATGTTTTAGCAATGGAGCCACACAATGGTATAACCCTTGAGGACTCGCTATGATTTATGGCTGATAGTGATTGTCTCAATGACCACTGTGGATATTGATATGACTCTGGCCGCTCGCTATGAAGTCTTGCCAACCATCATATGTTATGCCGATAGCTACTATGAGGTATAATCACATCAAGGAGACATGATTAGTGTCTCACTGACATGTAGTTTTGTGTGAATGACCTTTGACTACTTGGAAAGCCTAAGTGGCATGCGTGTTCAACCAATCATAGGGAACTAAAGGTGAA
Source organism: Sequoia sempervirens (assembly GCA_007258455.2). Taxonomy (NCBI): domain Eukaryota; kingdom Viridiplantae; phylum Streptophyta; class Pinopsida; order Cupressales; family Cupressaceae; genus Sequoia; species Sequoia sempervirens. The sequence goes on from VDFB02373365.1 coordinate 95,510,683, forward strand.
CCATTGGAAATTTGACTGAATGACTACCCCTATGAAGAACATCAACAAAATGTGCATGACATGGGTTGGATCGATGAACCAATGGTGTTTGGATCTAACAGGGGAGGTCAGATGCTGCTTCTCGAAGACGACCAATTTGTAGAAAGATCTTGAGTAGGAAAAAGGCAAGAAGGAAGAAACCTCAAGTCTCAGTGACAGCTAGGATGTCTCCTGGCAAAAGGTAGATTGATATTAATGGCTATACTCCAGGGCATTCAAAGCAACTCTAATGGAAGTTTGAGGGTGGACACGGAGGCCAAAAGTTAATGTGATTATTCCAAAGATCTGGAGGCCATTCCTAGAGTGATCCTTCACCAACATGGATAGCGGGGATACACATTTAATGCAGAAGTAACTTAATTTAAAAGATCTAAAGGTGGATCTTTCTGGAGGAATGATATTTTGTGAACCCTAAAATAGGGTCCAGCGCATTCTTTTTGACACGTTGGATATAGGAGAGAGTTTTTTTGAAAAGTGAGAGTTGAGAGCATAGACAGAAGGACAGACAAATTTTTCAGTAGTAGGGATTTTTTAGAAAGATAAAGGAGACAAAACTCCATCCTGTTTCTTTGTAATGGGAGCTTCTTTTTCCTTCTTAGTTAGAAGTTAGATTCAACATAGACAGTGATGTATCTTTCAATTTTTCTTAGTGTAGATGGAGATAATCTGAAGACATAGGGTTTTTGTACACTGGTGATTGTTCCAGATTTTTAAATGTTGCTTATCTATTTAACTAATAGTAGAAGCAACCAGATTTAAATCTACTTCATATTGTGTTCCTGAATGGTATTTGTCTTGGGTTAATCATTTGATTTTAAAAGCTTTTAAGGAATGAAATCTTATTTTATGTTTTTTTTAAATGGTGATTTAAAATCTATTGTTAAAGTTAGCACTGTGAATGAATGAAACTGTGTGTTAATCACAAGTTAATTTTGTTCCAAATTTTTAGTTAGGAATTCCTTGAAAGGTAGCAAGTCTGGTTAAGTTGGATGAATTGTTGGATCTCATTGTGATCATATGGTTTTTCCTTGATGACAACATCCCTTTTAGTTGATTCTACTTGTTGACAGTTTTAGATTGGTTTCTCATCCTTTATCTTGTCTCTGGTGATAGAAAAAGAACATATCGGCATGAGAATGGCAGGGTCTCCCCGATCCATTTTTTGAAATGTCTGTGTTGCCTATCAGCAAGACATTTTTGATGTCATAACGATTTGATTTTACATACAGGCAGCTTTCGCCGTGACATTGATCATGGTCTTGGTGATAGTGGAAAGGTCTATCGGCATGAGTATCTTTCACCGTTGAGAGGTATTACCGAATGAATTGGGTCTCACTGACTAATACATGAGATGGTGCATCGGCATAAATAATCCCTATCGGCATTTTGTTTCATTGAGCTCTTTGTGTCTTGGTGACCGGCACAAGAAAGTTCATATCGGCAAGTCTTATTTGATGTCATAGCAATCAGGATCCATCTCTAGGAATCTATCAGTGTGACATTCTCTTTTGTTTCGGTGATAGAAAAGGATTATATCGGCATAAGTTATACCATCGGTATGTGGTCATAGCAAAATTTCTTTGCCTCACCGATCGGAGGTTGAATGGGAACATATAGGCAAGAGTTTAAGGCTTCGGTGAAGGGTCATAGTGAAAAGGTTATGTCTCGTCAACTAATGCATGTGGAAGTCTATCGGCAGGAGTGTTGTTTTTGGTATGTAGTCTCACCGAAGACATAGTGTTTCACCGACTGTGCACTGAAAGGTCGTATCAGCAAAGGTTGTGGCTTCGCTGAAATGTCATAACAATTTTGTAGTGTCTTACTGACTTGTGCAAAGGGTTACTTTGGTTGGACTTTCTCTTTTCTCTTGGTGAATAGGTGTGAATTCGGGGTGTTTTGGTATGACTAAAATGATCTACAAGATGTCTCCCTGATGGTTTGAAGTTACAATGACATGTATTGTACAGTTGGTCTCCTTGGAAAGAAAAACCATGTGTCACGGTGACCAATGTGTATCATGTGGAATTTTGATGAAACATGGGGAAATCTCTATAGTGTCTTCCAGACTATGCATTGTCTTGCTGACCGCTGATGAAGAAATACATTTTGCTAAGACTCATATGTTTTGATATAATGTCATAGTGAAATCGTCAAGTCTTGGCAACTAAGTCTTCAGGGGCTTTCGATGAGAGATTAGTATTGTCTCAGTGACACAGAAGATGGTTGGTGACTTTCTGTATGACTCAAGCTTTCTACGAGAGGTCTCCCCGATAACGGTATGCTATAGCAACACTCATATGATAGAAGGATGCTTCGGCAAGAGAACCATTATTTTATAGTGACACATAAGTGGATGAAAGACTTTCAGAAAGACATGGTGTGCTCTACAATAGGTCTCCCTGATATCATAATGTTATAGCAAAGCACATAAGACAAAAGGTTTCTGTCAGTGTGAGAACATTAATGTCTTGGTGATCTATTATGAGCTTGAGGCTTTCAGCAAAACAAAGTGAATTATCTATAAGGCCTGCCTGATAATGAAGGGTCACGATGAATCAGAAGGAACCAAAGTATGATTAACGATTGAATTGCCTTCAGCATAACTGGTGGATGTCTCAGCGACTTTTTCACTATGAATAATAGAAATGTGATCTCAAGGAAACATAAAGATCTTTGATATGGTTTCTCCCTAACGACAGAAAGGCATGGTGATGCATAGGGAGAAAAGGAATGATCAAGTTATAATTTCCTTCGGCAGGACTATCTAAATGTCACATCGACACATAAGAGTCCAAAGGGCTTTTAGTGAAACTTAATGTGGTCTATGAGAGATCTTCTTGACTTCACTGGGTCACAACAAAATCAATTAAGGAAAAAGAAATGTATCTCACATAAGGTCTTAGCGAGTCACAAAGAACAAGTGGTGATTGTTGTCTCAGCGAATGATTAACGAAGAATCATACACTGTGGCCGGCATGGATTTTTCTAAGTATAGTTGCATGCAGACATCTTTGGTTGGTATCAAATCTTTGGCAAGATATTCTCTGAGATTTAGAGGATATGATTTTTTGTTAGTAGGTTATCATGGCTTTGATTAAAATCTTTCAGTTACAATTTGAAATCTCTTGACTCAACACTGAAATTAAAGTTCTTAGGATATGCATTACTCTGATTTTTGCCATCATCTACAGATCATCATTATCTAGCATTAGATTCTAAAAATAGCAAGAGTTTCAAAATCTTGTGAAAAACGCTTGTTGAAGATTTCTTGTTAACATACATACTTGAAATGTATATAAAAACTAGTATTGAAAATAGTGAGGAAGCTGCTGGCCTATAATTCTGATAGATAGTTATTTTGGCCGTATCAAGAGATGTATTGGAAAACTCTGTAATACAAGAGTTGGATTCCTAGAGTATTAGAAGCAGAGTGTTATGAACTTAATTGAAAATAGAGAGATCCTCTGATATATTATTATTGTAATTTTGAAATTTGAGTAAGGGGTTGGTGCTTCTTGAGATTGGTGTCTCTAAATGAGGGGTTGGTGCTCAGAAATTAGCCTATAAGGCATTGTTAAAAGTGGTTTTTGACGATTAAGCCAGTAAGGCAGTTTAGGAGTGGTTTTTCTACCCCAGGAGGGTTTTCCACTCAGCAAATCTTTTGTCTCTTTGTTCTTTTGTGTGCTCACTGCTTTTCTATGTTGTTGTTGTTTCAGTTCACTGTTGGGTTTATTACTATTCTCAATTCTATTTTTGAATGATTACATTCAAGTCATGAATGCATTAATCAGAGTAATATTGAGATCAAATCTATGCTATGTTTTGGCAAATGCAAGATATCTCACTCAAATCATATTTGCATAAGTTGTCTAATAGACTGAGTTAATGTTGTCATATCTCTGTGCTTTCAAAAGTGATTACTCTACTCTATTGTTGAAAGAAAAGGAAATCAGAATGAAAAATATTGGTCGAAGTTGAAAAAGTTTTGAAACTAATTCACCCCCCCCTCTCAGTGTCTTCCCATAACTCCAACAATTGGTATTAGAGCATAGGTTCCTCTGATAGGTCTAAACCACCTAGGATTGTTCCTAGTTTCTTGGAGTACTTTGGTTAATATGGGAAAGAACAAAAGGAATAAGGGAAAAATATGTTCTCAGCAAAATGCTATTCATCATGCTCAAATTGAATCTAGTATAAGGAATAATGAGGAAGAGTTCATAAACTGTATCTCTGAAACTCCTCAGTTCGAAGGAACAAACTTTCTTATATGGAAACATAGGATGGAAACATACTTACATTCTTTAGGATCTGAAGTGTGGGAAGCAATAGAAAAGGGTTTTACTACATTTGCAACATCTCCTTCCTCTCTTGAGGAGATGAAAGCTCTTGAATTCAATACCATAGCTATAAATGCTATTCTTAATAGCTTGCCAAATGAACTCATTACAAAAGTCATCCATTACAGTAGTGCTAAGGAAGTTTGGGACAAGCTGACTAAAATGAATTAGCATAGTGAGTTACAAGAGGAGATATCTTTTGATACTAAAATAAGTTGTGAAAAATCTGCGAGTGAAGGAGTAAACCTTTATAATTTAGAAAAGAAGTCCAGGGAGATCATTGATGAATATTTAGATGATCAAGAAACTTGTGTAAAAGTAGGTTAATCTTTGGGTGTAGTCAACTCTAAACAGGAATATGATGAACCAAAAAGTGAGGTTGATTTCGAAGGTGAACTCCTATGTGCCTTAGATACTATTAAGCAGCTTAGAAAAGAAAACCAGTTTTTAACAAGATAGCTTCAGCAAGAAGAGAGTTTGGAAGTCAAGTTAAAAGACAAGGATGAATTGTGTAATAAACTAGAAAATGAGATTGGTTCTTTAAAGAAATGTTCAGATAATGATTCCTTGTTAAAAGAACTAACTCTTAAGGATGATATGATTATAAGTCATAAAATTGAGATTGAAGAATATAAGAGGATTGCAGATGTTGTAAGTTCTGATTTACAGATTAAAAAGATTGTTTGTCTAAAAGTTGAAGAAGAGGTAGTTGCTTTAAGAAAAGAGCTTGAAAGTTTCAAGACTCAATCTGGTAAATTTCAAAAATTTGATCATAGTACTAGTATATTGAATGAGATGTTGGGTTGGCAAAATAATTCTAAAGATCCTATAGGAGTGGAATATGAGGTTGGACAAAGCTCCGCAGACAAATCTAAACATGAAACAATGTTTACTACTTCATATGGAAAGAAGTTTATAGCCAAGAAAACACCAAGAATGAAGGTTGATTTTGGTTATAGTATTGCTGCATCAAAGGATAACATTGACACTAGAAGACAATCTAAAGGTATTCATAGAGAAAGTAAAAATGTCTTCAGATCTTCACATCCTTGGCATGATCATTCATTCAGGTATAATCATTCTTTCCAAGGATATTGTTATGTTTGTAATGACTATGGCCATAAGGCAATTGATTGCATAAAATGGTCAAATAAGAATCATTCTAAAGTCTCTAGAAATAAGGATATGGTGTGTTACAACTGTAACAATTTTGGTCACTTGAGA